>CM030900.1:1857551-2457551 GCA_018136845.1 Heterotis niloticus
TGTTTAGGCCGCTCCAGAACGAGGCCACGGGCATCGACCTTCAGGTGCCGCTGTACCAGGAGATCCGCGGCTCCATGATGACGGGTCACGTGGAGTACCAGATCGTCGTGGTGACGCGACTCGCTGCCTTCAAATCAGCCAAACACAGGCCGGCAGACATCGTCCAGCTCGTGGTGAGACACAGCCGGGTCCTGTGCGCATGTTTTTTGTGGTGCTGCTCACCTTTTTGAGTTGAAGTCCGGCTCTTGAGCGGTGGCGGTGAGGGGCGCACCGGGCTGAGACCGTGATTCTGAAATCTGCACATCTCCACCTAACTATTAGATATGTGTGTCCACCCGGTGGCGCCGTTGCCCCACAAACCACAGCATGCTGGATGACAGCAGCTTTAACTGTTGTTTACTGATCCATGATTACATAACCATAGTAACAGCAGTGATGCTGGGACCGATCCAGCACTGCGGAGGCGCGTGTTTGTCTTTAGCCTTTACCTGTCGCATTTGCAGCTCTGACAGGAATATAAATGAGGCCGGCGTGGTTTGAACTCAGCCGCGTTGTTCTGGAGGCCAGCGAAGCAACCGCTGAGACTTCAGCAGATCATTTATCAGTGGGACAGCGCTCTTACAGCAACAGCTCTGAGTGAGCATCCTTTCAGGGGTTGCAGGGAGAGGGCATTCGGATGGGAGGGGGTACAGACTGCAGAGTTTGGTAATTGGTGCCCCCCCTTGTCTCTTTCTGGGGGAACCGGCGTCATTTACGTAACCCTGCCTCCTTGTAGCAGTAGCCCCCCCCCCCACCCCATCGATAGTGGTGGGACCGGTACGTTAATGTGCAACACCAGTATATTTCTAAATCAAATCTGTTGTTGTGGTTTGATAACAGTGTTTTTTACTATTGCCAATAGTACATTGTCATCTGCTCTTCTGTCTTGTTTTTCCATGCCAGAACCACCATCTGTGTTTTGCTTTGTTTTTACCAGGTGTCTGTTTTATTTCATTCTGGTTTGACAGGTGTCCAAAAAGTACAGCGAGATTGACGAATTTTACAGCAAGCTGGCAGCGCAGTATCCCACAATCCCCCTGCCGTCCATGCCACGCAAAACGCTGTTTGTGAGCGAGGCAGACATCCGGGAGCGCCGGGTGGCCTTCAACGAACTGGCCAAGTTCATCTCAAAGAACCCCACTCTGGCCACCTGCCCAGAGTTGCTGGAGTTCCTGGGTAACGTTCTCCTAACCTTCTGACAACATCTGGGGAACGATGTGGGTGACGCTGTAAAGAAACAAGGAAGGAATCATGCGGAAGGAGAGAAATCTGTGTCGGATGCTGCCTCCTGACTTGGATGCTTCTGTCGGCCATGACAAATTCATAGCACCTCCTACCAAATATCTCTGGTGGTAATCTGTGCAAAAGTACTGCCCTGTATTTATTAACCCAAAACACAGTCAGGCCAGCAGAGATGCATAGTTGGGTTGGTAACCATCTCCAAATGACTGGCGTGATTTAGGGACATGTTGACATTTCCCACTTCAGAGGAGTTGTGTAAGTGGCAGTAAAATGGGTCTGAAGCTGAAGTAGGAGAAGGATTTAAAGCTGTGTGGTTTTATGGTTGAACAGAGCGGCGGTAAAGACGGGATAATTTTCCTTGCTTAGAAACAGTGAGGAGCTTTGCTTTTTATTAGCTGGCCTTTTCGCACGAGCAGTAAAAGTTGTACGATTGTGAGTCTGCGTTCAGCCAGGAATGTCAGACCTGAGTGATTTGTCGCGTCAGATTATGTAACCAGGCGGTGCCCAAAAAGTCATTTTCCACACCCATTAAAATGTCTTTTTTTTTTTTGTTTTTCTTTCTTCTCACTTGTCTCCTCCTTTGGGTCACTTCAACATTTTCCACACAGATGGAGGCAGCAAGAAAACATGCGTGAATTATATTTTAAAATTTTGCAACTGGTTTGCAAAGCTGGTTGCGATGTCCTGCATTGTACTAAAGAGCATTACGTTAAAAAAGTGGAACGTATGCATTCTGAATGTTTAATAGATAGAAACAGATGTCTTTACAAGTTGTTAAACGTTTTCATGAAACAATGGCCTAACATCGAATCAGATCAATCTCCAGCGGTGGGAGAAATGGCTGCAGGGGATTGATGTGCCTTGTAGAGGGAGAATCACAAGTGTTTTCACTTATAAATAAAAGATGTGTTATGCTGCTAATGGACTGGGCTGGTTTTCATGTGCTTCAGAGTAAACAAAGATGAACGCGTTGTGTCAGCAGCTTTAACTTGCAGCATCTGTCTGAAATGAGTTTTTGGCTCGAGGTGGACAGTGGGGTTTCAGTCAGTTTAACGCTGAGAGGTGTTGTTGTTCCAGGAAATCAGTGGTCGTACTGTTTCAGTCGCGAACCAAAAAATAACATTTTCAACTGTGTTTACCACATTCCTTTGCCCAGGTTCATATTTACATTTTCAGAGCCATTGAGTGTGATGTATTAGCAGTGTAGTCTTATTAGCTCATTCCCAAAACACTCTTTTGTTCCCCTGCAGGAGCCAAGGTAACAGATGTGGCCAACTTCAAAACCAGGAATGTTCCGGACTGGGGAGATGAGGAGGATGAGGAAGGTCTAGATTTCTTCCAGAAGGATGAGTCTCCTGCAGCGAAAGCAGCTGCGGTGCCCAAACCGGTGAAGCCGGTGATGCCGGCATCGCTGCCCGAGGAGGAGGAAGAGGAGGAGGTCCTCGACCCGCTGGGAATTATGCGGTAAGGAGCGGCTGTAGCGTATGTATTTCTACCCTGTTCTGAGATTTTACCAAATGCCTCAGACTGTTGGAACCATGTGACACACAGCTAGAGAAGACACAAAAAATAAAAATGAAACATTGATGTCTGCAAACACTGCGGGCCAATAAAACAGCCCAATTGGAAGTGTCCTTTGACCAGATGGGGAGAACATCCCTGTGGACCTCCGGGTCTCCGATGGTCAACCACCTGGGGGGAGCAGGAGGGAGGTTGAAAACAAAACTGTGCCAGAGGTGTCTCCTCAGGGGGCCAGACCTGCCTTCACCAAGGACTTGCGGAGGGCACTCTAATTCACCACAGTAGGCGGTGAAATCTTTACTGACCTTTCGGTGCCCTAGGCATCCCCGTCAGAGAAGTGCCAGGGTGATAGCAGGGCTGCGATGACCCCCTCTCCAGTCTCCCTGATCTGATACCTGCAGACTCACAGATATTATCATACAACATAAAAGGAGGTTACAGTTCCACCACGCTGATGATATTAATGAGGTGTGTTACAGGTGACGTTTTGCAGACGTTGTACTTGCAGAAGCAGGGAAGAGGGCACATTCCTCAGGTATATACACCGAGGTAATGGTATGACCCCTTATGATGAGGCCCCATCCTTTCCCATTATGGCCAGAGCTGGTCTGCATCCGCATTGCAGCCGCATTGGGGTCGTACATGCAGCCCCGTGTTGGCTGATGGCTTTTTCTTCTGCCGAAATGACTCGTCTCCTGGTTCCCAGCTTTTTTTTCTAGCAAGGCTCTTTTTGGAAGCATCACTGGGTGTTGTGAGTCAGAAAGTGCTACCCTGAGATGTGACCCGCGTCATTCTGCTCTCCACCAGAACACCCCCACTGCCCAGGCTGTTGTCTTGTGCTACAGCAGAAGGTCCGAACGAGTGCCGATTCCTGCTGTCGACATCTAGCCCTACCCTGGCCAAGCAACGGATGGCTAGTGTCTGTAAAATAGGAGAACGGACAGTTTTGGTTTTGTTTCAGCGGGCACGGGGGCACAGTCGATCTTGTTGCAGCTGCCTGCGTTTCTGGTTGATTTCGTCAGCTTCCGAGTTTACTCTGTGGTATTAAGTACCGAAAAATGCGTGCGCCGCTGAAGTGGCATATTAATCTGGGTTTGTGTGTTACCATAGCAACCACCTGTTGCCAGCCAGCGGCGGTGTTTTCTGTAAGGGCGTTCTCAAGTCTGTTTTCTTATTGTTCAGCAATCCTTCCCCCATCATACGCCAGCACCTTCCTTTCAGAGAAACGGACGGGCTTCCAGGAGCTCGAGCTCCTTCCTTTTGGACAGCTGGGCATGAGTCAGGATCTTGGTGAAGAACAGCGAGTCCCTAATCTGATGACTGTACTGCGCTCACCTCCAACGTCCCACGTTTTTACACCATTAGCCTGAAACCACATGTGTATCTTCACTGTCCAAAGTCTCCACACTTGTGTTTAGCTGAGTCTAGTTTTAGCCTCATTCCCACTCAGCCTGTTTTTGTTTAATTTCTTACCGAACGATTGCCCAAAGTGACTGTCTTGATCGGAATCCTAATACATTACTGTTTCCCTAATGCGATGTGCTAAATCATTTGATATTTTTTGCGAAGATAACTAACAAACTGGTTGGTGCAGTTTAACTGGTCTTGTTGAACACTCAACCTGGTCCGTGCTGCATAACTGCAAGGTTAATAGAAAGCAGTTGGCTTTTTGTTTCTCAGAGCCAAAACTATCTCGCCCAGATGCTGTTCACTGTGGCTAAGGTCTGTGCAGAGTCTCTGTGGGGTGTTTCTCAACATCTGAGTGCCATCACAGGGCAAAGAGCTACCTCCTTCCAAGAAATCCCCTATTCTCCTCCGAATTTGTTTCATCATAGCAACAATCAGTTGCAGTGCTAATGGGTTTCTGTGACTTCCAGTGCCCACGTGTATGAGGTGACATTGTTGGAGATAAATAAATTCTTGTGGAAGAGGCTGTGCTGGCAAAGGTATTCACCGTCATCGTTTTGCACCCATCGGTGATTAGGAATGTGCTAGAACGAGGTTCCTACTCTTCAGCGTCCCAGTCCTGGAACGCCCTGTTATGCAAGCCTCCGTGGGGACATGAATGCTGCGGTCTGTGAGGTCCGAATCCCCCCCGCTTTTGGCACCAGGTCTTGCAGCTGAGCCGCTGACAGTGGGTTAGAGGAAAACGGCAGAGGTCACAGCAGTGGATCCGTTCTCATCAGTGATGGGCATGGATCAAACCCTTTGTTCCTGTCAAAGAAACAGAGGGACCGGCTCTTTTCTCATTGTCTTCTTTGTTGGTTAACCTCAAAGATGTTGGCATCCGCTGATGGTGGGAGGGCTAATGGAAGATCAGAAAGGTAAACAAGTAAATAAATTTAAAGCTTTTTTTTTTTTTTAGTTGCCCTTTTAAATTGTGTGATGGTGCAGAATGAATGATGCCTATCAGTGTGTGAGTTGCAGTAGTTCAGTCGCAGTTTCCTGTGCATCCAAACCCACTAAGTTCCCCTCTACCAGCTGTCCGTCCTTATCGCCCTCCTCCTTAACGCACGCTGAGCTGCTATCACTTTGCTCTGCTGCCCACAGGTCCAAGAAGCCAAAGCAGAAGCGAGCAGCAGAACCAGAGAAACCCCCAGCCAAGACAGTGGCCTCCAAGTTCACGCTGTTTGACGAAGAGGTGGATCCGGATGCAGACCTCTTTGAGCCCGCCCAGTCCAATGTGGACGAGAGAGTAGTAGCAGCCAAAGATGGCGAGTGGGACTTAAAAAGTCATACCTTACGGGCCTTAAAATTACTTCTGTGGTGCCCTTTCTGTAGATCCTAGTAAGAAGGCAACCGAACAGATAACTTAAACTTTCCAAGGAAATCCATTGATTGACTGTGTCTCACGCAAGTATCCAAATAGCCATAAATGTTTTCTTGTCATCCCAGGGTCTGTGTTTCTGTCTGCATGGCATGAAAATTCTTTTTCCCCTTTACAAATTGCTCTTGTGTCAAACAGTTTTCACCACAACAGTTTGCATAGCACTCCACTCAGCGCTCTTACTCTCTACCATCATGTCCATGGAAACAGGTTCGCTGAAACTGTTTGAGGACCCTGACCTAGGCGGGACCGTGAAGTTGGGCGATGCCCTGCTGCTGCCCACAGCTTACCGGGAGAGTGGGGTTGTGCTTCCTGCGGCGCACGAGGAAGATGTGGATGAGCTGTTCAGGTGAGGAGTTGAACCATCTGGGTGTCCTCTCCAAGATCAGGGGTTTCATAGAACCTCAATAGTGACAGGTGTGTTGGTTTTGGATGATGATGGATGTCTGGATACCAAACAGTCCTTCAAAGCAGGTTGTTCTCCTGCCAGATGGTGAAGAACCCAAGCAGATGCTGTCATAAAAACTCAGTCGGTTACTCTGGAACATTCTCCCTCCTGCAGTAAGATCTTGATGGCATCTTTATGTCTTTTGGCAGAAGCGTATTTTTTTATTGCAGTAAAGTGTAAAATGGCCCCTTTGTCCAGTAAGCACAGCTGATGGATCATTAAAAGTGGCAAGTACCCCTGCTGCAGGAAGTCGGGTCCAGCCTGCTGGATGCCTGCCTGATGCCTGCCTGTCAGCGTGTCACACCCAGCTGCTTGTTGGCTCGACCGACACCTTCAGCACCTTCCAGCAACGTGTCTCCCGCACTGAGGCTTGTCGGAGAGCTTTCATTCTTCTTCCCGCTCGATACTTAAATGAAGTGGAATGTCTGTAAGGTGCCGTTGGAGTTGTGATTGGAGTCTGGGTTCCTTCACCACTGTCAGTCCGCATTGACCAAGACCCGAGTGAGTCAAACTGCTACCTTCTCACACTCTCTGTCCTCGTACTGCAGTCACAGTGTGGGTGGAAAGTGAGGTGCTTATCTGTCATCTGCTCATTTGGAGCACAGAATGGCCTTTGTTCCACTTTCACACGAGGAAATGACCATGCTCTCCAGTGCTCTTTTTTTTCCCCTCCCCAGCGGGAGATTTAACTTTATCTCTTCACTTGAGTTAAAACGTACTTATTAACTGTTTCCGAAAATACCGTCTTCCTTCCCTGGGTGAATGAAACAAATGTAATTAATTTGAGGCTAATGAAATGAGCTTCGACGTGTCTCCCATCTTCTGGCGCTGATAACAGCCCCTTGAGGTGTTGTAATTTTTCATAATTTTGGAACTCATTTCAGGGCAACACCGAGTAGTAAAGCGAGGGTCAGTCGGAACGGAACCCTCCCACATCACGCCGGTTTTGATGAAATGTGGGGACTGTGTGACCGATGTGTGTGCAGTTGCCAAAGCTACGTTCCCTATTGACGTTCACTGATTTGCAGGAAACCGTGTCAGCATCACTCGGCCGAGTGCATTTATTCTCAGAGCAGGTCCAAATGGGCTGGGAAGGCATGACCCCAGACCATCAATGCATGTCATGGTGATGCGGGAGCAAGCTCTGAACACACCGAACCCATGCACCTCCCCGCAAAGACAGCAGTCCTGTTGGAATCCACCTCTGCTGTCTGAGAGCCGCTGTTGTCCAGGTTCCTGTGGATTCATGCAAGCAAGTCCTATTCCTCCTTCCTCTGGTGTCAACAGCCCTTTTATCTCCTCTACTATTGGCTTGCACAGAGTGTCCTCTTGTGAGAGACTCTGGCGTGTTTTTCTGCTGGGTTTTTTGTGTTGTTTTTGCCCAGAGAAAACCCTCCCTCCCTCTGTTCCCACAGCTGACAGCGAGCACCGTCTTATGTAACATTCCAAGTGTCTGGTTTTGTCACTTTTTCCCTGCAGAATGGTGGTGGTTGTGCTTCGCCAGAGTTAGTGGCAGAGTCCTGCATGTTGGGTTGTTTGTTATGTGCAGGGCAAACAATGCAGCAGTCCTACTGTTCTCTCTCTCTCTCTCTCTCTCTCTCTCATGAAAAATGCACTGCCTCTTTAATACCAGGGGCACCGGGTGGCATAGATATTAGAGCTGCTGTCTAGCAGTCTAAAGACCCAAGGGTGATCCCTTGCCACTCTCCTTCTATGCAACAACAGTATCTTAATACTAAAAATTTCTAGAAAAGTATTAGGTAAATGAATTGTTAATAATAATAATAATAATAATAATAATAATAATAATAATAATAATGATAGTAATGGCACCATTGTACCACTATACTTGTACCACTGCATCCTGCCTACTTTCCAGTCTGGAAAGTCGGGAGTGTGACACCGATCATTGAGAGTTGGAGGTCGAATCTAATAAATTGAATTGACTGCTCATCCTCCACATAAGTGTGTACTATAAGCATAAATAGCTGGCCTGGATGAGGGACCTTCTGAGAAAACAGAGCAACACAAAAACGGTGTGCAGTCCTCAGAGCTCCTCCATTGAAACACACAGGCCTCTCACTGATCATCCTGCTAGAGGCCGACAGTCAGCCAGCAGTGTTTGTTTATTCGGCAGTGAGACCCAGTCTGGCTCTGTTTAGCAAACTGCATATTCTCTCTCTGTCTCTGGTATCTCCAGGGTGGAGGAAGACTTGGAGAAGCTACTGACAGTCAGCAAAGAAGCAAAGCCAAAGCCGGCACCAGCTACTAAACCCAAACTGGCTCCTAAACCCAGACCGGCACTGCCTAAGAAGCCCCCATCCTTGTCTCAGAGCGGCACCATCCTGCCCTCAGCAGCCCCTGCTTCAAACACCAAGGTTGAGACCATGGACCAGATGGACATTCTCCGATACATTCAGCAAAATGAGTCCAGCACCAGTGAGGATCTGGACCTCTTCTAACTAGAATGTCTCTCCAGGCAGGTCCTCCTGGAGCAAATCTGACTGAGAAATGTTCTCAGGTTGGTCCGTAATAGCTGGTCCACTGCTGTTGACCATATGTGCCTGTTTTGACTGAGACATTCTCCCCAGAAAGCTGCCCTGCCACCTTGGGCCAGATCTGCTTAACAGGGATCTGTGATAAGATCTGTTCTCAAATCAGCATCAGTCTGGTCGCAGGCATCTCAAATCGGGGCGACGCTTATCGGCAGATCACACGGAGCAGAAATGTCAGGATGAAGGAAAAAGCCAATAATTGTCAGCACTGGGGCCAGAGAGCGCTTCATTATTCCCTCACAAGTATCGGAAAAAGAGCGCAGCTCTGCTTGACGCAGGAAGAAAAATGAGCTGAGTGGAAATCTCCGCGTGCTGACAGTTTGCCTAAAAAAGGATATTTCTCTTTTCGGCTGAGTATAATGTGAGGGAATAATTGAGTAACTGATGGGCAACTTTTTATCCAGGGTTTTAATGCTTTTCTACTTGGTGCCTACACACACACACACACACACACACACACACACACACTACTGTGTGTGCCCTCTCTGCCATCCCAACTTCGTTTTCAAAATAAGGATGTGCGCTGATGTGAAAATGGCTCATGATGTGCTTTCATGTGCGTCTCCGTCGAGCGCTCAGACGGAGCGACCCTGGTGGGTGCTGCATTATTCTGTGTGCTTGCCCCCCCCCCCCCCATTGATGTGGCTCTAGTCATGAAAGGCAGCTCTGGTGCAGAGAGAAAAGATGACACATCCTTCCTCCTGACAGTTGCCGCTGTTCGCTGAGACCGCTGTCGAAAATTTCTCCCGTCAAAGCCGAGTCCCATCTCCTCTCATCCCCAAAGTTTCATGGGTTCTCTGAAGAAGTGAGGTGTCAGATGGTCCTGGTAGTTGGCAGTGGATGTGTAGAAAACATTGTGTTTAATTGTTTTACTTTGTGGCTATTAAATGCTACCCCTGACACGAGTCCCCCACTTCGCCGTCATGCCGAGGCCCTTTGTTCACATCGATGGTACGGTACCTACATCACACAGCACTTGTTTACTCTCACAGCCACTGCAGCTCTGTCACGATACCAACGTTTCCCAGGAGACCAAGAAGCTCGGCTTTGACAAGACCCAGCAGGGAGGACTCTGTCTTTCAGTCAGGAACGTGACCGTTTGAAGAGGTGGCTGAGCTTTGGGCTTTGCACAGTCTCAACTCTCGGAATGGACTGAAGTGGAGGGAAATGGGATAAAAGGAAGAGCGCCCCACTGGGCCTTGTCAGGATCAGCCTAAAAGCTGTCGCACCTTCATTTTCTTTTTACTTATTTTTACTGTTTTACTCTATCCAGTATTGTTGTTTATATTTTTCATTCACTTTTTAGTATACAAAGATATTGTCAAAGTGCCTCTCCTGTATATCCTCAGGAAGGCAGCAGGTATCATAGTGATTAAAACTGTTTCTGATAAAGGTGTTGAGAAGGATTGGGTTTTTGCTGTTGTACCTTAAACAGTGAACGTGACAGTAATTTCTTTAGTAAAGATGCTCCGAATAGGGCACCTGCTGTGTTGCTCTTTTACTTCATTCTTCAGACTTGAGTGTGTTGTGAGTTTAGAGCCCATGAAGGGAATGGGCTTCCTCCTTCTGAGGTCCTGGTGAAGTGTGCTATCAAGGGGAGGTGTGGCTGAACTTGGAAGTGAGTGTTAAGTCACCTCAAGGCCAGGTTGGGTGTGTGAGCTGCCTCAAAGTAAAAGGAAGGACTGCTGTGTGTTGCACCATTTGAACAGGACTCGCTGAGGCTCACAGTGTGATCCCCAGACCACAGAAGGGGAAGCACCACTGCTTTCCTCATTGGCCACCCTGCACTGTGCCATCCCCTCCCCAGCCACTCAGTTCAGCAGGGGTTTCTCTACTGATCAGGTGTCTTTGACTCAGCAGAAAATGGCCCTTGAGGAACACAGGACAGCATTAGAGACTGCTTCCTGTGCTACAAGGTGAGGTTCAAGCGGTCAAGTGACGCTGAAAGGCATGGAGTCAAGGAGCAAGTTAGCGCCAACTGGCAAGGGTTCATTAAGAGTGCTTTGTTTAGCAACTGTCTTGTTCAAATGTGATCTTTTATCTGTGAGATTTATGCCTATGAGCTTGTGTGTGTGTGTGTGTGTGTGTGTGTGTGTGTGTGTGTGTGTGTGTGTGTGTGTGTGAGAGAGAGCCCAAACTTCAGCCCAAGTAAATTTATGTCCTCTGTAGGTGTACATCTACTACCCCAGTGCCCTAGACCCAGGTTGGCTGGCTGCCCATTTGCCTCCACTCGGTGCATTCTGATGGCAGAAATGACAGTCCTGCTGGCCAAGACTAAACAAAGGAATCTTGGGAGTGGAGAGAGCGGCCAGAACAGAGGGTACTTCCTGTAAGTCTCCGGCGGAGTCTGTCCAAATTTAGGTGCATTTCGGTTCAAGGTCCTGGCACTGTAACATGGTGATGCAGGGGCCCTTAGGGAGCACTTCTCACTAAGGCTAGGGGACAAAATCTTGTGTGTCTTGTTCTCATCGTATCTTTTTTTAAACATTCATACGAAATCCCTCAGAGCTCCAGCTTTTTCCATTTTAGTGGCATTACGCTTTTTCTCGTGTGTTATGACAGGCTTTGCCATAACTGGGAGCCGATTAGCCATCGGGGGTCCGTTCCCCTGTGTTGGTGGTCACTAGGGGGCGCCGGCTCTCAGTGTTTGTTGCATGGCACTGCGTTAGTAAGGCTGAAGCGAGCTGCAGAGCAGTGCCCCCTCCCTCCACGTCTCTTAGTTCTGCCTCACATTGTTTTATTCCCAAATTTCAGCCTGTAATCTGGGCACCTGTTACACCTTTGCAGCCAGGAGCAGCCTGATCCACCGGGGGTGAGACACTGGGCGGGGCGGCGCTTCTCGCTCAGGGTAAACATGGTACAGGGTACACCCTCGTGCTGCCCCACCCAGCTGCTACATCTGCTCACATTCGTGCTTTTGTTGGCTCACAGGAGGATGGCAAACACACACCCTCTCCTTTCCTCTCCTATCACTCTTTGTCAGGCAGTCGCACTCCCATCACAATGCACAGCCTCCTCAGTCACTGCCTGCGGGCACACACGCTCACACCCTGACACGTGGCAGGACTACCCTCTCCAATGACACCGAAAGTGCTGTGTTCACACTCCCACGGAAGAGCTTTGTGAGTTCACGCTCTGTGTTTTGTACAGACTTTGTTGGCAGCGTGCAACCCCGGAGGCAAGCTGAGCGGCTTTCTCCCTCGCCGTTTGTAAAACGCATTACAGAGCGCGGCCGTCGACGGTCACCGACGCGGCCATGGGATGCGGGGAGGGAGGTGGCGTTTGTCGTCACGGGGAAGATTTATACAACCATGCAGCATGCAGAAGGGCAGGTGGAGTCCTAGAGGGGCCGCTCTTGCGCAGGACAGCCGAGTCCCAGACCTTTGGCCTGCGAACCCCTCCATCCCCGTGGCCACGCCCATCGCACCGCAGCCTGTCACTACTCGGTGTGCTTCAGTACTGGGGTGTGTACAGGCCTGGGGAGGGCCGTGTAGACACACACAGACACGCAAGTGGGCAGCAGATGGCGTAGTGCTGAGAACCAGCATCTGCTCTTCCTGCAGTAGCTTCACAGTACTTTACCCCGACGTAAGACAGTCAAATTTACAGTTTTATAAATCAGTGAGTTGCTTTTCACTCCACACAGAGCATGCATGCCTGTGTGTGTGTCTCCAGCTGTGCTCTGCCCTCCACTGTCCTCTGCCTCATGTGACACAGCCCCTCCTGTCACTTCCTTATCTGAGCGCCTCTGACAGGTCTTCTGTGGGCTGCAAACGGAAGTGACAGATTAGAGTCCCAGCCCCCTCCCCCCCAGTGCGGACCCCCCCACCACGTTCACAGCCTGTACAGCTGGTTCCCCTTTTCCTCAAAGGCGGTGCGGTGGGTGGGGAGGGGACTGCGGGGTGCAGTGAGAATTCTGGGAATCGGGCGGGGGGAAAGGGTGGTCGGACCTTCGTGTTCAGCGGGGCTCTGAGCTCGGTTCATGTTGTGTTTATGGTTCTCCGCCAATTTATTCAGCGCGTAAATGGCTGATGGTGGGGGAGGGATGGAGTAGTCCCTCTGGGGGTCCTAAGCCACGGGCTCCCACTCAGTCTGTCGCATGCAGAAATGCAAAGTTTTCAGTGTAAAATTTTATGCGATTCGATATAATCACGGAAATCAATAAAGATAAAGATGCTACAGGAGCCGAAATCGGGAAGTACTGCCTCGTGTCAGTGTAACCTGTGTAGGAAAAGTAAAGACAACAACAGGATAAGTTGCTGGGCAGAGATGCCATAATATGGAAGATAATACCCAACCAGCAATAGAGGAGATGACGTGGGAGTTGGTTGTGTGTGTGTGTGGGTGGAACTAAAGGGCTTGAGCCCATGAGGTTCTCTGTTCACACTCCTGACCTGGAGATTAAACTTCCTCTGATCCCTCAGCTCCTCCCTACACCCTTATGTCCCTGTGGACTTTTACAGCTCCCTCAGTTTTACCCCATTTTAGCCATATAAATTTGCATCAGTTCATCATTGTGATTTTTAGTTTGTGCTGTCATGTAGTGGGTAGAGCTGCCAACTTCTGAGGACCTGGGTTCGAATCCCACATCCTGCTGCCGCCCCCTTGATCAAGGTTCTTGCCCTGAGTTGCAGTGATGTAGCTGTACAAATTGGTGAATTCTTAGTAGCTTAGCATTGGAAACATTGTTATATTCCAATAAAGTAGTAAAAAAACAGAATACATTTAAAAAATCATTACATTTAATAAAAAGAATATTGTAAATGAACTTGGAGAAAGTGTCAGTTAAACATGCAAATGTAATAAATGTAATGCAAATGCAGCAAAATGTTGCGTGTAGCAGGCGTATGAAAGCAGGTCAGGGTTGGCATCTTGCTTAGCGGGACGACATTCACACACCTCTGATTCATGGTGAGGATTCATTTTCTTGTTGTGTGAAACCCTGTCCTGGGTGTCTGTGGGAAAAGGCCGGTTTCTGCGAGGGCCTGGATTCCCTCCTCAGCTGGGGCTGAAAAATCAGCGCTTCTCACTAACCGAAATTTAGCAGTAAATGAATTCCAGGCAACAAGGTCCTGCTGTAGTGTGTCTGTGGGAACAGAGATGAATTTGTTCTCATGTGGCTTTCTGGTTCTTCTCATCTGGAGTCGGGTGAAATCCAGCGCCTGGACATTGGGCTCATTGTAAAGAGCAGGAAGGGTGAGGACCATGACTAGGAGCTCCAACCCTGGGCAAACGCTGTTTTTGGATTCCGCTTTTTGATGATGCAGCAGGAACTGCCTGGCGAATTTTCTCCCTCATCTCCTCGTGAGAAGAGTTTCAGAGTTGAGCGTGATGATGTGTGGCACCCAGTGCCTGGGGGGGGGAGTGTTGTGCTCACTGGCTTGGAGCTTCACTTCTCAGCCACTCGCAGGTCCAGTTGCCGAGCATCCCGGTACCAGGACAACTGGTGACTGGTGAGCGAGGGGCCGTCGGAAGGTGCGTTCCAGCACGAGACCACGAGCTCCGGCACAACACGCCGCTCTCCACCGCTTGGCGTTTCTTACAGAACCTGCTGACATGAGACACAAATGTGCGGTGACAAAAAATCGTTGGGCAGGCGACACAAACGACCGAGACGGAGAGGGAGGGAGGAGAGGTGAACCTTCAAGGGATTAACCTCTATTATCTGATGTCTGAAGCTCTTAGTAATGATTTCCAATAGAGCACAGCTTGACTTGTGGGAGGGGCTGGAATCCAGTTCATCACAGACACCTTCATTCAGTCACGGGCGAAGGAAAGCCCTCCCTCCCCTCTCCTGTCCTGTACCTGTCAGGTGAAGAGCAACTGGGGACACCTTCACCACGGGTGCGTCCTCGCTCGGAGAGCAGAGTCCCGTTCCCCTGTCACTGCCCACGTCTGTTGTCGAAGGAACGTCTAGGAGGTAAAGAACCTGTCACCCATCGGGTGTATCTGTACAGCAGCTGCTGACGTGTCACAGTCAGTCTAGCAACACCGGGATGGGGTCGGCCATGCCGGGTGTTCGGGACCGGGCCGCGAAGAGGAGAGTGGCCACCGTGCGTGATGGACGCCAGGTCAGTTTCCTCGCTCATTTCGGACACGCTCAGAGTAGCCGACCAGACGTGAGCTCCCTCCCCCGCCCGCGCTGGTTGCCAGTGATCGTGGAGCCATTACCAGGAGGCCAGTTTTACCACGATCCGCCGAGGATGGTGTAAATCCCCAGAGTGCCTCATCTGCTGCACAAACTAGGTCACGTTTTAGCCACGGAATCGCACCACCCTCCCGTGAAGGGAAATCTGCGCTACAAACCTGCTCGGCTGCCCACTGCCGTATGTAGAGATTTGGGAAATTTCTACGCAGAGCTCCTATTCAAGTTGAAAGTTATTTCGGATGCCAAAAAAAGTGCAGTCTTCCCTTCAATTTACTGCCGTGCACTGGAACAAAGAGAATAGCTCCTGACCAAATAAAAACAAATTGGTCGAATTAGAAGCCGACATCCTTTCCACCAGGAGCGAGAAGCGGGTGCAAATTGGAGAGGCTGATGGTGACGGCGCCCCTTGCTTGGCTGGATTCGCTCAATCTAATAGTGCTTCTGTAATGATCTTGTTACCGCTGTCGCCATGCGTCAGGGGTTTGTCATTGTGACACCGGGGGGGGCTGAGACAGTGACAGTGACAAGGTGCCGTTTAATGAGGTTTGGCTTTGAGATGCTGGTCCTGCAGGACGCCTGGTAGAGCCAAGTCGCTGGTCTTGTGCTCCCCCCATTAACTGCTGCGTTTTGTTTGCGAAAAGGCAGACGTTCTCATCTACAGCGAGGAGATGAGGTTTCAGATCCTGAATGACATTCAATCCCATGCAAATGACAGGTTGAGCAAACCACCGTGGAAATCTGTTATCTTCTTGAATGATCTGTCGATCCTTAGAAATGACTTTGCTCTTTGGCTGCTCTGCTTGTTGGACCGAAACCCCATTCTTCTCATCCTCCTCTTCACCACCCTCCATTGCTGAAGAGCAGGGAGAATAATTTGTGTATTATTTATGGTTGTTCCACAGTTTCTTTGCTTGGAATCAGTTTGAGATGAGGAGCTGTCAGGAGGGCAGGAGATTTGAGATGAGATGAAGGAAGGCTTTTGCAACAATGGCACCTTTCATCCAGGTGTGCAGTCCGACCGACGATGTGCTTAAAGGGGAGGCGGACAGGGTTGGACTCGCTCGCTTCATTTCTGTCCCGAAATGAGCCGTGTTTGCGTGTTCTCTGGTTCTCCGCGTGGCGCTGCTGACCTCGCGACTGCAACCTCCCCCTGAAGCTCAGACAGATTGTTCACACGATTGTGGAGGACAGAGTTCCTTCAGCTGCGCGATTGCTTTTTCATTTCCCCACCTGCGCCGCACAAAACCCCGAGTTAATGACATTTGGGCGGAACACCTAGAATATTCTTCAGCCTCAAGGCGGAATCCGTTTGCTCAACCGTTACTCTTCACACCTGGTGACCAAATGTGCGTGTGGGGGTTGAGATGAAAGAACGGTGGCCTTGGTTTGTCGGTGACCCAGTGTCCTTCATCCTGGCTGTGTCCCATAAGGGGACTTAGATCCAGACAGAAGTGTGTGTGTGTGTGTGTGTGTGTGTGAGAGATCAATGTACGCTGGGCCCGGTTCTTTGACAGCTGGAACAACATCAAGACTGACCGATTCAACTTTCAGTACTCAAAGAGGGAACAGCCTTCTATTTTTGGGTAAGATTTATCTTTAGGAATGTTCTGGACAAGTTTGAGAACAGCGGTGAGGACTGGATGAGTTCGCAGCAAAGGTCAAGTGCAAGGTTTCTACAGCTTAACCTTTGCATTAAGTAGAACCACGAGCACTGAAACCCGGAGGGCTGCACCCGCGAATTGAGACAATAAAGAACGCAGGATTAGATACGTTATTTATGAGATTTGGGGCTTCTTGAGCCGCAGGGCAATTTGCTGGCTACGGCGAAGCTTTGAAATTCACTGGAAACTTCTGATTTGGCTGCCGTCTGTGTGTGCGTGCATGACCGTCTTCTTATTTTTGTCTTTGAAACATCCTGGAGAGCAGCAGTTCTGTTCATGGTTGAAGGGGTGCAACTGTGACTGGAGATTTTCCATCCCACCCCTCCGGTGATGTAAGGTAACAATTCAGACAGGAGTCGAGAATCCAAAACATTTCTCTGCGCATTTGCAGGCGGCCGCAAAAAGGCTGTTGGCACGAACAGATTTTTATCCTGGCGATAGATCACCGATGCAAAATGCCCAAAGAGAGAAGAAGAAACCCATTTTTCGGACAATAGTTTTTTGTGTTATTTTAATCGTGGTTGTTTGGGGCAGCTGTAGATGAGCACGACTTTTAATCGTGGCCAAAATCGAGAACGAATACACGAACCGACGGCCCAGATCTAAACGATAATATTTAGCCATTTCTTATCTCGGTCGACAACATCGAATTCCCAGTGTTGACAGTTGGCGAACTACTTGTACAAACTATATTCCAGCATTTCATCAGCGTGCATAATTTTTGCAGCATTATTTCTGGTAACCATAGCGATCTCATTCCTTCCAGCAAGTTGTGTTTTTAAGGTGACATTGACAAGGACCCCCAGAGACGGCCGTTAATATGAAAATCTGAATGTGAAATCAGTGCTCCGTCGTATTTGTTCTTCTGACACGAAAGCGCCGTTATTCCCTCTTTCTTTACTATGTGTACGCTGTCGCTATCTTTGGATGATACTGAATGTGTCGTCTTGTTAAAAATTACAAACCGCAACCCCCCCCCCCATCCACAAAAAAGTCATTTTCTTAATCTGCAGACGGTTGACCTAAAAAATGGGATCCCCTTAAAGCCCTTCTTTCATTGCCAGCTAGCGAGGCGTGACAGTGCCTTTCACAGCCGGTTTGAAAGCGGGAAGGCTGGACCTTCGGCCAGAATCTAAGAAACCCCCCCCCCTTCCCATTTTGAGTTCTGGTTCATGCCCTTTGGTTATGCCAGTGGTCCTAGAGGTCAGCAGACATGAACGCCCCACTGCTGTCCTCGGGGTCAGCAGCCCCAGTCCCTTATGGACAGGCTGAGGCCCACAGTTGAGCTGCATGCATGACAAAAGCGGTCAGTGCTGCTTCCTGTCAGGTCAGACGTATAAAAATTGTCTACAGGAGCACATTGTGTTTGCCAAAAAAGACCCAAGTCCTAATCCAGCAGTTCACGCAGGTGTCGGTTGTTGCAGCGGTTGGGCTGCTTCCTCAATGGCACTAAGGCACAAATAAGCTTATTTTTAAAGAACTTGTCAAACAGCTGTTTGAATGCCAGCAGCCCAGTTGACTTTTTGCAGGCGCGCTCCTAACCAGCACGATTTTTCCACGCCTGCGTTTCCATACCTGCAGCCATGCGGAACAACGAGCCGGATTCATTTCCTGAGCCCCTGTCAGCGAAAGAGCGGATTTCAGAGCACGCGGTGCAAAGCTAAAGAAGAGGAAGCGTTTGATGTCGGCCGCCTTTCGCTGCGCATCCACAACTGGTTCCCCCTTAAGAAGTCATTGCTGGTTCTCTCACGCACCTCCAGCTCCGTCTCCGGCACCTGTTTGGAGAGAGACTTTCCGCGAGCGAGGCTAGAAACACGTGCACGTCCACCCCCCGTCCCTCCGCAGTTCAACAGGAGCGTCTGTGTGCGCCGCAGCTGCGCGGGAGCCGCTGCAGAGGTCCGATTTAGCATTTCCGGATTGTAGGATTACTGAGAAGGGCAGAGGATTGCGGAGGGGGGTGTTGGACGCGCACCAGCAGCTCGGAGGCTCGCGGCTTTGCCAGGGGACGGCAGAAGGCAGGAAAGGGAAAGGAGAAGTCTGCAAAGAGAATAGTAATGAAAGCGTGGGAGCAAGGCACGAGGCTTGAGGAGGCCATAGAACTGTTTGCGAATAATTGTTAAGCTGCTTCCAGAACTTCCCACGTCCGGAATGCTGTGGATGAGCAGCGCAAACAGTCACGTTGAGAAGTTTAGGAGAACACCGGTGTCGCTAAAGGTGAACATTAGCAGGTGGTCTCAACCAGCCAGCTGGTTTTTGTGGGACTGGACCGCAGCACCACGGAGATGGGGATGTTGCCGTCTACGTTATGCAGTCAGGTCCATAAGTATTTGGACAATGGCACAATTTTCATTATTTTGCAACTGTGCGGAACCACAATAAATTTGAAACAAAGCAGTCAAGATGTGATTGAAGTGTAGACTTTCATCTTTAAAGGGTTACACAAAAGTATTACATTAACCATGTAGGGATTACAGCCATTCATATACATTGAACTCTCATTTTCAGAGGCTCAAAAGTAATTGGACAAACTGAAATAATAATAATAAATATAAGGATTATTTTTAATATTTGGATGCATATCCTTTGGAGTCAATGAGGTGGTATGCTTTGGGATCCGTTTCTTTCCTTCTCCACACTCTTCTCTTTCCATCATTCTCGTACAAGTTCATCTTGGTTTCCTCTGTCCAAAGAATCTGGTTCTAGAACTGGGCAGGTTTTTTTTTTTTTTTTATAGATGTTTTCCAGCAAAGTCTAATCCCGCCTTTCTGTTCTTGAGCGTTGCCAGTGGTTTGCACCTTGTGGTAAACCCTCTGTATTGACATTCATGAAGGCACCTCTTGACTGTAGACTTTGACAATGATATGCCAACCTCCTCGAGAGTGTTCTTGACTAGATGTTGCGAAGGGGTTTTTCTTTTCATAGGTTGTTCCTATGAACAGCTACCAAATTCAACAGCTGGAATCATGAATTTGCATGTGTTATCCAGCTGAAACCAGGTTGTGTGCTCCTTGTGTTTGGACCTGCACTGAGCAGCAGGATGAGACTGAATTGTTTGGGGCCCTGAAAGGTCTCTGCTCGGCATCTTGGCAGAGGACCGATGAGCCGAGAGCGGATATTTTCCGAGTTGACCTCAAGTATGTTGCTTCCAAATATGGGCACGGCTTCCTGCGATCTCGGCTACAGAAAAAGGAGAAGATGCCTAGTTTGAACGTGAGGCGATGGATGGTACGGGCGTTCCAAACAGCTCTCTTATTTAAAGGATTGTTGGTGTCACAAAGGCAGTCTGTTAATAGCTGTGGGAGAAAACAGTGTCGGTGTAAATAATAAAGGTTTAGGCTGACTGTGAACAGGAGGAACCTCAAATCCTCATAATTCTGTTTGAAAAACATTTATGCACATTTATCTCTGTTTCTCCTCAAAGTTTGCAGTATTTGTAGAAGGATGAGTTGTGTGTTAAGCGAGCGCTGTGTTCGCGGCTGTGTGCTCGGCCCCCGTTGCTCTGGTCGCCCCAGTAGGGCCATAGTTTGTGCAGAACGGCCCATGGTGCCGGTGCTGAGCGTGTTTCCACAGGATGATGGGAGATGTGTCGTTCTTTAAGATCTCTTTGCTGTGCTGGGTTCACATGGTGTGGGGAGGCCACCCTTCATTCCTCCCCAAAAACCCCACAGTCCCCTTTCTTAAGCCTGCGCCTTCGTCTAGCTGTGACAGAGGCACTCCGGCCGCATCTGGGTCCTTGGAGCTCAAACTAAAGTCATCGTGTTCTTACTGCCAGGCGGTGGCTGCCTTCATGGAAGGATGCTGACCCCCTGCCAATCCCCCACCAACTCATCGCTGACTCAGCGCTCTTAGAAGAACACCCCTGCTGGGAATGTGTTCCTTTTGGTAATTTCACACCGGTGTCATCCAGAAAGCGTGTGTTTTTCTAAGGGTTCTGGCTCCATTTCAGTCGGATGCCATTTGGGTACATTTCAGCCCAAGGGTTCGCCTGGCTTCGGTCACCTAGTGGCACCGGGGTCCGACTTGCTTCGGTGTCTCAAAACGAGACTCCCACCACCCGAGGTCTAGCTTTTCTGACAGGGATGGCTGAGGGTTCCAGTCATCCTCGGAGACCTTCAGGTGAATCAGCTTAGTCTCGTGGCAGTGAGACAATGACCCCGATACGGGGAAGACCCGAGACAGTTCCGCTCAGCACATGCTCAGAATTAAAGCTATGGATCTCTCCACCCCACCACACATGGTCCTTTCCTGATCGTGCCCCCGAGTCTGCAGCCGCCCCAAGTCAGCCTGTACCGGCCTCAGCAGGACTTGTTACTAACCAGAGTTGTGCAAGTTAAATGCACATCTGTGTTGACTAACTACCGTTTTCATCCCTGAGTCAGTGGAAAATTCTGTTCTGCAGCAACTTGCAGCCCTTCCCAGAATCGGCTTGGATACAGCGGTACGGAGGGCTTGGGGCTGCAGTGCAACACGAGGTCAAGGACCTGGAGCCGCAGAGTTTCTACATGAAAAAGGCATGAACTATAAGTATTTCCAGTTGTGCAAACAGCGCTCACCCCTAAACCCACCAGCATCACCAGGTCTCAGGACACAGGAAGGCCATGCGCCCTCTCGCAGCTGCTGCCCGCGCCAGAGGTCCGACTGACTGCTTTCATGTTGTCAGAACTATTGTGAAGCAACGCAGCCAGTTTCTCCAGCACTCGGTGGCGCTTCTTCTGGCAGGAAAAACCGGAACAGTGGTAGGATGTATGTTTGTAGATGCCATCGCCATCCAGCACTTTCATTATGGATTTTCCCTCTCTGGTGAGCACATGCAGGCCCTGGGATTGCAGCCCAGTCTTTGCACCGCTTTCTCAAAGGCCCATTTTGTCTTGTGTGATTCACAGAGTCTGAGAGACACACACACACACACACACACGCATAAGACGGAAACACACAGAGTGCAGTGTGTGGATGGGCACAGCGCCCTGTGTTGCTCAGAGCCAAACAGAGGGATAAAGCTGCGTTATGACCGACAGGCTGAAGCCAGCAGCAAAAAAGCAACAAACCAGACCAGGGTGAACAGGGGTGGGGGGGCCATGTCTCAGCTGCCTTAAAGCCCACATCTGAGCCACGCTCTTAAGGTGGACTCGCAGGGTGCGGTTTGCCCGCTTCACCTGTCCTCCCCCACATCTGTAATGAAGCCAACAACCACACAGGGACTGAAGGCCCCGAGGGCTGGAGACATCAACCTCTGGTGAAAGGACAGGGAAGTGAGGGCGGGTCATGGACATCAGCAGCCACATCATCCCCTCCTGCCTAAAGTCAGAAGTGCCTTGAACAGAGCAACCTCAAAGGACCAGGACCCAAGACCCTACAGTTGACCAGAAGTGCCTGGTCAGACACACTGAGATTGAACTCTGAGCGGGAGCTGCGATGACTGACGGCGGCCATTGTGGAGCCTCAAGCACACAACAAGCACTCAGAATGGCCCGGAATCCAGGTGGCAAAAATCCCCGTGCAACAGCGCTGGACTCCGCTGGTTGGCCGGTGTTTGACATCTTGCCTTGCTGGCAGCCGCTCCGGCACATTCCGTATATTACTGAGCAACATTCTGGTGTTTTGCAGCCACAGACAGCGGTGGTTGTGCAACAGTTCGCGAGTCACTTTGAAACTCTTCAAATCCTGGTTGCTTCACCTCAGCTTTTGCCGAAGAAAATGAGTTCTTTCCCAGGTGGTACCCCTAGAAACCAGCGTGGAACTCACAAGGATGCTGGTGCAAGTGCACCAAGCGCAGCTTCACCTGCTCCTCAGCATACAAACACACTGGCAAGCAGAAGTGTGTTTCTAGCTCAATTCGTCTGCAACCCTCAAGTCACTTTTTCCTCCAGGGACCAACCAGAAAAAGTGTAATAATGCAGAAATTCATACATTTATTTGCTAAGCAGGTTCTTTAAAATGCAAATACTATAATAAAAAAGATGTGCCTTAAATTTGAGCTGCGTTAAAGCAGCTTAAAATAACTGACAACACTTTCCCTCTGCGAAGCCCTATGTGAGAAATGTTTATTATTAACCATCAGCACTCAGGAACTGCAAACCTGAACTGTAAACACTGTAGAAGTGAGTTGAATTAAGGCAGCCCCATAGTCCTCTTCTGTTTGGATGTTCTTTGCTGCCATCTAAACACAGACTGTTCACTTCACCACAGAGGAAAGTTAGGAAACCAGACAAGTGAAGCAAACACAGTGAAAAATGTGCAAGTAAAATGGGAAAACTTTGTGAACCGGTAAGTTGGCGTGAACCAGGTGGCTTCTGTGCTTTTACGTTATGATTTCAATAATGGGCCTCTTTAGTACATGCTGACGTCCACAGGAGCACCAGACGTCTGCGGTTTTGTTCTGCTGTGTTGCAGGAGCAGCGGGAAACCACGGATCGCCACCTTTCCTTTTGTCGCCTCCGCTATCACCACAGCTGGTGGGGATCAAGGCTGTGGATCCACAGGCAGCGCAGAGTAAAACAAGGTAAGCTCCTAAGGACAGGCAATGCCCTGTTGGATATTCCTGCCTTCACCCACATCTAACCCCCATTGTCATGGTTAACAGAGGCAGCGCTGTGCCCCCCCCCCCCATACTGAGGTGCTGATGGAACACCCTCATGCCCTGGTAACCGAGGTGATGGTGGCAAAGGGACACCAGGAGGCCGCTCCGGGTAAGGAGGCATTAAACTTTAACCACTTTCCGTCTGAGGCCGGTGTGGAAAAGCCATTAGGAGCCGTCATGTTTGGGGGAGTGGGGGGGGCACGTTTCATGATGGATGAAGTTTGTTGCTCTGCAGTGTGAGCGCGGTCGGCCGTGCAGAGCGAAACAGGCGCCAGAACCGCCGCGGTCTCGCTCACTTCTTTTGCTAAAATAATAATAATGATGCGGGGATGCAGAACGGAGCCCCGGCATGGGCGCGCGAGAGGACGTCAGGAACATTTAGCGATTTTATTTATTTTCACAGCAGCGGCTCGCCATTTGCTTTCTCAGCCCAAACAAGCCAAGACCGTTTCCTCACGTGAGCTGTGGTCGTCAGGTTTGTCCGCTGTGCGTTTGAACCGTGTTTCTGAGCCGCCGCCGGCCGCTGGGGGCCATGAGGTCAGTTCCTGTTGCAACATGTGCACATTCCACACAGAGGCCCGGTTACATAAGGGGGTCGGAGCGATAACCCCTGTCTCTCTCGCTCGCACGTCGCCATTGATGGGGGGGGTTTCTGCAGGCGCAGCGAATCCCTTCGGTGACATCGGAGCAGAACTTGAGCAGGCCTGCTTGCGGTGGGGCCGCGAAGGCGAGCGGCCGCCCCCGGACAAGTCTGGGTCGGCGGCTTCCCATCCAGAACACGGGCTCGGCTTCCGTGTTGCTGCCGTTCGCCGCCCAAGGACACGGTGTAAAGAAAAGCGCTCTGCAGTGAGAAGTGTGGGCGGTCTGACTCACTTCCCAATGGGTGCAGCGCATCACGTCTGTCCCTCATCTCATTACCGCCCCGAAGGCCCGACAGCAGCTCGTGTGCGGGTCAGACCCTCCGTCTCCTCATATACCAGCATGTCCATCCATCAGCCTCCAGTTTGGAACACTTTTATTTAACCGCTTCTGTGGGAGTTACGCAGGGGGCAACACCGCCCTCGCCTGCTGCGCGTGCCCCTGTCCACATGGGCAGGGAGTGGCGCGAGCGCAGATGTACAGCAGCTTTGCATTTTACGCGAGCGTCGCGCTGGAGACGCCGTTGTGTAAAGCGGTGTTATTTTACCTCGTAAACATTATTTCGTACAGGTTGTGTGTGAATGTGGCCAGCAAGTGCCCTGCTGAGTGTTCGAGTAGAGCCGGTGATTCATAGTTGCGAGACAGTCTGCTTCTTTGCACGTGAGAGCATGGTTTGACCGCGGTAAGAGCGCCGGGCACAGAAAGGGAGAGATTAATTTCAGTGATTTATTGTAAGCGGATGTTCCGAACATACGGCTCCTGCATAAACAGAGGAGCCTCTGTACTGGTTTTGAAACTGTTTTGAGCTGAAGGGAGGAAAGCTGTCTGTTACTGGCGTGTGTGTCTGTGTTTCTTTTTTCACATTTAAATTAAATTCTGTCTTGAAAAGGCTGAGACCAAACTTGCCGTAGCCAGGGTAGCATAGTGGTTAAGGGTCTAAAATTGTGACCTAGGGTTTAATTTGGGCCTCCACGAAAGACCTTCTCGCTGAGCCTTTGTTCCAGCATTACTGTTAAATACGAAGATGGAGCTGCCGAGACCTTAAACCCAGCAGTTTCTTTCCTAAGAACGTCTGAAAATGAACCCGTTTAAAACCTCTAACCATGAACTTTGCCTCACTCTCTACCGCTGCGCAGAGAAACTGATTCTTTTAACCCTCTCAGCAACCATCTGAGTAGCAACAGGAAGGCTAGTCATAGAACAAATGTATATATAAAAAATGTGCATATCCCATGGAAAATAGACTCATCAGCAATAAATATCAGGATGTTAAATAACCTGGCCGGTACTTCTTCCTGTTTTGGAGCAGAAGGAACTTTTTTTGGCCCAAAGTCTAGCCATCATTTGGATATTTATAGGTAAAATGGCACGATGGCCCTAAGAAGAGAGTCACAATATTTTGCTTCTGTTGTGCAGGAAGTTGCCTCATTGGGGAATCTTGGGATGTCGCTCTCATGGCTACCGAGACATTGCCCAGACCCCGTTTCCTGTTTACAAACACATGTGGGAAGAACATAACGCGGCTGGGAGCAAATGGCTCAGGCGCAGCTCATGAAGGACAAGGACGGAAAAGCTGTTTGAGCTGGAACCAGGAAGGATGCACCTGGTACTCCAGGTGTCTTCTTGAGTGCCTTTGCTCCTTCCTTCAGATTGTCAGTTCTGCTCCTGGGGGCTACAGCCTACACGGTTCCTAGGTCACCGAGCACCGAGAAGTACGTTGCACCGTGAACGCAGGGATGGTGGAACTCCATACTGTGGGTCCTCCTGCCTCAAGAACGTTCTTTGACAGGTGTCAGTCCGTCTCCGAAGCATAGGAGTTGGCCTTCCATCAGCAGGGCCTCGGGACCCCGCTGTTTACGTCTGGAGCGCACGAGGAAACTCACTCATCAGCATTCCATGGCCTTCCTTCTCATTTTTACAGTTTGAAACCTGTCGCACGAGCCTTTGTGTGAGTCCCCCGAGAAGCAGGAAAAAATAATCAATGGAATCTGGCTGGCTCGCGTCTCCAGGCACCGCCGAAATGAATAGACGAGGTGGGAAGTATTTAGCCGTCTCGGTGATTCATCAGACTTCCTGTTGTTCCGGGACGAAATGGGGCTTCGTCTCTTTTCTTGCTACATACAGAAAATAAGAGCTCCTCGAGCCTCAGGGGACTGCGTCTCTGCGCGCCATGCTGAAGAGCGTCATGCAAAACACCTTTTTTGTTCTTGAGAATGTGACGATGAACTTGTGGATGCCGGGTGCGCCTTTCCACTTTATAGAGGCTGCTTGTTGTTTTTGCGTTTCATGAATCATTGCTTTTTCTGGTCCTTTTGTTCAAACGTAGGCTGACCTTAGACCAGCCCAGAGTCTCGCTGACACCGAGGGCAAAAAGCCCGCCGTTTTTCTCCCTCGGTGTGACAGATGACTGAAGAACGGTGGTGTTTATTCAGACTAAAGGGAGCAAAGCGAGAAAAGAGAAGTGCCAATGAGAAAAGCGGCTCCGCATTGTGCTGAAGAACCGTGGCTCACTGTGCAGAATCTCGGTGTAGAGCTGCTGTGACCGAAGCATGTAGAATCGAGCCAAATTGTTTTGGATGATTGTGGCTTTATGTTGAGGGTATACGGTATTGACTTGACTCTTACGGTATCGAGATTATTGCCGTGTGTTGAGGAATCGCTGTAGACAACCCGGCAGAAGAAGTGCTGGCCAGCATCAACAGGCCGACAGCTGAGACAAATTCTGCGCTCATGTCCTGGAGCACCCGAGCTGCCTTTGTCTCTGGTCTTCATTTTGCTTCCGAAAAGACGGTGAACATCAAGGTTGTACGGCCAAATAGACCGCGAGTGTTTTTTATTATTGGAGGGAAACCAAAGCTGAACTCTGACCATTTGAGATCCCCCGCCAGGACATGGAGATCCTGCATTCCATGCATTCTCCATCTCATTGGGACCGTTTCCTGCTCGCTCCTCAGAGGTGTCCCTTTAGATCCACTTGTATGGGAGGAAGCGGCCAAAACAAAGAGGGGGTCGGTATGAGCTGGTACCCCATTTACTGAAAACTCGTCGTTTTCTTATTCAAGTGTAAAAAACAAGAGCCCGGCATGCTTGTAGGATGAGCGCATAGGAACCTCTCAGCAGCTTATCACAGGCCTGTTGATTTAGCGCTTTGACTGACACGTTGTGCAGGAATCGCTCCACCAGCAAGTTGACCAGCAACAATCCTTGTGGAGACTGAGCGCATCGGGGGGGGGGGGAGCAGTGCTGAAGGCCAGGGCACAGTTATCGCAACATAATGCTGGCCGATCTTAAATTACACCCCGGAGTTCCAGACGGAGCTTTGCGGCTGTTTATCCAACAATACCTTAGTCCCGAGTCCAGATGTTTGAGCCAGCGGCTGGCGTCGGACCCCTGACCACAATCATTCACGGTCACGGAATTTCTGTCCCGCAAATGAAACCCATGTGGGTTATAAGTCAGCCTCTCACGTGCCCTTCAATGTACGCCAAGGCTCACCTCTGGACGGGTGTTAAATCTGGACCCGTTTTCTGAGACGTGACAGATAGGTGATTAAAGTCATGTTGGGCGGCTGTTGCAAGACCTGGTCTACGTCTGGGCAGCAGTCCACAAAACTTGCGTGAAATATGGTTGGATTCCCACAGTCACCTCTGCTCGAAGATTCACAACAGGCCTCCGGCAAGTGCTGGTTCTGACTGGGCTTCGTTCCTTTAAAGCTAACGCAGCTCTTTATTAGTTATGTATCTGTCATCTGTTAAAAAATCTCCCGGATGGGTAGATGTTTGAGACATGGAAGTGCTGATCCCATTGCAGGACCTTCAAAACCTTCCTTATGCCACCTCATGTTTAGAGATGTTCCGTGATGATGCCATTAACAAATGAGGTTGTTTTTTAAATGCATTCTCCTTCCTGAAATGGCTAACTGGGGCATTTGCTAAGGACAAAATGGTGCCGACTCGCACACTACAGCCATCTACAGGTATTTGCCGTTTTAAGGCGGTGCCGGCTGAATCCTGTTGAATTCTGCACCGAGGTTTGCGTGGACCTCAACAAAGAGCTGCTGCGCTTCTCCTGCCACACTCGGCCATGCCGAGGCGACGATGTCTTTGTCCTGACCTCCTGCAGAAGGTGCTGAGTGGCAGCGGCTGATGGATGACCACTTGCAGCAAATGGGCTCGTGGCGAAAGAGAGGCCAATCGCTCGCAGGGTCCGGGCCCGACTCCCACTCTCCCACTGTCACCATGGCAACCCTGCCGGTTCCAAAATGCCTGCTGGAGGTTCCTTCCCTGACACCTGCATCCCAAGACTGTGGACCTGTGATGGGAGCTCAGAGAAGAGTGCGACTTTGTGCCCTTTTTCTCAACCATCGTGAGGCCAAAGATCTCAAATGTATGGCTTCAAGCGGCTCATGTTTTTCTTTTGTACCACCAGAGCAATTTGGATCAGGAAGCTCTCACGCTGACCTTCCGTTTGAAGTGGAGACTTTGCTCTCGAAGCTGGAAGGGAAACTGTGCGAAAAGGGCTTAATGCCAGAAGGAACGGCGATCAAAGTCAGAGCCGACGCGGTTCCGCGAGTCAGACGCCCGTGACTAATGAGGCGCTTAGTTTAAAACAACAGACTAGAGCGCAGCCCTGGACGCTAACCGCTGCACTTGAGCACGCTAAGGAACAGGAGTCATGGACGCGGCAGACGGTCAGGGGCACGGCGCCGGGGCGTAATCGTGCGAACGTGAAGGAACCGTATGCAAGGCCTTGTGCAACTTTAGCACTTTTGTGTGTTTCTGCCTAAAGGGTGTTTGAAGAAGGCGTGAAGATTGGCTGGAGTCACACCGTGGGAGTGGGAGGAAGAGAGGGAGGAGGGCTCCGCACACCTGTCCCCTTCGCTCCAATAAATAAGCACAGGACCTCGCCACAGGTCACGACCGCAGTGACCTCCGAAATGCCATGGACAAAACTTGTCACACCGTTGGACCACACTGAAGGAGATTGTAGACTGCAAAGTGGTGGCAGGGAAAGCGTAGTTAGGCAGCATAGGATGGTGGTTTGTAGGATGACACTGGAGATCAAAAAGAGAAGGAGAGTGAGGGCAGAACCAAGGATCAAATGGTGGAAGTTGGAAAAGGAAAACTGTAAGGTGGAGTTCAGAGAGGAATTAAGACAGGCACTGGGTGGCAGTGAAAAGTTACCAGTGAGCTGGGCATCTACAGCAGAAGTGGTAAGGGAGACAGCTAGAGAGGTGCTTGGTGTGGCATCTGGACAGTGGAAGGAGGACAAGGAAACCTGGTGGTGGAATGAGGAAGTACAGGAGAGTATACAGAGGAAGAGGCTGACGAAGAAGAAGTGGGAGAGATGAAGAATGTAGACAGGAGTACAAGGAGATGAGGCGTAGGGCGAAGAGAGAGGTGGCAAAGGCTAAAGAGAAGGCTTATGGTGAATTGTATGAGAGGTTGGACACTAAGGAGGGAGAAAAGGACCTGTACCGATTAGCTAGGCAGAGGGACCGAGCTGGGAAAGATGTGCAGCAGGTTAGGGTGATAAAGGATAGCGATGGAAACATACTCACAAGCGAGGAGAGTGTGTTGAGCAGATGGAAAGAGTACTTTGAGGGGCCAATGAATGAAGAAAATGAGAGAAAGAGAGAAGGTTGGATGATGTAGGGATTATGAATAGGGGAGTGCAATGGATTAGCAAGGAGGAAGTTAGGACAGCTATGAAGAGCATGAAGAATGGAAAGGCTGTTGGCCCAGATGACATACCTGTGGAAGCATGGAAGTGTTTAGGAGAGACGGCAGTGGAGTTTTTAACCAGATTGTTTAATGTAATCTTGGAAAGTGAGACGATGCCTGAGGAGTGGAGAAGAAGTGTGCTGGTACCAATTTTTAAGAATAAGGGTGATGTGCAGAGCTGTAGTAACTACAGAAGGATAAAACTGATCAGCCACAGCATGAAGTTATGGGAAAGAGTAGTGGAAGCAAGTGGTTTCTACCCCATTTGCATCTGCTGTGGAACGTAGCCGTGGTGGAGACCCACCGAACCCCGCGGGGAGTTAAGTCCCCCGCTTCCTGTGCATCGGGTTTCTGACTGGGTGCTGAGCACTCCCAGACGGCTGGCTGGCGCTAAGCTAAGCTGTGCTCCAGCAAGGAGGGGCTAAGGGCAAGCGTGTCCATAAATACGGATTGCGTCTTGCGGTCCTACAAAGGGCTCTTGTGTATATGCGGCCTGTCGGGATGGCACGGCTGTCGGTGCTCGGTGAGTCACCACCACAGGCTTTGTGGGTAATGAGAGCAAAGGCTAGAGGGTTTCCCCTTTAACAGACGCCTTCGATGAGGCAACAGCTGGTTGGGTCGCTCCTGCTGGTCCAGTGGAGTACGCGTGCGTGTCTGCAGGCGCCAGCAGGAGGTGACGCGCAACGTGCTAATGGCAGAGCCTTGTCCCACCTGGTGGCCATTCGCACCCGCCGGAATCTTCCAGAACCAGACACATGGGTCACCTTGAAGGCAGAGCTTCTTCAGGTTCAGGTCAAGTGTTGCTCACTCACGTCAAACCCTGCAGGTTTCGAGTTCATCCTCATCCACCACCGGTGACACTGGCTTCCTGTCTGATTCCCCATGGCGCCCCATTGCTGCTGATCGCCGTGACACAGAAAGTGCTGGAAAGCCCATCCAGTCCGCTCATCTCCCTCTGGGGACCCGGGGGATCGATGTCCTGCATAAATAATGGATTGACTGTTGACCCTTTTGAAAATCCTTCTCAAAAAAGAGAATCCTTCTGCTACATAAATTACTTATGGAACTTAATGGAATCGCATTGATTTGGTCTCAGGTTTCCAAACAGGTCGCGATACAGCGGCACCGAACCCAGCGTTGTGTCGTTTCCCCTCCTGCTATGCACTGAGGATAAAAACGCTCCGTGTGTACAGTTACTATAAAGGTTGCGATTCACAAGTTTGTTTCTGAAGAGCTCGGAATCTGTGCTCTAGGAGGTGGCTTTTCCAGAAAATTCTTGGCAACAGCGAGGGAGCCATCAGAGATCACGAGGAAGCGTAGTGTCTTGCTTTTAAGAATAATGCAAAACAATGCACACCCAGCACTCCAAATTCACAGCCATCTGCGGTCACATACGTCAGAGAAGGTTGGTTGGATCCACACTCTATCTGTGACTCTGTGGTCCAAACCAGTTGTTTTTTCCACTCTGGACCAAAGAGTGACACTGTGAGCTGGGAACCATCCGACCCGTCCTGGTTCACAAGGCTCTGCAGCTGTCATCCGGTCAAATGTTCACAGGGTGAGTCTGGAGATGGCTGCTTTGAAATCTGGTACTCCGGGGGGGCTGCCTCCCATCCCCTAGCCCCTGGCGCGACCCTCAACAAAAGTCCCACTATCTGCTGCCCTGTTTGCTGTCTAGACCCTCAACAGGAGGCTGGAAGAGATATGCACCGGGCATGGCTGATGTTATCGTGAGTACGGCCGGGGGGGGTGGTGTGGGGGTCCCTTTCCGATTCTTAAAGGAAATCGAAGCGCTAATCAGGAATTTCTTTATGTGCCTGGAAATCCGTTTAATATTCAGAGCGAATGGTCAAAACAAGGCATTGATTTCAGATGGAAGAAGGATCCTGTCTACCGGAGAGGAAGGGCAGTGTTGTCCCTGCACCGCAGTACCCGGCTCCACCAGCAGGGCATCACGGCTTTGGCAAACACGCCATCCGAGGGAGCCCCATATAAACTGTCTTAAATGTGTTTTCTTAAAAGGTGAGATTCGCACGACATCCCAGCAACAGCGGCTAAGAATATCCCTCATCACACTGAATTGTTTTAACTTGAATTGACTGCATCTGCTGGCTTTCTAGAACAAAACGCATCTTCCGCGAGCGCGCAAAGGTGCACGCAGACGCTCGGAGAGAGGAAACGGCTTTTACGGTTTCTTTTTATATGAAGTAAACACTCACGCTCGGGAATACACACGAGTAATGGCCCTCACTTTGGCCCCGTATAAATCCTTGAATTATTAATTCCCTTCGAAGTGTCTGAATGACGCTGTTTACCATGGCTGAAAAAATTTGCTCCCATTCAAAAATTGCTTTTCCCTCAGCGAAGACGAGTCTTGTATTTACGGATGAATGAATGACAGAAGGTTCTGGAAAAGTCTTTCAACGGCCGGTGACCTGAATGGGACGGAGAAGCCCACCCACCCCCCGCGGTGCTGAGCACTTGAAGGAGAACCACCCAATATAGAGAGGGCACTAAATTTTCAGCGAGCCGCAAACATGTCTGCCCTGATGAATCGTAAGAGTTTTGTTCTCTTATTTCTGTTGTTTTCTGTTCAGAACCGTGCTTCAGTCTTCAGCTCATCTTTCTTGTGGTCTTGGAGTTAATGTTGACGGAATACAGTCTCCGCCACTTGAAGGAGAAACGTTCCTCAAAAAACCCTCATAAGGCAAATTCTCACCAATTTGTTCACTGTTCATTTCAATGGTAAGAAGTTTTGTGTTTCCTGAGTCTCAGAACTGACCCCCATTTATCCTAAAGTATGACAAGATCCTGTTAACGTTAGCTCTCAGAACGTAGCAAAGCCGCTCCCTCTCGCTGTTATTACCTCGAATACCAAGGTTATAACAGGTGAAACGGGCGAACAAGGGGTGATGGAGGTCGAGGACTTAGCAACGAACTAAACTGTAACTGCATGGTGGTGCTGGTCTGGAGCTGCTCAGAAGTCCTCCTGAACACAAAGCAATGTCTCATAAGCCAAAGTAGCGCTATGAAATGAAACTTCTTATCAAATCAAACACTTGTAACACCAGTGTCTTGGGGCAGGACTGCATATGGATCTTTTTGCACTCTTATGTCAGTCATGCGTGTGTCAGCACAAAGTGGTCCTTTGGCCTTGTGACCTCCTTTCAGTCCAGCATCCTTCACTCCTTGCCCAGCAAACTGTGATGTTCTGGGCCTTTGCTGGGATTATTCAGTATTAACTTCACATCTACGTTTCATATTTACCCACCCTTGCCCCTGCTTGCCTACCAGCAGCTGAGCCTGTCGGGCTGTTGAGGTTCCGTTGCGGTGGACAGATATCACAGAGGCACACGCAGCTGCTTTCACTTCACCTTTTATTACTTTTTAATGGACTCCCCTGAAAACAAGCTGCAAGTAGAGACATTAAAAGGTCACGCTGGAAGCAGACGGTGGCCCGAGCGATAGATGCCACCGCTGTGTGGATCCAACAGGGTTTCTATTAAATAGGACCGAGTCCCCAGGAGAATGGGAATCGACCGTATTGCATGCGCTCAAGGAGGAGGGGTGGTCACAAAGTTACGCTGGATCGATTCCCAGTCCGACATGTAGGACCCAGCAGGTGACGCAGTGGGGAGCTGTGCGTGCGTGCGTGCGTGCGTGAGAGAGACTAGCTGCTCCCGTACCTGCTGGACCAGTGCTCTTTGTTATCATCTGAACCTTACAGACGATATGGCTGTGAGCTGCATAGAGGAGGAGTTGCTCTGTTGCTTTCTTTCTCTCTCTCTCACACACACACATACAGTCTTGGCCAGCAGCTTCTCACACCTTTGAGCAGCAAATGTATGCACACCTCATCCCATCAAGGTGTAAAGAAAGGAGTCATGAGCAACCAAGGTGGTACCTGCCCTCCCGCTGAACGACAGGAACTAAAATTCAATTCACGTCTGGCACTTGAGGAAACCACACACACACTAATAGGCCAGCCCACAGCCCATCCTTACTCTATTAACCTCTCAGCTTGTCGTACCGCTGGGCGGGGGGTGTGCACTTTCTCTGAACCGGGGCCCACGCAGATCTCTGTACCCACAGGCAGTCCTGGCAGCACAGACACCCCACCGGCACGATTAGCTTCCCGCAGGCAAGACCCCCTGCAGCACCAGGCTTTCGCTGCCGCAGCTCAAAGGGAAGAGCAGTGTTGCTCTGTCGGAGGTGCCAGCGGCGAGCCGTTAGGGGACCGTCGGCTCAATTTACATTTGCGTTTGGTTCCATTAGCCGACGGTGTCATCCCTGGTGCCACCCCGAGCCTCGGTGCTGCACAGAAGAGGCACGACACAAGCACGCGTTTCTCCATTAGCGCCGCCTGGTAACGGGACGGAGCCCGTTTGTCTTCGCCCCTCAGTCACTTGCAGGAGGTACTGGAAAGGACCTCTGGCACAAACCGTGGTGCTGCTGTTTAAAAACAGGGGGAAAGGGAACTGGCTGTTCTGGACCCGTGAACTTCAGCCACTTCCTCCATAAATCATTCACAGCACCCGAGTTTTCGGGCCCCGTTCGGCTCGCTTACACAAACGGCGCTAAAATCTGCAGCGCGCAAAGAAACAGCAGCGCAGGCATTTTGAGTGTAAACGTGTCTCACTTCTGTGCTGCAAAGGCGTCCCCTTGTTGTCCGTTCTGCTTCTGGATCAGAAAAGGTTTTGCTCTCTGGATTCATAGGTGTGCAGCAGTTAGAGCTGCCGTGTCACACTCGGAGAACCCAGATCCAAATCCCCCATCCTGCTGTAGTTGCCCTGGTCAAGGTGCTTATGCTGAGCTCATACGGTAAAAATGACCGTGCTGGGTGAAGCAGTAAATCGCTGTGAGTGACTCTGGGGAAAAGCATCAGCTAAATGAAGGTGAATGAGAACTTATTTGGTGTGTGACCCAGGCTCAGATGTCACTCTGGTGTGTCTGCAAGACCAAGCACATGTTGGCCGGTGAGGACTTCAGCAGATGCTGAAGCTCAGAAAGGAGGAGATCCTGCTTCCGGCTCCTCTGCTGCGCGGATGGACCTTCTAGACGTGCAGGTACCGGGGTCCGGACACGAACCGCGGCGTAGACGTCCCTTCCAGATGAATTACAGAACACAGAAGGGAGGGCGATCTTTCTTTTTTACAAGGCTATTAACCGCCCTGTCATGGATCTGCGCTCCCCGCTGCGTACGGCTGTGGCTGCCTGCGATGCCGGCCGGAGTGCCGAGTGCGGAATATTAAAGGGACTTCATTAGTCGAGAGGCTTTATGGGAATTAGACGCAATGGAATGACAGCGAGAAACAAATTAGTTCTAGACTTAAGGGTGCAGGCAGGGGACCTCGTATCTGCACACCGGTTCTACTCTACTACTGAGAAATAAGAACATTTAAATACCATAAAATTAATCACCTTTTATGCAACAGGTGCATAAAAATATTCGTGGGGTGGGGGGTGCAGTGAATGGTAACAATAGGCAAAATGGTCTATGGAAGGTGTGGGGGGGTTGACAATATTCAAAATACAGCGAGACTGAAGTGAAGGTTCCTGTCTCCATGTGCTCTTGTAAGAAGACCCTTCACGTGGTTCGTGGAGTTTCTCCTGGTTGTGAAGCACACTCCCACCTTCTGCTGTAGTGCCCTTGATCAAGGTGTTTACACTAAGTTACCTTGCTGTGTAAACGGATAAAGCGCTGTAAGCCACTTTGGGGGGGGTGGGGGTGGCGTCACCTGAATGAAGGAACGAATCGTAAGTAAAACAGAATGGCTGGACTTCTGTGGCCGAGCTTTGGGTTCACCGTGTTCCAGCTACAGCTTCAAACAAAGAGTCTGACTTCTGGTGATTGTGTGGCTCGGTAGAAGCTCAGTGAGGTTTGATGTAAGTGGCCTGGACAATGGAGGCCCCCTGTGCCCTGCTGCCAAAGAATGGGGGGATGTTGTGAGTGGTCTGAGGGGCGTAGTGTCGGGAAGTGCCCGGCCCAGGGCAAACGGGCATTCGTCACACGTCGCAGCCCTGCACAACCTGGGAGGTGTGGGTCGGAGCCTCACACCTCAGGGTGGCAAGGAGAGGGCGGTCAGTGTTGGCGCCAAAGGGGAACGTGAGCATAGGGGTGAAATCGTGGCATCTCCAGCAGCAGAGTGGGTGAAATGATAAAAACACGTGTTGTGCGTTTAGCTTGGATGAACGGCCTCCGTGTAGCCGAGTCGTGGCACCGGTATGGGAGGCGTGAGCGTGACTAGCAGCAGGTTGCATGAAGGTATTCGAAAGTTATTGACATCTTGTGCCGTTATTTTCGTCCCCTTTTCATTTTTCTAGCTGTATGTCGGAAGGAGCGATGCCCATATCCACAAAAGCTACTTCCGCCACATACAGACAAGGACTTGGCTGACTTTGCAGGGTTTGTCCACAGAGGTGACACTTAACTGTGGGTGTTTACTGTAGCGAAGGTCCGATGAGTACGTTTCAGAAGGAGAAACCCTTGACTTGTGACACGCAGAAAAGGTTGCACTGCGCAAACCTGGTTTGTTGAAGAATGAAGGAAAGGAGCTGTAAGCGGCGTTCCTTGTTTTGTACCCAGACCACCTGGGGCTCGGCCCAGTTTTGCAGAGTTACAGCAAAGTCAGGTGGCCAGAATCTACCGTACGCTCAGAAATCCATCGGCGCTCTGCCAGCCTCACAGCGGCGCTCGGTCCGGTCCGACATGCTCCGGCGTTCTGCAGAACTTGAGCTCTGTTGACTGTGGCCGAAGAGCAGCTTGTGCTGCAGGTGGGCAACTACTTGCCCTCTGTGCATGAAGGCGGCGCTTCTGGAGCTTTGCTATGATTTACGGCTTTCTTTCAGCAGAAACCCCACAGGGTTTCAAGGTGACTTCGGCAGCAGCTGCAGAACTGCCGCCCTGGTGTTAAGTGCTTATTGCCATGGATTCCCTCTGTGCTGGGTGGCAGCGTCCTGAACAAGAGGTGGAAACCGTAGGTGCGAGTCGAACAATGAGCCGCATTGAGGGTTTTACGCACATGTGACCCCCCCTCCTGTCCCTCAGAGCCCATTTAAGTGGAAAAAAGGGAGGGGGCACTTAATTTAATCTTTGTACGAACAAACCGGGCTTCTCCAGAAAGGCTGACCAGTGTGCTGAGCAGACGCTTCCTAACAGGAACTTGGAAGTGAAGACAGGAGCGGCAAGTTCACCCGCGAGTCAAGTTCGCCGCACTGCATCTCTGCTTTCAAAGTGGCGCTCACAAACAGTGGCTTCCCAGGTTTCACCGAGGAAAAAGTCCCACTGACAAATGACAGCAGACAGAAACACGGTCAAATGATGCCCTTCTTTCTCCCTCTCTGGCCCTGCTGCTTCATCTTTGAAAAAAACACTTTGATTTCCACATCAACGTGAAAAATGCAGGGGGCCGAACCATCGCGTTCGCTGTTTTCGCTTCTCTACCTCCGCGAGCACCGCTTAGTCGGAAAGTAGCGCCAATTTCGGTGGCCACAGGTGGGCCTCGATGGGCGACCTTGCAGTGAAGGTTCTAGGTTGCAACAGTTTGACTGCATTTCTTTAACAGCAGCATCAGCAAAGCCACAGAATGCCGATAAAGTGAGAGGCAGGGTGCCGAGGTCCTTGCGTGGACATTTGGCGCCTGGGAGTCGAAACGCCGATCACCTCCAGCCGCGATGGACCTGATAGTTGTGTGACCTTCTCGTCCTTCAGCAGAACACACCTGCTCAGCAGCTCTGCCCAGCAGTACCAGCCCACATGCTTTGGGCCCACCATCACCATGGCGACAAGCAGCCCCTTCCACAGGGATGACAGACGTTAGATTTGGGTCACGGCCATAGGGGGTCCTGACGGGGAGGGAAGGAGGTCTGGTGGCGCCATGAAGCTCGCCAGCAAACACCTTCACACCTGGAGTCTTCACACCGTGTCGCAATAAGCAGGTAACTTAGGCCTTTGTTACTCGTAATTTGTGCCCTTCAGCAGGATTTTAGTATAAAACCTTAAAACTTTAAGTAAACATTAGTACATTACAGTAGGAGAGAATGAAATAAAGTAAATTAAATAACTGGATTTGCATAAGGAAACAGTCAAGGTGGTACGATGATGTGTTGCTAATGCCGAATGGCGTGACTCTCGTGTCAGCACTGTACCACAAAAACGCACTGTTGCCATCACCAGTCTGCACACTGTGACCCCAAAGGACCTGGGATCTCTGTACTTACCCCGAACTGATAAGGCAAAATGGGTAAATCAGTGTAAACAGCTTAACATTGTTTGCAATTTTGGAGAAAAGTGTCAAACTGAGACAAACTGAGCGAATGAGAATGCGAACAGGTGGATGACATCACTCCTGCTATTGTACCTGTGACACAGGTGGGTGAGCTAAGTTCCTCCACATTTGCCCCGGTGTTCAAAGTGTGTAACTTGTGTGAATTCGCTGAATTCCATGATATGGAAGAGTCAGTGCTGAGGGCCCTGGGTGCCAGGTGGGTTTACATCGGTGTTCTCGCAAAGGGAAAAGCAGAGCGGCTCTCCGTGGTTCCCGACGAGGACTGTGAACCACATGGGCAGCGTCGGCCGTCGCCAATGGAGAAATGTAGGGCAGGGCCTGCGAGAGGAGAGCTGCATGCTGGGAGTCTGTGCTGCTAGCGTGTCCTTCCCGCTGCGCTACCCAAACAGCTGTAGAAACAACGTAGCCTGAAATGCTAACATCGCGTGTCTGTTTGTGTGACTCATTTTATCATCATTTGTCTTGTGGCCCAAGATTGTGGTGTCAAGAACTCACCTTTTTCGATAAAATTCATAATTTTCTATTTTAAAGTCTAAAAGAGACAAGTTTGAAACAGTGGCCAAAATCTGGAACCCGTACCACCCCGGTACAGAACTCACTGCTTCGATCCCTACTCCACATGCAGTCTAGCATGAATGCGGTCCACAAGCACCTACAGGGTTAAAGCCGATCTTACCCGGTACCTTCTTGGCTCGGCGCTCCAGCTGGTGTTTTTACCCTTTGTGTCGCCCGACACAGCTGGCACATTCCGTCACTGGCGCCACCTGCAGCTCTGTGCGCCAGTGGGTCATTAACGTATCTCCGCCTCATGGGTGGCAGTCATCTGTCAGTGACCTAAACCCACTTCCCTCTTAGTGACGTGTGTGGAGCTCATGGGGTCATCCCGAGCCGAGCAGTCGGTCCTTTGGCCTGGCAGGGATCCGCCGTCTTGCCCGCGAGTCTGTCGGAAACTTCTCCTTAATCCTCGCACCTTGTGCATTTAGCGTGACGCTCATGGCCGCACACACGCTTGTTCCTTTCATACAGTTCAGCTGGCAGTGAGATGTGGAAGGAGCTGAATGGAGGTCTGTAACCCAAAGCCCCGCCTCCAAACACTCAGCAGGACCGGTTTGTGTCCTGATGCTAACATTACGCTGCACCCCATGCACTGCAGTATTCAAGGCAAATCTGCACAATATGAGAACCCACGGCAGAATACACACTGTGCGGAGAGATGTGGGACCCAAGTGTTTGACCCACATGGCCCCTGAAGGAGGATTTGATCTAAAGTTGCTCTGTGTTTAGTGTTTCCAATCCCACAAAGGCCTGTGGTTGTGCAGTCAGTTCTTGCTTAGGGTTTAAACCCAGATCCTGCCACCTCCTTTGTTCAATCTGATCTTGGGCTGTGAGATGTGAGCTCGCTGCTCCTCCGCTTTGTGTGGCTCATCCTGTTGAAGTTACACCTTCCAGCTGTTCGACCTCAGGGCCCCTGAAGCGGTGCAGAGTCCCCGGGCAGCATGACGCTTTTGGGTGGTTATGTAATATTCCGGTAATGTTGTGAAATCGATGCATCGAGCTGTGGATGGTGCCGCTGAACGTTGTTCCCCTACGGAAAATCAATGTTTCCGATTTTCATTTTCCACCCACAGATCCTCCGAATGTTCTTCTCAAGTCGGCCGATGCGCTTTTCCATTGCTGTTCCTGAAAGCGGAGCAGGGTGGCACCACGGACAGAACATCCACACTGTCACAGGGCAGCACTCTTGAGACATCCGCACTACTTTTTTCGTTCCTATTTTTGGTTACTTGTATCCTTTTATTCTTACATACGTGTCTAAATGTAATCTCTCTGTTGCTGTGTTGTTATTCTGTCCTCGCTGTCTTTCTGAGCTTCATCGCTTTGCATCATTTGTGTACATAAGTGGGCGTGGTTGCTCAGCAATGGTCCAATCAGAAGCCTCAGTGGGTGTGGTCAATTAGCAATGGTCCTGTTGCAAGCTTCAGTGGGTGGAATCAATTATTTCTGGTCCAATTGCAACCCTCAGTGGGTGGGGTCAATAAGCACTGGTCAAGAGAGCCTTTATTTGTCGGCCCATCCGTATGCGGGAATATCTCGGGGTCGAAATTTCATTTCTCTGACGGTGCAGAAGAAAAACGGTGCAAATACGTACAATAAATAAATAACAAATATTGGTGCAGTAATGTCCATGTAAACATAGACTGAAAGTGATGGTCATTGGTATGGTTGGGGTAGGAGGTGGTTGGACACTGGGCAACAGGGTATTTCCTGGGTGAGTTTCAGGGCCTTGAGGAGCCTGACCGCCTGAGGAATGAAGCTGTTGCGTAGCTTGGTGGTTTTTGCCCGGATGTTCCGGTAATTTCTACCGGATGGTAAGAGGGTGAACAGGGCATGGGATGGGTGGTCCGGGTCAGCAGCAATGGTTGTGGCTCTACGGGTGCAGTGTTTTCCGTAGAGTTTCTCAATGGGTGGGAAAGAAATATCGATGATCCTCTCAACTGTCTTCAGCAGGCGCTGGAGGGTCTTGCAGTCGGCGACGTTGCAGTTCCTGACCCAGACAGTGATGTAGCTGTAAAGGATGCTTTCGATAGTTCCTCTGTGGAAGGTGGTGAGGATGGAAGGAGGCAGACTGGCTTTCTTCAGCCTCCGCAGGAAGTGGAGATGCTGCTGGGCTTTTTTTGTGATGGTGGCGGTGTTGAGTGTCCAGGTGAGGTCTTCCGCTATGTGCACTCCAAGGAACTTGATGCTGCTGACTGTCTCCACAGGCAGGATTTGACTGATGGTCTTAGGGTGCAGAGAGGGAGGTCAGTATGAAAACCATCACCTTAAAGCTGCTGTTAAAGATTCACTTATGAAATCAAGTGTGCGTATGACAATTGGCAAACAAATAAAAAAGGCCCTTTGCTGCTACATCTCTTACACGGCAACAGCGGAGCACAGGCAGAAGCCCCTGTTCTCCCTGTGAAGGGTGATAACAGAAGGTTTATGGCCAGCAGAGTATCTGTCAGAACTGATAATAACCGAGGAGAGAGGGAGCGTGAGGGAGAACGGCAGGGAGATGAAGTGACGCGGGGTGAGAGAGAGACAGAGGGTGGAATTGGAATGAACTGTGAGAGTGACAGTCGTGAGTGCCACCCCAACCTCCTGAGATAAACTGCCATCCTTCTAGAAAGAACTACTGAGAATTCAGTGTCCATACACTGTGGTACCGAGCACCTGGAGAGAAGCGAGGTCCCTCCCCAGACAGGTAGCGAGAACCTGGAGCAAAATCTCAACAGTAACTGCGACAGCCTGGTTAAAGCGAGTCCCAGGTGCGGCCATCTGCCTATGGAAGGCTGTAAACGGCTGCATTTAGAGCTGCTGGGTGGACTTTGCACAGAATAATGGTACATTGTGTTAGAGGAAGGTGTCAGGTTTTAGTCTGAGTTTGTGTTGGGCTTCCTGAATAAGTAGCCTGAGGCCCCGCCCCAAATGTCCCGTGTCCCGCGCCTGGTCCCGACACGTGCCTTTGTGTGACGATGCTCGTGCTGCGAGCGGGTGCCGAGTCTCCGGTCTGAGCTCAACGTGGCTCCGTCCCTCGGCGTTTTGAGGAACCCAGTTGAAAGGAGGGAGAGAAGTCACTTAATCAAACAGAGAAATCAGTTTCACTTGAGCACCTCATCATCAGAGGCGAGATGCAGAAAAACAAACAGCAAATATTTCTTTGACAGCAGCGGAGCAGGAGAATAAATGACGCGACGGCACAGTGGCGCTGCGCGTTTTCCATTAAGGCTGACGGGTCGGCTCCTGCGTCGTCCATATTTCACAGCAGAGCCCGCAGTCTGGGAAGTATCAAAGTGGGGGAGGCTGGGACGCAGCCGCGCCGAGGACCCTTCTCATCTCCGGCACGTTTCTGAGGGGAAAAGGGGTGGCGTGTGGGGGGAAAAAATGATTCGAAGCTTAAAGTCAGGCAGAAAGCGGCGCGACATGGGCCTCCGTGTTCCGCTAGAATGGTTTGCACACAAAAAATATGTTATTTACATGTGGCCTCAGGTTTGAATCCCACCCGGGGGGGTGATTTGCACCCTTGAATAATGCAGCGAATGGCATCATTGAACGTACAGCTGCATTAATGGCTCGAGCTGTAAAGTCGTAAGCTGCTTTCACTCAAACATCTGCTTAGCAAAACACATAATAAAATATTAATTCTGCGCCATCTGTGCAGTTCCTTGTGGGGGGCGATGGGGTAAATAGTCTTCCTCGGGGGTGACAACAAGAGCCTCACTGGCGGGGATTCGTCCCAGTGGCCCTCTGGAGCCCTTGACCGCCACAGCTTACGCTGCTACAGGTGCCTGTGTTTTTTCCCAGGGGGCCGTGGCCTTGGCGTGACTCTCGCAGCTACTTGCTCCGAGGGGGGGGCACCGGGCATCATGGGTAACGCCAGCACAGACAAGGCCTTGTTCACAGCACACTAACAGCACATTGTTGGATCCTGACGCACGTTCTCACCGCGTAGCTGCCGTCCGGTACCTCACCAGGCCTCGACCCCGAGCAGTTTCAAACAACCGATCTCCCCTGCACACAAACTGTTTGCTTCTTTCTCCAGCATGATAATTACGTTGTTTTCTGCCGCCTGATCCGCGCCCGGTGCCGTTTCCATGGGACCCCGAGCCTCGCTGGCAAAGTGTTGGTCTCCTTGCTTGGAGATGGAAAAGTGATGCATCGCTCTGGCTCACACTCCCACGAGAGAGAGAGAGCGAAAGGGAAACTGCTGACTCACTGAAGGTCTCTTTAGTTAACCTGCAGGGGCTGCAAACACAGCTTTCTTTCTCACGCACACATGCACGGAGATGCCTGTATCCACATGATCACATTTTATTAGATAACAATTCCCTTCTCTTTGGCTTTATTGTACTTTCTCTCTTTTTCTCCTCAGTCTTGTGTTTATGTCGCACTGGCTTTACCCAGTGCGACATAAACCCAGCAACTCTCCTCAAATGGCCACTCCGGCCTCCTTACATTATATCTCCTGTCTGGTCCGAGAGCAGCAGAGCGCCTGAAGCCGGGCTGGCGGCTCCTCTGCGTGAAGGCCGGGCAGCGACGGGAGCGGTTCGCACCGTGGACATTTGAGCACAGAATGCGCGTTGGCTGTCGGCTCATCTCCGTCACGCTTCCGTGACTTCTCCACACAAGAGCTCGGTTCCAGCGCCGAACTCGCCGCTGCTGATGCCCCGTAATGCTTCTCTAATGGCTTTCCCCCACAGAGCACCACCTCGGGCTCCAGGTACAGGGGACAAAGCGGTATTCACCCCCCAGCCCCCTTCCCCAACATTGACTGATGTTTTCCAGCCTCCGCACCTCCTCCCAGCCCTCCAAAGCAAACAAAGCAAATGCAAACACAACCGGGGGGTTGACCAGTGAGCTGAGTGTGAGAGGTTACTGGCGAGCTTGGACACCTCCTGTGTGACTGATTCCTAATGCAGTTCTGCTTTTATCTGTGCCACCAGTTGGGCAATGTTCTGCTTCACCCGCAGCCAACTTGTTCTCTCATACGCTGACCGCTGCTGTTCTCTGTGTCACTTCCTGGCTGACCGCAGGGAAACGGTCCTTCCCTTCCAGTCTTTTTCTCTTTCGCCCCTCGGGGGGGGTCTGTGGGCCGGTGGGAGACTGAAGGAGAGCTACTTGCCCAGGCAAGACCTCCTGGCCCTCTCATGCACACTGACACATCCCTTGGGTTTTGAGGGATGAGGAAGGACTGACAGGGGGTGTGGGACCCCATTGCTGATCCCATTGTTAAACCATCTGCTCATTATTTATGAGACAGCCGCTGAAACGCCCACCGTTTAACTGTTTTCTTCCAAGCACATTTATTCTTTTAACCAACATTTTTCTCTAAACATAGTTTAAAGATTTTTGTTTAGAGCTTTGTCTCATTTAAAGATCCAAAGTACCACAGTGGAAGATGAGATTTGAACCAAGGTCCTAAAAAATGAAGTCGGTAGTTCTGTTCCACCTGCTGTGCCCTCGATTGTGTGTTGCTGTAAAATCGGTATATGTGTAAAATGACCTGGTCCCTTTCCCTCCTTTACTGAGTCCATCAGCCCCATAAGTTCGTGGCCTGATGTGGGAAGTCGAGCTGTGGCCAGTAGTCAGATCCTGGGTGAAGCGAAACTCTGGGCCCAGGCTTGGCAGCTGGATGCAGGCCTCGGTCCCTCGGTGTGACCTTATGATCGTATCACCTTTGGCCAATTCAGGACTTTTCCTTCATAATCGTTCTGTTTTGTGTTTAAGTATTTGACATTTCCTTGTAAAAATGTGTGTTCCAAAAGGACATTAGTTTGGCTTTCTGTGAACCGCTGACAGTGAGACGTATCAATCCCACAGTACAAGTGACTTTCTGAGTTCACGTGCAAAGTGCCAGAGCTCCGAGCTGTGTAGGAACCAGTGGATGTCGCCACTTCGGGGATGGTTCAGACGACCGGATGGTTCAGTGCGGCGGCGGCGGCAGCGGTTGTGTGGAACGGGGTCCAATTCGGACTCGAGTTGAGGGTTTGCGACGAACTTGTACAGCTGGCAGCAGCGAATGGAGTTCTGGGCTTGCCCGGTTGGGCTCGCTGTCCCGTCAGGCCCGCACTCCCTCAGGTTCTCCCTTGAGTTTCGCTTGGCTCCGGTCCAGCTGCCGACCCCCCCCCACCCACTTATTAACGCACTCATCTTTTAATTCATGCGAACGGGAGGCAGCAGAAATCTTTAACCAGCAATTTCCCTCCTTTTATTTCCTGCCATCGATTTTCCCATCGACCCGAGCCGCGAGTCTCGAGCGATTGTTTGAGATAAGCTCGGCTCTGGGGCCGCATCGGATGCGATGATGTAGATGGAAAAGAAATTAATAACGGCTTTATTATTGCACATCACATGAAGGGTCCTCTCGTATTTTCACGCGGACTCCCATGGAGAACAGAGCGAGGGGATGAAAGCATCATTATCGCTCATTATGTGCTACGGAGGCAGCTTTTCACACATTTTTCACACGTCCTGCGTTCTAATCCCTTGACATGGCAGCCTATTTCAGAAGTGCTGGAAATCCTCTTCCCTCCGCGCAGCAGAGCCGACATCCAGATACCCTACGGTCCCCTGGCTCATCCCCCGCAGTAGGACACCAGGGAGATGACTAATCCAACTCTGGGCCCTTTTGTACATTTACACCCCCTCCCATTCAGCTGCTCTAAAAAAGGAAAATTGGCTGAAAGCAGCGTTTCGGCACCAGAGAAAAGGCCGCGATGTGTCACCAGCCCCAGATTCCCATGTTAACCTTAGGCTTCCCGTAGCCCTCTGGACCAGGGCACGGGCCTGGTTGAAAGCTAAGCCCCAGTCAGTTCCCAGCCTCAGGAGACCAGGCCTGCTTTGCCCCCGTGAGCCACGTGGCTCCGAGCTCAGAATGGTCACGCAACCGACCTCCTACGGATGGGTCTGGTGGGACGGACTTTATGGTGAGGACACCGAGGTGCTTCTTCCCATCTTCCTTGTACCTCCCTGAAAGTATCCTCATTTTCGGCAGACAAGAAGGGAGCAGACCCCTGACACGGGGCCGGTGTCCAGCCAGGGTTACGACTCTTTCCCTGTGCCCTTCTGCTCCTTCTGCCCAGCATCCTGCAAGCCCCTCCGATCTCTGCGTCTATGTCCCGATGCTCCAGTTCATACACGGTGTCTGTTTTGGCGACATCACGGTGTTCTTCGCAGAGAAGCTCCTAATTTACCGCAAATTTTTCTGATGTGTGGCATCCCGGCATTTTGCTTTCAAACACCCCTTGGCTCCCAGACAACTCATCCATACTTCGTGACAATCGATCCCCCTGTTGGCTCTCCAAAGAGCAGATGCCTTCCCCAGAGTTTGTTCCCTCACTTCATTAAGACAATTTGATATAAGATTTTGCCATTCTAACCTCAGTAATGATTCGTGCTGGATGTGGCACCTCGATGAGCTCTTGAGCAGCTTCGCCGGTCAAACGCAGAGCTTTTCCACCACAGCCCCGTTTGGGTTTGCTGCCTGTCTTCCTACATCTTTGTTTGATGGAGAGATGAGACAAATGTAAGCATTGGGAAACGTGACCTGGTTATTTCATTTGGACTACGATTGAGGGCAAAGGTTTGCTTTAATGCATGGCCAAGCAAACAGAAGAGGCAGCAAAGTGATTTGTGAAGCTCACAGCAGAGGCGAACAACGTCCACTCGTGTCCGTAAGGGTCCGTCCTCCTGATAGCACGGCGTTTTCTCTCTCTCTCTCTCTCTTTTTCTGGAGAGGGCTGAATGTCTGTTTGTTTATCTTTGTTGGGTCTCACTGGAAATGTTCCCCGGTACCGCTTTGAGGCAGATTTACAACACTTGACAAGCTGAACTTGGGCAATACAGTCATGTGAGTCAGCCGTTTAGCTGTCCTCATGGTTGGGCTGCCCCACAGAGACCAGCGGGGCTAGCGTGTGTTGGGGGATGGTGGGATATGTCGCTCCAAGGGTAGTTTGCGCTAAGCTGTATGTCAAGATGGGCTTGAATGCAGAGGCAAATGGAAAGCTCAACAAGGTTAGTCTGTAAGAGTCAAAAGAGTTTATTTGTCACGTACGTGGTTACCGAGTAGTCCATGTAGTGAAATGTGCCCTGATTCAACAGGAGACTCGGTTGAGATGTTCGGAAGACGATCGCCCGGTTCACCAGCCACTTTCAGCTTCTCTTTCACTGGGGATCCATCAGACAATAATGAGGTTTTTGCTCATCCGCAACATCTACAGTTTTGCTTTGCACAGGTGCGACGCGCTAATGTGCACGACCGCAGCGGAACAAAGCCAGTTTCTTCCGTTCCGCTTTCAAACGGCCAGCAAGGAGCTCCATTCCGCAAGTTCCAGGCCAGACCGCCGTCAAACCGTACATTAATGTCCAGCCGCTGCTGAGCCCTTCCTGTTTTTGAGCTCCACACTTCCCTTCCAGTGGAGCCCAGAGAAGTTCCCCTTTGTTATTGTACCCTGCAGACATTTGAACGGTCGATGCCTGCACTCATATCCTCTCATTGTGCACACGGATTATTTTTACCCAGAAGCGCAGCAGCTTTCAGGTGCTTGGCTGTTTCTTTGACCCCTGAACCAAGACCCTCTTGGAAGATGTGTCCTGTGTAAGACCCTCCGAGCGGCGTGTGTGTCCCAACCCCCTTCCCCGCCAGCTGTGTTCCAAGCAACCGGTGAGCACATTGTCTTGGCATTCGGAGCTGGAGAACGTGCAGCTTTGCAGCAGCTCGGCACAGGGGGTCGGAGTCGAACCTGGCCCTCGAGGTTATCGGCGGAGTCTTTAACCGCCTCTTTTCACACCCCTGTCTTGTGCGCAGTTTGCAGTGTTGGAACCACCCATCCGTGGTCAGTGGCTCGTCTGCGGGGGTCCCCGCGACAGAAGCGTTAGCGCCTCCCTTGTGGATGTAGCGCCATGGCGACAGGCCTGTATCAAACCTGTCGACCGCTTCTCACCGGCGCTGTTTACCCGCGATGCCGCCGGCATTTTCTGGTGTTTATCTGTTAGATCTGAGCTTTTCCTCTCGCCGGCCCAGTTTAATTTCAGGAGCGCGTCACAGGGAGAGGGCAGCAGACTGAGAGCGGGCTGAGGGAGCGTAAGCAAATCAATCTGTTTTACACAAACAATATATTTGCCACACGCGTCTGAGCACAAGATCCAGTCAGCAGTCTGGCAGCACTTAACAGCTGCATTTATTCAAAATCGAATCAATAGCGCTCTGCCCTCCCGCCATCGATCGACATAATTATGAATAGATGAGAAAAAGCGGGGCGGAAGGGGGGCGCGGGCGCTGAACCAGACCGGCAGGAATCGACCGCTGAGTAGCGGTCAAATCCCGAAGCAAAAGACCACGGCCGACCTTTGTTGGGTTCACACCGATCGTTTGATTTTCAGTATCGGATGAAACGCGTTTTAGTTTTGCTCCGTTGGACGCAAGTAGCCGTAGACACGTTTGGGTCTATTGTTTGGCATCACAAATTTCTGGCAGCGTCACTGGAATCTGCCCGTCTCCTTAGGGCGCCGCTACGAAATGAACCGCGGGGCAACATCAGCAGAATGCAGCGACCGTAATTTAAAAAAAAATACTTGCACCCCAAATATTTATGACCGCTTTCATTTGAGTCGTAAGAAATTAGTAAAGGGAAGTGGATACAGTTACATCGGTCTCTATCCTGGCAGGGATTTTTTACCGCGGGTGGAGCCAGCAGTGTGTTAAATGGCGCCTGGTTGAGCAGCGCGGGAGGTCCAGTGACGCCACTGACATACAGCGTTGTTTTCTGCACCCACGTACAGTTTCCTGCTCAACTGAAATGTCCACCAGAAGACACGTTGTGCAGTGTGTCCGTCCTGCTTATAAAATACGGTCCAACATATCGAACGTGTTTCTGCGGTCCTTGTGGACGCGGAGCTCAGGCCGCCGAGTAGCGGTAGATGAGATGTTCCCTCCACAAAGCATACATTAGAGGGTTGGGGAGGTCCAGGGAATCCCCTCCCGACTGCTGTTATTTCTGCACATTTCCGGAAACACAGCTCCTACAGGGGGAACATGTATAGCTGCTCGATGGCGTGAGATTGTATAAGAAGCGCAGTGGGGTCACCCTCTTTCCTCAGGAAATGGGCCCCCAAGATGAATGATGGGGTCGGGGAAACAGAAACGGAGGCGGTTTTCAGTGAGCAAAGCTGGTTTAGTCATTATCAGCCTGCACAAAAGCCTTTGATTCCCTAGGAAAAAAGAAATAAGCAGTTAAAATGATTTTCTGATGAGTAGGTCCTCCAAGCTGATGCACGCCGTCCGCTGTTTGGGGGATGAACACGCAGCAAAGGAGGGAAGGGTGATCGAACTCTCGAAGAAGAACAGCTGACTTTGTACGTATTTTAGCTGTCCAGACATCGGGGCCTCCAGCTCACATGTTTTCACGCTCGTATTTTGTTGCAAGGGAAATGTAAGTGTGCAGTGGTAACCGGTACCATGGTATACTTGGGGGGCACAGATGTTGCAGCTGGCAGGTTTGGAACTCACATCCTGCTGTAAAACCTTGTGCTGAACTGAAGCAGTAAAAGTTAGCCAGCTGTGTAAATGGGCAAATCGCTGCAGGTCACTTTGGAGTAAAGCATTGGCTAAGTGGATGTAAATGTGAACCTTCTACAGAAAATAAAAAATTTAAAGTTGAGCATCCAGTCTCAGCCAGGTGCTTTAGAGTGGCAAGAACGACTAAGCCTTGAAACTCATATCCTTCAGCTGGACTATTGAGAAGGTTGTCAAGGTGATGAATGTCACACGGTGGGTCAGTCTGCAGAAGGACGGCCTGTTTGTCCCAGTTGAATTCCAGTGTCTGTGGTTTGCACGGTTTTTCTGGTCCTGGCCAGCGGAGGCCGTAGAGGCTCGGTCAGCACAGCGGTCATTCCGTAGCGCCTCTGTACCTGGAGCCAGAATGTTACTTTGATACCTGCCTACGTTGCTACGGAGTTCAGCAGTCCAGCTGAAAGTCTGTCTTGCTGTGAGTCATTGAGTCATGTGGACTATTTGATAGACAAGGTTTTGCTCAAAACTCATGTTCCAGACACCCCCCCCCCCCAGCCGGTCGATTGACACCACCCCCATCCCTCCCTGACTGGCAGATTTTACCGCAGCAACTCAATAATGTGATGCTAACTCGATGTCCTACAGAGGAGTCTCCTGTCTCCGTGCATAGGAAATACTTGTCTTTGTTCTAGAAGAAACCAGCGTGGTGTATGTGGGTCAGTGGCACGGCGAGGCGAAGGTCAGCGCATGCGACCCAAGTGGCTGCACATGTGACCCGATTGCCTCCTGGCAGCTGAGGTGGACGACACCTGACCGTCTCCAGCGTTTGTCCATTATGTTGGCGATAGTTATACTCGGTGATGCAGGAGGTCAGGAGAGGAGCGGGTTTGTTTTGAGCGCCTTCTTGAATACTGGGAAGGTTTCAGCAGCTGTGAGGGGCAGAGGGAGCTCATTCCACCGCATTGCGATTGAAAATGAGAACCCAAAGTAGTGGAGGAGCACAGCTGTCTGGCTGCAGTGTAGGGAGTGATGGGGTCCCGCAAGAACTGGGGTGCAGACCATTTTACATCACAACTCAGCTGCACAGGTCGAAATGGGAGCTACGAGGAGAGAAAACCTCTTATTTACCACAGTAGGCATTGCAGTGATCAAGGACACGGTCATGTTTCTGGGTCAAAGCCCACTCCTGGCTCCTGCTGCTGTTCATTAGAGTGCTGGGTAAACCCCGGGTTATGTAAATGGCTGAAAAACCATAATCTGCTTTGGATGAACATGACAGATCAGCAGCAAATCAGAGTTTCCACTGTGATTCACTTCCATTGAGCCACTTATGTTTGGTGCCGTGTAGCAGAGAAGATGCTGTGTTTATTTTTTTATTTATTCTGAACCAGTTGAAGTTTGTGTTGTTACATAAGAAGCGCTGCGCTGAAGGGTTTTACAAACGCACGCTTCAGAAGCATTATTTCAAAAAACCAATTTGAAACTTTCAAGATACTAAGTGGCCTTTTCGGAGCTTAAACTTTACTATGCAGAAACCTCACTCTGCACCAAATGTCAAGTCTGTAGCTTGAAGAACAAAGCTGTGCATAGAGAAGACACAGAGATTGAGTTTTATGGACGTAAAGATGGTGATTCCTATATTTTTTCTGAAACTGTGTGTGTGTGTGTCCAGCCTGCTTCAATGCTCCACCATCACACTGACTGTCAGTGCAGCTTACAACCCAGACAGGGAAAGATGGGGGGGGGGCTCTTCCTGGGAGATTCCAGTGACCGAAGACACAAAGACACCATAGTCCTTCCAGTCCCCCTCCATCCATGTCGCCCCCAACCACGCACACACACGCATCACCCCCCTACCAGGGTCAGCGGCCATTTCAGGCCCCCAGCAGTAGGAACTTGCACAAGAACATGTGAGGCAGAAGACACCCACCAAAATGCAAGCACAGCGAGGAATCAGAATATAAAACGGCTAAAATCCCAGTTCTCTATTAACATTGTTTCCTCGGTCTTAGTGCAGACAAGGATGTCAAGAGGACACAAATGAACAAAATGAATGACGTACAGTAGCAGCCGCTGCTGCGTGCGCCTTACTTGTTGCTACCGTTATTATTATTATTATTATTATTTGTTTTGCCTGTTTCGGGGCAAAGTCGCCGTTTGAACGCGTCATACATAATAGATCAGACAACTGGCAGTCAGCAACATAAAGTAGGTCAACTATTATTATTTCATCTCCCCCTCATCCCTGCACATTTGCCCAGCAACAAGAAATTTGGCTGATGTTTCCTCACGGAGGACGGAGGGGTGGAAAGTAGCGCGATTTCGCAAAGAAATTTAAGCGCGCGTCTGCGGGGATGGGGAGGAGGAGCCGCACTCGGTCGTCCTTCACCGAGCGGGAAACTCCCATGGCCGAAAGGGAGCCGTTCCTTTGAGAGCGCCGTACTTGTGCCGCTTTCTTCCGTCCAGGGTGGTTCCGGGGAAGGATTCCGAAAAATACCCGCAGATAGGACAGGACAGGAGAGCTGGCACTGCTGGGGAGGCTCCTGCTGTGGAGAGCCGAGTCACCTAAGGGGGCACGAAGTGACAAAACTGGGGCAGCAGATGGTTAGTGCTGATGCCTTGTACCCAAGACATTTGAACCATTTGTCTGAGTCTCCTGCTGTTGTACCCTTGATCGAGGTGCTTGCCCTGAACTTACACAGTAAGAATTACCGTGCCATTACTGCGCAAGTGGGCAAGTCACCAAGCAGCTTCGTGCACAAACCATTTCATGACTCACCGCCGCTCTTTCCGCAACACGCGCTTCTTATCTCCAGTTTTACGGCACAAGTCCAATCTGTGCAAAATCCCGAGCGCTCGTTCTCCGGACTCTGCTTGCTCAGCGTTATTCCTTTCATCTCCGATTTCCATTTCCTCCAAAAAATGTTTGCTGTTCTTCGGTGGGCAAAAACACATCGGCTTTCAAATGCCGAGACAGGGTTAGGAACGGCGGCGCAAACAATTGTGTGCCCTCTTATGCTGCTGATTTTCCAAATGAATAAAACACCGGAAAGGTTAAGCATCAAGGGGACAACGGGATCCGAATTGGACGGAAGAGCCCGCGGCACGGACACGGCTTCAGCGGTCGACAAAAAGTGCGCGGTGCGACTTCCTGAACGCACGTCGGCGGCGGCCCGTTTCTCGTCCCGCTGCGCGACTATTTAATCTGCCTTAATTCCCCTTGCGCGGCTGGGCGTAGCGGGACCTCGCGTGACCCCGGCCCTCCGTAACACACCATTGAGATGACAGCCGCTTCCTGCCCTCATTTGTCCCGCGGTGGACGGCTGCCCAGCTCCGGTACGAGCTGCCTGGTGAGGCCGGAAAAGGAGGGATTAACCACGGTGTTATACCGTACAAAATGTTATTGTGTCAAATCATATGTTATCGAGCGGGCTGGATTCAGACGACAATAGCGGCAAATAGTTTGCCTGTTGGGGCAATGCATGATGGGAGGGCTCAGGCACAGGCACGTCGAAGTCACGAGTTTTGGCAAAATCGCGTCTTGCTTAATGGCAGATGTTTCCTCTGTGGAGCCGCACTCATTGCGGCGATGTCGAGGACGTGTTCAGGCGCAGTGTCTTGTTCTCTTCTGCTTCAGGAGGATGTTCGTCTTTCGGGGGAGATGAAGAAAAACTGGGGGGCGAAACAAGAGAGTTGAGATGCTGCTGTTGAGGGGTTGCTTTTAAAAATCCATCCCTGTAACTGTGAGACAGCAGCCAATGTAGTGCTTAGCACCGCTGGCTTGCAGTTGAAGGTCCCTGTTTGAATCCAGTCTCCTGCTGTAGTACCTTTGATCAAGGTACTTACCATGAATTACTGCGGTAAAAATGACATTGCTGTATAAATGGAAATGTAGCTTAGCGTACAAATGTTGAAAAGCCATTATGTAAGTAATAAAACAGCAGGGCCTCTACTTACAAACAAGCCGTAGATGATCTTACAGCTTCTTCGTTCTATTGTTGGTAGTCCTTCGTGGTAAATAGCATTCAGCTTACGCCGTTTAGCATTTCTAATAACTGCTTGCATTTCCTATTATTGCACTCACCGCGTATTGCACATTCCTGAACCACGTGAGCCACCAGTGAGCACCAGCACTGTGGTGCAACTCTTTGTTGGGCTTTCTTAGTGACAGCTTGTTGTAAATCCTCCTGTTAGGACTCAATATGAGCGTAGGGGCATGAGCCATCCCAGCTCACTGGGGTGGGGGGCAGGGAGAGAGAAACAGTTTGCTGCACCGCTCCATTCCAATCTGAAAAACCCCGCTGCTGCTACAAGGCTGTGTATCTCACTGACATTTACATTTATTTGCTTAGTAGATGCTTTTCTCCATAGCAACAAGCGCATTCCACCAACGGAGATGCAGCTACAGACACATGCTTTCTGAACTCCAGTTACTTAGTCCATCCCGTCCATTTTTGCAGGCACATCACACCAGTAGCTGTGCAGAGGACCGATGAGGAGCCCCCAGGTCCCTCCAGTTCATGTCCGACTAACAAAATTTTTGTCCCGGTTAAGCTAAACGGCACCCGCTCTCATGCCTTTCTCACATTGCGCAGCCTGAGGCCTGATGAAGTTATCCAGGGGCACACAGGATGCTCCACCGTTTCGCATGATCTCCATTCCTGGCACCTGCTCTGCGTGCGAAGCCCTGGAATCAGACTGCCACGCCCTGCCCCTTAGAACAGGAGTGCACGCCCTGCGTCACCACACCCCCTAGTGTTTCAATGCTATTCAGCAAGAGGGAGTAGAGGCAGGGCAGAGCCGCATAGTCGACCGCGGTTCACCTCGGTCCGAAATGCCGCAAATTACGTGTTAAAAATAGCCCGTTCTCAGGGAATATTGTGTTTTTTTTTGTGTGTGCGCTATGGTGCTACGGCAAAAAGCTGTCGCCATGTCAGATTAGCCGCGGGCCCCATTCCATCGCGTAACAGCTCTGCTCCTCCCCGCAGAGCGAGGTGTTATCAGGGGAAGCACTCCTCCACGCCAGCATATTTGACTTCCCCGGGCTCGTGTCCAATGATTCCTTTTACCCGACGTGACCGTGGAAAGTGCCCGGGGGGGGCGTTCTGATGGTACAGAGCTGGAGCTGGACGGACTAAAATGAGTCCAGCCATGCACTCAAGGACCAAGGTAGGATGACCCCCGCAGGTAAAACAAGCTTCTGAGGATGATGCCTGCAGGCGGTGCATGTGCGTGAGACCCTGGGCCACACTATGGGGGGTAACACTGCCTCCTCCACGTGGTCATGCAGTCATGTTTTTGTTGAACTTCGATTGGTTAGATGTTTATTTTCCTGCTCCACACCTCCATGTCACTGGAGTTATGGTAAACCCCCCACCACCACCACCACTTCCTAGTGTTGCTCATTATATTCTGTTGTTTTTGTCAGCTGTGTAAATAAGATCTTCTGCCCAGTCGTAACCATGAGGCACTGAACCCATTGCAGCGTCTGCTACACTGTGCAGTCTTTGACGTTACAACGCTTACAAACTCCGATACCTTTTATTAATACGGCTGTTTATTGGTGACACTTTTCTCCAAAGCTACTTGGTGTTACACAGTTTACACTGATTTACCCTTTGTAAGCAAGTCAGGCCAAGTAGTTTGATCCAGAAAACTACAGTAACTGGTAGTGAAGCTGGCGCCCCCGAAGTCCACAGGCAGCAGCTCTGATGGTTACACCACCTGCTGACCCATTTATACACCGAGCCTGCATATTTAGGGCTGCGGTAAAAGCTTTAATTTCCGTTTGTGTGCATCTCTGCACGCAGCATTTAGCCATTTGAACTACTCGACGGCGACTGATGCAGCTAGTTTGTGGAAATGTAGAACACAATACCTTCTGGCAGCGTAACCCGCAAACCTGCTTACCGGCGATGCTCCTCTGCTAGTTTATTTATTTAACACGTGTCAGCCTGACAACCTCACACGAAAACAGCGCTGGTATTGTGCCTCTGACCAGCCGGGGCCTGCGTTTGGGGGCGCTAGGACCGAGCCGAGTCGCGCCGCCGAATGAGACGTGACCCCACCCCTGCAAACAAAAGACCCCCACAGAACAACCCTTCACACCCTGTCAATACCCAGCGTGTCAAACAAGGCCTTTTATTCCCCATCCCGGCTGCACTGGGGCAACCGTGGCCTCGACCCCGGGACTCAGACAAGGACTCTCAGCACGCATCGGTTTTGCATAATTTAATCACTTCTTAAAGACACAAGGAAAAGTGGAAATGAGCAGTCAAACATGTAATACCATTTAAACATTTAATACTTTGTTTTGCAAAAACAAACACACAGCTCATATACACATCTTTTTATGTAAACATCCTTCGGGCTACGCCTTCTAACTTAGGGCCTTCTTAAAACAAAGTCCTTTGTATCTCACAGGCATTAAGATGTAAAATAGATGTGGAACAAGTGAAGATTTTCAAGAAAGAAAGAAACCCGTCTAACAGAGGAAAAGGGAGCATTTCACACAAAGCCCGGTGAGGCATCACCGAGCGTCCGCTCCCGTTTGTTCCGGAAAAAGAGAAAAAAGTATGGACAACGGGCCTCTTCCAAAGCAGTCACCGTGTCGCAGAGTTCAGACTCGGCATCGATGTTGAATCAATTTTGTAACAACGTTGTGTCTGTGTTGCGGCTCCATCAAGGCTTTGTGCAAACGTGGGAGGAAAAGGAGAACGAAAACGGAGACGGTTTCTCCACATCCACACAGATAAACGGTCCCAGAAGCATCCACCTGCCGGACAGCATCCACCTCCACCCTCCCCACCCTTCTCGTAGTCCCGTTTCATCGTGTTATCGCGGCACAGATCAGTCCGACCCCCCCTCCCCGGTGCTCCAAATGCCTCTCCGTCAGTCGGCTCCGTCCTTCACATCTGCCGGAGTTGGTTCTGGACACCGAGCCGGCCGACGTCACCCGCCGTCCCCCTGAATGGCTCCTCGGACCGCTTGGTGACCTGCGGGACATTCAGGACAAGAGCGGAGCGGCAGAATGCAGCAGTCAGGCGTGTCCGGCCCCTCCGAATGCGACGACAGTGCAATGATAAAGCGGAGTCCCCCGACGCCCCCCGTGGTTCTTTGCGGCCTTCCAGGAACATTTAAAAAAAAAACAAACAAAAAAAACTGTTGATGGTCACTTTTAGAGTCGCACAGAGGGCCCCCTGTTCATGCACCGTTCATCTTCTGTGAAGGGTAACCCCCGCGGGGCAAAAATCGAGCACAAGAGATGCGGGGGCAGGTCTCACGGCCGCGTCTCTGGCTCTCCCGGCAGGAGAGAGCGTGGTGCTCGCAGGGGTTCTTCTCAGCGGTCCTCGAATCGCGGTCAGGAGGTCACAGCAGCTTGCAGCAGTTGGCGCAGCCGCCGTGGGGTCTCGACCGCTTCTGGAGGGCGGCACGGGTGGCCGTCTCGAAGACCTCACGCACGCCATCCTTGGTTTTGGCCGAGCACTCGAGGTAGTCGTAGGCGCCGATGCGCACGGCCATAGCCCGGCCGTCCTCCGTCTTGACGGGCTCCTGCTTCATCCTGGCCAGCTCGTTCCTCACGTTCTCGTCGTTGCGCAGGTCCTTCTTGTTGGCCACCAGTATGATGGGCACGTTGGGGCAGAAGTGCTTCACCTCGGGCACCCACTTCTCGGGGATGTTCTCCAGCGAGTCCGGGCTGTCCACGGAGAAGCACATGAGGATGACGTCCGTGTCCGGGTACGAGAGGGGCCGCAGCCGGTCGTAGTCCTCCTGCCCGGCCGTGTCCCACAGCGCCAGCTCCACCTGCTTGCTGTCCACCTCGATGTCGGCCACGTAGTTCTCGAACACGGTGGGCACGTAGACCTCGGGGAATTCATCCTTGCTGAAGACGATCAGCAGGCACGTCTTGCCGCACGCGCCGTCGCCCACCACCACGAGCTTCTTGCGAATGGCAGCCATCGGAGCTCCACGCAAGGACGGGGAAAGCGCGCAAGCTTTCGCTCGGCAGACACACGCCGTGCCGCGAAGGCGCCTTCGCGATCGACTCTTCGTAGCGCTGTCTGGCGCGCCGCACCTCACCGAATCTCTGTACTTCCCCCCAGCCGGTTTACGGCGCGGCGCCGAGCAGTTCCTTTTTAAAGAGCCCAGCCGCTTTCTTAATATAGCCGTCCAATCAGAGCGAGCGGGATGAGGTCAACGTTTCATACGAGCACGCCCATTGGTTATCCCGTCCGCTGAAGCCCGAGTGGGAGGAACCCGCCTCGCTCGCCACGAGGACCAGCCCCGTCCCGGGAATGCGCTCCGGAGCGCGGCACTGCGCACGCGCGGACCGCTGCATCATGGGTGATGTAGTGAACGCGGGGTAGGTATCACACAGGAGACAAATGACATTTCTCCGCTGTCAAAGTCTTTTAAAAGTTTTTTGGAGCCTAGATAAACGGTAAAAAATGTATTACTTAGTTGTTACACACAAAAATAAAGACCTGAGAGAAATGGTGTATGACTGGTCCGTATCTGACCGAAGCGACGTTTCCAGATTAACAGCAGTGTTTTGCTTTTAAAATCGACGCTTTTTCTCCACAAACACCGCTGTGGTAGCAGACAATCTGTGTGGAGGTACAGTTTAAAAAAAAAAAAAAAAAAAACTTTACCATTGCTGGTAAATTGTGGTCGAAACAACGCAACGCCCGTCATGACCGGAGAAGGTTTTTAAAAAAAAAAAAAAGGGGTAGACGTGTTGATCGTTGACACAACGTAAAAGTGCATTTCTTCTTCATTTTCGCTGTCTGCTGTTCGTACCGCACGTTGCCTCCAAAACTGCTTTGTTTGTTCGCCGAAGTTCGCTCCTCGGCCCTTGTCAGTCCAACCGAGGTGGGACGTGTGGCCCAGTGGGGGTTTGCGTGTTGCTGCAGCGCCACCTGGTGGCCGGCGAAACCTGCTCATTACACGGGATTCAAAACGGCCGCAAAGAATAAAAACGGATCAATTCAACGTGACAAAAAACGTGATGCGAGCAAAAGTGCTACGTTTACGCCCGCCCCCCAGGCGGCCAGTGCGTCCCGTACTGTGTAATTTGCGCGTAAAACAAAAATGTGAAAACGGGAACGGGCGACAATGACTTGGGTGAGTAAGAACAATAACAAAAACAACGCTGTTTTCGCGCTGCAGCTTTTTGTTGTTAGGCGGCTCCCTTTCCAGCCTCATTGCGTAAACGGAATTTATTTGAGTTTCACCCGAGACCCAAAAATAAGCACCCCCCCCCCAACACCCCACCCATGGTGAAAAGCCCCTCCCCCGTGCGTCTGAGCGTTAGGAACGCGGAGTGACGTCACACGCAGAAATTGTGCGCTTTCTGTTCGCCGTCAGCACTTTCGCCGCTCCGTATTTTTTTGTTGTTCTGTTTTTTGGCTTCAAGAAATATTCGTGTCGAGGGTTTAACTTTGGTTTGGCTTTAGAAAAGCAAGAACAAAAATCGTTGAAGCCCAGAGCATTGGCAGGGAGACCTGGGTCTTTTTAATAGAAAAGTGACTATGTATAATATATGCTTTTTCATATTTTTATTTGTTTCATGAACAGTGCAGTCACGTGGGAAAAAAAAAAAATATATATATACACACACACACACATATATACATATATGTATGTGTGTGTGTGTATATATATATATACACACACACATGTATATGTATATGTGTGTATATATATATGCACACACACAATAAAACAAGGGCAGAAAGTCAAAGCCAAGTTTCCAGACTTGGCAGAATCCTTTGAATTGTTACCCAAATCAAACATAAATTGCTGTGCTGTACAAGGGTTAAAGGCTTTGCTTATTCACGTATTTATGGAGTGTGATGTATGCAATTCCTAGGTTTCGCATCCACATTTCTGTCCCTCAATCCAGCCCCTGTTCCAGGCTGTCACCCTGAGCCGGCTGCGATTTTCAAAGTGGCCCGGGTTCACCAGAACTGCGGAGAAGCACCCTGGCGCTTTGCATGCGATTAAACCCGCAGCCGTGGGCGTCTGTCATTTTGTCCCTCGCTTGGCCCTTGTCCCCCGCTGTCGATCTGTTGCAGATCAATACTGACAAGAGGGAAACACCAGTGAGTCACAGTCGGGTGACTTCATTCTCTTGCCCCTTTTGACAACCTTCAGCAGGTAAAACAAGAAAAACCAGGGCCTGAACTGGGGAATAAACAAGTTTCAATAACAGGAACTAAATATCCATTAATAATGTGCACTTGTGCTGTTGTAGGTGCTTTTGAGACAGGATTAGGAAAGAAGGCTCTAGAAGAAAAGCGCACCTGTTACCCAGGTGGCTGTGTTTACAGGACGACACTTTGCGAGTAGAGTCGGTATGCAGTTTAATTGTATTTCTCATACAGTGCATTGGTTACTTTATCAAAATCTTTTTCAAAAGAGCCCTAACTGGTTAAGGGCTATTAATGAGCTCAGTTTGATCAGGATGCGTCTATAAAAGGACTTTAAGTCAGTAAAAACTACACTAATGGAAACTAAAATGTCCTAGCAGAGAAAACTGCTACGCACTTTCAGTCCCAATGGAGACATTAATGAAGACATTTTGGCTGAGGCTATATTTAGAAATTCTATATCAGTTTCTAAAAAGGTAATTTTAACTTTCTATTTTCTATGCTACTTTTCTAATGATGTGCTCTACATTAATGGAAAGAATTCCTCAGCAGATGAAGCCTGAATCTGAGCAACGGCTCTCCCCTCCGTGTGGCCTACAGGTTCTTCTCCACTGGTGCCACTTCAAAGTAGAGCTGCAGGAATGTGGTGATCTTGTCCAGGAAGCCAGGGTGCAGCTTGTAGTGTATGAAAGGCACGTAGATGAAGCTGCTGCTGAGGATGAAGATCATGACATACAGGTACTCGATCTTGGGGTGGTCGATGATGGGCGCCAGCACGAGGAACACCGCAGCGATGACCACCAAGGCGGGGATGACGATGGGCACCTGGGAACGACGGAGGAGGCAGTGAGATCCAGTGTGCAGATGTCTGGACTGCTGGCGTGAACCAGAAGGAGTTCCTGGTAGGAGCTGCTGACTGGTGGACAGCGCTGGCGCTTAGTTACTGTAATGCTTCCCGTGGATGAATGATCTTACAGTGATGCCACAGGTTTCTCATAATCTCATAAATCCTGTCTCAGTATTGATCAAGGTACTTGATCTGGTAAATTGCCAGAGTAAAAATTATCTGGCTATAAATATCTTAGTATGCTAAACTAATGTTGTAAGTTGTTTTGAATAAATGTCAAATGCGCACTATTATTATTATTATTATTATTATTATTATTCCATCCTTTAGAATGAATTAAAGCAGACACACACCTGCAGCGCCCCCTGGCGTTGAACAAAATATAACCGTCCAGTCGATTCCAAATGTTCTTTGTTAAAGGAGTGATGGACGTGTTTGTAGAGTGGACTGTTGGATCAGGAGACTAAGGCCCTTCTGCATGTCAGTTTGTGTTGTGTTTTACTTGGTCAGGACTGTGGTTTGGGAGCAAAAAAGTCATCCCTGAACATCTTCACACGTCTGAGTGTTGTGTTGATGTCTTTTTGCTTCATTTCTTCTCTTACAAACTACAGACTAAGAGAGGCTTGGATGGTTGGTGGTGCCGTCCTCCATTCAGCTGCTGCTCAACACGAATGCGGGACGTTGCAGTGGCAGCAATGAAACACGTGCAGTTGTGGGTGATCAGTAGCACAAAGACCCACAAGTGATTCTCTGTGATGTGTGAACAGTTTGCAGCACGCCTGGCTGAATTGGTGTGCGTGCGTGTGTGCGCCCGCGCGCTGACCGTAGCGCTGACCCCTATCACCAGGGCTCACCTTGTATGTCCCACGCAGTTCTGGTTTCTTGATTTTAAGGTAAAGAAGGCCGGCCACTGTAATCCCATAGAAGAACCAGGAAGTGAAACTGAAATAAAAGTAAAATAAAGCCCATGAACATTAATACTGACTTGGTGTAAAATGTAGCTCTAAAATGCTAACATTCAATACAGGTTTAAACAAAAGTGAGCACCACCTTCCTACGGTTATCGCTGCTCTCCTGTTCGCTTACACATTCTGTGGGAAGTTTCAGGTCACTGGAGCACCCACTTGAGCTGCTGAGGATTCCTGTAATAAAGTTCCTGCTCGGTGGGGTGAAGCTGACAACAGAGTCCCAGAATACTGGGGTAAGAAGAAGCCAGAGTCGTGTCAAAATACGGACGGAAGGTGTCAGAGCCGCTGAAGGCCTGTACAAACTCCAAAAAAGGCTTTTGTCCAAACCTTATTTCGACGGGAAGCTCTTAAATGGTGAGTACACACCTTGTATATTTCCCTTCCTCCAGCCCTTTGTTCTGCTTTGCTTGCCATCTCTTTGGTGCAGGAAATGGGCTCAAGGTTGCATCTATCTGTAGGCGTTTGTCTGATTTAATTCATTTGATGATGCCTTTTAGATTGCTGCTATATTGCTTTTGTATGTTTCATTGCTGACTCTTAATGTTTAGTCAGTATACCGGCTTCACACAGAGTTTGGGGCTAAATGTGTACTTGAGGGTTTATTTCAGTGTTACTGTTGTTCTGCCAGGATTGCTGCAGTGGCCTCCCTGTTTTCTTGCCTCTTTGTCTCTGCCTCCTCCTGTCGCTTTCATGCAAATACATAAACTCTCCATCCTGTCACTTTGACACTTTTTTCTCTCTTTCATACACACATACCCACACTATCTCTCATAATGGATTGTTGATATGCAGTATTTCCATTTGCTTTTAAGTCTTGACGCTGTACAATCTCTCCGCAGAAGGATCACTTCTATTATTGTATTGTGCTGCAATGTTATTAAGAGTAATTTTAGGCTTTGACATCGCAGACTTTCTGCCCAGGGACCAGTTGTTATGCTGTGGTGCTCATTCATGTATAACAGACATATTGCACGGCACTGGTGTGTGAGGTTGGAGCAGTTGTGTCCGTATAACACTGCATATTGCCAAGGAAAGCTGAGTGTTTTCATTGCTTCGGTGTGCTACACAGTTCCTGGGCCTCAGCGCTCTCCAGCATCTTTGGGATGCGTTGGAAAGGGCTGGGAAATGCGAACATAACTGTGCCTGAAAGCCGCACTTATATACAATTGTAGTAGAATTTGATCGATTATTCAAGCATCTATTACCCCCCCCCCCCCCCCGAAAAAATAGCAGTATCTAATTTTAGTGGCTCTGCTTGTCCTGCTGAAGTTTTACTCCTGCCAGTTAATGCATTTATTTCCAATTTATTTATTCACTGATATATGGAGTTAGGATAGAAATAGTTTAATTTGCCATTACAGGACTTGTTGGTTGGTGTGTGGTGCCACTGTGTGTGTGTGTGTGTGTGTGTGTGTGTGTGGTAGCAGGGTGGTCAGCTTATACTCAGTCAGGTGTCTGTTTTAGGCATCTGTTTCAAAGTGAAATTCTGTGTCATTTTGCTTTTTAATTCCAATACTGCTGCACTATTGTGTTAATAACAGTATTTACAGACGCTGCCGTGTGTCAGCTGATGACCATTTTAACTTAGCGGAAAAGGGCTAAATCGGGGTATCTCTTTCTAAGATTTTTCATTTAGGTAAAGCAGCCGTATCTGACGTAAAAAGCTGAAACGGTAGATTTTGAAGACAGTGAAGGTGGCTCTAAAAATAGAAAAACTATGGAAAAAGTGATGAGAAATGAGAAGATGCTGTATTACAGTTTCTGCTAAAGAGAAGGGAAGGCGAACCTGTTTCTGCACCTCTGTTATGCAAAAAAGCAATAATTGGGCCTAAATACACTTTGTTTCAGGTTTCCTCACATGTTCTTTGCATGTTTGTTTGCCCGCAGCATTCGATTCACCAAACCATCTTTGGTCCCAATTAGATCACAGAATCGATATTCTATTGTACTTGAATTATCCCACAATCCGGAGCATAAACTGCTATCTCGAAATAAGTTACTATAATTTACTGTCCGTAAAACTTAAATTCTGGTAAACAGGTTGGTTTATGTCAGACAGATATGAGGATCTTTAGGGACTATAAAGACTTAGAAATTATGCTGTGGCCCTGAGACAGTGACTTGTTCTCATGACTACATGTTTTCTCAAACTGCACGAATGTTTTATAAACCTGTGACTACGTGGTATAATGGATAGTAGTGGCAAAAAGGTACCCGCAAGTGCACACACCCACACACACACACAATGCACCTTTTTATGCCGTTTCTCCAAGAGAACCCTAGTTTGACAGTTGACCCCCAGGCCTGCAGGATTTTGGAGTTGGAACTGAAAGCTGTTAAGCTAAAACTTTGCACAATTTTTTATTTCCTATAAGAGCTCCATTAGTGACCACAGGGAGGGACAGATTGAGTTCCTGCCGTGTAACCAATAGCGCATCTGTCATGGTCACAAATTAACGTGGATAAACAGTCAGGAGAACATAGGGTCAAAACCAAAACTTCACCCCCAGCAGCAGTTCTGTGGCCGATGGCGGCCTGCCTACCTGAAGAAGTTGATGATGCTGTGGAAGTTGCCTGGGATGAGCACCAGCAGCGCCAGGACCGTCTTGAAGGTCAAGGCTGGCAGGGGGGTGAGCCGGTCCACGTGGGCCATGGACAGGATATCAGGCTGGACAGAGACCCACCACATCAGAACTCAGCTGAGTTCATTAGTTGGTACACACTGAGGTCAGAAGGCTGAAATAACACTTGACCCAAAGTGCAAGGAGGTGCAGAAATACCAGGAAAAACAGGCGCACGAAAGAAACTAAATTTAAAGCCTCAAGTTTTGGCTTCGCTGTCCTGGAACGAACTCCCTCAGTCTCAGGACTGCTGAATCCCTCTCAACATTCAAGAGTTTCACAACCCATCTTTATTGAACTCATTTCCCTCCCGATTGCCTCTCTGCTCCAGACTACATCATCCGTTAAAAAACCCACACTTCTGTGCTCCCTGTCAGATCCGTATGCAGCTCCTCTGTACTAAGTGCCATCAAACAGAGTGGTTCTGGAGGACCTGACTGCTTCAGTCCATACGTGTGAAATGCACTCGTTTACTCTGAACTGTATGTTGCTGTGGAGTAAAGCACACAGGTGACAAATAAAGTCAAACTGACCGTTTCTGTGAGCAGTTTGCCCCTCGCGGGGGCTGCACACATTGTTTTCTCAAAGTTGCATTCGCAGCTACAACAGAGGGTTGATGCTAACGGAGCCATCTCACCATGTGGCCCTCGCGGGCGGCCACAAAGTAGAGCCGCCCCCCGGTGAAGAAGGAGCCATTCAGGGACCCGAACGCAGACATTGCTGCAGCTATGGACATGAGCCACCCCCAGCTGCCCAGCACCTTGTTCCTGGAAGAGAGGGAGGTACCAGTGTGGGCCAGCAGTACAGAGCAGTAGCCTTCCTGCCCACGCTCAGACTTACCCCCAGGTGACAGCCACAGCGGTGGATGACATGAGCTCTCTGGGCGTCAAGGCTGCCAGGTAGCTCACGTTGACCAGCAGGTAGAGCGTGGTGACCATGGGAATGGCGATGAGCAGCGCCCGGGGGAGGTTCACCTGCCAGCACACCCACATCATTTTGTTGGACACAGGATGTATTTCTGGCTGCTGGTTTTACAGTGAAGGTACAGCACAGAAAAACACTTCTGTTCTGCATGGAAGCCCTGGTCTAACAAAAGGTGGTGGAAACAGCGTTACTGGACTATGGTGGCTGTAGTTTGAGAATCGCGTGTCTGTATCTGTATTTGTGTGTCTCCATCGTGTGAAATGCGCCTTTGTTTACTCCGAGTTGTCCATCTCTGCAGAAAAGCATAAATGTAAAAGATGACCAAGCCAGCACTGTTTCTTTGAGATGTGCCGTATCTGTCACGATGGAGGTAAATTTAGCCGGGGCCCCCACGATGCCCGTTCATCCCTCTTTCTGCCCAAACACTTAATCGACTTTCGGGTCCATTCAATCTGCGAATTTGAATACGACTCAATATTGGGAGAGTCTGCATGTTTTCCCCGTTACTTGGGTTTCCTCTATGCATTCTGGCTCCTCTCACAGTCCAATGATGTCTGTTTCAGGTCAGCTGGTGACTTGGTTGCCGTGTGAGTGAGTGTGTGGCTCCCCACGATGCCGGTAAAGGAAACCGGATTGGAGTGTGGGGCCGCTGAGTATTTCTAATTCATTACAGCTGAGATTTTGTCAGAAATTTATGTGAATAAATGGACAGACGCCTGTATTACTACTATAGCATCGATTCAGCTCTTTTTGACCGCATGATGATGTCAGTGGTGTCCCTGAACCGCCATTCCACGGTGTCTGCGTCCGTAGCCAGAGGCAGCACCGGAGCGCCTCAACCATCTCATCCACAGCACCAAGGCTCTTCCTAAAGTAAACTTTAACAGTCATCCTTTAGGTTTAATGGGACGGAAAAGCTAAACTTTTTCAAAAGTTTGTCTTTATTCACAACCTCCTCCTCTTTGAGTTACCAAAGTTAACAGATTTGCAGACAATATTTAAATATGTACCTCCTGCCGGCAGTTACTGTAATGTCTAAATGGATGATGAAGTGAATGCGGAATTGGTTTTACCTGAGCCCTTTGTTTGGCAAGGAAACTTTTGTTGCCCAAATTCTGGGCCTTAAATTACTGGATTGAGTCGCCGGACAACACAAATTCATCTTTTGATCGAATTAAAGCAGAATGGCTCATTTACGTATGTAAAGGGGGTGAAAGTGATGATGTCACCTCCTCTGTCATAATCCCTGACCCCCCAGATAAGCACCGTGGACACAGAGCTCTTCCTTATGGCCTTCCTTTGGGACTCTCAGCAGGTGCTCTGTGGTGGACCTCTCAGATTGTCCACGTGTCCCACAGTGTCCGCAGCCAGGCTGCTGGTAAAGGTGACCAGAGGACCTAAGGCTTTGGCCACAGCAACAGCACATGCAGGGCTGGCCTCCTAGCTGCTCAGCTGCACACCGCTGAACAGAAGAGTGGATTGGATATTATTAACTTCTATAATAATCACTAAGTTACTAGTGAGGAGGGAAAGCAAAATAAAAAGTTGCAATTTAAGCACCTTGAAACACTTTAAGGTTGTTCCACCCAGTTTTAACACAGTCCTAGTAACATAATAATGTTAATGTAAAAAACAAAGTGATTCACAGTCACGTTCTGCCAATTTCAAGCAGACCCCACGGCCAGAAACCGAAGACTCCCCAAACACCGTGACCAGGAGGCTGAACAGCTTGGCTTCCGGAAGCATCTCCTGGATGGGCGTTGCGCACGTGCCCTTTGGCCACCGTGGCCACACATTGCACCCCCAGGTTGGGCAGTTGGCTCCGTATGTAGAAATGAGCTTTGAGTTTTAACCCCAGTTAAAGTATGCAAACCTTCAGCAATGAGCACCCTCCTCAGCCACATGCTGCCCAGGAAACCAGGGCCCCCACTGGGCTTCCCACATCTCCCAAACCAGAAGATCCAGAACCATTCATGTCCGTGGTCCATTCATGTCAGGAACACGGCCTCCTCCGGGATTATCACCCATGATGTGGTCCAGCCAAGTGGTGCTGTGCTTGGAATTTTGAATGTGTAACTCATTCCTTTGGAAGAAATATTGCGACTTAATGTGTAACATGAACTTAATGGGGAAGGTGAAGGATGCGGCTTGCATCAGACACAGAGTTCGAAAACATGGTGTTCTAATAAAATTTATGTGCACAGCAGACATGCAGTGTCAGCCACTTCATACCGGGGCATTTAGCATTGTCCAGAAAGCATAAAAGAAGTCTGAAAATGTGATTGAAATTTTGGACAAGACTTTTTGCTCTTTCTGGGCAGCTAAGCCCGTGAGATAAATGACAACAGAAGATCAAAGTGCAATGTGACACGTTTCTTTTAACAGCATTTGCTGCTTTTCTGCACTTCTGATGTTTATTCTGTGGCCCGTGCTCATCGCTGCTGCTCTTGGTGCCGCTTTTTACGCTCCGTCCTTTTCATTTTATCAGCGTTTATTGCTGAGAGTGAAGGTGCCGTTCCTGGACTGCCAGTCGCAGTGAAAGGTGATAAACCCTTCAATGTCAAAACCTTTGGGTCTCGCTGTGCTAAACAGCACCAGTTCTTTCAAGGTCAAACCTCTGTTTTTATAGTGGTGCTTCTTGGCCCTCTTTAACCTTGCAAAATTTGTTCACTTTTGGAACGCCCTTTTCGATGAGGTTTCCATGGTGCTAAGAATAACAGTGGGAGATGATCAAGAAGCCAGCTGAAGCTCAAACATGAAGAAAATATAGCGGTGCAGAGGCTGGATGACCCATGTGAGGTCTGTTAAGCAGAAAGTATCATCGTAACATAAACTTGTGTCACTGCGTCACTGTCAGTAATGTCACCACCTACAAGATCAAGGGCTGGTGTAAAAAACTCACCTGAGGATTTTTCACCTCCTCAATGACGTAGTTGAGGTTGTACCATCCAGCATAGCACCACAGTCCTTGGTAAAAAGCGATGCCTATGCTGCTGACCCCCAGCTGAGTATCAGCAAAAGCATTCTGGAAGTTTTTGTTTTCCTCCTTTGCCAGAACCACAAACCCCCCAATCACAATGACCAGGAGGCCAAACAGCTTTGCCACCACAAATATCACCTGGATGGATATGCTGAGCCGGACACTGAGTATGTTGATGGTGGCCACCACCAGTATGCACACCACAGCCATGCATTTGATGGTCACGTCGGGCGGGGGGCATTCCGTGTAGAAAGGAGCCAGCAAATAGCGGGCGAAGCTCAGGGCACCCGCCGCCGTGCCCGAAGGCTTCACCACCACCAGGAAGGTGAATGCCGCGAAAAAGGCCGGCAACTTGCCGTAGATCCGCAGCAAGTAGATGAATTCCCCGCCGGACTCCCTGATGGTGGTTCCCAGCTCAGCGTAGGACAACGCCCCGAAGAGAGCCACCAGGCCGCATCCTGCCCAGACAAGCAGGCTAGCTCCCGGGCTGCGGACCTCCTCCATTACGTACTGAGGTGAGATGAAGATCCCCGAGCCGATCATGGTTCCGGATACCAGAGACACGGCATGGAGTAGGCCCAGCTCCCGCTTCAGTCTGAGCTTCTGTGCTTGGGGCTCTTCCATGCTCAGGCTGCATGTGCACACAGATATCAAGAAACTGTAGCCACTGCTTACTGAGTGCCACAGTGCATCTAGCAAAAAGGATTGGATGCCTAGCAGAGCAAGGACAAAGTACCCAGTTAATATTAACTGTATACCGTGCTGTGAGTCGCACCTCCATGCAGACAAGACCTGTAGGAGGACAAAGATCTTCACCTCAGGACTTGTAACGGCTTCGAAACAGCATAACTGTTCACCACGCTTACGAGTATCCATGTCTACTTCCAGGAGCATCTTTCGGGCGGTGGGAGCAGGGACCCAGCACGGGGCGCCAATCTGAGGGGTTTTTAATTTATTCTGTTGCATTATTACTGGAAATGGCATCTTTTACACTGAAATATTTGGCTTTGTTCATTGTATGGTGTGGTGGAATATTTTTTACAGTGTATGTTGATGCACAGTCTGCCCTCGATTTTCAGGACTACACAGGGAGGCAGGTTATGGCAAAATGTAATTAAAGTGCAATATTTTTTACTGCAATGCTGTAGAGTACCGCACTGTGTACTACAGTTACACTTTTATCTCCCAGTGCAGTGCGGGTAAGAAGATGAAATACAGGCGGTGTTGCAGCCAAACGCACAAACGGACTGCAGTGAAATTAAATATTTATATTTTCCCTTATATTGTGGTTACAGTTTTTTGAATATTTATGATGTTCTTTTTTTCCTGGAATAGTTTTGCCATAAAATCAAGGTGTGCTCTTCACTTGACCTGTTTCCTTTTTGCTGATTAGAAAATTGGAGCTCTAAAAGTAGATGGAAAAAGAACTGAACACTTTCAGAGGAGTAATCCTGAGTATTGTGAGACTGTGCGGTGTGCTGAGCTTTGCAGGATGAAGACAAAGCTTGTGAGGGGGGCCTGATGAGTTGGTTTAGACTGCATTAGGCTGCCCTGAGATAAGAAAGTGGCACCAGCTAGTGTCCTTCCAGCAGTTTCTCAAAGCCCCTGTGGCGCATCTGACCTCCTGGACTTTTGGGGCTTTTTGCTCCCCTTTCACAGCCCCAGCACTGAAGTTAACAACTTGCCTACTGAAAGAAGAGCTCAGATATCAAAACGACAGCACGCCACACAGCGCGCTTTTTATTGTTGCTTTGATGGCCAGGACATCCGGCTGCTTCGCTAGCTTGTGCTCTTCTGACCACGGAGACGGTAACATCATCCTGCAAACCGGTAAAACGTAACAAGGCGCAGCTCTATTTACCGAGTGAATCGTGTTGACAGGGAGAGCATGCTCATGGGTCGGGAAGCAGCAGCATCAGGAACCGTAGAGATCCACAAGAGGGCACACATGCAGTGCGACATCCACTCTCTACAGACTACAACAAGGTTCCACTTTGAGATCTCAAAAGAAGAAACTGTGCCCTGATGCACTTTTTTGTTCCAGCTGGGCTGCAATGTGCAGCCTATTGGAGCTGTGAGCAGATGTGGGAGGAAGCTTTGAAGTTTCAGGCCACGTTGGTCCTGCTCTGCCAATCTCCTGGCTTGCCACTGGTACATCCCTTTTGCCTCTGCCCCTCCTTAATTTTACTCTCTTGTTTTTCACTTTTTGCTTCTGCAGTTCCCATCCTTCAGCGCTCACAGTCTCAAAAATGTTGGCGCATGATCTTCCTCTACTGCCAAATTCCTTTGTATTCCTTCTGTAGCTGTCATTCCTGGGCAATTCTTATTTGCGGTCCTTCTTTTGATGTGTTCTTCGTCTCCTGAAGGTTTTTGCTGTGAAAAAATTTTTATTTGTTCTTCCTTTCGGTGTTTGTTCCTCCAACAGGGTTAGGAAGTTCCATGTCCCGTTGCTCCGCCGCTAGAAGCTCGTTGCACATTGCCACAAGCACATTCATCTCCAAAGGTGTTAATATATCACCGTGATTCCCCGGCTCTCACCGGGACTCCATTTTACCTGATTACCAATCTACTGGACCCAGTTCAAACCCTAGCACCCAGCCTCCCATAATGTACACATTTTCCTGAAGCTACAGAGCCATGAATATCACTGCTTTACCTTCAGCTTGAGGTCATCTGTAGATCTCTTTAATATGGTCAGAGCTTCTCTTTAGACCCCGGGGTTTTGCACAGCTGTGTAACGTTGCAGATACCTGGTTGTTAGGTGTGTTGCTGGACCTGTAGACATGGCAAACGTCAAAGGCTAAAATAAGATTATATGGATTTATAAAGTGCGGTATATGTTTTCTGTGGTCAGGTGACTAGGCTGGGTCATGTAATGTTGCAGTCTGGTAACTGCCTGGAGTCATCTCATTGACTCAGCAGAACTGTGTTTGGCACCGCCAAGGCACAACAGCTAGGAGAACAAGCTCAGGAAACCAAGGTGGTCATTTTCTGGACTGCTGAACATCAGGGACAGACAGCTGACTCTACTGCATTTGGATGAGTTGAGGATCCCAGTGAAGTACTGTACCAGTGCTATTGAACTGGAAGTGAACCTCGTGCTTTCAGTGTTTAACAGCTTCCCTGTTGCAGTGGCAGCAGGGATTCACAGTCACTGCCTGCTAACCACCCTCAAAGGAATAAAACCTTGACCAAATCCAAGCTGAAGATGTTAACAAACACAGGAATAAAGGCCAAGGATGCTCTCACCATAGAATATCAACCAGGGATGGGTTGCCCACAAAAAGCTGAGTTTAAACCACCCTAATGGGTGACATTACTGTTGTCCATAAAATGGCAGCCTGGAGGGAAAAATGAGACGTTGTGTGGCGTCAGTCATGGTGCAGTTCTGTCTTACTTTCAAAGACCCGATGCTGTGATCTCAAAGAAGCGAAAATCAGACTGAGGCTGCTGTGCCAGACTGATGTGAAAGCGTGCCATGCGAGGAGCCAAACATGAACAGCCTTGGCTTAACAAGAAATGGCTGATACCATTGCACCTGACTGAGTTAATTTCTTGGTTTGATCATGGACCAACGGGTATTTAGCAGCCAGGAGGTTTTTGCCCTGCCTCCATCGACTATTGTATCAGCACTCAACTCTTTAAATAACAGCAAAATTTCAAAGAAGTCTCAAAGACATTCAACACAAGATCAGCATTCTAAATTACTGAGCAAAAAGTGCCAATTGAAATAAAATGCATAGCATGTTTACCTCTGGATGTTTTAGCTCCTCTGTTGCAATAATTCAGGCTGTTCCAGCCTGTGGTCCAGAATATGGTAAAATGCCATCGCGATTCACTCACACCCATATTGGTGCTTCGGCCAGATTCCAGGGTCCTGCCCGCCCAATGAGCAGCAACTGCGCCCTCAGTGACAATTTTGGGAGCTTGGGATGTAGCTGCCGTGGAGCAGCACCTGGATGAACAAGGCAGCGCCGTTCATGCAGTTCCGCGATGGTCGGTATCACGATGCTGCGGCTCTGGCGCACTTAATAACCAGTTGAGGTGGGACACAGTCCTCATAGAAAGGAGCCACAATGTAGTTGGCGAAGCTCAGGGCCAATGCTGCAGTCCCAGCCGGGCCCCTAATTAACAAAAAAGTGAGAAGGCAAACAAGAAGGCCATGGGTGATCCTGATGTGTGCAAGATGTAGATGTAGTCTCCCCATTCATGATGATGGTGCAGGCTCAGCGTAGCTGAAACCCGGCGTGGATAACCGCCACCGCCCGCCCAAACCACCAGGCTGCTTCCCGGACTTCCCACCAGGCCTGCAGCACCTCTGCGGGGACATGAAAGATCCCAGGCGATCATGATGCCAGCGATGAGGAGATGCGCCCCACCAGGTTCACTCGCTTCAAGAGGTGGCCAGCTGGGGTGTAGGTCATATTGATGCAGTACAGTGTGGCCTCTTTGTTGTCAACTGGTTAGGCTTTTATCTCAGGGGTGGGTGCTCTGTTGGTGATAGCAATGTAACAGGACAAGAAATCGCACTTACATAACCCGACATAGATTAATCATCACAAAAAGCCCATTGTTGTCTGTAGTTGAACTTGTATTTAGGCGTGAATGAGTAATAGAAGATAGCTAATTGGGTGTGAAGTCTTCCACTTTCTAGACTTCATTGGTTGCTTTATGTGAAGAGTAAAACTCCGAGCCAAAAAATAGTTTTTAATACTTTCCCATAGTGATGGGACAGTGGCTCAGAAGGTAGTGTGGGGTTTGTGTCGTATCCTTGTGTCTGAGTGGGTTTCCTCCCTGTGTTTGCCAGTGCACATCTATATAACCAAAGGAGTTAAATTCGACACGTTAAATGACATAAAGATGTGGGAGGAAGCTTTGAAGTTTCAGGCCACGTTGGTCCTGCTCTGCCAATCTCCTGGCTTGCCACTGGTACATCCCTTTGCCTCTGTCCTCCCTTAATTTTACTCTCTTGTTTTTCACTTTTTGCTTCTGCAAGTTCCCATCAGCTTCAGCGCTCCTGATCCTCAAAATGTTGGCGCCTTGATCTCCTCTCCTGCCAAATTCCTTTGTATTCCTTCTGTCGCTGTCATTCTGGTGTTCTTGTTACAGGTCCTTCTTGTACTGATGTGTTTCTTGAGTCTCTGGAAGGTTTTGTAGGGTTTATTTGTTCTTCCTTTCAGTGTTTGTTCTCAACAGGGTTAGGAAGTTCCATGTCCCGTTGCTCCGCTTGAAGCTTTCGTTGCACATTGCCTGGCATTCATCTCCAAAAGGTGTTAATATATCACCGTGATTCCTGACTCCTGCAGGACTCCATTTACTGGTTGCCAATCTACTGTGGACCCAGTTCAAACCCTGGCACTGACCTCCATAATCAGCACATTTTCCTGAAGCTTCTGGAATATGAATATCACTGCTACCTTCAGCTTGAGGTCATCTGAGATCTCTTTGTATGGTCAGAGCTTCTCTTTTACAGAACCCCGGGGTTTTACTGCTTCGTAGCAACATTGCGGAAATACCTGGTTGTTAGGTGTGTTTGCTGAGGACCTGTGAACATGGCAAACGTCAAAAGCCAAAATAAAAGGTCGCATGGATTTATAAAAGTCACAGTATGTTTTTTTCTGTAGTCCAGAGTGACTAAGAGGCGGTCATGTAATGTTGCAGTCACAGTGTAGCAACTGCCTGGGTCATGTCTCATGTTGACTCAGCAGAACTGTGTTTTGTACGCCAGGCACAACAACTAGGAGGCTAAACAAGAAACCAAGGTGGTCATTTCTGGACTGCTGAACATCAGGGACAGACAGCTGACTCTACCATTTGGATGAGTTGAGGATCCCAGTGAAGTACTGTACCAGTGCTATTGAACTGGGAAGTGAACCTCATTGCTTTCAGTGTTTAACAGCTTCCTGTTGCAGTGGCAGCAGGGATTCACAATCACGCCTGCTAACCACCCTCAAGAATATAAAACCTTGACCGTCAAGCTGAAAGATGTTGTTAACAAACACAGGGGCCAGACCAAGGATGCTCTCACCATGAAAATATCAACCGCCAGGGATGGGATGCCACCACAAAAGCTGAGGATCCACAACCACCCTAATGGGTGACATTACTGTTGTCCATAAAATGGCAGCCTGGAGAGGAAAATAGAGGCGTTGTGTGAGCGTCAGTCCTTAGGTGCAGTTCTGTCTTACTTTCAAAAAGACCGATGCTGTGATCTCCAAGCAGAAATCAGACTGAGGCTGCTGTGCCAGACTGATATTGGCTTGCGTGTCTTGAGCCAAGCATGGTTTCAACAGCTTCAACAGGGGCGAAACTGGTCTTATTGCACCTGAGCTTACAGGTTAATTTCTTGGTTTTGATCATGGACCCAGGAATGGCACAAAACGAAACCACGGAGGTTTTCTCGCCTCGCCGACTGTTATACATCAGCACTCCCAACTCTTTAAATAACAGCAAATTTCAAAGTATAAAGACATTAGCAACACAGATCAGCAATGGCGCTTTGCATTCTAAATTCACTGAGCAAAGAGATGTAGATGTGAAAGCGTGTTATTAAATGCATAGCATGTTTACCTCTGGATTTTAGCTCCTCTGTTCGTAATTCAGGCTGTTCCAGCCACTGTAAGTTAAAGACCTTGATAAATGCCATGGCGATTCCACTCACACCCATATTGGTGCCGATAGATTCTCAAGGTCTAGCCTTCCGTAATGGTAACTTAACCACGCCTCCGATGACAATGATGCCCAGACTTAGGACGCTTAGCTGCGTGGTACCAGCACCTGGATGAACAGGCGCACGTTCTGCAGTTCCGCGATGGTGGTATCCACGTGCTGCAACTGCGGCGCACTTAATAACCAGTTGAGGTGGACACAGTCTCATAGAAAGAACCACAATATGGTTAAGCGAAGCTCCGGAATGTCTACCAGTCCCGCCCGGGCCTAATTAACAAAAGGGTAAAGAGCAAACAAAGAAGGCCATGGGTGATCTGATGTGTGCAAGATGTGAATGTAGTCTCCCCTGACTCCTTGATGATGGTGCCGAGCTCAGCGTAGCACAAAGAGCCGAGCGTGGATAACACGCCACACGCCGCCCAAACCACCAGGCTGCTTCCGGACTACATGACCTGCAGCACCATCTGCGCGAAGGACATATGAAGATCCCGAGCGATCATGATGCCAGCGATGAGGGAGATGCCGCCCACCAGGTTCACCTGGCGCTAAGGTGAGCTTAAGCTGGGGAATTAGCCGGTCATATTGATGCAGTACAGTGTGGCCTCTTTGTTATCAACCCAAGAGGCTTTTATCTCAAGGGGTGGGTGCTCTGTTAGTGATAGCAATGTAACAGGACAAAGTCGCACCACATAACCGACAGATTAATCATCACAAAAAGCCCATTGGCTGTCTGTAGTTGAACTGTATTTGGCGTGAATGAGTAATAGAAGATAAGCTAGTGGGCCTTGAAATATTTTCACACTTTCTCAGACTTCATTGGTTGCTTTGCTGTGTGAAGGTAAAACTCGAGCCAAAAATAGTTTTTAATACTTTCCATAGTGATGGGACAGTGGCTCAGAAAGGTAATTAATGAGGTTTGTGTAGGTATCCTTGTGTCTGGTGGGTTTCCTCCTGTGTTCCAGTGCACATATATATAACCAAAATTGAGTCGACCGCGTTAAATGACATAAAAGATGGGAGGGAAGCTTTGGTTTCAGGCGTTGGTCCTCTCTGCCAATCTCCTGGCTTGCCACTGGTTGCTCCCTTTGCCCTCTGCTCCCTCCCCCTTAATTTTACTCTCTTGTTTTCACTTTTGCTTCTGCAAGTTCCCATCAGCTTCAGCGCTCCACAGTCCTCCAAAAATGTTGACGCATGATCTTCCTCTCCTGCAAATTCATATTCCTTCTGCTCGCTGTCATTCTGGTGTTTCTTATTTGCGTTCCTTCTTGTACTGATGTGTTTCTTAGTCTCCTGAAGGTTTGCTGTGAAAAATTTTATTTGTTCTTCCTTTCAGTGTTTGTTCCTCAACAGGGTTAGGAAGTTCCATGTCCCGTTGCTCCGCCGCTTGAAGCTCGTTGCACATTGCCACAAGCACATTCATCTCCAAAGGTGTTAATATATCACCGTGATTCTGACTCCTGCAGACTCCATTTACTGGTTACCAATCTACTGGACCCAGTTCAAGCCCTGGCACTGACCTCCACCAAGTAGCCATTTCCTGAAGCTGAGAGCCATGAATATCACTGCCTGGCTTGAGGGTCATCTGAATCTCTTTGTATGGTCAGAGCTTCCCTCTTTTTTGAACCCCAGGGGTTTGCACGCTATTAGCAACGTTGCAGATACCTGATTTGTTAGGTGTGTTGCTGAGGACCTTATGAACATGGCAAGAACGTCAAAGCAAAAATAAGATTCATGGATTTATAAAGTCTTGGTATATGTTTTCTGTGGTCCAGGTGACTAGGCGGTCATATGTTGCAGTCTGGTGTAACTGCCTGGAGCCATACTCATGTTGACTCAGCAGAACTGTGTTTGTACCGCCAGGCACAACAGCTAGGAGAGACACGCTCAGAAACCAAGGTGGTCATTTCTGGACTGCTGAACATCAGGGACAGACAGCTGACTCTACTGCATTTGGATGAGTTGAGGATCTGATGAGTACTGTACCAGTGCTATTGAACTGGAAGTGAACCTCGTGCTTTCAGTGTTTAACAGCTTCCCTGTTGCAGTGGCAGCAGGGATTCACAGTCACTGCCTGCTAACCACCCTCAAAGACAAAACCTTGACCGTCAAGCTGAAAGTGTTAACAAACAGGAATAAGACCAAGGATGCTCTCACCATAGAAAATATCAACCGAGGGATGGGATGCCACCACAAAAGCTGAGGATCACAACCACCCTAATGGGTGACATTACTGTTGTCCATAAAATGGCAGCCTGGAGGAAAATGAGACGTTGTCTGAGCGTCAGTCCTTAGGTGCAGTTCTGTCTTACTTTCAAAAAGACCGTGCCAGCAGTGATCTTCGGCAGAAATCAGACTGAGCTGCTGCCAGACTGATGTGAAGCGTGCCATGCGAGGCCAGAAACCATGGTTCTTAGCTTCAACAGGGCGAAACTGGTCTTATTGCACCTGAGCTTACAGGTTAATTTCTTGGTTTGATCATGGACCAACAGGAATGGCACAAACGAAAACCACGGAGGAGTTTTTCCTGCGCCTCCATGACTATTATCAGCACTCCAACTCTTTAAATAACAGCAAATTTCAAAAAGAAGTCTCAAGACATTCAACACAGATCAACGTAGCGCTTTGCATTCCTAAATTCACTGAACTAAAGAGATGTAGATGTGAAACGTAGTAATAAATGCATATGTTTACCTCTCAGATGTTTTAGCTCCTCTGTTCACGTAATTCAGGCTGTTCCAATAAGCCCGTAAGTCCAAAGACCTTGATAAAATATATAAAGATTCCTCACACCCATATTGGTGCCCTTCAAATGAATTCTCCAGGTCCTAGCCTTCCCGTAATAAACGTAACGCGCCTCCGATGACGATGCCCAGACTTAGGACCTTGGCTGCCGTGAACCTTGCCTGGATGAACAAGGCGCGCCACGTTCATACGGTTCCGCGATGATCATTATCCACGATGCCTGACTGGCGCGCATAACCAGTTGGTGGACACAGTCCTCATAGAAAGAACCTGATGTGGTTAGCGGCTCAGGAATGTCTGCAGTCCCAGCGGACCATAAATAACAAGAGGTAAAGGCAAACAAAGATATGGGTGATCCTGATGTGTGCAAAGATGTAGTGTAGTCCTCCCCTGACTCCTTGATGATGGTGCCGAGGCTCAGCGTAGCACAAAAAGAGCGGCGTGGATAACACGCCTGCGCCACCAAACCTGCAGAGCTGCTTCGGACTTCCCATGACCTGCAGCACCATCTCGGAGACATGAAGATCCCGAGCCGATCATGATGCCAGCGATGAGAGATGCGCCCACCAGGTTCACCTCGCTTCAAGGTTAATTGAGCCGCTGGGGTGTCGGTCATGTTGATGCTGCAGTACAATTAATGGCCAGCACTCTTTATTTTGTCAACCCCAGAGCTTTTATCTCCAGGGGTGGAGTGCTCTGTTGGTGATGGCAATGTAACAGGACAAGAAACCAGCACCCGCAACCGACATAGTTAATCATCACAAAAGCCCATTGTTGTCTGTAGTTGAACTTGTATTTGGCGTGAATGAGTAATAGAAGATAAGCTAATTGGGCCTTGAAAGATGTTTCACACTTTCTCCAGACCATTGGTTGCTGCTGTGTGAAGGTAAAACTCCGAGCCAAAAATAGTTTTTAATACTTTCCCATAGACAGTGGCTCAGAAGGTAGTGTGGGGTTTGTGTCGTATCCTTGTGTCCGAGTGGGCTTCCTCCCTGTGTTCCAGTGCACATATATATAACTGGTGGGTCCAAATTGCACACAATATGTGTGTGCGAGGGTTTCACTACACAGCTGCATAAATGGATGTATGTATGTAACTGTATGAAGTTAATATGATAAATCTAGTCTTGTGTTATCTTAGACGAGGGTATTGACTAAGGACTAATATTAGATGTGCTAATGAGTTACTGCTAGTCAATTGAGCATTGGAAAAAAATTTTTTTACACAAACATTTGCCAAATTAACACAGGTCATTTCTGACAGTTTTCAGTTATATTAGCATTACTGGATTTAATTAATCATGAAGAAGATGTATGAAATTCATTCATCACTAAAGCACAATTCAATATTACTACGACAGTATTTGAACGGGTTTCTACAATCATTCATCCTTATCATGTAACGCGTGATAAAACATCTAATAACGTCTGACCGAAGGAGTTAAATTCTACATATTAAATGACGTTATATTGTTATATTGTTGATGTAATCATGATGTAACTGTGATTCTTTCCGGACATTTTTATACTGTGAGCTGAACCTAGAACCCAGAGGAATACTTGTAAACAAACCAGGGTGACATAAACATTGTGCGACAGAAAGTGAAAGCGGCATGGGGCATCCTCGGTGAGTTTATATTGCTTATCGGTGTCTCTAAATAATTAATTGAAACAACCGCATTGCTTGAAATATATATAAGTTCCTTTTACTTAAAATAAGTTTTTAATTCGTGAGCACGGCAGCTTGAAGAACTGAATTAAACAGCGAGTGCATCAAGCGCTAACAAGCATCGTAACTCGTCGCAGGGTAAACACGCCATTTCCGCTCAGAAGAAAGCCCTCCCTCTAGGTGGCCGCCATATTGTCGGAGCTGTTCAGCCGCTTGTGCATTTCGCGAGGGGAGGGGGGCCAGGGCGACAGTCCTGCTCCACGTATTTGGTCCAAATCCGAATCAGTACAGCGCCGAACCGAACCGAAAACACACCGCAGTCAATTAAAGACCGCTCGCCATCCGTCGGCGCTGCCCGTAAGTATGCGCTCCGTGCCCGGGTTCAGTTAGACCGCTCCCCGCAGTGGGTTCAGATCCGGGGCGATGGCCGGGGACGGGGAGCCCGAGATGGTTTGTTATTTTTCCGCTTTTCCTTTTGTTTGGAGGGCAGCGGAGGCCCTGTGTTGTGCCCGAGCAGGGGGCCATGTTGTTAGCTTAGCTTAGCCTAGCCTAGCCTAGCACGGCTAGCCCGCTGCTAGCGCCGCAGCACTTTGTGTTGTTAGCTCGCTGGCTAACTAGCTAGCAGCCGCCGTCCGGCCTTTGCTCGGTTTATTTTTTTTACTTATTCTTTTCCCAGTAGCGGATTGTCCGTCCAAAGAGGTAAAGACGATTACTAATGTCAGAGTTGTTAACTGGTTTGTCGGGCTGTTTTATACATGTGGAGATGTGACTGTGTAAAGGTAGGAGGCCGTGTAGCTGCAGTCCTCTTGCTGTCGAGGTTTTTGTGTGTGTGTGTGTGTGTGTGTGTGTGTGTGTGTGTTTTCATTCGACGGGGCCTTTGTGCTAGTGTGTAACACGCATAAAGTCAGGCACAGATGACCACTGAGTCCTGTGGTCCTGCTTCTCCATGTTCAGAGGCCGTTGGCCCTCCTGCTTCTTTGTAGTGTTGCTGTTATTTTGGTGTTAAAGTTCTTATTGTTGCATTAATACCGTGGTGTTGCTTTTCTTCTCTTTGCTGTCCATCATAGCTGTTTTTGTTGAGTTATGGGTGTGTTGTAGTTATTAATCAGTCTTAGATGAGCAGTAATATATTTGTTAAAACATACAGTTGTGTTATTACTGTTGAATTTATATTCCATGAGAGCATTTTGTCGCATTGTTTTCATTACTGTTGGATGTTTTCTGCTGGTCTGTGGAGGTCTTCCAGCCTGGACACCACCTGGTGAGAATGGGGTCTCCACAGGAGGTGCTGTCAGGCAGGAGTGTGGGCTCCATACCCTGGATAGGTTGCCCACCTGCAAGAGGCACCATCAGGTCACCAGCCTTGACAGCGTTTGGGAAGTGGGTGCAAGTGTTGGCATTCAGTGTTCTGCCCATTTCGATGCACTTTCTGCAGTGGCAGACATTGCGTTGGTTGCTGGGAACGACCGAGTTATGCTTTTAACGATGTAGATCAATAAGAGCTTTTTCATCCGTCAGGTCTGTTTGTTTAAGAGCTGCGAACACAAAGCGCTTTCTGAGTTGCACTTTTTATCTGTCTGTGTTTTAAGTAAGGTTGCCCAATTTGAGATTGACTTCCATTATAGATTTCTTTCCCTGACTAAATAATAGGTATCTGGAAAATAAGGAGGTAATGTTTAAGAGGAAATGATGCACAAAACAAGTTCTTTTTGCATCTACACTTGTCCCTTATAAGCACTTGATTTACAAATTGTCTGAATATTTTTGAGTATTTTCTGCAGCTGTTATTTTTTTAAATTGTCTGTTAGATCACCATCTGTGTTTCCACTCCCCATCATTGGTTGGTTGCAAAATGCACGAGAATAAAATGGAAACGGGAGTGTTGGACCTCCTTTATTCCACTCGCTTCCACGGTGTTTAAAACTCTGGTGTTTATTATTAATGTTATTTTCACTAGCTCAAAGTTAACTTATTTATTAACAATATTTAGCAACACATTTATTTACAATGGTGACAATTTAATGTCTGCATTTTTATAAAACTCATTATTAGCAATAAATAAATCAACTTACTTCTGTGTTATTCAGCCTTTAATGATTTTTTGAGATAATAAAGTTGAAAGCTGACAAACATTGAACATACTTCTGGGATGAAGAACATGGTGATTTTTAAAAAATATTTTTTTTTAAACTTTTTTATTTATGCATTTTTTTTAAACTTCAGGAATTTTGAACAGGTTCAACTGTAGTTTGTCAAAGTAGAAGTGTTGTGCTGGAAAGTAATGGTATCCTGTCTTGGGTTAACTCTGCCTTGCAGCCGGGGCTTGTGGGATATTACTGCAATCCTGCAGCAAACAAAAGACTGTTGATAATGGATGGTGGGATTATAATATTTTTATTTATTATACCTTTGAAGTTTTTAAACAACCTAGTCTGGGTTGGTAAAAGTGGGCAGATAGATGGGTATATGCATTATTCAGCTTTTATTGATGCACCTTGGTAGTTACAAACAAATCGAATTACAGATAGGCTTCTGATCCCTGTTGTGTCTAAGCTGAGGACTCAGAGTAAATTTAACCGCTTTTTTATTTATTTATTTATTTATTTATTTATTTATTTATTGTAGTTGGCCTGCTGTCCTGCAGTCACTTTCTGGAAATGAGACCACACACTGCTGTAAACACAGGCAGATGGCAGTGCTGCAATTTTAAGATTTGTGCTTTAAATTGTTAACCTTAGCATGTACTGTGGTTTTACCCTGGATTTCACCCCTTGCTTTCCCATATACAGCACCATCACACTTTTTTTAAATTTTTTTAAAATTTTTTATACACAACTCATCCTTTCTAATTGGTACCACTGTAGTTTACCTTTTTTCATATCTAACAGAACAATTCTGCCTGTTTTTTTTTTTAAAATTTAATTTGAATCAGCATAGCAACTATAAATATTTTTGTAACTCATTTAAAACTTCTTTTGAGTAGATTGTATCATAGGAGGAGCTCTGTGTGATTCTCAAGTAGTGTAAATGCAGGAAGTGATTTGGTCCAGTGTCGCCTGCAGGATTTCATCTAAACTGTGATGTGGAAAATGTGTCAGAGGAAGACGGTAGTTTATGTAGCATGTGGAGCTGAATAAAATGTCTTCAACTCGATTGATGGGCCCTGCCCATTCGGGGTGTGATGTCATCACTAAGGGCCTCTCTTTGTGTTCTATTGCAGGTTTTTCCGTGGAATGAGCATTCCATGCGTCCTCCTCGGCATGAATGAAGTGGGCTGGCAGGAGACACGGGGCGGGATGCTGCACGCCAATGGGGCTCAGGAGTCTTCTGGGCTCCGTGTCCCTGGGCCAGGAGCCTTGGCTGGCAGTGGTGGTGGGGGTGGCAGCACACAGGGACCTGGCGGGGCCTCTCAGTCGCTAGATGGAAGTTCCAATCCACACACATTGCCTCCTGTGCCTGCAGCCGGTACCCCAGGTCCCCAGGCACCGCTGAGCGGCCGTTCTCAGGACGATGCCACCGTTGGGTACTTCTTTCAGAGGCAGCCAGGGGAGCAGCTCGCTGGCTACACTAGCAAACACCGCTGGCCCACTGGCGATGGCATCAATATGGACCAGGTAGGATGACTTTTGGCGTCTCCCCTCTTATCCTCCAGCCTAGTGGTCATCTCACCATCACACTCAACAACTATGGTCTGGGTAGCTTTATTAGACCAGCTGAGTCAAAGAAGGGCATGTCGCCAACTGGAATATCCATTCTAATGGGGTGTACTGGCTTCTGTGTGTGTTCACTGTGTGTCCCACTACCTAGCATATGTAGTAGTGCCCTGTGGTAAGTGAAACATTAATTTTTGGCATTTGTCCGTACAACACTTTACATTTTCCTTCAAATTTCACGATCCAATTTTATAACATCAGAAAGATAAGTATGCAGGTTTTACAATTAACAAGAATACATTAATCAGTGCCACCTGAAAGGAAGCATAGTTGCATATAAAAAAAGCTCCATTGTAAAAAGGAAAAAAGTCACCCAAAAGGCCATGATATTGGGGCTGTTTTGCTTTGTTTTTGACAAATTTTTGAACGTTCCAAAAAGAAAATGATTTTGAAATAAAAATGCAGATGATGGTTGCATGGAATGTTTTAATATTTTACTATAATGTCAACTTGTCAATCAGACAGAACAGTTGTACCTGTCCTACTATGAAAATGTATGGAAATTCCCGCTCAGGACAGGCAGAGAACGTTAAGCTCTGTTACATCAGGGAAGAGTTTTATGAATGAAAGGTCAGCAGGTGGTGTGGTGGTGAGAGCTGCTGCCTTTCTGTTGGTCTGGATGTACAGTTCACCTGCTGTAGAACCCCTGAAAAAGATACTTGTCAAACATGTAATTGGGTCAATAATTACAAGTGGATTAGTGTGTAACCCTCGTGTTATGAATGTACTTGGAGGACTAAAAAAAACAAAAATGAAATAAAAGTGCAACCAAATGTTAAGTAGATGACTCTTCCTGTGGCTGCCCACCAGTGAGAGTCATGGCTCCTGAGGAGATTGAGAACAACATTAAAATGCACTGTTTTGCTGATATTGAGTCCACCTTTCTGATCTTTGCAGCGTTTGAACGTTCAGACGTGTTGCTTATATTCAGCTTGTTTAATCTGCCTCGCTTGGGTTGTGTCTTCACTTGTGTGTTTCTGCTCTGAAAGCACCAAAATGCCCTTGTGGGCAGAGAAAGGGGGTGAGAATAAGCAGATGTTTCTGCCCAGAATTGCACTGTTGCTTTTTAGTCAGATTTTTGTCAAACCCACCAAGATGGGCCTCGCAGGCAGCAGCAGGGTTTGAGGGTCTCTGCGGGCACCATGACATACATCCATATGCTTTCTGCAATTGCTCCTTACAAACTCAAATTACAGTCAAGTTTTATTTATTTATTTATTTTTTTATTTTTTTCCCTTCATTTTCAGGTAATGTTGTAAAGGTTGTTCCCCCCCCCCCCCCCTTTGGAATAGAGCACACCTGTGTTTTTTGAGCCTCATCAAATAAGTGTCACAGAGATTGGCCTACAGGGTGTGAGGTCTTAACGTATATGGAAAAGCATGCAACTTGATATGTCTTACTGAGTCCGTCTGAGTGTGAGGCATGACAGTTCGAAGCGCTCCTGTAGCATGTTCAGTCACATGTAGAGCTGTGAGCTGGCCTCCTGCTGAGGGAGGTTAATTGATGTGTGGAGGTTTATGGCAGACAGATAGGCAAGCAGGCTGGATGTTTCATATCCTCCTTTTTCAAGTTTCAAATCTGCTGGAACAACATTGACCCCTTTTTGTGGTGTCTGCTTTTTCCTGTAGGCAATGATGAAGCATTACATCTCCTTTTGTTCCCCTCATTGCTGGCCACACCTTGTCACATGTGAACACTGACCCTCAGGCCTTGTGTTTCCATCCCAGCTGTTCCTTCTGCCTCATTTGCATTCACTCTGATTTGCATGTTTTGTGCTCGGTTTGCTGTTCAGTCCTCTCGCACGTTTTCTGGTGACAGTGTCTGCTTGTAGATCTCGCTGCTCAGGGCGGAAGTTCTTACTCATCCTCAACATGGTCACTGACTTTGTGTGACTTCTATAAGTTTTCAAAGCAACAGCAAACAACCAGCAAGCAGGAGGGGGTGTGGTGGTTAAGCACTGTCTGTGGGTCCTTTCACTTCCAAAATGAGATGTAGGGGATGGATCCAACCTGACCTCATACAGGTCAATAATAAGCTTCGGGAAAGTGCCCACAAGCTGCTTGTGCTTCCCGTGGTTGGAGTTGCAGTGTCCGTGCAAATACCTTTGTATGTTATTGTGGAAAATTAAAGTGCTGTGACCTTGTCTGTGCTCACAAGCCCTTTTTCTCCTTGTTCAGATGCATCTGACTCGCTGGTCTCAATTTCTATACTGTGACACCTAGACACCACCTTTCCTGTGATCTACCTGATCCCTCCCTACCAACCAGTACAACCCCTCACTTAAAAGGGCTTCTAAGTCTGTAGATTCTCAACTTTATTCCCAATCTGTTCTTCAGAGCTACTGAATCCTTTTCAATACTGAAGGAGGGTCTCAAAGTCAACAGTTTCATAGCCACTTCTCATGATCTCTCTGCTCTGTAACCTTTCACTACAATATTTAAGGAAATTTCCATTCATTTTTATGCAGTATGTGCTTCTTCTCACACAGTGACCCAGCATGCAGAACAACAGATTAAAACAGAAAAGATGTAACAGATACTATACACATTAGAGATTAGCTGTACATTTAATAACAAGGGAAAAACAATCCTATTCTATAGGCAGCTACTGGAGGGATGTGAACCAGCAACATCATGGCATCATACCCATTAAATTGTGCTGTGATCCTGTATATAAAGTTCTTTGTGTGTTGTGGATATTTATCTTAGTTGTGCCTTGGCTCCTGCAAAACACTAGACTGTTGTGCAGTGGTTTGTATAAATTGATTCTGATGGGTACCACCCTGAGCTAATTGCTGTGCAGGGTCACAGCCTGTGGATGTGGCCTAGCCATGTGGTCATGGTGAAATGGAGGTTAGCATTAGGTGAGACTGGGGGGGAGGTGAGTGGGGAGCATTGCACCTGGTCACCTGAGGCATGTTCTGGCACACACTAGAGGGTTAAAAAAAAAAAAAAAAAAAAAACAAAGTGATGGAGTCCAGAGAAACCTGAGGTCTTCTGCCATGTGCCCTGGTTCCACCACCATGGCATGAGCTGGTTGTTTCTTGGGACAGTAAGTAGTTTTACCTGGTGTTTTGGGTATAAATTAGAATGTTAATTAAACGTAAAATGCTCAGAAGCTCTACACGCCATGCCCTGTACCAGAGTCAACATCTCTTCCTCAGGTCCTTCCTTAGCTGCTCCACTGCCATTCTCTATGGCAAACATGCATCTTCATTGTCTCAGCAGGTTATCACCCTGCTCGCCAGAGTATTGCTGGTGGGGGGCATAGCAAGCATTAGTCATACTAGTTTGGCTGTCTAGTTTCCAGGCAACTCCTAGAGTTTATTGGAACATGTGGGATGTTTGTGTTTATGTAGAAGCCCCCCTCGTTCTGCTAACTCAGTATATACTGCCCACGTGATGAGACCCCCACTGGAGTCGTCTCTCCCCCTCCCACCAGCAGCTCTCATGAAGCTCTCAATAAAGACTATGCAAGCCGCTCGAGCTCTGCAAAGATAGTAAACAGGATGCAAAGTATATAAAAAGTATGTAATACCATGAGAAAGTTTGACAGGTTTTGGTATTTAAGGTGGTTGTTCAAAGCAGAGTCAGAGAAACAATGTGTTTGAGCTTTTTTCTTCTTCCAGACCACCCAGTCCTAGATATTCAACAGCTTTGTCTGTGAAATGTTCGCATGTTGTGTAATGATTGCAATACCAAGGTGCCCATAAGCACAGTTTAACAGCCAGTTTTTTTTTTTTTTTTTTTTTTTTGGGTCATCACAGTTTAACGCCCCACTAGAAGCAGCGAAGTGAATGAGCCTGGTGTTTCTCGGGTTTCTTGGTACATTTTGGCAGCACATTTAGAGAGACATGGGTCAGGATCAGTTCTGACTAATGCCCCACCCTTGGCCACATCCTGTACTGGTTGTGTGTGGAGGCATAACTGTAAGTTGCAGTACCATTGCTGTGCTGTGCTGCTGCTTCCTCCCTTCCCAAAAAAAAAAAAAACTGAAAAGGGCTTTGTGGCTTTGGACTGCAAGCGTGTACTTTTCTATGTCTGCCCTGAAGAGTAAAACACGCCCACCCCACTATCTGATCTCAGGGTTTTACAATAAAGGAAGATTTTGCTGAGCTGGAGACCCACAAGTGTGACACACTCTTTGCCAGTGTCTGTAGGAATGCAGGGAAGAAATCGGGAACGATGCTGCGATGTAGTCTCAGAGGTCAGATAAATACCTATGACGAGGTTTGGGGTTTGCTATGGTGAGATGTGAGCTTCTAGAATGAATCCCAGAAGTTCTGCTTTACTGCTTCAGGGACATGGGTTTGGGGTCCTTTACTGTAGTTTTTGTTTGAACCCGCGTACTTGGTTAGTTCCCACGTGTCCATGGTGACAGCTGCACAATAGTTGTCCATTTTCCACACAGGTGCGGTCCATGGATGAGATGAACCACGACTTTCAGGCCTTGGCACTGGAGTCACGGGGGATGGGTGAGGTAGGTGCTACTGTTTGGCTCAGCTGGGGCACACTGGGAATAGCCAGGTGACACTAAATTAGTTGACAGGTGATGAGGTTTCCCCATCTTCTAGCAAATTCAGTGTTTATCAGTTAACTTGTTTGCTTCTCTGATGCTATGCTTTGCAGTTGTTACCAGCGAAGAAATTGTGGGAGACTGATGAGCTGAGCAAGGATGGGCAAAAAGCCATGTTCCTGGGCGAGGAGTGGCGGGAGAACACCTGGGGAGCGTCCCGTAAGTGGACTTTCTGCTTTTTCATTGGGAAGTGGGGACACAAGTGTCATCATAAGACCCTTGTCATTTCAGTGCTGGATCATCTGTTTTCTGTGTTTGTTCACACAGTTAAATCACTAAATTTAATCATGTGTATATGGTTGTCTTGAAATGGAAATGTAGAAGAAATCTGATCATTTGCTGATATGTTATACTTTATTGAAAGGGTAAATGGCCATTTTTTTCCAGTAATATTCACAAAACCACATGATTCTTCCTCTTTTGTTCAGTAGTTCCTCAAGTGTTTCCACTCATCTTACCTGCTGTTCTCCAAATTTTCCAAAGCAAATGACCTTCTCGTGGGCAGCTCTTCTACATGCCAGGTCCCATTTTAACACACGTACGTCATCTCTTGCAAACCCCTCCCGCTATGTTGCAGATCACTCCGTGTCCCAGCCAATTATGGTACAAAGGGCACGACCTGGTCATGGTTTTCATGGCAACAGTGAGGTGGGCACTGTGCTGTCACCACGGTCTGAGAGTGGAGGCTTGGGTGTGAGCATGGTGGAGTATGTGTTAAGCTCCTCCCCTGGGGACAAGCTGGAAGGTCGCTATAGTAAGAGAGGCTATGTAAGTCAGTTGCCTGCTTTCTCCTTCATGTTTGTTTTTTTTTTTTTTTTTTTTTACGCTAATGTTGAATAGGTTCAATGTTCCTGTTGATGATAAAAGGAACATTAAACAAATCTGTAGTCCTTGGAAGTTTTACACACTGTATATTTGCAAAATGTGATGTTTCTTGGTCTGTTTGACATAGGGTGGGGGTGATGGTGGCCCTGACGGGACAGAAAAGGGTGACCCCAAGGATAAGCCATCTCCGTTTGAGGAGGACAAGAGCCGGGAGATGAGCCAGGGTGATGGGGATGACGTGTCCAAAGCCAACGGCCGTGGGCTTCCCAATGGCATGGAGGGGGACTGTAAGGATTTCAAGTGAGTGCCGCCTTCTGTTGGTCACACTGAACCGCTTCCGCTCTGACCGGTCAGGTTATCTGGCTTGCTCAGAATCACAGCAGTATCCGCAATGAGTACATCTGCAGCGCAATGTACTGCAACCTCCAGCTGAAGGCAGGCACCCAATTTCACATTCACCCTACTAGTAGATCCCCCTTTGAGACAACTGTTTGGATATAGATCAACATCGATGGTGAACTTTGGTTTGGGGTTTAGTATCATTTCGTGTCCGGGAGGTAGGAAAAACACCATAGGTCTATGAATAGCAGAAGGCTGAAGGTCCACAACGATGGAGCTGTTAGGACTGTTTTTCACAGTGATTTGTTCAATGGTACTTGTAAATTGTGTGATGAATTCTTGGTTCTAAGCCATTACTCCATCCATCCCTGACAGCCGCACTCCGGGCAGCCGACAGGCTTCCCCAACAGAGGTGGCGGAGCGCATTGGCTCAAGCCAAGCTGGCCAGGAACTGATGGGGCAGCACCAGCACCCCGGCCAGGCCATGAGCAAAGCTCCAGCCGAGGAGTTCCAGAACCCAGAAGCACAGGGCATGGACGCCATGGAGCAGGTTGGCCTGGAGTCACTCCAGTTCGACTATGCTGGGAACCAGGTCCAGATGGACTCGTCTGGGGCTCCAGTTGGGCTGTTTGACTACAATTCTCAGCAGCAGGTAAGAGGGCTCTTTAGAGGGTGGTTGTGAAGAAACAGGAACCTCTCATTGTAGTTTCTGCATCCGTATGAAGAGGTGATGCTGAACAGTAGCTCTCTGTAAGCAGACAGGAGATGGTGTCTTAAGTGGCCTGGAAGATGGGAAATGGGTTAGGGTTTTTCATGACCAACTGTCTTTAAATCTCCTTTAGTTGTTCCAGAGGCCGAACCCGCTGACAGTCCAGCAGTTGACAGCCGCCCAGCAGCAGCAGTATGCCCTGGCGGCTGCCCAGCAGCAACACATAGGTGAGGGTAGGAATTGTTGGTACAGCAGACTGTGGGGGTCATATTTGTGTTTGCAGTTTTGTGTCGCTCTTACTCATGGTTGTGTGTTCTAAGCAGGCCTTGCCCCTGCTGCCTTCATGCCGAACCCCTACATCATCAGTACTGCTCCCCCTGGCACAGACCCCTACACCGCTGGCCTGGCTGCAGCTGCCACACTCGCAGGTGAGCCCCTCAACAGTTGCTGCCAGTCACTGACCAGTTAGAATGGGACACTCATGAGGGTAACAGTAAGGAGGAATATTTGGAGGGAAGCATTGAGTGTAATTCAGTGCTCCCCTTCCCATACCAGGCCCTGCGGTGGTCCCACCTCAGTACTACAGTGTCCCATGGGGCGTGTACCCAGCCAACCTCTTCCAGCAACAAGCAGCTGCAGCTGCAGCCAACAGCTCTGCTAACCAGCAAGCAGCCAATCAGGGGCAGGGCCAGCAGCAGGTAATCTCCCTGCTCATGCTATTGTGTGACTCTTACTGTGTAATAAACATAATTATGATAAGTGTCATGGGTGATGGCATGAAATACCGCCTCTCTGTGATTTGCTAGTGCAAGGCAGCTGAGTCGTGTCCTGTTCTCTCCAATTTGCCACACAGGTAATGCGTGCTGGGGCTAATCAGAGACCTCTCACACCCGGGCAGGGCCAACAGAATCAGCAGGAGTCCCTAGCGCCTGGGAATCCAGCACTGGCATTTGGTCAGGGACTGGCAACAGGAATGCAAGGTGGGCCTGGTTCCGCTTGTGCTGGGAGCCGGCTGTCACACAATATGGGTCATTCCTGCAGAGCTACTACTTTTTAGCAAATGCCATTACTGACTGCTGTACTTCTCTGTCTCCCAGGATACCAGGTTTTGGCTCCGGCTGCCTACTATGATCAGACAGGTGCCCTGGTAATGGGCCCTGGTGCCCGTGCTGGTCTCAGTGGGCCAGTCCGACTTGTGCAGACGCCGGTGCTCATCAACCCTGCAGCTGCGCAGGCAGGTGGGTACTAGTGTGTGTGCCTGAGCATTTATGTATGGTGCTGGACAGGTATCTGTATAGGACACTTGCCTATAATCTCACAATTGTGTTGAAGCCACTTTCTCAAACCCGTGTTTGTCTTCCCAGCTGCCTCTGCCTCAGGTTCGGGAAACAGTCTGACAGGCGCAGCCAATGGCCTCTTCCGTCCAATCAGCAATCAACAGCAACAGCAGCAGCCTCCGCCCCCTCAACAGCAGCAGCAGCCGCCTGCCCCACCGCCTCCCCCACCCCATGCCAGCGGCAGCCTGCCGTCCAGCTCATTCTATGGCTCCGGATCAGTGGCACCCAGTTCCCAGAGCAGCTCGCTGTTCTCACACGGCCCCACCGCCCCCCCCGCCAGTTCGTCCCTGGGCTTTGGTGCTGCCGGCTCCCTGGGCGCCGCAATCGGTTCAGCACTTGGAGGCTTTGGCTCTTCAGGTCAGACCCCCCCTTAGTTGTCAGTATTCTGTATTTCTCATCCTTTTTCTGTTCTTTGACTGGTTCCAACAGTGTGTGTTTCTTACCCCCCTCCTTAGTGTCCAGCTCTGGAAACAACAGCGCCCCCCGTAGGGACTCCCTGTCAGCCAGCTCTGACCTCTACAAACGAGGCGGCGGTGGATTGACACCCATTGGGCAACCGTTCTACAACAGCCTTGGCTTCTCCTCATCACCCAGCCCTCTTGGCATGCCCCTACCCAGCCAGACCCCTGGGCACTCCCTGACCCCGCCCCCCTCGCTCTCCTCTCACGGCTCCTCCTCTAGCCTCCACCTGGGTACGTTGCTATTTCAGTCTGACCCCCCACTAAGATTCTGTTTAATACATTTACTACTGAGTTTGAGAAGTGTAGATTAGTGTTTAACTTATACATTGACTATTTTGAAGAATGAGTACTGGCAATGTCACAAACAGATAATGAAACAGCTGTTTATGGATGATGGCACCCATTTTTCAGTTAATATTCACACCTGTCTTGCAGCCAGCTGTCACTTTATCTTATCATCTCAGTGACCTGTCATAATGTTGTGACATGTAATGTTACTCATTTGGCTGCATATTGTGAGATTCTCCTTCTTCCTTCCTCGACACAGGGGGTCTGACCAATGGCAGTGGACGCTACATCTCAGCTGCCCCCGGTGCGGAGGCTAAGTACCGCGGAGCAGGTGGTGCTTCCAGCCTCTTCAGCTCCGGCAGCCAGCTGTTCCCACCTTCCCGCCTACGATATAGCCGGTCTGACATCATGCCCTCAGGTCGTAGCCGACTGCTCGAGGACTTCCGCAACAATCGCTTCCCAAACCTGCAGCTGCGTGACCTGGCTGGCCACATCGTAGAGTTCTCCCAGGACCAGCACGGGTCCAGGTATGGCTCAGTCAGCCTGTGTCTGTCTGACTAAAAGGCTGCTGTCATATGGTTATGGCCTCAGGCTGGGTTTTAAGCAGTTCAGGTGATGGCAATCTCACCGTTTCCTGGTTACCCGTTCTCTAGGTTTATCCAGCAGAAACTGGAGCGTGCCACACCTGCTGAGAGACAGATGGTGTTCAGCGAGATCCTGCAGGCAGCATACCAGCTGATGACGGATGTTTTTGGAAACTATGTCATCCAGAAGTTCTTTGAGGTGAGAGTTGCTCATGTCCAAGAGTGGTCACTGAGTTGCTGCACTCTCTGCTGGCTGGTTTGCTGTTTCTGAGCCCTGCTGTGCCTTCCTGCAGTTTGGGAACATGGAGCAGAAGCTGGCGCTGGCTACACGGATCCGGGGTCACGTCCTGCCCCTCGCGCTGCAGATGTATGGGTGCCGCGTCATCCAGAAGGCCCTGGAGTCCATCTCGTCGGACCAGCAGGTAATTGTAAGTTGGAGCCCCTTCCTTGCTGTCGTCGACGCCGTTGGTGGCTGGAATGGTCCTCGGTCACAGTTGCATCATGGTTTCTCGCACTCATCCTGTTTAGCCCTCTGTGTTAATGGCTGCAGATCACCTCTGCATGTGTGTATCTTCCTGATTGCTTCAGCCTCACCTTAAATAATCTGCAGCTATAATTTCCTCATTTTTATTGATGCCACACACAGGCTCCTCAACACACTGTACTGCCACTTCTTGCTTAGGTGTGTAAACACAGGTCATGTACTGTACTGCACAGCTAAACATAGTAATACTGTAACAGACAAAGAAAATATAATTGGAATAACTGTGAGGAGCTAGTGTATTTCTACATTTTTCACTACTTGTACACATGAAAAAATGGTGCTGATATCCTGATGTTGAAGCACTGGTGCTTGGGTGTGTGGGATCTTTGTATGCTTTGGTGTTAGATTGCATTTTTGTCTGGTGAATAACTGCCTAGTGGTGCAGTGTGGTTCACTGACTGTAGAGCTAAGAGTCAATGATAATGGGGTGGGGATTGGGAGTGATGGGGCATGTATTTGTGAACACGCGGGGCACACGTCTGTCCATGAACAATCATGTGCTTTGCCCTGGCGCAGAGTGAGATGGTACGTGAGCTTGACGGACACGTGCTCAAGTGCGTGAAGGACCAGAACGGAAACCACGTGGTCCAGAAGTGTATCGAGTGCGTCCAACCGCAGGCTCTGCAGTTCATCATTGATGCCTTCAAGGGCCAGGTCAGCTCTGTACTTTTGGGCTTTGTGTTTGTGTGGTGTGTGAGCATCACAGGACTAAATCTGATGATTCCCTCCCTCCCCACACACACACACACACACACACACACACACACACACACAGGTGTTTGTACTGTCCACACACCCATATGGCTGTCGGGTGATCCAGCGTATCCTGGAGCACTGCACACAGGAGCAGACGCTGCCCATCCTGGAGGAACTACACCAGCATACGGAACAGCTGGTCCAGGTGAGCCTCTGGCCCCCCCGTGAACACCCTGTCTTGTCCACTATCTTTGAGGAAGTTTCTTCCTGCTCGCTTTGCACGTTTGTGTAGAAGAGAATTTCATACTAAACACCGTTTATTCCATATAGATGTATCAGAGAATACTATTGGAGATGATATCTAAAAGATTGAGGGCAGCTGTTCTTATCTTTGATACCGAGGACCCTTCAATCACCTTCTGTTCTTCTGATCAGTCTGTTGCAGTGCTTGATGTTGTAATGAACTGCAGGAGCACTGCGGGGTTTGAAACAAAAACAAAATGACACCTTGCACTGCCTTCTAGGCTGCTTCAGGGCTTATGAGCCCCATCCTAGGGTTGGATGTCTTTGCCCTGAGGCTGTGTGCTGTTCCCATCTTACTGGTCACAGCCCAAAGCTGTTATTGAGTGACCCCAGCTGCATTGTTTGGGGACACAAATCATGACTGCTGTCACTTTTCCCAGCAAACTTTTCAATTTTCCTTTCCTTTATTTGAATGCTGACTTTGCAGCCAACTGCTTGCTGTATGTGTGGCCATTTCATGGTATAAATTCTGTCAAGTTTAGACTACAGAAGCCCCCTTAATAATTATACCCTGGTTACTTGTACAGGCAAGTTACACATTTTCAAAGATGTACTTTTCTATCATTTATAATTTTATTTTCTCCATTTAGTTATGTTCAAAGGTTAAGTTAGTAGAGCAAATGAAACCTCTGCTTACATGCTGAAGCAAAACGTCCTTGAAGAGTGCATGCACAGAACAAGCGTGTGGGGCCAGATTGATTCAGCTCATTTCCAATGTTCACAGCTCATATCTCTTGCATCTGTGTTTATGGGGCGAATGAGCCAAAAATCTGCACCAAATAAGAGTTTGTGGAGACCATTTTAAATTGGTTTTAATATAGCTCAAAATATGTAATGTTAAATCTTAAAAAGAATCTTTTGTTACTGTATCCAACATTTTTACAAAACTTGAGTGGTGGGACAATTGCAATTAATGTCAGTTTATGAGTTAGTAAGCAAAAAGTGGCTGACTGTAAACTTTTGTTTGGATGCGTAGTTAAGATGGGATGAATAGTTATCCTGGGTGCAGAGTTCAGGCACAGTTTATGCTCATCAAAGCATGCGTTTGTTGTTCTCTTAGCTAGCTGACCACCTCCAGGGCTACTGGATCTTCAGGAGAAGTGCACAGACACACTTGGATTTGGACCTGGAGTCCTGTTTGTAACCATGACAGCATGTTATAGGAGCACAGAATACTGTCAGTTATAGTTAATTGGAAAGGTTTTGCCAAAGAAGCATTAGCAAGGTGAGGAGTAATGTCAGGACGTAGGCTCACATTTTAACCCTCTCCTACAGGACCAGTATGGCAACTACGTCATCCAGCACGTCTTGGAGCACGGCCGTGCCGAGGACAAGAGCAAAATCGTGGCGGAGATCAGGGGGAAGGTCCTGGCCTTGAGCCAGCACAAGTTTGCCAGGTAGGACTCTGGGATGGAATGGGTTCGCTTGTAATTGATCCCAGCAGGCTGGTGGTTGTGCCCGTCATTTGTGGCACAGCTTTTCACCGTACTTGAGTGCTTCTTGGTGTGAGATGTTGTTTGGGTGATGACCAACACCTCCTCACTACTGCCCCTCCTCCTGTAGCAATGTGGTGGAGAAGTGCGTGACACACTCATCACGCACAGAGCGTGCTCTGCTCATTGACGAGGTGTGCTGTCAGAACGATGGGCCCCACAGTGCCCTCTACACCATGATGAAGGACCAGTACGCCAACTACGTGGTGCAGAAGATGATCGATGTGGCTGAGCCAGCGCAGCGTAAGATTATCATGCACAAGGTATGAGGCAGAGCTTCCCTATCCTCCTGTCCAGCATCAGTGTGCTGTGGTCTGCGGTGCAGCTTGCCATCTTACACACCGTTCAGAGCGCTCTTCCCGTGGAGCTTCATCACCCCAACCAAGCAGCCTGGTACATTGTGCCATAAACTGAAACAAGCCCCATGGAGCGTCCTTGCATTAGTGTGCTGCCTGAGAACTGTGTGGGCGCTATGTCTCCCCTTAGTAATTTAGCCATTTGTGGTACAGCAGAGTCATTTTTACTGTTTTTGTTCAGAGAAAGTAGATTTATTAAAGAGTACTGCAGCCAGGGGTGGTGCTCAAGCAACAGGCGATGGCTCTGACCCCACTCTCATCCCGATACTGGCATGTGGTCACTCATCGCTGACTGCTGTCTCCTTCCATCTCCCCAGATCCGGCCTCACATCGCCACCTTGCGCAAATACACGTACGGGAAGCACATTTTGGCGAAGCTGGAAAAGTACTACATGAAGAACAGCGCTGACCTAGGTCCTATCGGAGTTCCCACTAACGGGTTGTTGTAGGATCCCGACCCCACTGAGCCCCCCCCGTGCCCCCAGGCCCCTTTCTCTTTACGAGAATGCTCTCCTGAAGGGAATTACCAAAAAACACCAAAACTTGAGAATGCTGTGATGTCGTCTCATGCCCACAGGCCACCTAGTGAGCCTTATCCTGTAGCTCCCTGGCGCCCCCTAGCGATGCACAGCCGTCTTGTCACTGAGCTGCTGAAAGCACAGATTGATTGTATAGCATTCAACTGTATCAAAACCTGTCATATATTTTGTAAATTTTTACCTTGTAAATTCGCTGTATAAAGTATGGGTCGTTTTTAAAATGAAGTTTAGTATTCTTACAGTAAACCAGCAAGTGACTTTGATGGGGATTCTGCCAGGTCAGCACAGCCAACATGTATTTATGTCTTTTTAATAATAATACAGCCATGATCCACCCTTATCTGTTTTTAAGGGAGAGAAGAACATCACTCTGCGGTAGTGCACATGCTGACGTAGAAAGACCTTCTCCAGCCGTCCTTGTGATACGGGCATGTCTAAGAATGATTGGGTGTGAGAATCCAGTCCAAGAACAGCCAGCACCGAGGTCCATATCTTGGACCTTTTCTGGTCGAGCTGAACATTTGATGCGCAGACCTGTGTGTTTTTTAAGACTGTCTACATACAGCAAGCAGTATGTTTTGAGGTGACGGCTCCATTTCGGGTGGTGTGCTTCCTGCCCTCTCCTGAGTGACAGAAGAGCCCAACAGAGTGTGCGCTCCCACTCGCGGATGGATCAAGTTGTGCTGTAGTAGTTTGTTTCCAAAAGGTAGGATGTGAGCATCACATACAAGACACCAGATGAGGAACGATTTTAACACGCATTCATCTTGTTTCACGAAACCCCAGCAGTCTGAGATGAGCACTGCCCTATAAATAAATATAAATTTGTATGTTTTCAAAAATAATTCAGGCGTGTATAGGAGCTTTGTACATACGTAAATATTTAATATTTGATGGGAGCAGATTCGTGTCCTCTGAAGTGCAGGGGTGGGTGGTGTTGCTCTCAGTCACTGAGTAAAGCAGTCTGTGCACCTGCCTGCTTTCCTGTAAACAAGACGAGGATCTTGCGTTCAAATCTGCAGCCCGGTCCCGTCCTTATATGACCTGCCAGGACAAATGGGCTTCCTGCCTAAAAAAATCCACCATGTTGGGAAAGTAATTTTTTTTTTTTTTTTTTTTTTTTTTGGAGGGTTGGGGAAGGTTAGCTTCCAAAAGTTATAATGTATTAGAATCGGACATTATAATGTTTTAAAACAAAATCATGAGCGGGGTCCATTAATAGGAATACCTGATAGCTCCTTTAAGGCATGCATGATACCAGTAGCCATTTTCTTTTTTTATTTGCTTCGTATAAATATGTAATAGATGTGTAGTTAACACATAGTTGTAAGTTTACAGTTTTTAATTAGGAAAGAATCTTGTTTCGATGTCCAATAAGCCTTGCTGATTCCGTAGTGAAGCTTATGTCGTCTGTACAGTTGTACATTTGTAAACCTCAATGCTGTAAATGTGTCTTTTATCCTTTTCAAGCAGAAAAATTGAATTTTAGTGTATATTCATTCACGCCCTTCTCTTCTTCCTTTTGCATATAGAGTATACTGTACATTTCTTTGGAACAAGAGTGATTTTTAAACCTTTATATGGCTTCGCAATCTGAAATGGCTTTTCTTTTTATTTGCTAGAAACTGTAGTCTTTGTACTGACAGCTGTCAAATATTCTCTTCATATTGACATTTTGGAAACATTTTGCAGTAAATTTTTTTGAGTAGAAAGGACTCTGTCCCCCAATTTACCATGGAGCCGTGGGAATGCCGCCCGAGTCGACAGGCCTTTTTGTACCGAAGAGCTAACTTGTAAGTGAACATGTAAAATATTGTCAATTATCTGAACATATGGGGTTGTAACACTATCAGAGGTGATGTACATTTTCGACTGCCTTAATGTACATTTTACTGAAGTAAATTTCAGAGGCGAAAGGACATTTTCCAGGCAGAATTGTGACTCTGTAAAATTAAACAATTCTTTGTAATGTTGGACTCTGAATATATTTTGGAAATTGGTTTGTATATTGAACTGCTGCACCATCGGAGAGTTTGCTTTGTACTTCTGACTCTTCACAGTCAGCTTTTTGTATAGATGACGGAGTTTCCCTGCTTTTTTGTGCTCCCTTCGTCTCGGCGCCCTTGACTTTGGCTGCTGTGGGGCGGCTCGTATGCTGGCTGTCCTCATGATGTGTGGGTCCAGGACACTGTCACCTCGCCCCTTCCTCCCTGTCTCTCAGCCTCATTTGTAGCATCTTTTTCAAAAGTCTTACACTCTAGTTCCATTTTTCCTCAGTTAAACTGTTTGTTCATGTCCTTCGCTGTCACCCTTTGGTCCTTCTTGCGTTCATCAGCACACAATGTCCCTGGTGTCCCCTGTCCTCAGACAGTCAGCGCCCCGAGGTTCCCACCTGGAAGCAATGTTCAGCCAAAGGGTGGGGGGTGGGAATGTGTCTGTCCTCCCGTGTTGGTGCAGGGAGGAGGCCGTCTCCTCTGCCTCTTCAGTTGGGATGTTTGTAGGAAAGCCTTTAGTTTGCTCTGTGCAGTCTAGTCTCTTTCTTTGGCTTTTTTTCTGATGGAATATTGTTATTTGACTGTTTTTGCTGTATAAACAAAGTGAATTACATACAAAACGAGGCTCTTCATGTCTTTTCTGGAAGGAAATAAGGAAGCAGCACTGGAGTACGTCTGTGCTCTCTTCACCTCGCCTTCTCAGTCCACAGCGTGCTGAGCCTCTCCAGCAGATGGCGCCGGCCTCAATCGTGTGACTCTACTCGCCTCACTGAATAACAAGTACTCCTCCTCACATACGCCGATCGTAAGAGGATTTAGTGAATGTGGTGAGCACACAAAGCCAAGTGTCCATGAAGACAGAGTGGCAGCGGCTACACATCAGGAAAAAACACTCCCTACCAAATGGGAACAGGCTTTCCCCATTGGGGGGTAACATAGGGACTCCCCTCAGCTCTGTGCTGCAAAAGGTAAACATGGTAAGCATCCCTGTAGCCAAGACCTGCATCCAGATAATCTTAGCATAGAAAAATTTTAGGCCCCAGGTCTTGCCACAACCTACTGCCCCCCCCCCCAACAAAAAAAAAAAAACAAATTTCAGTGAAAAACTGTGCTTGGGCTTCTCTGCACTCTTAGTTGTCCTGTAGCCAGGTGACGAATTACAAATGTGTCAGGGATCTGACTTTTTGTCATAGTGTAAAACCATCATCTACAGTTACAGTAGTAAGTAATGTAAAAGAAATTGACGAAGCAACTGATGGCCTTAACTGTCAATTTCAAATGTAGAATGGGCTTGTTTTTAGTTGGTTTTCTCTTTCTATAAAAGGGAAAAAAGGGAATTTTAGGTGTTTGTTTGGGAAAAGATGGGTGAACCTGCAAAAAGTTGTCCTTGCTTAATGGTAGTTTCATAGAAATTTGCCTTACAAGGAAACCTGCAAGAAAGGGTCATTATGTGAGGGAGCACTGTTGAATGTCTCCTATAAAATGTCTTCAAAAATCATCCATGTAACATGGTTGCTGTCACAGATTTAGCTCCAAATGTCCCCCCTCCAGCAGTTGGAGCCTCAATGAAAGGTGTGAGCGGCAGGACAGGAAGAATGAGGCGAATGGAGTCACGTCATTAAAAGATTATCCTGGTCTTTCTCTGCAGGCAAGTGACTGAGTCACGGCGTGGGTGTAGCTGCACTCACTTGACTTCACGTGAGTCAGAGTAAATAAGAGGCTCCAGAGGCTGCGTCGCACATGGGTTTCCCACAGGACTTACGTCCAGCCAGACGAGGGACCGTGAAGCTCATGTGCTCCAGCTGGGAGCGAGACAGGCGTGTCAGGGGAAGGTGGGCCTGCAGCCACCGTGACTCTGAGAAGCGCTGTCCCCTTTGATCCACTGTGGGCGTCAACTGTAAGAGGTTGGCGTGATGCAGATCCCAGCAACCGGCTAACGTCAGCACAATTGACAGCTGGTTCAGGGTGACTGAGCGAGAAGGGATTGCAGGTGAAGCGAGGTGGGCTGTGAAGTAGCGTCTCCTCCTGAGAGTGCAGAACAGGACAGAACTTCCCCCAGCTTAGCAAAGGTTGTGACTCCACTCCATCTTTCCAGCACATGGAACTCCTTCGGAGGCTGATCCTCTAGCCGCATGGTGCTGTGTCCTCAGCACAGCTGCTCTTCCTAACTGCTGCGTCAACAGGGACTCCGGCGCTAAAAGAAGTGAATGCAGCTCTGTGTCATCGGGTCGCCTTCTGGGGGGAGAGGGAGAGCTACCGCTTTACCCCCGCCTCACTGTGCCCCTTGTCTGGTAGCACTGACTCACTGTAAAGGAAACAGCACAGACCTAAACAAACAATCTGAAGTGAGCCTCAACCCCGTCGCTCTACCTCATGCACAGTATGTGTGACCGCTGACCCTAAGCAGGCATCTCCCTGAGTTTGCAGGCCCCACCATTGTCCAAATAAGGAGGGTCCCCTACCCTAAGGGTCAGTCTTGTTATTGGGACCTTGTTAGTGGGTGCAGATGGACTGGGTTACCACATAGGTGGCAGTGCGAGTGGCCCGGTCAGGACCGACTGTGTTCAGGCTTCGTGAACCCCAGATCTGAGCTCCTCTCTACACCCAGAAGTCCTGTTGATGGTTTCCTGGTGCGATTTGGAGCTTTACTGGATGGTTTGAATAGGAGAAGGATGCCTGTCTGCGGAGCAGTAATTAGGGGAACCGCAGAACCTCCAGTTATGCAACACAGGCAGGCTGTTCTCGGGAAGCGGGATGTGAAACTGGTTAAAAAAAACATCCACAGCCCTGGATGTACTGTGGTTCTCACCATGCCCAGCTGTTTCCATCCAGAGACACATGAGTTGGATATGGATATTTTACTGGAGCTATTTAGCAAGACAGGCACCACGATCAAAGGTACAACCACCAATTCCAATACACCAGGACTGTTGCCTTATGTACTGATCATTATTTACTGTATATATTATGTTTAGTTACATAATTTATCACACCCCTTTTTCCAAGGTGACCTACACCAGTGATGTTTGTATACTAAGCTACTTCCTGTTTTACCGTCAAAAGTAATTTTTACCAAAAGTAATAGTTTGGTGTCAGTATCTTGATCATGGGTGCTACAGCAGGAGCAGGATTCAAACCTGTGTGTTTCAACTGCAGGGTAGTAGTTGTAACCACTACACCACCTGCTGGCCTACAAACCAACATTGAAGGAGTTAGCATGCAGTACTTGAAGTAGCCGGCACTCAGTGCCTACTTGTATTTCTCCATGTTGTTCTGTGGAGAACGAGGACATTTTCTTGCATTCCATCACTTCCCAGAACCCCCCAGTGCTCTATTCTGTCCCTTGTTGACCAGATTCTCTCGCTGGACTGCTCACATTGAAACACTACTGTAGTACAGGGGTTTTGTTCATAACAGCCTCATAGCTACATTTCATTACCCAGGGTGCACTAAGTTATGCTGCTTGCACTCCGCTATCCAAACCCTTGTGAAACTTCTGTCCTCTTTATTAAAGTCACTAGCTAAGTTACCTGGCACTGCCCAGGTTAGAAAGGTGTTGTGGTGGAAAGGTAATAAATGGTAATAACACACAATTTACCCACCAAACTGTTTTACCATTAAAATGTTTGTATTTAGTACGCAGGTACTGTTTGACCCAGTTGTGGTCAAACGGAAAGGGAAGCGCATCCCCAAACCTTATTATCCTTACATTGGTAACGTGTGTGTGTGTGTGAGAGTGAGAGAGAGAGAGAGAGAAATAATTTCTTCCGAATTTTTCCATTTGCTCACATTTATAATAGCTACTGGCTCCTGTGGTCAAACACACGGATGACAGCGATGCATCCGATGTCTGTAGTCATCTCTGGACGTATCGACTGCGCAGCCCAAGGGAGGAGTCTTTTTGTCGGACGATGTGAACAGCTCATGAAGCGGTTAGTCATCCATCCGCAGGTGTGTGTATGCGCATGCGTGCCCACCTGGCTGTCTGTTGCTCGAACCCTTGCTTGTGCAACTGGCTTTGACACATCCCTGCAGGGGAGTGGGTCCTGACCATCGTACAAGTGCATGCTGTACAGACCCGAAAGCTGGACCCAGGTATGAAGACCTCTGCTGGCATCTTGGTGGACTGTGAAAACAGGTCATCAGATAGTCGACAGATTCACCACCTCTTGTTCGTAGGTCACAGATTTGAATTCCCCTCCTGCCGTAGGGCCCTCTATCAATGTCCTGAATTGATACGGTGGTAGATGCCCTGCTGTATAAATGGGTAAACCTCTAAGTTGCTTTGGAAAAAGTGTCAGCTAAATGAGGACATGCAAATGAAGTTTTCATCATGATGTCACCCATTTGCACCCGGGGCACAGCTTCATTATGCCGTGACACTTCGAACAGAAATAAACTCGCAGAACCGGAAGCGTGTTGGATTGCAGGGCTGCGACTCCTGAGCGTCCCATGGTGCATATCAGAACGGCCGCTGTGGCCCCTGTGTGCAGTCGCCTGCCTCGTATCCATGGAGACATCACAGGCCCCGCAGCCGCTGGTACCAGTTTTCTGGTTTGTGGGACTGGGGCCATGAGTCAGTAAGCAATGCCAGCTGTGTGTGACAATCAAGTACACAGGAAATGACCGAGCCACTCGTCTGTAGCCCTGTGGAATCATGGGAAAACCATGCAGGCGCTTTCCTCATTACACTGCTTGTGAATCACAGCGGATCCCAACCTGTGGTTATATGGACTCCTCCGACCATGACCAGGAGCACAGAGAAGCGGTGCACTGTGAGAAAGCTCATCTTTCCGACCATCAGCGCTCTGCTGCGAACCACAGCCCTGAACCACGGCAAAGAGCAGGAGGCGCCTGAGTGACATCACAAGTGGTGCATCTCCATGCCATCCCACACATTTCCACCTCTTTTCCAACTGCACAGCTTTTCCCAATAAATCATTTCCATAAAGCAAACAAATTCCACAGATACACACATCCTGTTCTGCTGCCAGCATGGGCCATTTCCTCATTTTGTGCCACAAGGTGCCTGCGTGCTGCCCCAGTTGGAGACTCTGTAGGCCAGTGTTCAGCTCACGCTCTGCTGGCAGTTGTCGGTCACATAGCACAAGCTCCTTCGCTGCAGTCACCATTTTACATGTCAACAAGTTCAATGGAACGGCATCAAAGGGTTATTGCAGAAATAAAGTTTAGTTTTCCAGCCTTTGTCAGTAACTGCTTGGCCTTGGCAATGGCCACCGTGGTCCAGAGTCTAGCCCAGAAGTTCAGGCCATGTGGTGGGGTTCACCTGGATGGGATGCCACTCGACTGGAAGAAATGCACTTAAAATGGCATTATTTCAACATCTGCAATGGACTGACGTCCCATCTAAGGGGCAGATTCATAGCCTAGTGCCCAGCAATTCTGGGGTAGACTCTACGAGCAGGTTAAAGCAGCTGATCGTAATGGACAGATGGGTTATTAGAACATGCATGTTAACATTAACAACAAGGGTAAGTAACTCTGGAAACCTGTCATATTCCCAGCATCCCGAGCAGACGCCCGGTCTCCTCTTACCGTCCGATGACTGTGCTGAGCACAATCTCCGTCATATTCACACCGTGGCCTTACTGCGGGGATCAGGTGACTGCAGTGACATTTCAGCAAGGGGAACAAAACGACAGCAAATATTAATTTTCCCCAACACCCGATCCAAGGGTGAAGGTGCGTCACCAGTCGTCCTACGTAAGGAGCGACACTGAGGCCTAGCTGAGAGCTGCCAACTGATGGGTGCGAACAGAGGCTCTTTTCCACCCTTGGGGGCAGCAGGGGGCGTAGTGGTTAGAGCTGCCACCTTGACTCCAAGGACCCAGACTCAAATCCCATCTCCTGCTGTAATGCCCTCAGCTGATGTGGTAAAAATTTGCCAGCTGTGTAACAGATAAATCAGTGTAAGTGGCTTTGGAGAAGTGGATCAGCTGAATAAATAAATGTAAATGGCTTTTGTCCGCCATTCATTAGGATGGTTTCACGTTTCCTTCACAGCCTCTTCACCCTATTCTGCAGACTGGCACTTGCAAGGGGGTGGCTCCTCTGCCCTCATGGAGGCCACTGTGTTCTGGCTCATTCCCCAGCACAGCCCCCAGGGGCAGGTGTGCTGCCACTCACCGGGCTCACGCACACCACCCCACCTCGCTGCCTGTGCCTGTTGTGTGCTCCTCACGTGTGCGACCCAAACTCTACGTGTGCACGTGTACAAGTAAAAAGAGAGCCGAGGGTCATTTGCAGGTCTCCTCGCACGCCTGATGGATTGTCCGCACGAGAAAGGGGCAGCGACGTCCCCAGAGCCTCTCGGTTTTCGGAGCCAATGTTGTGCAGCAACAGCATTCTGCATGAAGTGTTGTTGACCACAGATCTTTCCAGTCCCATTTTGGGTATGAGGAAGAAGAGGGTTACACTCTGGAAACAATGCTGAGGTGTTTTACACCCATAAAAATATCCACCTTGACAAGATGACATGGGGCCTCCCAGCAAGATGGCCTACTTTAAAAACAGAGACTACGGTAAACAGTCACCGAAAAGAAAAATGTACATTAGCACAGCTGGGGCAGAGATTGCAGAATCTACTGTAGCTTAAAGTATGTAATTGTGTGGTTGTGGTTAAGGATTTCCCAGCACTTTGGATACATTGACTGGTGACAGAACGGGAAATATATAAATATGCTGCACAGTGAGCTAATTTACATGCAGTGATGTGACTGTTGGAAACTGTGGACCGACAGTAGAGATTGACAGCAGGGACCGATGGCAATAATTGACTGACTACAGATCGCATCACTGCAGTTGCCCAAACAAAGGCAAATAGTCAGTCCAGGTCCTAACACCCAGTGAGATGAGGACTGATGTCACCCGGCTGGAAATCTAAATTTGACTGCAGTCTATATAATCATAATCACGGCCCGCACTGGGCTAACCTGTAATATCTGCTAGGATGGGTTTCAGCCCGAGAAACCGAGAGCTAAGACCAGAGACACAGCGTCACAGCATCGCCTAAGCCGCTATTCCAAATACAGTATAATGGAAAAAATGCAGCTTTCCTCCAAAATCCCAGTTGGCCATGTGGGATCCCATGAAATCAGCCACTGTCATTAGCCATACCGGGCATTTCTCATATTCTTATATTATAGTTATAATTAATTTTTTTCCTCTGGTGAAAGAAACACGGTATGAAAATAAAAGACAGGCTATAATCATGTAAATGGCCGAGCTTGAGGTTTCTTGCATTTCAGCGTTTCAATTCTTTGCTTTCCAAAGTTCTTTCGTGAGCGGATGAACGCATATGATCCGAGGGGGCGGGCCTTGCGCCGAGGGGGCGGGCCCCGCTCCCCAGTTTTCCCGGAGGGGCGGGCAAGGGCGGGGCCACCGGCGTTCACCTTGCGCACGAGGCGGTGGGAGGAGCCACGCGAATGGAGAGCCGAGTGGTGGCGCGCGCCGCCTCCATTGTCCGGCGAAGCAGCGAGGAGTTGAACGCACAGGGAGCCCAGACGCCGAGTTGAAGACGAATTTAAAAGATCCACGCACACCGTGACAGAACGCGGAACGAGGATGCGGGTCGCCGCCGCCGCGCTGCTCTTGTGCCTCACTTTGTGGATTCCTGACGCGATTTCGGTGAGTTTCTGCTCCTTTGGTCCGTGTGGAAACGGTGCGCGGCTTCGTTGTGTGAGAAAAGTGCTCCCCCCCCCACCATAGTAGAAGCAAATAATAGTTTAATGGTGTGTGTGTGTGTGTGTGTGTGTGTGTGTGTGTGTGAGAGAGAGAGAGAGAGATAGAGAGTTACTACTGTCTGGGCGGCGGCAATCCCAGCATGCACCGCTCCGGGACAGGTAACTGTAAAACAGGTAACAAACTGTGAAGCAACAGGTTGGCCTGTGGTTGCTGAGATGTGAACTATATGGAGCAGACAGGACAGGCGGTAAAGACGCGTCCCGCAGAGCAGACCGAGCCCGGACCTCACAGCATCGGTTCCAGCTTCTGCGAAGCGTTTCTAAGCCCCGGTTATTGCGCGTCCCCAGTTACTGTATTTTTGTTGCTGCTTGAAACCTCATTGCCCTGTCAGGGGAAGTGTGTGTGTGTGTGTGTGTGTGTGTGTGTGTGTGTGAGAGAGAGAGATTTGTGGTCAACCTTGCGTTTTGTTGGACCTCTGAGTTTGTTGTTCTCTCAACAGGGTCCACACGCTTTGTTTCTCTATCCATTCTGAAAAACAGATGCGTAACTGCTCCCAAAACCTGTCTGTTCTGGTGGAGATGATAAAGAAGCTGTAGTCTGTTCTGTGCAGCTCACCTGCCCGCTTTAGAGGTTCGGCGCTCGTTGGCGTGACCACGATGCAGCCCACCTTGTGACCGGCCGTGTGTCATCCACTGAGCATCTCCTCTTTGGCTGTGCTCTGCAACTGTGAGGTTTACAGAAGTCAAAGTAAACTTTGCTCAGTCATTCAGTCACGCAGATCCTGCTCTAAAGTGCTGTCCAAACACTGGCTTGTTTGCAGTTAAATTGTCGGTTTTTGTTGGGTCTTGTCAGGGAGGAAGAGCGCAGCCCCCGCTGAAGTTACTCACATTCTTTGGTCGTTTTTGGTCTCCAGCTGCACCCGGTGTTTGTGTTCAGTCTGGGCTCGGGCGGCTGAAGTGGAAAAGTGCGTTCCTGTGATCCGCAGTCATCCACTCGCGTAATGCCTTGCTCTTTCACCCCCGGCACAGTGGTGCGTAACGGGTCTGGTGGAGAACTTCTCCAAGAAGGCAAACAGTGCTCCAGATGATTGAATATTCAGCATAATGCTTAAGCCTAATGGTTCATGATGTTCAGGTGTGTATTTTGGGTTTTATATTTGACTGTCGTGCCAGGTAGGGTTTGGGTTCACCAATTAGTGCTTTACAGTGGCAATAGTTGAAGGTGTGATGTTAATGGATTGTTGGTCCCAGAGAGGTCTGGTCCAGCCAGTAGGTGGTCATCGTGACAACTGCCTGCTTGTTCTGACCCATTAAAAATTGTGGTCCAAGTGGTGGTAGGTGATAACCATGGCAACCAGCTGCCTTAAGAAACAGTGTGTTTCACTGGAAGTTTTGAACCAATTTTGGAGGTCCACGGTGTGCAGGAGGAGCTGGAGGCACGTCTCATAAAGATGAGGTAATGTGGTCTGCTCGCTGTGAGCCTGCCAACTTGTATCAGCCTGTGAACCGATGGCACCTTTAACGACAGGCGGTTAATGACTGATCCGTGCCGTAAATCATTGCTTGAACTTGAAACTTGCTGCAAGTTGACAGCGAGGGGGTTGGTGCGTTAAAGACCTGCTGCAGGAATTGCGGGGGTTGTAAAGCACTGAAGTTCCTCTGTTTAATCCTTAGATGTTCTGCTTCTCACTGCTGGTTGGTCTCCTCTGCCCACTGCCAGCTCCTTTGGCACAGCTTCTTCTTTCTTGATGACCATCGTTGTGAAGCAGACGGACAATTGGCCTTCATGTGGCAGGGACGCAATGAGTCATCACGCAGAGGACGGTGGTCTCTGTGTCGTCTGATTTTCTCCTACTTGGCTATGAAGGCCATTCAGTGCCAGGAGATGGCAAAGTGGCTCTCACGGTTCAAAAAAGAGACAGAAGGCCACCAACCGCAGCAGGCCGGGTTCCTGTAAACGCAGCAGGCAGCTGAACCGACCCCTCGGTCGGTCATGCTACACGCGGCTCATTTACCGTGGTTTGAATTGCTGGTTAGACCATGTTAATTGTGCATGGCGCCTGGGAACCTAGGGTCAAAGATGGCGCTGTGCATGTTTTTAGTCTTCCTTCACAAAAGATGTGTAATGTGGTATTTGTGCCCTATGCTTGGGTGTGTCACCCGGTCATTGTTGTGATGAGCAGTTATTTGCTTGACTGATGCCTTTGTCCATCTGGGACACGTGCTGTCTGTCTGTAGTGCTGGATAACATCCTGGTCAGGGGGCTGTAAAACCTCACAGAACAAGTTTTTTTTTTTTTTTTTTTTGAGTCAGTCATGCTTGGAGAAGAATGAGCAGTGTGACAACTTCTACCAAATCAGTGTTGAACACTGATCTCGTACCCCCATGGGTCTTTAATGTTTAATTTCTGCTGTCAACATCAAATGGCAGTGCCACTGCACGTCCTGTCATGTACAGTGCTGGGATTGTTGTAAGGTGAATATGTGTATCTTTCCCTCATTTCCTTAAGTTCGAAGGTGTGTCAAAGCGTGGGTGAGATGTTTAACTCCCCATTTTGTTCCTCCCACACTGGATCGTAACAACTCTAGATTTGGTTGGGATCGAAAGATCATTTCTGTCGAATGGCAAGCAACTGACGTCTTGTCAGTTGCTGTGTGTGTGTGTGGGGGGGGGGGGGTTCTTTTCCCCCACATGTGGCTTCAGGAACTTCTGCCCCTCCCCCCCCGCCCCAGGTAATTGTTTTTTGTCACCTGCGAAACAAAAAGAAAATCCTTTCCAATGAAGCTGTGTGCAGGCAGCAGACATGCCACAACTTGTGTGGTTAAGGGACTGTCGTTCATAAGATGTGGCTGTTGGCTTCTGGGTTAGTGGCTGTAACTAAGTTGACTGTCAGTTTTTCCCAGGTTTCAGCTGTGGGAGCAGCATTGGAGCAGCAACTGTCTTCTTACATGGGTTTGGCCCCATTTAACTCAGATTCCTTAGTATCAGTTGACTCTGCATACCTGAACTCTACAACAAAGGTTCTTCTTTAATGTTAATTTGTTCTACACAAAACTGCCTTATTTCCACTGAGTAAAGTGTGCCGATTATTTGCAAGAAAGAACGCTCTCCTTTATTCCCCCCACCTCTTCCTGTAATTCTCAGTTCACTGTCTGTCGAGAACAGGAGATTTTCGTTTCCTTGGCATAATGAATTTCAGACTTTTTATCAGCTTGATGTCAGATTAGACTGTAGTTTTCTCGCGCGTGCGTGTGTGTGAGTGAGAGAGAGCTATGTTCTAGTCTTTCCTTGCACTGAACAGTCATGGCTGGATCAGAAGACACCCTGCGTTTGTTTATCGTGAATTACTTGCTCTGCTCATAGCCCTGCTCTTCCTGCCACATGGACCTTAATGTTGTGTTACTAATACTAAAGAAATGGTGGAAAGCCCAGCATTGAGAGCATTTGTCTTCCTGAGGCTGTGAGGATGTTTCCCTGTAGGAGATGGCAGTTTTTCAACCATTTCCCTCCAAAAAAGGGCACTAACAGGATTCTGTCTGCACATCCAATATAGTGTACTTCCTGCCTGTACGGGATGCATTCCAGGGGTGCCAGAGCAAAGGGCCATTCGGTGAGCCTGACCATCAGTGCCTAGCTGCCAGTACAGAACACATTCCTGCAGCTGAGCGCCTGATAGTGACCAGATAGGTGGAACTGCAGTGGTCGTGAGCTGCAACTGATCCAATCGATCAGCTGTTGAGCAAAGTGCTGACGGCTCTATGGTTCCTGTGTGGACACCAGGGCATTGCACTCTTTGTCCCCATGAGCAGTGTGTGCTGTTATCTCTGTGCATCGCAGATACACAGCAACCGTGGAGCAGTCGACTGCTTTTCGGAGAGGAAGCGAGACCCTGTAGGCTTTGGTACACTGACATTGGCTGTTGCAATGACCTGGTTGTTTCAGCACAAGTCATTGTGTGATGGCTGAGAAATCAGGGCGGGTTCTATTTGCTGAGCCCAACAAGGTGTAGACGGTGTGAGTCACGTTCGCTGTTCTGCTCATAAATCGACCGCTTTTCTTCAGTTGCTTAGCTTTGTTTTGGTGTTGGCAAGTAAAACAGCTTTGGTCATAGGTTCATCTTATCATTCTCTTTCTGGATTACCTTGTGGATTTGGAAAGCTGCTTATGGAGGTGTCTGTTTGACTGTTTGAAGTGCTGCCTGGTCACAAAACAGACTTCTGCCATCAAACTGCACTTCTTTCTCTCTCAGCAAAATCAGAGTTTGAGTTGTGGATTAAATCACTGCTTTGCTCTTCAGTGCCCTGAACTTGGTACTTGATAACATCCATTAAGTGCGCGTTTCCTCTCCAGAACTTTGTTGCACCTGAAGAAGTGTGGGGCTGGACCATCTGCAGAAAGGGTCTCCAGTCCTCAGGGTGGTTTCCAGCCACAGCTGCTGCTTAACGGACTATAAAAATATGCCAGACGTCACAGCTATGGCCTTGCTGGGGAAGGCTGTGTTTGTCGGGGAGTCGGCGTGTCCTGTGAGAAATAGTGGGTGTATTTCATAAGCAATATGCATCATATTGGGCAAATAATGGCTGAGAAAGTGGAGCGCAGCTCTCAGGAACTGGGGTAATTATGGGTTTAATAGTTTCTGCTGACATTTGTAATTGTTTATAAAATGAGCATTTCAAACTTGTTCACTCCTGTCAAACCCTGGCATCCTTCACATGTTGGGGGGAGGGATATCTACACATCTAAAATACCAACGTGCTGTTTTAACTTTTAAGATGTAGTAATTTAATGAAAAAGACATGCAGGGTCTCCAGTGTTAAAAGTCTTTTTTTTTTTTTTTTTTTTTTTTTTTTTTTCCCCCCTCCCCGTCGTGTCATTGTGGAGTTAAAGTTGTCCCAGGATTTGTGACTGTGGTGCATTTGAAGACGTTGGGTGGGACACTGGAATGAGTGAAGGTAACAACAAGGATGGCACCTGGTCATCTGTGATGGCTTTCACCTCCCCCTTCTCCCCAGGGTGTGTCCTCACAAGCTTACTCCAGCAGGTGATCTTTTGGGAGGTGAGAGTTGACACTGTGGCTGCCCTGTGCTCTGCTCCTGGACCATCCCTGACACCTTCTCTAGCTGTAAAGCCACTTTCCTTGACAGCACCCCAAGTCACTGGTACAGTGATTGGTCATTCGAGCAGAACAGAAGGAAAGACATTACACCTAGTACAATAAATGGGTAGGAGAGGTTCCCGGTGGATGTGCATGCAGGACCGGTTGAAAGGAAATCTGTCTTCCTTTTATTTCTGCCTTCATGTCCTGCTGGATGCCTCCCTGTTGGTCTTTGGCAAATGTTCCGGTTCGATTCAACTCCTGCCCCAAGTCGAGCATTGCCGGAGTGTTTGTTTTCTCAAAACTGTCCAGCCTGGTTGGAGAGGCACAGTCTAGACTGCATGTATTTTAGTGCTCGGAACATGGTAAAGCATACACCATGGCTGGCTGTCATCATTGGGATCCAAGCCATCGAGCTGCCACTCTGAGAAGTGCTCAAAGAGCCCTTTTCTTCTGGGACTGCAGCCTTCTATTGGTTCATTGCTATTATTTCAATTGTGGAAAAATACTGGGATTGAAGTGTACTTGCAGGAGGGGGAGGAGAGCATGGCGCTTAGTCTTTGGTCTGCAGTACAATGGAACGTTAACTTCCTCAGCAGGGACAGTAAAAAGAGTCCTGGGTGAAAATAAACACGGGTTTTTCAGCTGGCGAACAGCTGGCATCTGGGGACTTGCCTTAGAAGGCCAGGAATGCGTTTGTGGAGTTTGATCAAGCACACCGGGCAGCATCTGGCCACAGGTCTGCCCGCTCAGCCTGCTGGAGCATCTTTCCTTGCTGCTGCTGTGGTGCAAGTGAACTGTTGCGTAGGTGGGCAAAGCAAAAACAAGTAAATTCTTGCAGAAACACGATCTTTAGTGGTCCTTTTTAAGTCTATTCTGACCCAAGTGCCCTGCCAGGGTTCTGCTTGGTAGACTCTGTACCAGAGATGTGTGTTGTTTTTCGGCATGGAGAGTTATACACGTTGCACAGTGGAGTGACTGCAATGGAGACCACAAAATACCTTTTGTTTATTTATAAAAAAAAAAAAAAAAAAAAAAAAAAAACTTGTCTGGCAGAACCAACTGACTGTCTTTAATCCTTGCGTTTGTCATATCTTTTCCTCTCCCAGCGGGTTTGGCGGAGGCCACTCAATATTTATGAAAGGCCAGTTCCCTCCACATCAGCTCCAAGAGCAGTGGAGAAGAAAAACAAATTGGTGAAACTAACAACACACAAAGCGAGAGCTCAAATTGTGCCTTTATTTTTAATCTCTTTAGTTTTAGTTGTTTTTTTTTCTTTCTTTCTTTCTTTCAGGGGAATAAGTGTAATGGTCATTGTGCACAAGGCCAGGTGAATGTGTGACAACACTGTAGTTGTTTTGTCCCTCAGTGCCTCTCCACCACAAAGGCACACCGTTGCCCACATCTGTTGCGCAGTGCTTGCAGTTGGGCGATCTGACATGGAGGTCTTTGTGCCAGGTGGGCGTCTGCTTGTATCCCACGTTAACTTCGGGCCACCTTATCCCATACATCGATCACAGAGAAAGTATCGCCTCAATCATGAGAAAATGAAACCTTTCCTTGCAACAGATAAGACGTGCCTGTGCAGTAATATAGAGCCTCAAGGGTGATTCACGCCGCTATATTGTTCAAGTTACTCTGGTAACTTGGGTAAACATGACAACTGGAATGGTGCAGTAAGAATAATTCCAACCTGTTCTCCCATAACGCTACAATGCTGATATTGTGGTGTTTCAAATCTTGTGCAATGATGGTGACCTGTGCATGAAATGTACCCCAGGTCATTTGCTGAAGCCCGACTTCTTCTCTGTTACTCATTTCCAACCTTGTTTTACCTTCTCTGGTTTGTGATTAATAAACCAGATCCCCCAGTGTGATGCTGCAAAACCCCGTTCCAGCTTAGTTTTCTGATTCTTGGTTAAAAGAAGAATTCCATTTAGGTTTTAAACCCACACCTAATGGTCCCCCTTCCTCCACAGGAGGACCTGAGGCCTCCAGAAGACGAAGATGCATCTGGAGATGACCTGGAGATGTCTGGGTCTGGTTCAGGTGATGGCGGTAAGTGCTACTCAGATGCATTGACTACTTCAGTTTTTCTTGTGTACAGTTGCCATAAATGTAAGATTGTTAACCAGGATATCGCGTGCTACTCTGTTCATCACGGTTTCCTGCTGGGCCACCGGATTAATATGTTCAACCAGCTTCATTGGAGAATAAAAAGTTAAATTCTGTGGCATAAAATTTGTGTTGTTGGTTTAAAATATCAGAACACCTGTAATGCCATATACTGTGCACACGTTGTAGATACAGTGACTAATCTACTTGTTGTTTTCTTCAGTGCTTTTTGAGTCTGACACCAGAGTCGTCCTGAAGTTCAACGCAACGACCCCATCGGCCGCGCCTTTGGAAACTACACACATTTTGATAACAGCACCAAACCCCATTCCTGATGTGGAGTTTAAGGAGCCGTCAGTTTCGCAGTCTCCGTCCACCACAAGGGGCAGTACAGCAGCCACTCGCGAGGCCACACCAGTCCCAGTCGATGGGGTGGAAGAGCCTGAGAATTTCCAGCCGCAGGTTACCTCTGCCAGCCCCATCGCAGGGGACCGAGATGCCACACCCAGAAGCAGGAAGTTGAGCCCCAAAGAGGGCACAGCAGAGCCCTCAGCCACCAACATCACTGTCACTCCGGCTGTTGTGGATGTGGATGTTGCCTTGAAGGAGACCCCTGAAGATGCTAAAGAAAAGGACCACATCCCTGCTGCACCTACATTCCCTGCCCCAACTACAACCACGCCTTCTTGGGGTAATGAAGATATTGCCTCCAGCACACTCCTCTCCCCAACGGACAATGACAACTATGGAGTTGGACTGGGGAGGAAAAACGAGACCATTATCCCGGATGTGATGATTAAAGTTGAAGCAGAGGTGAGGAGTATTGGTCCTGCCCTAGCAGAAACAGGCAGCACTGACAGCACCTTGGTTGGTGGTCCCTCACACTGACTAAATGTAGTCATAGGAATCTCATATTTGATTTAATCTTGCAGGTATTTAGGCACAGGTATTTTTGCCTTGCAGCTAAACTGTACAAAGTGAAACCATCCCAGTAATGTAGTCCTCCTCCCACCGAGTTCTGAACAGACTGATTTAGTGTTTGTTTCAAATTGAGAGTTCAGCCTGCATTTTCCTGCTGTGACAGAGTGACTCGGACATCTTCCTGGATCCGGAATTGCAGGAGACCCAGGGTGGTGTTGCAGAGAATCAGTCCCTGTTGGACCGCAAGGAAGTTCTAGCTGGTAGGGTCTTCATTTTAGAAGGTTAAAAATTATATAGCTTGTAAGTTCAGCGTTTTAAAGTGGGTGCAGTACCGTCTGAATGTTCTCCCTGTTTGCTCTTCTCCCCAGGCGTGGTCGCTGGAGGCATCGTGGGCCTGGCCTTCGCCATCATGCTTGTATCCCTCATGGTCTATCGCATGAAGAAGAAGGACGAGGGCAGCTACGCACTAGATGAACAGAAGCACCCCAACGGTGGCTACCAGAAACCTCAAAGACAGGAGGAGTTCCTGGCATAAGCTCCACCCCACCACCTACTGCACCGCCTTCTCCCTGCCCATGGCTCACTCTTTTGGTTTCGCTTGAAACTGGAGTTTTGAGATTTGCCGCCTAAGACTTTGTTGGAGGGGTGTTGTATGCGGCCTCAGTGTCCCCCAGCAGAATGCTGTCAGACTGATGGGTATTTCTTTTTCTAAATGACCTGAATAATTATCTTTGCTATTTTTTATTTCAAGAAATGGACATCTGTAGCACCAGTCTTTGATTGTGTAAAAACTGCCTTAACCACCTGGGAACGTGTTGGTGACCCCCTGTGTCAGAGGGGTTGCCGCGCACAGCCCCGTGGGCCACCGTGTCCGCTTCCGCCCCTTCCAGGGGTCACTCTTGATGACTGAGACACAGGGCCGGGAGCTGTGCAGGATGTTTCTCCTCCATGGGTGTCAGACCACATGGGTTCGACTTGCTGCCATGGTAACTCTGACTGGGAACAGTCATGACAGCCAAACTGTTTTTTTTTTTTTTCCTCCTTTTCTTTTTTTTTCCCGTGAGGAGAGTAATGGTGGAATCATCTGTTAAGATGATGATGACTTTTTTGTATAGCTGAAGGTCTGTGTTTCTTGCGAAAGCTCAGCCAGCTGAGCTCATCATGTGTTTCAGGCACTGCTTTGCCCTACCATCTTGCTTCTCTGCCCTTCTGAGTTTGTTCTCAAGCAACTGCTTTCTAACCCCATTGGTTTTGCAGTTTGGCAACGTTTGTTTGTTTGTCGATTAAAAGCCTTCTGCATCATTCAGACCTTCCTTCTGCTAAAGTCCGATTTGGCATTTCAAGCTGATGTATTTTTTTTTTTCGCACCCAAGATCAAAATTGTTCAGCATTTCTTCTGTAGCGGGAAATGTTTGTATTGTAGATCTGAAGTCTTGGAAATGAGGTGTACGTATTTAAGTGGGGTGAAGGGGGAAACGTGCAGGGGAGTGCCCGTTTTCCAGACTTCTCTGCTTTTTCTCGGCTCCCTGTGCAATTTAGTTGGGGGGGGGGGGGTTGTGCGAGGGGGGAGGACGAACCAACAGGGAGAGGAACAGTCGCAGGTCCTGTGTTTTACTACTTGGTATTGCGTAGCAGTGGCTCGAGTTGAGAGTGAGCGCAGTGTGTCAGTGTAGTTTGAACATCTTTTGTGTGCAAACATCTCCTTTGGGAGCCATCATACAGACACCAAAGCTCATCGATAGCATCCGCTCATGGCTGACTGAGCAACACGATCTCCAGTGTTGCTTCTGGTCAGTCAGACTGTAAGGCCTGAGGCTGCAACTGAGGACCCGTGCTGGTTGTGGGGCTTTCTGTAGAACCTGGGCTGCTCGTGCTCCATGGTACGAACAGCCTCGCAGTCCTGGTTAATGAGGCCTTTCTGATGCGCTTTGGGGCCACGGTGTTAGACTGACTGGGGTGTGAGGGTCCGAGTGACAAAGCGACACTGCTTACGCCACAGGAATGTAAAGTGTAGGTAGGGGTGCAAATAGTGTTTGAAAAGCGATGTGACTCAGCCCAGGTCCTCTGCTGCCCTGTAGCTTCTGTGTCAGCGTTATCTTTAGGTTTCAAATGAGTGTTGTATTATCTTTTTCCTGGGTTTATTTGGATTTGTGTTTTTGATATATTTCCTTTCATATTCACAGGCAGTCGAGTGTTTATAAGCTGCCAGAGTACAAATAAACGCTGGGGAAGCCCCTTCCGCCCCGACCACCCACAGCTCAGCCATACGTGTCAGGCAGGGGTCAGTAGAAGAATGTCAGGTCTTTGCCTTCAGGCCTCCCCACTGATCGGTCGGTCGCAGGATGAGACCCTCTGACCCCCTTGTACCTTTTCATCTGCTCCAAAGTTGAATTTCTCTGCTGTTCACATAATTTCAGGACCCCCCCCCCCCCAACTTCTATTGTTCTCACTCTGGCGAGTATACAAATTTCTATTTATTACCCATGATTTTCTTTGACATCTAATAAATGTGACCTTTATCACCAAAAAATCACTGAATCCTAATTGAAAGAACTGTGTCTGTCCTCACTTTGCACCCAATTTCACTGTACACACATTTATGCTAATGAACTGATCCATGGAATGGGCTTGGAACCAATGTTTGTGAAGCCGGTTTATTCAAGGTGTCACAGCAGGATACAGCCGATGTAATTTTTTTTCCCCAGAAGGAACAGGGATTTGGAGTCAGGAGAAACTTTTCTCCATGACGGGAAGATGCAAGCAAGACCGGATGGGTTCCAAACACCTGTGGTCAAGACTTCCTTTCCCTCAGAATGTGTGGTGCACAAGAAATTATAGGTGCCTGGGTGCATGGGGAGACAACGCCTCCTGCGCTTCTGCTGCACACTGCGCCTTCAGCAGGAAGGAACAAACTTCTCCATCTTCCAAAAAATAAACACACGTGATTTTTTTTTTTTTTTTTTTTTAAACTCAGCTGAGGAGCATTATAGGATCTCAGGGTGTGGGGGCCCATCTAACAACTCCTACACCTCGTAGTGGATGGCTGGTAGTTCTTGCTGCTGCCACAGGAGCAACTGTGGGTTTTTTGGCTGAGAACCTGCATGGTCAGCAGGGGTCCAACCTGCATTTGCAAGTGAACAGAAGAAATGGGGTCAAAACTTCAGTTTGATGCGCAGGTCTGCCAGAGCTTTACTGTATCCTCACTGATGGAAGACTGCATGTCCAGGTGCTGAAGTCCATTGTTCTCCTGATGTTGATGCAACCCACAGTGATGGACTGCAGTTAACGTTATGCAGGTTTGACTGAGTGTGGTTAACCACAGCCACATGGTGGTGTGTTGTTGGGTGACTGGGTGGGACTTTGCTCCCCTCCAGCAGTTTTTGTGCTTCTGGGTTCTCATTAATTGACCAAGTCAAGTGTTGAACCTTTTCCTGCTGGGGAGCTCCGCTGTGGAATCGCATCGAAGCAGAGCCATGGTGACCGGGCCTCTGACAGGAAGCAGGGATCTGCTGCGGCCCCTCTGTGTGGAGCCCTGGGGAACATCCAGGCCAGCCTGTAATTGTCTGTCTGTATATTTAGAGCTTGGAGCTACAATCAGGAACATGGGGAAGTTGTGTGTGTCTGTCCTATGCAATAATCACGTGACACTGTCGCCTTTGTTCGAGACACCATCTCTTCCTCCTTCGACCACAGCAGGCGTTCCTCTTGCGCGATGAAAGGATCCTATTCACCCCTTCGACAAGGTGGGACTTGCCAGTGCCGCCTCAGGGCAGGACATGGGCGGTGTCTTCATTCAGAGGGTGCTGATGACACACACGCCACCCTCATGAGTTTAGAAGGTTTTGCTGTGCTTAACGCAACTCTGACAGCTGAACTGGTTTGCATTGTCTAAGCACAAACCCTCGTGTCCATCTGCAGTCGGTCCATTCTGGGGTTACGGGTTCAAACCGGCCCTGTGCTGCTTTCCCAGAATCCCCTGCTTCCCCCTGCAGCCTGTGCCACGTCCAGCATCCCAAAGCCCAAGAGAACGGACAGCCATGTTGTCCAGGTCTTTTTGGCCATCGACAATGTTCTCAGGCCAGTATTTGACTTGGCGGTCCAAACCGCCTGCTGGACCGTTGCTGGTCTGCACCAACACACACACACGAGGGAAACGTATTATTACGCTGGGCAGTTGTCGCTCCCTCTTGCTGCAGTGATGCTCCTGCAAGCAGCACTTGGTAATGAGCTCCATATGGCAGCGCTGTGCTGCCTGTGTCTGGGCGAAAGTGAGGAGGTTCCCTGTCATTATGGCCGTGTTTAGGCTCCATCGGTGCTCTCGTAAAAATTCCTTCCCCATTTCGGGAAACTCTTGAATGGCTGACGATGGCAAAGCGCTGCTGATGTCAGATTAAAGACGCGCGGCCTCGGCTCGAGCCAAAATTACCGCAAAAACCCAACTCCTGCAAGCTAATGCGTTCCAGCGGGAAGCCAGAGAGGAGAGCTTTGCAGACGTCTCCTCAAGCAGCACAACGTTCTCGAATCGGGAGTCCTTCGAAACCTGCAGACTAAACCGACTGCTTTTACTCACCGGTAAGGGCTTCTTCTGCCTCTCTGAGACCAGACCAATCGCTTGACATCACCTACACTGCATGCTTGGCTAAGAAAGAGATGGGGGTTCCCATCTCCCCACGGAGGAGCTCCCTGATGGAAACGCTCCTTCCCCCACCCATCAGGCCTTAGGAAATGACCTCTCGACCCCGAAGCCACATGGCCCAGCCGGTAAGAAGCTCTGATCCCACTGCCTCTTACTGAACCGTAAAGAAGACTTCCAGGTTTCTTTTATTATTTCCTTTTGACGGGAAAACTGCGCTGGACCACGCCAACAACTGGACCGTTGGGCTGGTCTGGTCCAGCAGCCGCGCAACTTCCTGCAAGATCAAAAAAGTGTCTGTTTATCGGTAGGGGCACATATGGACAGGGTTCTCTTCATGCGGAGACATGTGTGTGTGTTAGGTTACCAAAAAGCGTGTGATCGTGCAGATATGTATGAGTGGTGCGGCACAGATGGTCTCCCGGTCATCAGTCTCTCTGTCCCGCTGCAAGACGGAACCATGTTTAACCCCCGCCTTCCCCTGACTCTGTGCGTAGGAGCCAAACAAGTTCTGTCGCTGCCGATGGCGCTGCTGCGAGATGACTGTGAGTCATGTTTCGCTCAAGGCTCTTTTGCTATCTGCTGACAGTTCCAAAACTCCTTCAGCCTTTTTTCATCTCTTCCTGGGTATTCTGATTCCTGCTCTTCCACCTCAGTTGATCCTCGCTCTTCTACATATATGGGTGCAAAGTGCATTTGTTAGCATGTTGCTAATGCTTCGGCAGCAACGTTACGAAGGTTGCGCGCTCTTGTCCGTGACGTTGTTGTCTAAGTCGTGCTCACCTTCAGAAACGTTTTTGATGTTTACCTTGTGATCCCTTTGATGGTGCAAAAATGAGGCTGAAAAGCTCTGGGTTTGGTATCCGAAATTCAGTAATCCGAACGCTTGTTTCAGCCAAAGCAAACAACATCGCCGCAAGAAAGTAACAAACGGAAACCAGTGAGGTTTAGCATCAATAAATGCAGTGAGTCAGTGCGGGTGCAGGCAGATGGACGACCACGCACCACCACGACCATGCATGACCACAGTCACAATGACTTAATAACCACCTGATTTCACAAGGAACTGAGATCACATCCAAAGGGCTTAGCCGGTCAAGGTGACGCCACATCATGACCGCTCACTGGAGTCACACCCCAGGCAGCCAGGGTGGGTGACCACACCTCAGTTGTTCAGAATAATGTAAAACCGCTTGTCTCAGCCTGAATGCATCAATGAAACTGAAAAAGTGTGGTAATCGTAATCGTGGCTGTGCCAAAAATGTGTCGAGTGTCTCAGCTGTGGGGGGTTAGAGGCCGTCCCCTTCTATTCACATGCTCTCAGGTGTGCTGACGGGTCCAACCCCTCCCTGCATTGATGCAAATTCGCTGCGATGCTGCCGGCTGTCACCGTGACTCAGACCGCGGGTGGCAACGGAAGGCAACGAGGAGAAATAAGCCCACGGGGACCCGAGGTGGGCGGAGCCTCTTGAAGAGGTGAGGCAGAATGACTCACGCACCTGAGGCCAGAGGAGATGCCAAAAACTTGTCAGGTCTCACCACCTTTGAAGGTGTTTTAGCAGTAACTTGCATCAGAAAAGCTCTAGAGCCTGGCTGGTAACGCCGGGCCTCGGGGTGCTGTGATTGGCTGTTGAGCACGAATACTCATTTGAGGCCACATCCAGAAAGCTGCTGCTTCACTCAGGTTTCTTCTGGAGTTCTGCTCTCGATAGTATCGTTGAAAATGTGTGCGTGTGTAGCCAACAAGCCCGGTGAGGGTTCCAGGTGCAGCTCTGCAATGCCCCACCCCGTGCAGGAACACCGTATGCTGACAAGACCCAGGGTGTCACTGACAGCTTCTTCCTCCTGAGGAAATGCAAACAGAGAAGAGCGTTTGAACTGCAGCCACTGACCCCTTTGCTGCATTTACTTTCCTCCCCAGATGTGCTGAGGGGATTTTTTGGGGCTTCTGTAGACCAGATACTTCCTGTTGTCGCTGAGTGATGCTGTTAACTGGTTTGTTTGCATTTTTGCTGTGTGTGGGAGATCTTGTGACTCAGCATCTGGGATTGGGTGGAGGGTTTCTGCACAAAAGCTTTCCTTCTCATCCATGTTTACCTTTCTGTGTTCTGTTTGTGTTTTTCCTGCCCACTGACTGTGGTCTTCGGACGGGACCCTGCTCACTCGCCCACTTGCCCACTCGCCGTCTTGGAACCCTGGACGGGGCAGCAGGACACTGGACAGACCCTTTAAGCGGTGGCATTGATCCTGGGGCAGCAGGAGGCGTGGTGGTTGTAACCGCTGCCTTGACCTCAAAAGGTTCAAATCCTACCTCCTGCTGTACTACCTTGGATCAAGGCCCATATCTCAAATTGGCATGGTAAAAAGACCAAGCTGTTTACCAGGGTAAATCAGGGTAAGTTGTGCAGGAAAGTGTACGATAAATGAGTAAATGTAAATATGTGATCCTACTCACGTTTATGTGTGTTTGGAGTCACTGTACTCCAAATCAGGCCATGTCTGTAGACCAGCAACTTTCCAGCCCCCCCCCCCCCCCTTGCAGTGTGGAAAGATGCTGTTAAAACGTTACTTATTACACCTGCTGGGACTTTCCGTGATTGAGGCTGGAAATCTGCCACTTGGTCGGAGAGAGCCGGGTGACGGCGGCTGCAGTGCATTGTGGGTGCGGTGTCCAGGGGAGCCCAGACAAAAGCAGGGCAGATGGCGGAGCCAGGACGTCTTTCCGGAAAGCTCGGCTGAGGAGTGAAACACAGTGCGACGTGTGTGTTTTTTTTCATGGCATGTTTGATACTGCCTTACAACCCCTCCCCTCACACACACACACACACACACACACACACCCACCCTCCATCCCCATCAATTGTTCTTTGATCTCATTGGTCCCTGTGTGGATGCAGATGTGGCCCCTCAGAAGATGTGTGGAAGTGGCTGCCCTGTGTGTGGTGCCGGGAGTGCGGGGGACCGGGGTATCTGTCAGTGTGTCTCCTCACAGTGCCTGTGTGAGTGGGCGTTTCTTGTGTGCCTCCAGCTTCGTCCTCTTTCCTGCGGAATGAAATCCCCGGCTTTCATGCCCCCGCTTAGCAGCTACCTGTTATCAGGAAGTGGGCCCTGCTGCTTAAAACATGTTTCGCCCACAGTCTGGCCAACTCCGGTTTCCTGTCCTCCCAAACCCAAGGTGGGCCAGACAGGAGTGGGCGGCGAATCTCCCGTCCAGCAATGCACAGATAATCACGACACGGGGAATTTTGGACCAGCGTTCCCACTGGAGCAGGGGGGCTCCAGTGGGAACGCTGGTCCAAAATTCTGGATCAGCAAGTCTGTGCTCCTCCTGTTCCCCATAGGAATTCAGCATGGCTGCTGGCATCCCCTCCCAGGTGACAGCTAAGTGAGACCCCGCGTGGATCCTGAGCACCAGTTCAGGTGGGCTGGGCGCTGTTGAGGGATGAGGCACTGCCCTTAGTCTCCATATCCCCACAGATATCCCAGAGTCCAGCAGGGTCCATCAAGTTAAAGACTTTACATGGCATTCAGCTCAAAATGTGCACTGCAGTGGGACTGAGCTTCTTCGCACACCCAGCACTCATGCAAACACTCCTCATGAACTGTCTATCTATCTGTATTCGTGTGTGTGTGTGTGTGTCGCCCCCAGGGCTCCAAAGTTAAGGTTCCTTTGCCCAAAGTTTCCTGCTCTCCATTTTCACAGCCAGGACCTTGTGGGTAACTGAAAAGAATAAAAGTTGCCCCCGCGGAGCCCTGAAAGGAGAGAGTGTGTTTAGTGGGGTCACATCAAAGGGATGGAGCTCAGACTCCGAGGCCCAAATGGCCACATAATGAAGCCCCTGTTAATGGGACGGGACCCCCGACGGGGCTCCTGGGGAACTGACGCGGCTGCACAGCTAACAGGAACATCCAAGCTTGTAGTGCAGGTAGCGCAGGCTTCGCTTTACGGGGTTTTGCGTTGCAGGGGGTGGGGCTGGGGCAATAATCACTTTCAGCCACTTTTACACAAACCCCCCCGAACCCCTACAGCACTCAGAGATAATTCAGTAATTCATCTGGGAAAGCCAGGGGGGTGTCACCCTGAGATAGGGGTTTACTTTGTGCCAACTTCACAGGAGGATCCAACGGCTCCAGCGCACGGCCGCCATCGATGCTCTGCACCCCCCGGCTTGTTCCGCACCCCCCATGGCTCTGATTTACAGCCCCCCCTCACCGGGGCTGCAAATAAACACTCTCTCAGATGCAGAATTAATGTTCCCGAGCGTCACTTTAATGGCGCGACACGCCGCACTTGAAAGCGGCCCCCTGCTCTCCAGATGTGCAGGACGGAGGAGATCTGGAGGCCGCAGGAGAGGGACCCCCCCACCATCAAAGGCCCTTGTGGTAATTTATGAGGTGGGCTGCGATGCGCTTTGTTTCCGCACTGTGGTGCCACCGTCATGCTGCAGCGACGCCTTTATTTGCCCCATGTGTTCATTGCTACTATAGTATCAGAGGCCAAGAGCCCCAAGTGCAGAGAAGGTGAGCTGTGTGTGTGTGTGTGTGTGTGTGTGTGTGTGTGTGTGTGTGTGTGTGTATGAGAGAGACCCCCAGACAAGGAATGTCCCAGACGACGGTATTTATGTCTCGTCTGTGCTCAAGGTCATTCCCTCCTACCTAGGAAAGTGAGGTAAACTTCAGGGACTCCAAACACACACACACGGTCTGCTCATTTCAAGCGGCCGAGGGAATTCTTTCTGTATGACATCACTGAGGCTTAAAAAAAGTCACCTCTGAGTAGTGACCAAATGGACTGACAGTGACCTGTCAGTGTGGCATCGCCATTCACGTTGCAGGTCTATAGGAGTGCGCGTGATGTGTGTGAAGCGTGTCTAAGGCCACCCCCTTTCCACCGATAGGATGGACCTGGGTTAGATGCGTCTCTACACATGGGGGTAACCTGTAGAGGACAGGGGTTCGTGGGGGGTCTGGGGAGTGCTCCTGATGGGAAGGAGTCTGAGCTCAAGACCGTAGTTGTGCTGAGGTGGCTTTAACCCCCCACTCCTGTGGCCCCCCACCCTCCAGCCATGGTGTTTACTCAGCATGCCTTGCAGCAACAAATTCGCCACATTTCATTTTTCATTCCCTCAACAGGTAGTCCTGTGCAGTGGCACTGACCTTCGACCCCAGAGAGCAGCTCCAGACCCATCAACTGGAATTCAGGCCCCGGGCGTCTCAGACTCCACCCACCTGAATTTTTCTCCACTTTTCAAGGCAAATTCAGCTTGGAGCTCAGTTGGTCAAGGAAGATCAGGTCTCAACCTGCGTCCAAGCTCCACCTTGAACCCCCAGCCACCAACTGCTGATGGGGAACAGAGTGAATGGGAGCCAGGCAACAGGTGAGGGCTTGTCCCCCCACCCACACACACACACACAGGTGCACACAGCTACACCCAGTCACTTCCGGCCTCCTTTTTGTTTGCTTGTGGGCCATGCCGCTGAGCGTGTTCCCTCACGCCGGACCATATGAGGCTTAAAATTTGGGGCATAGCCTACGCCTCCTGGATGAGCCATCTGAACACAGCACACGCTCGGACGACAACAAACACAACCCGAGAGAACCCAAAACCCCTGCTGCCCTGCTGCCCCCCAGTCCACAACCAGGGCTTCTTTTCATATCAGATTTGGTCCCTCACAAACCCCCCCCCCCCCCCCTCCATGTACCCCTGGCTGCAGCTACAGGACAGAGGAGTGTTAGTTCTGGGCTTGCAGGAATCCCCTGTTCAGTCCAGTCCTGGATCCTCTCAGGACTTTGGACCGATGTTCCCTAATGGCCATGATGGCGTGGTGTTGACCAAACCTCCTCGTGTCCAAACAGCCGTGAACCCTGGGAACATGTTGAGCAAACAGAGTTTTGTGTAGACATACATGCACAGACTCCAGGCAGAGAAAACACAACATTTGGTCTTTGAAAAAGCTGCTGAATGTTTCTGATTTCTTCCCCACCTCAGACAAAGACTCTGGCAGCTCTTGACGGCTCCAGGCTGTCCCACATCTCGCAGCCAGCGAGGAGCCTAGCGCATGTGGACGCGAGGCTGAGGTGGCATCCATTTCAAGTGGGTTTCGGCTCGCGACACGAGAGGCCGTTTGATCCGCCAGGGTCTTTGCGGGAGAGGTGGGGGGGGTCGCTGCCGTCTGCAGATCTTGGCTGACGTTCACAGCCGAGGGCCTCGTGTCTTGTGTTGCTGGGGGACATCAGAGGACCTCAGAGAGAACATCTGGGACCATGGAGAAGAGAGCACCATTGGCTTGGAGGCCCCGCAACTGCTCATTTGCACACATTCCTTCCTCACCCTGGCAGTGGTGGTGGTGTTCTTGTTGTTGAAGGACCTCTTCTTCATCTTTCTCCTCTCACACTCACTATGGGCAGTTTAGGGTGAGCAATTCACCTGAAACGCATGTTTGGACTGTGAGAGAAAACCACAGCACCAGGCGGAAATACGCACCCAGGAGCGCATGCAAACTCCACACAGACTGAGTAGGATTCAAACCCAACCTCACGGGTCCTACCACAACCGAGGTGAACTGGACCATCGTGTCTCTGTCGTGGAGACACTGAAAGGCCTCCTCCCTAGAAAATTCCAGAGGCATGTGTGTGTGTCCTCTCAGGCCTCCCCCAGTGGATGTCTCTAAGGTGATCTTCTCCATCAGAGCAGCCAGGTGCTGTTCTGTTTGGCTGTGACTCATGGGGGGGTTGCGAGAAGCTGAGCTTGGACCCTGAGCTGTTCCAACTTGCTGAGGCATAGTCCTCCTCAGGGAAGAGGAGTGCCCAGGGTTTTGAATCCTGAACATTCACCAGCGGGTTTGGATCGTGGCTCTCGGGAATCACAGCAGGAGGGAGAGAAGGTGACTTCAGTCCAGGAAGTTGGTGGAAGCTGCACACCTGGCTGGGGTAGAAACGTCTGAAGAGGACGGGGCTCGATGGCTCGAGTGAACGGACACTCGCTGGCCACAATGGTTCGAGAGCCCTTTGAGTGGCACCAGCGAGGGCTCCCCAGCACATGGCTGAGTCTGTCTCACTTGTCCACCTGGAGACGTTTCCAACTCCCATCAGAGGTCCCAGAACTTGCTTGAGACAAGACAAAAGTTCCGGGGGGGGGCTCTTCTGTGTGGCTGCTGGTGAAATGTCGCCAGTTTGAAAGTGATGAATGACCCCCCCCCCCTGGAGGGGGGACACAAGAGCAGCAGAAGGTGGTGGCCCGGGGGTGGAGGAGCCCCTTTCATTGGTACCGGGGGTCTAATTTCCAAATTCATTCACCTCATATTCATGTTGCCCACCTGTGACAATACACACACATACACCCTGAGAGCTTGCAATGCATTCTGGGACTGGAACTGTCAGTGCTAAAGGTACGATAACTTTAAAAATACTTCAGATGGAGGGGGGATTAACAGGATGTGGATCTTGGGCTTTAGGTCTGAATGTGGGTTTGAATCCAGATCAGTGTATGTGGCGTTTGCTTGTTCCTTTAGTCTTTGTTTGGCTTTTCTCACCAAGGCTTTGGTTTCCTCTCACAGTCCAAAGACATGTGTTTCAGACAAGCTGGTGACTTAAACCTGCAGTCAGTCTGTAACTGGGTTTGTGTGTGTGTGTGTGTGTGTGTGTGTGTACTGCCCTCTGTCCACCGTGTACCTGCCTGACACCCAGAATAGCCTCAGGACACATTAATGTTAATAATGGATGAACTTAATAATATTGTCATTATGCTCTTCATAACATTAGGAGCCAAGGCAAATTTTGCGCAGGATTTGCTTTAGAATAACCTCCACCTCCTGATCTTTCAGTGCCCTTCTGCTTCCACACCAGCTCCTGCCTTCCTTGAGACCAGAGAGTGAGTCTGGAGCTTTTGCACTTCACTGCGTCCCTCTGGACATGTCCACACCACCCTGAACCTCCACTGGCGCCTTTTAAACTTTTCAGCTCGGTGTTTTGATGCTGCGGCCACAAACCTGGCTCTGTTGGCCGTTGCCTCCTTGTGGGGAAGGGGGGGGGGGTGTGAAGACGGTGCACAGCTGCCGAGTGTGATGTTTACATGGCGCCGACGTCATGTAAACAGGGCCCTTCTGTTGGACAGTGGGCCGCTGATCGATAGACACCCGTTGCCGCAGGTCAACTGTCTGGGCTCGGCTGTTTATCATTAACTCACACACACGTTTTATTTGGCGCGAACAGCACTGCAGTCACTAAGCAGGAATCACTGCGCAGAGAAATGATAGCTTATCTTCAGGCCGCTTGCATAAGACGACACTGGACCTCCGGTGCGGGCCCACTGCAGCTGCAGAGCCTACAGAATAAAGATAAGCACTTTTTTCAGCTTCAGGTGACAAATTGATAGGGATTAATAATTAAACTTCTGCAGAGCTCCATGGGGTGCAGGTGCAATGCTGTGCAGCGTTCTTGGATTCGTGGTTTTATTCCACACCACATTAATCGCGCAAGCGGCTCACACACCACAGAGCCGGGGCTTCACCTTACGTGGCTCGCACGGGCCTGCACCCGTAAAATGATCAGTCGATGCGACGCTGTGTTCCTTCCTTAGTATTAAAAATTTGGTTAAATTGCCGTATTGTTACCCCAACTCTAGGAAATTTTTACGTATGTGATGTAAGGAGTTCCAGCCAGGGTTCCCCCTCCCTGCTGTGAAGCCACTGCTGTAGATGAATTAGCTGGAGGCGAGACGGTCCAGAAGCTCGTCCCTCGACCCCTCGACCTCTCAGCCCCCTGACTCAGCTCAGCAACCGGTCTCTTTGAGCACGAATTCCCCACGTTCTCAGCTGCCGTCTGTCAAAGTGCGGCACAGGGGGACGTCTGTGTGAACCGGGTCGCACTCCCACGGCCTTCCAGCACTGCGTCGCGGCCCGATAAGAACCGGGCCGACATCCCAAAAGCCAGAGTCCACCCTGCAACCGCAGAAATGGCGGCTCCCGTTCATCAGCCTCCCAGCAACATTTGCACTCACATTTATTTATCTGACACCTTTCTTCAGAGCTGCTTAAGGTCAAACTACTGATTTGTCAGTTCTTACAGCAGTGTAATTTTTACTGTAGAAACAGTCCCTGACTTACAATGTGGTTACGTTGTGATAAACCCATCGTAAGCTTCAAATATTTTAAGTCAAAAATGCATTTAATACACCTAAACTATGGTCACGCCTGTAACCGCTTCAGCAATGGAACGTAGGCGGTCTCTCCGCCCCCATCCTCAGACTGATTGATTGATTGGCGTAGGAACCAATCGTGGGCGGGATTTACTTCCTACCCGGACTTCCTGTCAGTGCTCAGTTTCTGCTGCCCCTTCTGAACTCAACCTGCAACTCCTGTCTTGCTAAGACCTTGTACTTTGTTTATTTTGAACTGTGGTATCTTTCGTTTTTGTTTACTGCCAATCGCTAATGTTTAGCGCTAGCTCCTGGCTAACAGCAACATTTTTTGTCGGGAACAGCACTCGGTAAAGAGTTTAACAGAACTTAAACTTGTTACCATGGTGTCTCGCAATTGCTTCCACCAACCCGCGCCATAACACCTACCAAACATCATAGCCTAGCCTAGCTTAGACAATGTAGATAAGGGGGGTATCCAAATAAACACTGGCAACATAGAACATCATAGAGTACCAGGTTGTATACACTAGTGACCGCGTGGCAGACTGGGAGTTGCCAATCGCTGCCGCTGCCCAGCATCATGAGAGAGTATTGTACCACACATCTCTTACCCAGGGGAAAAAAATCTAAATTCAAAATATGAATTCATATCACTATCGCACCGTCATAAATTTGAAAAATTGTGAGTTGATAACCATCTGTATTTATTAATAGTACCTTGCTCAAGGGTACCAAATTTCTAACCACTACACCACCTGCCAGCTCAGGTTTCCTGTGGACACATCTCAGGGACATGCGGTGGGGCTTTGCTCTTACCAGCTTTGTGTTTGGACCCCACTTCCACAGCCTTCAAGGTGACAAAAAGGTGTGAGGCAGGAAGTGATGTCAGAGTGCTGGGTGACCAGGCATGAACAGCGTGAGCTTTTTACAGCCCTTCAATTTTAAATCCAGTTGCAGACTTTTCACTGCACATGAGTGCATGTTGAATTCTTGGGAGAAGAAATGTGTCCAAGGTTTATGGAGGACTTTCCCCACCCCGGAGGCACCACCTTCTTCAGGACAGCATTTAGCTGGAAGCACCGCTAAGTTATTCAGCCATAAAGGTATACTTCAGTCTGTCAAGTATCCAGTATTGTTGAGACAGATAAATCAGTAAGGAGGGAAACAAGTGTGCCACAAAGGCCTTGAAAAGTTTTCTGCCGCTGCCGCTGTGGTTGTGAGAGCGCCATGTAAGGCTGATGACAAATGTGTGAAAGTGACCAGGAACATGTTGAGTGTTTTGAAAGCGATGCTGTGATTGTTTTTCCAGACGTTTTTATGTGCTGAGCAGAAGGAAGGAGCAGAACGGCTGGATGGATGGTGTCCAACATCCTCATTACTCCTCAGCACAGATCTAATCAGGTCTGGCACTTTAGCCTGGAGCTCCACTCGGGGGAAAAACGTTGTTAAAAACAGACAGACGAAACCAGCATTCATGCACAAATTTGTTGGTCAGCTCTGCCTGTGGGTGGCATGATTGTTAAGAACCTGAACTTGACATCCGGTGGTTTCTCCGTGGTCCCCCTGTGGTCCTTCTGCTGAAGGGCAGCATTATGTGCCTCAGGGCCCTCCCTGCTCTCTAATACCCACCCCTCTGCCCACAACAGCCCAGTATGGAATACTGGCTTTTCCCTCCTTAATCTCTTTGCATGACACAGTTGTTGTCCATCATGAAGCTTCATAAAGACCCACTTTGTGCTGCTTAGCAGAAGGAGACCAGCAAACCCTGTGGTGAACGTGCTGCTGAGCAGCAGTAAACATCCTGTGTGGTGCGTGCAGATCATTTACCCTGGTACACTATCAGAGTACTATACTGTGTACTGCGTACTGCACAGCCATGACACTGTTGTAAATTGTGCTTCTGTTACAACTGTGGGCACCAGGTGGCGTAGCAGTTAGAGCTGAACTTCTGGACTGGAGGTTTCCGGTCTGAAACCCACTTTCTGCTGTAGTACCCATGAGCAAAGTACTTACACTGAAATGATACAGTAAACATTACCTTGCTGTAAACATGGGTAAATAATTGTGTCTCAGCACAGTAGAAAAGCATCAGCTGCTGCCGAGCCACCGTTGCTACTAAACACGTCCTGCTTCTCCAATTGGTCCCCATCAGATATCAGGTACAGGGCATTGCTCTGCTCAGATTGCAGTAAAATCACTGGCCTACAGTACAGGAAACATCACAAGCTGCCTATTTTTTCTGAAGTCAGCTCACCACTGGCTTAAACTTATGGTTTAAATATAAATAAGCGGATGATGTCTGGAGTCCTGATCTGGAGAAATATTCTCAGTAGTGGTCACACACCGCTCTCTGGTGGCTTTTGGTGGTTTTGGTGGTTTTGTGGTCTCCTCCACCATCTAGTGGATGAATGTGTCATCAGGAGTCGCTCTCAGGGCTTCATTGGTCTCGTGGAGAAACACACGCACCAGAAACTGGAGGTCCTGTGTATGTGTTTCCATGGAGAAGTTAGACATTAAATTTTGGCTTTGTGAAAAATCAGGAGCTTCAACGCCAGGCTAGAGGATGCTGAGGTCTGTGAAGTTTTGGGCAGCAATGATGGCTCCTGTTCTTCCAGCAGATCCAACATATAGAGGAGACCATAAGATCAGGTAGATCCATCTGACCATGAGCCTCAGTCTTCCTGGGTCTGCTTCCAATGCTTTTCATAGGAGCTCTGGTCCTCTAATGTGGAGTACCTTCATCCTGTGAAGAAGGACAGATTGAGAAGGTCTGATGAAGTATGCATCTTTGAGATTTTATTCATAATACACCTTCATCCTGATGTGATTCTGTCTGTAAGGTCCAGTCAGCTGCCTGTGAAGCAGAAGTTCAGTCCTGATGGTCCTTCATTCTGTGATTAATGTTGATACTGAAGCTCGTGTCCACATCCCATCCCTCCACCAGCAGGGGGAAGCAGCCCCTAGCAAATCAACTCCTTATTTGTTCTCTGTTAGACAAAAGGGGCAAACTTCCTCGGATCTGTTCTCCTCGTTCAGTTCATTTGGCCTGCAAGAACCACTTTGCAAGGCTGAATACAGGAGAAGCGCAACAGAGCTCTTACTGCTGAACCTGGGTGAGAGTGATGGTTATTATTATTATTATTATTATTATTATTATTATTATTATTGAGAGCTCACAGGAGACCACACTAGATAATGTTAATGTGTTATTGACTGAGCCACGAGGGGGGCTGCTGTTGAGTCACGGAAAACGCAGTAAAGCAGAGTCAGCTGTTAGGTGGTGTTAGACCATCCTCAAGGAGAAGCCTCATTCTTCATGAATCATCTTGTGTTTGACCAAAACCCAGAGTGAGCCACACATCACTGCCAGCATCTCCTTTTACAAACAGTTACTAGCAGACATACCGGTGAGTACCTCTCCATCACTCTGCCTTATGGCCTCATAAAAGCAGATAGAGACCACCACCCCCCCCCAGGAATACCTATTCTGTTCCTGAAAATCCTTCATAACGTAAATTCTCATAAGTTGAAGATGTAATCACTGGTGAAAATTTTGCTAACACCAATTGCTGTAACCAAACATAATGATGCCATTTCCCTCCCTGAATTACTCTGTAATGGGTTGTGCCTGTCCATCTGCACTTTTACATCATTCTTATCCTCTACTATGTACTCTACATTTAAGAGTACATAATAGAGGATAAGAATGATGTAAAAGTGCAGGTGGACAGGCACAAAATAAAACGTGCAAAATAAAACGCGTAGACTGGGCAGTAGACTGGGCAGTCCTAATGGTTACCAGGGTTATAACAGGTGAAACTGGCTAACAAGGGGCGATGGAGGTTGAGAGCATAATGCAGAATGAGAGAGGACAAATGAGAAGGACTGCTGGGGATGCTGGTGTTGCATGGCTTGCCTCTCAGTTCGGTGGTCATAAATGTGAGGAAATGCCTCGCAGGGCAGCACCAGGTGCTCCAGTGGATGGATCTCAGGGTGTGACTGGGCACGGGGACGGAGACACAGATTTGGCCAGCGTGGCTGCAACAGTAAAAAGTGTAACTGCTGCTGCAACGAACATCTGGATGCGATTTCACCCGGGCAACAGACGCTGGAAGACGACGCCAAGCCAACTATTCAGCTCGCCGTTTCCTGGCTTCGGCTTTCCTGGGAAGCCTTTGCATGGTGTATGTTTATGTGCCTGTGTGTGAGTGTGTGTGTGCAGTTTCCCGGCACTGCAGAGCTGCATGCGGTGAGGGGGCGTCAGGCAAACTGCAGTGAGAGAGCTGGTGCTCCCCACTTGTTCAAGAAAGGGTATCTGGAGCACAACCATGTTGGGCTCACTGATACGCTGATTTCCCACAAGCAAGCAGACCTCGGGGGGGGCAGAGAGAGGTGACTCTGGGTGCAAGTACTCCTCCCCCACTGAGGTGTTGACCTGCAGAGGACTGTATGGGCACCTATAGAGGACCTGGGAGGTGTGACCCTTTATGGCTCATTGGCGCCTGGGTCACTCAGCCTCATACTGCAGGCCACACAGACCCTTTGGGTGGTGTGTGAGGGTTAACTGAGCTCCTGAGTGAGCTGTGAGTCACGGATGTTTCTGGGGCTCCCCCCTCGGTTTAACCACCCCCTTTCTCCTCAATTGTGTTTTTTCCCGGACTGATGCTCACATTCCCCTGGCTCTCCTCCCGCACGGACCCACCTCCCGCCCCTTAATCCCTGCGTCCCCCCCCAGAGATGCTGTGCCCCCATCAGAGGGTACTTCGCCACACCTGATCCCGTTGGTGGTTCTGTGGGGACATCTGTGCTGCTGCTGTGGTCCTGCTGACCGTCTGCACAAACCCCTCCCACCAAAACACACATGGAATGTGCACACACAGAAGATGATGCAGCGGGTATGGAATGGGCTCGGGCTGGACACACAGACCCAGTCAAAGCTGCTGCACTGTCTCTGTTTTTTCCTTTCTTACTTTATTTCATCTTATTAGCAGCAGAACAGAGCTGGGTCACAGCAATATGGCCGTAGAAACAATAAAAAATGCAGCTCGGAGGCAGCGGGTTGCAGCGGTCGGTGAGGGTGTTTGGCCTATTCATCCAACGTTCATTCGGATCATCTTATCTGCTGCTGACTTTCTTTCAGTTTGGGTCAAACACATTTGCCAGAACAGCTGAGACGGTAGACTGGGAAGCACAGATTAAGTTTTATATTGAGGGCCTTCTCAGTAGATGTCACTGCTATAAGTTTGTATTCTGTCATTTTTTCAGTAAATGTGTGAAAGTGCCTGCAAACACAACTAAGGTGCTCCCCCCGAAATACCATACAGGGATGTGTTGCTCTGCGGTAAACTGTGTGAGAGGTGAAATACAACACATACTGATGTTGGCTAGGTTAGTGGCACCATTGCTAAAGCTAAAAAAAAGTGAAGTAAACACAGTCACCGTAAAGTTTGCTATATTTTTTTTCATCATCCACTTCTATCGCTGACCGGTCAGCGCGTGGCCCCCCAGGCTCTTGCTGGGTGTCCGGACAGCCGGAGGGTCTTGTTTCAGCCTCTTGGTCATGCACCCATTGCGCTCACAGCCGCTCGGTATAAACTGTTGGCTTCTGTTTTTTTGTACAAGTTGCCTCAGCTGGAGATGTGTGTGTGTGTGTGTGTGTGTGTGTGTGTGTGTTTAAGTGACATCTCATGGTTCATACACAGAGCAGGGTTGTGGTTAAATGGCTTTCAGATGAGGATGGTGAACTGATGCCGTCATTTAGTCCACGCTCTGCCCCACTCTTCCCATGATGCACTTCGGCCTCCTGCACTGTGGGGGGTGCAAGGGGTTGCGTTGGGAGCGACAACAGAACAGCCGCTAGAAAAAGAAGTGCAGGTAAGCGTGTTGGGGAACTGAGGTGGTGCACCAGTCATTTGTCTTTTAGATAACAGTTGCTGCAGAGTTCTCTTATTTTGTCCTTTATGTCCTTTTCTCTGTTCCAGACAGATGGGTGTAACATTTTATTCTGCAGCATCTGTGTCCCTCAACAAACAGAAGCTTTTGACCTGCTATCTTGCTGTATAAGTATGAGGTGGACAAGAGTGCATGTTTTAATTTCCCTGCGGTGGACAAGATGGTGGCCAAATTCAACTGTATTTCGCCTGCAGCAGAGACCCGGGGACCAGGGCTGCTCCTGTGGGGATGGACATCTGACCCCGCAACCCCTCAAGCCAAGTGGCTGCCGCGCCTCCTCACTGATGCTCAGGGCCCCTCGAACCCTTTGCTCCGGCAGGTCCTGTCGCAAGGCAGAGACCGTTTCACCGCACGGCGCGTTATTACCATCTCAGCTTGAGCCTTAGTCGCCGCTCCAAACATCCCGAATCGTTCCGCAAACCAGCAAGGGCTCTCCTCTCGAACCCTAGAAGTTTCTGGTTCAGATCCGCACTCCTTCTGCAGTACTCTTGATCGGGGTACAGTAAAACTGCCCTGCTCTTGAAATGAGTTAATGACTGTAAGGGGAAAAGCGTACAAATGTCAAAGGGGTAGGAGATGACCGAGACCCTCCGGAGGTCATTCCTGCCAGCGGCCTTTAAGCTCCATAATGAGTCTTTCCCTGTCCTGTCTGTCCGTCCGTCCGCGGCTCCAACCTTTGCGAGCTGTTGGTCGCGTGTGTCACGTGGTCTGTCTGGACGTGAGCCGTGGCAGCAGCGGGCCTCCGCTTGCCCAACACACACTCCGTGATGGAGACTGTTTACCGACCGTCAGCTGTGTTGTCTTTGCTCGGCATGTTATTACGGCGTGTGGGAGGCTTCTCCAACACAGAGGCTTCACAGGCTGCCAGCGCGTACGGATAAAATCGCTGGCCCACTACAGTGTACCGCTGCCGCCATAAAGATTAAATATGTTGTGCGGTCCATTTTTAATGTCAAAGTGTTATCACCCTTGTTAAGTTGTATTTATACCCTGGTCAACGTTTTAGGAGTCAGCATATCAAAAGGATTCTGGTCCTAAAATAAACCGTATTGAATTCGCAACCGATTCGGCTGTCGATCTCTGCGGTTTAATAACTTGGACGAACCCACGGTTGTGTCACAGCAACTGTCACGGCGCATCCCCGTCTCCGACACGTCTTAAAACAGCGCTTTGGTGAAGGCGTTTGACGCGCCTTTTAACGTTCGCGGCCAAGCAGCTCACTTAGATCTTTGCTGCAGTCTGAAGAAAGCCTGACACGGGCGCCGAGATCCGCGATGAGTTTTGTCTTAATAGATCATCTTCCTTCCTAGAATCCATGGGAACATTTAGCAGATTCGTGCTCCGTAGCCAAGCCAAGCAGGTTGTGATTTTACTTTGGCATTTATTCACCTCTGGATCAATTGAGGTTTTGGCCGCCTGAAATGAGGCTTAGATTTTAATCTCGCACCAAGCAAACAGTGTATTGTGGTGCATGCCGGTAGGATTCGATTTAGGCCAGAATAACATTCGCACTAGCATTGTTAAACACTATTTGAGCGAGTATTTCTAGTGTACGGGCCAAATAAAATGGGTCTAAGCAGCAAGAGGGACCCCCGGTCAACTTAATGGCTGCATTTAAATGTTTTCACCTGCTATTTACTTTATTTGTTCAGACCCGAATGGGACTCTTCTCCAAGCAAGTATCTTACAACTAAAATGCTTTCATTGAGTTATTTTGAACTGATGAAATGGCAGGACTGCATTTTATTTTTTTCCCCAACGGACAAAGACTTTTTTCCACGTGTTTCTTCGGGTGTGAGCAGTTGAGAACGGCTCTAATATTGTACTGTGTGCGGAATAAAATCTGTATTTCGATGTCTGCACACAACCTCTACATAAAGAAGCGAAGGCGCTTCGCTTCGTCCCCGCTTCTCTCGCTCCGCTCACCATTTTACAGCAACGCGCACCGCCCTGCTCTCGTGGGAGCGCCCCCATTCGCGCATCCCCCTGTCAATCATTGCTGCGCGGCTCCCGCCCCTGCGTTTCTCCCCGTCCATTGGCGCAGCCCGCTGCCCGTCAGGCGCGGGGGTCGTGTTTGGTTCGCACCGCGTCGGCCGTGAGGCGATTTAACGTTCCCGGCCGAGGCTGCGCTGTTCGTGACGGCGCTCCGCAACGCTCGTCCTCGCTCCGCGCAAATGATGTTCCTGCCGCCGCTGGAGGGCCACGCTCGCCTGAAGCCGAGCCGCGAACGCTTCTACAGCACACGCTGCTGTGGCTGCTGCCATGTCCGCACCGGGACCGTCATCCTGGGCACCTGGTACATGGTACGGGGCACCGCCGCCGCCGCCGCCGCCTTCCCGAAGCCTCCCCAGCGACGGGCGCTCCGCTGCTGAGGGCGTTACTAACGGCAGTACCAGCGGCTCCAGCTGATGTCCGGCACAAGCTGGGCCCTGCGGCTTCCCGCAGCAACGCCTGGCTACCTGGGTCGTTGGCCCGCTTAACGGCAGTAGCACGGCGACAACTTCCTGTTTTGACTCGCTTTCTGCTCGAATAAAACCCATTAGCTATTTGCGTGTCGTTTGAATCCGTTTTCCCGTTTGTAAACTGTTAATTTCACAGCAAGTGGTGTAGAAAGAAGTGGCACTGGTTGATATGTACCATATCATGATTTTTAAATGCCAGCACAGTTTGTTTGCGTGTATTTTTTGTTGCCTCTGAAACTTTTTTTCCTAACGGATTGCAGAGGCTTTGAGTCGCACGCTGCGCATGCGCTATGGGTATCGTTCCGAGCCAGCGGCATGACGTCACCCGGTCCGGAGTGCCTGCGGGCTCAGTGTGACGTTCGGATGGTGTGAGGTGCACAGACAAGGATGATGGCGGGTTATGAGTTTGCTTATTGATTTGAAGGGCTCCTTCGTCGGTTCCGAGCTGTATTCTGGGGAACCCTTCCTGCTGGTCCTCATCTTGTGCCAGCTTCTGCTGGTGATGGTTCAGCACTGTCGCTATGGCTTCACAGCAGAGTGAAGATCCTCAGCTCAGCCTGCTGCTTACTGTTCTGCTCAGCTACACGCCTCTCTAAATTCAGCTGGTGCCTTGCTGCTCCTCTGCTTTTGGTTTGGAGTTGGCATGTAGTCCCCACAATCCAAAGGCGTGTGTGAGAGACTACACGGTAGCGTGTCCCTCTTCACATTCTGTCTCTGGGACTTGGACAAGTGATTATTGATGTGGTTGGGTGGATGATGGTGTTTTAACATCACGTTTTGAACATTTTACAACACTGCAGGTGACACTGCAATTGTATATACTGGAGACCAGTGTCCTGATCATCTAGGGTATAGTTTTAATGTTTTTAATGTACTAGGTCTGATTTTTTTGTTTTTGGGTTTTTTTAAAAATTTTTTTTATACATTGTGTGTTATTTTGAAAACATTGAAACAATGATCACCATCTAGGGTGAGGAGAACAACAGTTTTGTAGCTTTCATTATGAAGTTGCCTAACAGTCTGTTTTTAGATATGTACAGCTTGTTACATATGGTTCTGTATTTTTTGGGATTTCTTTTAATTGTCTCACCACCTCCATTCCCTTTTAAATCAGTTAATAAAGATTTAACCATATTATTGAGCTGGGACAGTTTTAGAAACACACTGAACCCCATTTTACAGTGAGGTATAGGGTCCTGTCCCTAGACAGCAGGGTGAGGGGCACCAGGAGTTGTTTGTTTTTTCAGCTGGGATGGTTAACTATGTGGGCCTTTTCTGCAGCCAGTGTTGCTGCCCCCTCCCCACACCCACTCCCAAACACTGCTAATTCAGCACTTCATCCAGCCACAATCTTATTGTTATTGCAAATTTAAGTGGCTTTAACTGTGAGCTGTGGACTTTTGTATTTCCTCAGTATGAAACTAGTTTATTTTGTAATTTGAGCCAGATGTTTTTCTCTGTTTGATCGTAGTATAAAAATGTGAATTTTCAGCATACAAGATTTGCAGTTGTGGGACACAAACCATATTTGGTAAAATCCACAGCTGAAGTGATGTCACCAAACCACAGGGCATGGTGATTTGGTGCCAGGGGTCGAAATGGGCTGTATGGCTGCTGTGAAACTGTGACTCATGTTCGTACCGGTCATTGAGCTGAGGTCACCGCTGTTATTTGGTGGGGCTCCTTGGATCACGTACTGCTGATCACGATTAGTCGTAGCAGAGAAACCAAAACACCGTCAGACGAATGTGCAGCACTGAAAGTGCGTGTGTACAGCCTGGAGCACAGGAGTAATTGAAGAGTGTTTGGTTAAAGGACTCATGTCATTTCACACATCATTGAATGGTTGTTGAGAGAAATGAAGAATTGCATTCTGGGATGCTTGAGGCACTTCAGCTGAATGGTGTCTGTTAACTATTTAGTGGCTAAAGAAAAAGTGTGACGTGAGATGTTTTCATCCATCTTGGAGATCTGTGGAGTAGTATGATGGATCCTTGAGCTTCATAAGTAACTTCCCTCCTCCACTTCCCATCTTCTGCAGGTGGTGAACCTATTGATGGGGATCCTGTTGACCGTGGCTGTGACCCACCCAGACAACGTGCCCAGCGTGGATCTCCAGTATGAAGTCATTGAACATTACTTTGCCTCAGACAGAATGGCAGGTACATGACACATCATCTTCATCCTTGCTCATCTTGTCCTATGAGGGCCAATTGGTTGCTGCGTTGGCAAAGCCTGTGGGATATGGTGCGTGGGGCCAGAATCCTCAATTTACTGCAAGGAAGGTGACTTTCCATCTGTCCCAGAAAAGTTTGGAAGCATTTCTTGTCTTTGTGTGTTTAGCGGGTAAGATTAATTGGGCCAGGTGGTGTACCGGAAGCCCTGCTGCTAAAGAGCTCGGATGTCCCGTGCATGTGATGAGCACAGATTGAAGATATTACAGCATTTCTCACACTCTGTTCTCTCTGGAGAGGTGAACATGGGTCCAATACAAGTGGTCCAATTGGATTAGGCATAAGTGTTTTCCCCGGTTTGTTCTGCTGCATTTAATTTTCTCATTCTGCCCTCCCTTGTGCTTCAACATGTAGCCTGTGATTGGGGAAAAACTTCCTGGTGCTCTTTGCCTTGCTGCAACAGTAGGATTTCAGTCATTTTCCTCTTGATACAATTACAAACAATTGATTAGATACAAAATCCCTGTTGTATAAAAGAAAGAAGTCCTCATTTGCTTTAATATCCTCTAGTGAGTCCGTCTGTGTGAGGAGACAAAATGCTGGCATGGAGTTTGATAAGGTGTTCGAGGTGTTTTCCAAGTGCACTTGGCATCTGCAGCCATGTCTGGTCAGTTTAGATGAGAAGAGGCCCATGGGAGCCTGGGCTGTGGTCAGGCGATTCAGGCAGAGTCACTTCATTATGCCACCGCACAACTGTTAGCTGCCCTGGAGGAAGAAATACCACAGTCCTGCCCTTGGGATTTGAGCAGAGCGGCTGGACAGAGTAGCTGCTGGAGGAGTTGAGCTCTTCCTGGAAGCTGTCCAGTGGATGGCCGACAGTCTCATTTAATGGAGCCAGACAATTATTGTGGCTCTGATAACAGTAACAGCCTGTAATGGTCAGTCTCCACCGTGGTTTAATGGGCAAGACTTAAAACATGGGAGGTGCTGTGCTTTTGACATTGTTTACTGACCTATAAGTGATTTGTTTTCTTTAAAAAAAAACAAAAAAAAAAAAAACCCTATTTAATGTACCGTTTGTTGGGTGGGGGGGTAGTGAATTTTCCTGTCTCATTCCCTGTATGAGGTCCTCTTGTTTCTTTCCAGAAAATGCCTGTGTGGGCTTTGCCATCTCCTTGCTCATGTTCACCATCAGTGCCATGATGGTGTATGGCGCCATCACGGTAAGTTCATCCTGTGTAAACAGTCTGTGTCACTGCTCCTGTGTCAGAAACCCAGTGTTAGCTGGGTGTTACCAAAGCCCCTCAGACATCCATCCAGAAGCCCAGGATTCTTACACACCCACTTCCTTTCTGTGTAGTCAGATGCTTGGAGCGTGCTGACTTTGAGATGCTCGTTGAAATGTCCAAACAAGAGTGAAAGAAATGGAGCTGTCAGACCATCTTCCTTCCTTTTCATGCCTCACATATGGGTTTATTATCCGTCTTCCCAGTCTCTAGATTCGGTGTCTCAGGACCTGTGGTGCTTCTCTTAGTTTTCCGATAAAACAGCATAATGGCCCAGATGAGCAGTACAACTGCTGTGTGTCACTTGGTGCTCTAGGTTGAAGGGGTTAGCCAGTTCAGCCATACAGAACATGCTAACAACACTTTGAGCGTGAAAGAATTGACAGCATGAGGTTCAGCTTCTCTATGTTGAAACTAAATGAAAACATTAATTTTCCTTTTGCTTCATTGCTGTGACCTCCGCTGTGTGTGAAAGAGAGGGAGAGGGGACAGGAGAATTTGCAAAACCTTGCTGTGAGAGTGACTTTAAGCAGGTTTAACCCTGATTTGAGCTGGAGTGAGTGAGATGACTGAATTTAATGAGTGTGAGAGCGAGGGAGAGGCTGGATATCTGCTTGCTGGTGTCATCTGCTTGCCTACACTTCTCCCCATCCACTGAGATGATGAGTTTAATGGGGCTGTTTAAGAGCCCCCGCCCAATTTAAAGGAGAAACTGACTGTTCTCTGAGTGGAAAGGGGGTGTCTGCAATGTATTTTTGACCACAGTGCTGCTGTGTAATTGTGCTGGATGAAACCATTCAGTTTTGGTTTGTTTTTGTTAAATGGCAGCATTGACAGGAAGTGGCCTGCAGGCTGTGTTGGAGGTGGTGTGGACTGCACAGGTAGACCATAGTAGAGCCTTGAGTGGACATGTCTGTAGTCTGATTAGCGGCATGACCCCTGCTCTGTGTGTGTGTGTGTGTGGGGGGGGAATTCCACAGTATATTACTGCCATTTCCCTGTTGCAAATGGTCCATGCTGTAGCCAGCTGATGCTTACTTTGGCAGTGTGTAGGACATGACAGTAGCCCCTAGGGGCCCACTGTGGCAGTGCTAGAAACTTTTGTGGGGAGAGGGAGACTAATGTCCACACCCCCCCATTATGCTCAATTCCTGACCAGAACTTTTATGTTTGTAATGTGTGCATATATTCTCCCTGCAGCATCGCGATGGCTGGCTCATTCCCTTCTTCTGCTACCAGCTGTTTGACTTTGCTCTCAGCTGCCTGGTGGCCATCAGCTCTCTGACCTACCTGCCTCGCATCAAGGACTACCTGGACCAGCTGGTGTGTGTGTGTGTGTGTGTGTGTGTGTGTGTGTGTGTGTGTGTGTGTGTGTGTGTGAAATCCTGGATGAGGACCTGTTGGTGGCACTGCAGTTAATGTGGCTACTATCTGACCTCCATGTTTTTCTTCCTCAGCCCGACTTCCCATATAAGGACAACCTGCTGTCACTGGATTCCAGCTGCCTACTGCTTATAGTCCTCATTTTCTTTGCATTCCTCATCTTCCTCAAGGTGTGACCCCTTCATTTCTGACACATATATGCACACTCTAAATACATGAGCTTAGAGGGAGAGCGTGGGCATCCGTGTGTGTGTCCTGCCATAAAAGCCGAGTGCAGCTTGCTGTACACTTTTTTTTTTTTTGTTTGGTCACTTGGAAGGTGCTGATATGTTGAGTATTTCATGTGTCAAATTCTTGTTATAAATTAAAAAAATTAAACCCTGAAAAAATGCATTGCTGAGCCCCAAGTGAGTGTTAATTCATCACTGCTGCCATGTTCCTGCAGGCCTATCTGATCAGCTGTGTGTGGAACTGCTACAAGTACATCAACAGCAGGAACCTGCCTGAGATTGCGGTGTATCCTGCCTTTGAGGCGCCTCCTCAGGTAACAGTCCCACCTTGTCGCGAGACACGTGCGCGCGCACACACACACACACAGTATATTCTCCACAGTGCAGGGTGTTTGTTTACATTAATTTGGAAAGGAACAGCTCACCCTGGGCTGCCAGTGACAATGCTTCCCTCTACAGTATCTCCTGCCCACCTATGAGATGGCGGTGAAGATGCCCGAGAAAGAGCCACCTCCCCCTTACATGGCAGCTTGAAGGCCTTCCCTCACCTGTACAGTCAACAACAAGCTTGCAGTTTCTTTGTAGAGATGTGGACATCCAGCAACTTCTTGTGAACTCTCCAGCCTCACGTGGGAATTAGCTGGGGTGGGTGGGACTACTGTGTGTCAAGGGTCCCGCGTGTGGTTTGCTGGGTCTGTTTAGCACTCTGACTCCTCTCCTGTTGTCCTGCATACAGAACATCAACCCATTAATGTTGCCTGAATGCCAATGGTTGTTTTTAGCAGTCCTTCCTGTCAGGTGAATATTTATAGGTATTTAAGTGAATCGCTGTAGACAATCTGTTTTTGCCACACTTGCAAACCCCCCCCCCCCACTTTTATCCTTTTTCTGGTTTTAAGTAATGTTTAGATTTTGAGATTGTTGCCTCATTTCTACTGTGTGTGAGAGAAAGAAAGAAATGTGCATCCCTACTGCCAGGGGTGGGCATGCTGGTTTGCTCACATTGTCATTCTTGTAGATACGGCTTCAATAAATGTGTAGAAATTTGTAACGGTGGTGTAATGGTGGTGCTTTTCTGGCCAGGGCTGGACACCTACTGATGCCCCTCTGTGTGTGCACACAGAACCATAACAGCATTCAGTTGGCAAAAAGCTCTTCTGCGCGTCGATGTAGAACTGAAAAGGTGTTCAGGAGCGCCAGATTAAGCCTTCTGTCCTTGATGTAATACAAATGTACCAGTGACACCAGGGGAGCGACAGGCTTTTTACCACGGTACCGTACTGCGTTCAGTTGCTCCGGCAGGTAAGGGGCACCTCACGGCGAACGGTCTGCTCAGAGCCCCTGTACAGCAGTTTTCTACCGTGTTGTCCTAGGCGAGCCAGGGTTGCAGCCGAGAGATGGAGCGATGGCCCGGTGCGGTCCAGTTCTCCCCCACAGGTGTGTGACATGCTGGGTCCTGGAGACCACGCTTGGCTTGTAGCTCCCCTTGGGTGTGACCCAGCCTCACCGTTTTGCGGGGTGCCGAACTGCACTGTGCCTGCCACGTCCCGTCCCTGTCCCCGTGGTGAGCGGTGCTCCGCAGCTCCTGTGCTGCTGCGCCATCTAGCGGGCGGACGCCGCATCGCCGTTGAGGAGAAACGGAGTTGGTTTGATGCTGAGGAAAAAATGCGCGGCGTTTGCGTGAGTTTGCGTTATGTTGAGGCCTTTTGAGCCGCCCTGCGTGCGTTGGTCAAACCACCCCGGCCACGCAGATGACTTGCACTTGACAGGCACGCCCAGTCGTACCCTGGTTTTACACGGGTAAACCGGCGATGTTCGCAGCCGAGAGCCACGGGGAACGGGAAGGCGAGCGAGGCCCCGCCCCGCGCACAGGCGAACGCGCCGGCGTTTAAAGGCCGCCCCCCGGGCACTCGGCGCGCAGACCCGTCGAAGGACCCGCAGGACCATGAGCTCCGCACCCGGGGGTGTCCCCTTCCTCGTCCTCCTCGTCCTCCTGGGGGATGCCCGCAGGAACGAGCTGAGCGGCCCAGGTGGGTAAAACGCGGTCAAGAGCAGAGTAAATGCGCGGTGCCGGGTGAGCTGCAGCTGAGGTGGTTTTCAGAGTCCCGGAGCATCGGGCTCAAGTGGATGTTTTTTGGAAAAGAAAGAAAGAAAAGCGGGGCTCCTTGAACACATTGAGCTCCGCTCCCGAGTTTCAATAGTTTTTAATAAAATTTTGTATTTATTTGTTGTTTAAAATCCAGTCTTGTCCCCGTCAGGTCCCCCCGTAGGACTCAGGCGTCGAAGTGCGTCGGCTCCACAGCATTTTCACACAATTTCACGTTTTAATGTTTAAACGAACAACTTTGTAACATTTTGCTGTAGTTATCGTTGCAAAAAAGTCGCCTGGCGTTCTGAAACCAAGGAAGTGAAATGCAGTCCGTCGTCGATTTTAATGCTTTCCGATGTTCCGAAACTTCTGGAAAAAGTATCTCAGAAAAGAAAAGACGTTTTAAGAATAACGTGGGGGAGGTATTTTGTTTAAAACAAATGTTTTAAAATTTTGATTTGTGTGTCCACACAGACCCCCCCGTCTTATTCACTGCGGTCCGCCTGTACTTCATGTTCTTACCCACGGTGTACTGCGGGATGAACGCGTTACCGTGGTAAACGGTGCGGTACTGGACAGCACCGTAGTAAAAAAAAAAAAAAAAAGAAGGGAAGCTGAGGAGCATCTCCAGAAGGAAGGTTTTGCCCTCCAACACTGAAGCCCAAAGTGTGTGTGAGCTCAAGGTCTCACTGACAGCAGATAAATCTCACTGTATTTCCAAGGTCAGGCTGGTCAATCTGGTCAACGTTGCTCTGCTCCTTCTCCCCTCTGGTGGCCCAAAGTACACGGCAGTAACTACGGGCTGCATGGCTATCACTCCGCTCACCCCCCGCCGAGGACTTGGCCACCGCCGACCCACGGCGCCCGTTCTGCCACCTCCGCCGGTCAAGTACTGCCGGCCAGCGGTGTCGCTGCCACGGGCTCTACCGGTCGTTTACTATCGGTTGACCGCTCCGCTTCAGCCAACACGGCAGGTCACGATCCACCCGACCGCAGCGCCCCCTCAGCGAACGCAGCAGATCCGGTACCACCAGCCCACCGTGGTCCGGGCACCAACTCCGCTGTTTGGTACCGAAAGTGCTGCGGCCACCTCCGCTGGCGTTGACTCAGGTAGAAGGTTTCTTCTCTAACTGTAAAGAAGAAGCTCCGCATCAGAGTTCCTGAATCTTCTCTGTTCCGTTTCTGTCCCCTTATTTTACGGTCACGGTGCCATTAAATAAGGAGAAGCGATTGAAAGGAAACGTTGAGCTGTGTGTCAGGGTGACACTGGTGAGCCGCCCGTGGTGCACGTTTGTAGGTGGTCACAGTTTTCATGCTTTCTGCGCTCTGCATGGTTCCAGACATGGGTGTTCTGCAGTTAAAGTGCGGTCAAACTGCATGCGCTCCTCATTTGGTCCCATTGGACCTTGCACGCGGTCCACACTTTGTGCCATGTTTTGCTCTGGAGTGACAGTCAAGGTGCACGTGTAGAAGAGCCGTTACCAGCTGACGCCGCGTGAGTTTCAAAAGTGCGGTCACAGAGCGGTGCATGTGCTGAGGGAAAGCTGCCGTAAGAGGCTTGCATTCCACGGTCCAACTCTACATGCCTTGCTATGTGGATGTGGGCATTAAGGGCCATCGGGGGCCGGGCAGGCGGGGGGCACAGCTTCCTGCCACAGCCTGAGGACACTGCATGCACTTCAGGTCTTCAGACCCTTTCAGCTGGAAGAAGGTTTCTCTTAACCGTTGTTTCCCCCTCATTTTTGTGAGAATAACAGAAATGTCACACAGAGAAGTGCGGTTTTAAGTGCCGTTAATTTTTTTTTTTTTTTTATTTTATTTTATTTATTTTTTTTTTTTTGTGACCGATCAACAGGACGGTCGCACTGCAAAAGCCGTCCCTTGGACTTGGTCTTCATCATCGACAGCTCCAGAAGTGTGCGCCCTGGCGAATTTGAGAAGGTCAAGATCTTCTTGAGCGACATGGTGGACACGCTGGAAATCGGGCCGGATGCCACCCGGGTAGCGGTGGTCAACTACGCCAGCATGGTCCAGATTGAGTTCATGCTCAAGACCTACCCCAGCAAGGTGGACCTGAGGCAGGCACTGGCTCGCATCGAGCCCCTCTCCACTGGAACCATGACTGGCCTGGCCATCAAGACAGCCATGGAGAAGGTCTTCACCGAGGAGTCGGGTGCCCGCCCCCGATCCACCAACATCTCTAAGGTTGCCATCATCGTAACTGACGGGCGACCCCAGGACAAAGTGGAGGAAGTGTCTGCCGCCGCCCGTGCCTCCAAAATCGAGATGTACGCCATAGGGGTGGACCGGGCGGACATGCAGTCGCTACGGCTGATGGCAAGCCAGCCGCTGGATGACCACGTGTTCTACGTGGAGACGTACGGGGTCATCGAGAAGCTCACCTCCAAGTTCAGCAAGACCCTGTGTGGTAAGAAAGACGCATGCGCGCACAGACTAACTTGTTTAAAAAAAAAAAAAAAAAGAAAGAAAGAAAGATAAAATCTAATTATTGGTTGTATGATGATTTTTGTCCCAATAAAATGTGAATGTGTGAGGAAATCTACTGACATCAATCACCCGATTGTTGATCTACTCACCCGATCTGCCCACGTGGTGTCTGAACCCACCTGCTCCAGGCATGGACCCCTGTTCTCTTGGACACGACTGCGAGCACATTTGTGTCAACAACCGGTCTTCGTACTACTGCCGGTGTCAAGAGGGGTTCACCCTGAACGAGGACAGGAGAACGTGTTCACGTAAGGGCTGGGGGGAACAGGGTGGCGGGCGGCCGGGCGTCTTGGTTGCTGAGGATTCAGATGTGCTTCCTCACAGACTCAATTGCTGATTTGTGGGAGAAGCTCACGGTGATGTAGTGCCGTTTGATGTTCGACGGACGCTAAATCATCTCAGAATGCTGCTCCGAGTACGGACACGTTGAGGGAACGAGTGGGTTTGCGTCCGTGAGGCTCAGCTGGCGCCGTGAGCTGCCTTCGCTAGATCGCTGGTGCCAAGGTGTCATGTGCGTCAGTGTTAAACGGCAGTCCGACAGCACGGTGTCCAAATCCGTCCTGGTGCGTTGACGCGTCTGCACGAGCCCGTTTGCTACAGCCTGCAGGTGTAAAGTGACCGTACTGTGGCAACCGTGAGCCGGGACTCCATCAGCCGTACCCATTGGTGGAGCCATCCATTTGACTGTTGTGTGAATGTTGCACCTGAAACGCAGTAACACCTGAGAAACCTTCACCTGAGGTTTGGCTAAGCCTTCCGTCTTGCTGATTCCATACCGTGAGGAGTCTCCCAGTGAGATGCTCTACACCTGCTTTTTCCAGGTACCAACAGCTGTGCCCCTGGCGAAGACTGCGAGCCCCTTTGCGTCGAGCGCGGCGGCTTGCGGTCCTGCGTGTGTCCGGCAGGCTTTGTCCTGAGCGAGGACAGCAGCTCGTGTTCCCGTAAGAGCTCTGAATCTGCCACGGCCTCCAGTGGCAGATGGGCTACTCTGCCGGGCTGTTTGTGGGGAATCTTTTCAGACAGATAGAACATCTGAGCATGTTGTGCCCAGCAAACATGCAGTCAGACTTCCTGCCTCGTAAGAATGTTTCACAGCGTTCATCTCAGGCCAATGCGACGTAAGTCTGAAAGCGAAGCTTTAGCCATGCAGTGGAAAAGTTTGACCGTCAGTTGACCCCTTGTCAACCACATCGAGGTTCTTCTCACATTAATTCTTCACCATATTTTCACATCTTAGTTCTCCTAGCAGAGTAATGCACGAGTTTACCAATCCCTCCACGGTGTGACCAGGTGCGGACGGGGACGGCTGCGCCTCGGGACACGACTGCGAGCACGTTTGCGTCGACGGCTACGGGTCGCAGTACTGCAGCTGTCGGCAGGGTTACCTCCTGAACGCGGACAAGAAAACGTGTTCACGTAAGAACCCTCGGATCTACCACGTCCGCCGCTGGTAGATCGGCTGTTTTTCACACAACAGAATCTTATTGTGCAGTTGTTCGGCTGTAACTCCGCAGGCTTCCTGCCCATAACCAGAGGAATTTGTTTGCGAGAATCTGCTGTTGAGGTGAATTCCCGTAACAGAAGCTGAATCAGCATTGACTTAACCTGTAAAATCGTGCTCCTGAGGCACAAAGCTTCTCCCTCATCTTGAAAGCTAAGTTTGAAACTGACAGTTAAGGTTGTCCTTTGCCTCCCCATCTTTTCAACATCTTTTAGCACCAGAAAACTATTAAACTTATTTTTGGCTTAGGGCTCATTACTCGAGCAGATGATGGTTTTACCGAGGAAAGAACCGCATTCTTTCTGAGAGGCCACGTGTAGGAGGAGAGGCTGCTCACCCGTTGTGGCGCACAGCATTGCCGGACCTCACGTTTTGACCATTTAAATTTGAACTTATGTTCCTTTAAGGGTTGTTTGAGTTCATAGCTCACTATGTATAATTTTTGGGGTAAAAATTGCATGTTCTCCTAAGGGCAGCTTTTTTGTAATTTGGGTTTTTGTCATGCCAGGGAAGCGGGCTGTAGTACGCTGGCGTGTGTTGGAATTAGGTCCTTAAATGAGCTTGACATCTGTTTACGTTGAGGATGTGAGGTGGACCGGCTTTCAGACTCCGTGATCTTATGTGGAGTATTTAGTAGCAGGAACTGTCCAATACAAACAATATTTATCTGCCTTTTATATCTTGCCATTAACTGCGTGTGGTTTTCGAGTTTGCATGTATGATAATCCCACAGAAATGAACGATCAGATCATCGTATGGATGTGGGCCACAATCAGACTGTGTGACCTACAGTGATGCTCCAGTTAACGCCAAGTAAATCACAGCTCCTCTCCTGTGGGAGAGGCACGAGTTTACCAATCCCTCCACGGTGTGACCAGGTGCGGACGGGGACGGCTGCGCCTCGGGACACGACTGCGAGCACGTTTGCGTCGACGGCTACGGGTCGCAGTACTGCAGCTGTCGGCAGGGTTACCTCCTGAACGCGGACAAGAAAACGTGTTCACGTAAGAACCCTCGGATCTACCACGTCCGCCGCTGGTAGATCGGCTGTTTTCTTGGGTTCGTGGGTTAGATGGTAGACAGGACTGAAGTGCAAAATGCAGAGAAATCCCTGCAACCGTGCATGCTGTCCACACAGATATGCAGCAGGGTTTTCCGCTATCCTTCAGTTTGCTCAGTTACTCAGCAGAAAGCCATTTAACGCCCCGAAAATGAGTTCGAACACGCGGTGCTGCTCTCGGACTAAGTGCTGCCGCGTGAGCTGCTGTCGGTACGAAAGCTGCATAGAGCAGAGCCCGGGCGAACGCCGGGATGCGTGTGGTGCCGTGCGGTGATGGGAATGTTCTTGCAGAGGAAGTGAGGGCTGTGGTGGTGGAGGACCCCTGCAAGTGCGAAGCCCAGGTGGCCTTCCAGCGGAGGACTCAGGCCGCCCTCCAGGGGCTTGCCAACAAACATATCCTTTCAAACGCCTGCCTTCCCCTCACGCTGCTGCTCACTCCTTTCAGCGGTACGAGGGAAAAGACAGTCCAACTGCTCAGGTGGAGGCCGTAAGGCTGTAAACGGCTGTTTGTGTCCTTGACCGTCACTCTTTACTCGATGAAGTCACAAGGAAGCTTCAGCAGTTTGAAGTTGCACCTCGGCGCTTCTAACAGAAGAACCCGGCTCCACCGAGCGAGCTCAACACCACGGCTGTTCCGGCGCTTCGGTGCTTTTCGCATCGTGGCCGTCGCTCCCTTTGTCACAGCAAGTGGCACGCAGCCTCGGTGCTGCTCCAAGCCCTGCGCTGTGCCAGGTCCTGCTGTCTGTCCAACTTCCGGTGCTGCTCATTACCCTCCTCCCATACAGAGACGACGGCATCCCCGCTCTGTCGGGCTAGCGGGCTACTTGCTGTGCACTTTACCATCCGCCACAGGGTTTTATTATTATTATTATTATTATTATTATTATTGGCCTCTGTAGTTGATTTTATTCCTTGTTCTTTCATGACAGTTTGTCCATTTTTATTTTTTTCAGTGGTGCTCCAATGGAACTTTGAAAGACCAGAAATTAAACAAGATTAATGGAAAATGTTGTATTCGGTTTGTGCATGACTGTAAAACCACAAGAGAATGTAAATGATACCAAAGCAAGTGTGTTTGCAGCCAATCTTATTTGCATACGTTACTGTACTTTACTATGTTAAACTAAGTACGAACGGGCGAGTGTTGGAAATAAATAATGCGATCATATAGTATTGGCTGCATTTTAATAAAGTTCGTTTTTCCCTCCGTTACTTAAAATGAAACCGCGTAAACGGTCAGTTGTTAACTTCGCCGCTACGCCACCTTGGAAGTTGTGATTCGAAAGAAAGTTTAAAAAAATGAAATAAAACTACAAAGTCCAGGTGCGAACAGAACCGGAAATGGCGCAGCTCAGCTTCCGGAGTGCGGTTACTAAGAGACTTGCCGAGCGGCGTTTTCTCAGTCGGGCTGAAATAAAAGCCGTTTTTACTGCGCAGAAACACACTTTTACGCACTGACATGATTTTAAATGAACGTATTTTGAACAACAGTTGCGAGCGAAGTCCACGTTGACTTAGAAGCCAGCAAAGCGTTCGCTGCGGGGAACCATGTTTATTTACCTCAGCAAAAAGGTAAGTTTGCCAAACGAAAAACACAACTGCAGGAACGCGGCGGCGCTGCGTAGTGGAGCCGAGCTGGAAAACGGGGTCTCCGGCGTGATGGTGGTTCCTCTCCGCGTTTGGCTTGGTGAGCTGAGCGGGAGGCTGTGGGCGCCTTGGCGCAGCAGTGATTTCCCAACCGGGAGGAACGGCGTTTTGTCGGCTGGGCCTGGGGGCGGGGGTGCTGAGGTGGGTTTTGGTGCGAGACGGTGAGCTGCTGCTGTCGGACCCCCTGCAGATCGCCATCCCGAACAGCATACGGCTGAAGTGCGTGTCATGGAACAAGGACCAGGGCTTCATCGCCTGCGGAGGGGACGACGGGCTGCTCAAAGTGCTGAAGCTGGAGACGCAGACAGGTGCTTGCCCCCTTTTGGGCTGCTGACCCCCCAGGGAAGCGCTCACACGGCGGCTCAGCTGGACAAAAAAACAGTGCCCGGAATGCAAGGGGTCAGGGGTCGGGGTCCACTTTGCAGGAGAGAACAAACGGCAGCTTCTGCTGGGCCACCCGTAGCACAGCACGAGGCAGAATTCGGCAAAAAATAATACATACAGGCAAATACGTGCATAAGATTGCACTAAAGTCGGCGGTGGCAGTGGTCACTCCCTTTGCTGTCCACAACTGAGCAGCCTGACAGCCTGCGGGCAAAAGCTGTACCTGGGGCTGCTGGCGTTGGCCCCCAAACAGCAACAGCGTCTTCTAGACTTTTCCCTGGGCCTCCACGCTCAGAAGCGCTGCGGCGATTTGCGTCTCCATTCCATCGTCTTGCACAAGTGCTCCTTTTTAATCCTCTAACAATCGCGCACATTTCTCAACACGCTTGAGCTGGAAAAGCTGCATTAGCAAAGCCTCGGGTCCATATGTCCCTGCGGGCGGCGGAGACGCTGGGCCAAACGTGAGGGTGCCAGGTGTCGGGAACGGGGCTGCCGCTCCTTCCGGCTGCTTTGGGGACTTTAACCCCCACGTGGGCACTTTTAAACCCCCTGTCATGCTGGCAGTTGTGTTTGCGATAGGGGGTCAACGGGGTTGCTGCTCAGACCGCGTTAGTCCAACCTCTGAGTTAATCTGTCAGGACAGAATAGGCACTGTTGCCCAACTATTAAATAACCGTGTAGAACCCTGCACAACACACATACACACGAACAAGAACTCAGGTGCCTTGACCTGTTTTATGAAGGGTTTGGATGACCCCTGTAAGGTGCGGCAGTAAAGAGTTGACCGAGGCACTGCGTGTCTAATCTGTTACGCAGATGATGCGAAAGTGAAAGGACTCGCAGCCCCCAGTAACCTCTCGATGAACCAGACGCTCGAGGGCCATAGCGGTAAGTTGCAGTGGGTGTGTGTGAGCGAGAGAGGTGTTTTTATGTTGTTTGCAGTGTTTGGTTTTTGTTAACTGCATGTTGAACGGTCAGGTGCGGTTCAGGTGGTCACATGGAATGAACAGTATCAGAAGCTCACGACCAGCGACCAGAACGGCCTCATCATCGTGTGGATGCTCTACAAAGGTGCGTATGAGTTTAACGGTGTGTTTGTTTAACAGAAATGTGAACGAGAAGGTCTGAGATTTGCAGGTTTTAAGCTTTTGTGTGTGTGTGTGTTTGAGATCAGGCTCATGGTACGAGGAGATGATCAACAACCGAAACAAGTCGGTGGTGCGGAGCATGAGCTGGAACGCGGATGGGCAGAAGATCTGCATTGTGTACGAGGACGGTGCCGTCATCGTCGGCTCAGTGGATGGTGAAGATGGGGGCTGCGATCGGGTGGCTCTGCTCGCTGTGCTGACGAAGCCTCCGCTCCACGCATGCGTGTGACCTGTTTGTGTTCCAACAGGTAACCGCATCTGGGGGAAGGAGCTGAAGGGGATCCAGCTGGCGCACGTGGCCTGGTCCCCCGACAGCAAGATCCTCCTGTTTGGAATGGCCAACGGCGAGATCCACATATACGACAACCAGGGCAACTTCATAGTGAGTGACCCGCTTCCCTGAGCAGAAAGGGGACATGCGGCTGGGGTGGGGTCATGACAGCCACAGGTACGAGCGAAGGCCTGGCCTCCATGTCCCACTGCAGGTGAAGATGACCATGAGCTGCCTGGTGAACGTCACCGGTGCTGTGAGCATCGCTGGAATCCACTGGTACCCGGGAACAGAGGGCTACGTGGAGCCGGACTGCCCCTGCCTGGCCATCTGCTTCGACAACGGGCGCTGCCAGATAATGCGGTGCGAGAACGACGACAGTGAGTGTCTGTGGGAGACGCAGAGAGCGCGCACTGTGTGTGTGTGTGTGTGTGTGTGTGTGTGTGTGTGTGTGTGTGTGTGTGTGTGAGAGAGAGAGAGCGTACGAGCGAGCACTCCGCTTCACACCTGCCGTGCTGCCGCAGACCCCGTGCTGATGGACACCGCCATGAATGTGGTCAGCGTGCAGTGGAACCACTGTGGCAGTGTGCTGGCGGTGGCCGGATCTCAGAAGGCCATGTCCCTGGACAAGGACATCAACATGGTGCAGTTCTACACCCCAATGGGGGAGGTGAGGGGCAGTGGCTATCAGGCCTCTGTGATGCCGATGACACTGCGGTGTCCTGTTCATCATAACTGAGTGGCACTCTGAGGTGGCCTTTGGGTTCCCTTGTCTCTGCAGCATCTTCGCACCCTCAAGGTTCCCGGGAAGCACATGGCAGCGGTGTCCTGGGAAGGAGGAGGACTGCGCATCGCCTTGGCTGTCGACTCCTTCATTTACTTTGCCAACATTAGGCCCGATTACAAGGTAATGAGGATGACTCATTAGAGAGCTGCTTCCTGCCCGCATAGGTTGAGCTTCTGGATAAACTGTACCATAAACAGGAAACACCGTAACGCTCGGGTCACAGCCCAGACCGAGCTTTACTCCTCCTACTGGGTCTCTTCTCGCACGTACATGTACATGCACGTGCTGCCACCTGCAGAACCTTGGACTCGCTGTTTAGCTGAGGATGCAGTTTGACCTGCTCCGCACCTGCTGAGATGTCAAGGTTGACAGACAGGACCCACAGCTGCGGCTTGTGTTTTTCATTGTTGCTGCCATTTTCATTAGTGACCTCCTCACTGTTACGAAGGTCTAGGATGAGACGCTGCGCTGCAGCCAAGACGGTCCAAGCACAATAAGCCCCCTGCACCCACTTAACAAATAAATTATATTTTAATGTTGTGCTCTTCACAAAGGGGTGCAATGCGTGCAGGTGAGACACAGTGAGCAAAAGTGCAAACGGAGGAGGCGGTCTGGTGTGAAATTCCACATGGCCACTGAGCGGAGGAGAACAGCTTTCGGGGTCTGAGTGCCAGAGGCCAGCTACCCCAGTGGCCTCTGCAGTGTATTAATCTTTTTTTTTCTGCCACCCTGCTGTATGGGGCAGTGTGGGGCTACAGCCCACAAACACCTACAGGGGCCATGGGGTTGACGTGGCAGAGAACTTCTCTGTGCCGTAACACAGAATCTTTCTCCTCGCCTTTCCGGTGGGACTCATCCTGTTCCTCTGCTGCCCTTCTGGTGACTCCATGTAATTCCGCCATTAGTGGCTCATGGTGCACTTCTCTCTCCCTCTCCCCCACCCCCGCTCGCCCGCAGTGGGGGTACTGTTCCAACACGGTGGTGTACGCCTACACGCGCCCTGATCGTCTTGAGTACTGCGTCATCTTCTGGGACACCAAAAACAACGAGAAGTACGTCAAGTATGTGAAGAGCCTGCTGTCCATCACCACCTGCGGGGACTTCTGCATCCTGGCCACCAAGGCGGACGACTCCCACCCACAGGTGTGTCTTGCAAATTTATCCGAGGGCTTCTATCTTTCAGAGCAACAGCTTGAGCCAGAGAAGCAGGGGTTAACGCATTAAGTAGCAAAAGTTTGCATGTTGTTCCTCCTGGTTGTTATCAAACCTTCATGTGTTGTACCTTCACCTGCTGAACTGCACTGCCAGGAGGATGTGGAGCTGGAATCTCCCAACGCCACGGTAGGCTGCTCCTTCCCCAAATCGTAGCTTCCCGTTTTGTGGCTTGTTTTGTTGTGTCATTCCGCACTGGCGTGTTTGACCACACAGCCGTGTTCCTGGAGGTCTGTCGTGCTGACCGACACATTTCTCCAAATGAGCATTAAAAAGGACCTGAGCGTCCAAATCTGTGAGGTGCACAAGCCCAGCACATAGCTTCTATCCAGTGAGGTCACTGAGATCCCAAATGAGGTGGAAATCAGAGGACCATCAGACGCTCCAGGACATTGCTTGCCAGCCCTTACTGTGGGAGGTGAGACCCGAACCTGGTCTGCAGGTGAGGGTGGTGGTTTGCGGCATGAAGCACGAGCAGGGAATCTGCAGGGGTCCCGAGTGTGACATTGCTGTGCAGAGGAGCACGTCTGCAGTTTTGGGAAGCTTTGCTCTGTATTTGTGCTGAGGTCCTGTGTCCCGCTGTCTCGTTTGGCAGTTCGTCCTGGTGCTCTGCAACTCCATCGGGACTCCGCTGGACTCGAAATACATCGACATTGGTGAGTAGCGGGAGGGAAGGTTTTCAGGTTACACAGATTTACACCTCAGCAACTGTGCAAATACAGATTCAATCCCTTTTGCCTCTGTTGGAAATGTCTACTGGGTGAGCAGACAGCTTGTTAGGGTCTCCAGTGTGGAGCCGCACATTGGCCCTCTGGCCTGTCGGCCCTGCCAGTCAGGGCCTCCACAGCGCAAGCATGCTAGGTAACATCTTCAGGTCTAGTAGGCAGGCTGTGAAATTCCAAGCACTTTGCTGGAGACTCCCTGAGCTGCTGGGCTTCAGTATGAGCCACAGACCTGTCCTGCACTACTGTGAAGTAGGAGGTGCTGCACAATTACCTCAGGGACCCATGCGTGCCAACATGACCCCCAGAGGGGCTAAAGGTTTCCAAGTGGTGGTGGTGGATGTGTTGTTGCTCGTGCCTTTGCAGATCCGCTATTTGTCACAATGACGAAGACTCATGTCATCGCTGCCTCGAAAGATGCCTTCTACACCTGGCAGTATCGTGTGGCCAAGAAGCTCACGGCCCTGGAGATAAACCAGGTGGCCAGGACCAGGAAGGAGGGCAGGGAGAGGTGAGCAACAGGGTGGAAGTGGGTCTTGCTGTGCGCTTGTGGAGTTGGTGACTGAGCCTGAGTCCCGGCAGCTCCACAGTGAATGACTGGTAGCAGTGTTGTTTAATGTTCCATTTGGCACGGTGGAGACCACCTGGCCCGGTCCTCAGCCACATCTACAGCATTCATCAAAGATCCCTGAGGAGCAGCTGTTTGTTTTTGCTACAGCTCAGTAACCTGTGGGTTCCTTCTGCCCACTTGTCTGATCTGGTCATGCTGGTCCTTCCTGTGTCCTGCTATTGACTTTTCTGTGCACCACAGTAAAGCTGTCTCTCTGTCTTCCTGCCATCCCAGGGTTCATCACATTGATGACAACCCTTCTGGCACGGCTGACGGGGCGCTAGACTTCGCCAAGGCCTTCACCGTGAGTTTACTTCCCCTCAGCAAGTGTGTGCGTGCCAGATGCTGAGTGTGGCTGCAGATGAGCTGCCCAGGAGAATGTTTACCTCCGACTTGCAGATGAAACGAGGGTGGCCTCACAGCTAAATGATGCTCCTCTTCCGACTTGAGAGTTCTCGTGTACTTAACTGCGCATCTTTTCTTAGGCAACCAGGGACCCCATCTGCTGCATCACAGCATCAGACAAGACCTTTATAGTGGTAGGTGCTTCCGGACGTTGCCCGAGTCCCTCACGATCGTCACTGCTCTGGGTGCAGTTTCAGTTTGCCGTCTCTGTCCCTCTCTGTCACCTTCCAGGGCCGGGACTCAGGCGCCATCCACAGGTACAGCCTCCCGACTGTGAGCCTGGTACAGAAGTACTCTCTGAACCACAGGCCTTACCAGATCGCCCTCAACTGCAATTCCAGGTGAGCAGCAGTTCCAGCGCATCGTTCACTCACAGGCCCCACTCTTTGGTTGTAGCTTTTACTGAGCTCGAGAGCAAGCGACTGCGGAGAGATCACAAGCACAGAGCATCTGAACCACAGAAGCTTGGCCTGCAATGGCACCAACCACCATAGTGTGAATGTATGTGGGTTTGAGGTGCAGCGTCACTAAAGCCCAGATGTGTCGCACCCAGTCGCCTGGCCATCATCGACATCACGGGGGTACTGACGTTCTTCGACCTGGAGCCGCGCGGAAGTGGAGACGACTCCGGGGGGGTGCAGGCTGGGGGCGACCCCCAGAAGTTTGAGCGCAAGGATGTATGGGATATGAAGTGGGCCAATGACAACCCAGACCTGTTTGCCATGATGGAGAAGACCAGGATGTACGTCTTCAGAAACCTGGACCCAGAGGTGAGAGTAAGGCTTTGTTCATTTTCATGGTCAGACCCTCTTTAGGTCATGTGGACCGCTGTCTCAGTGCAGAACTGGCAGCCCACCTGTGGTCGGTGCTGCATGTTCAGGACACAGATGCTTTTATGTGCAGGCCTACAGGCATGCGATTTCCTCTGGTCTTCTGATTTACATTTTGCTCTCTTTTATTTGTGCATGACCTCCACAGGAACCTATTCAGACATCTGGCTATATCTGCAATTTTGAAGACCTGGAAATAAAGTCTGTGCTGCTGGATGAGATTTTAAAGGTAACAGCGGCTGACGTGTACTGGCTATAGAGCTGGTGGTGTTGCAGCAGTGCTATGCAGCTGTGCTACTAGAGGTATGTTGGTGCCACGTGACTTCAGAGGGGATTCCCCTGCCACCTGCACGTCTGGGTCTGTGGTCTGGGATGGAATCGGGCCATCTGACAACACTCTCACCATCCTTGCCCTGAGACAGGACCCTGAGAGACCCAACAAGGACTACCTGATAAACTTTGAGATCCGTTCGCTGAGAGACAGCCGGGCACTCATCGAGAAGGTGGGCATCGAGGACGCCTCTCAGTTCATCGAGGACAACCCCCACCCGAGACTCTGGTAATAACGTCCTCCTCCTCCTCCTCCAAAGGTTTCGTCTCAGGGTGCAGTCAGTTTTCCGCACAAGGGCCCCTTGGCCGTTGAAGTGCCTTTCCCACATGAGAGGCTCCGTACTGCTGAGGCGATGGTGGAGTGCAGGTCTTGAGGTCTGCTGATCTCATGGTGAGGCTGTGCTGTAAAAACCTGGGGAATGGACCTTCTGGCTCCTTGTAATGATTGCGGACAAAACAGGTGACCCTTGTAGGCTTACACTGGTATCTCATTAAATGGCAGCTCTCCTCTTAAAGACAAGTAGTGTGGGGGTCAGAGGTCATCCTGTGAGGGCATTTAAAGTGTTGGTGTGCAAGGCTATTCCTGTCACACCAGACACTTGTGCACTGCCCAAAAATACAAAACACGCCAGCGTATCAGTGTGCTGTGAGGTGTTAATGTGTGAAATATTAGCAGAAGTACGTGACCAAAGAATGAAAAAGAGAAAAGTGCAGGATGGAGCTCCTGAGTTCCTTTTCTGTGAAGCCTGGATGATGTGCGACAGCTGGAGATTTACAGACTTGTTTGGGATGTGCTGCGGTGATGGTTGTGAGCCCACGGCCCACCCGGCCTGCAGCCTGTGTCAGTTCTCACAGCACACAGTGGAATTTAGGGCTGCGGGGAATGCCAGGGATCGGCCCTCGCGGCTCTTCCTCCTCCTGCGGAGGACACGGGTGAGGGGCTGCAGTTTGTGTGCGTGCATGGGGGTCTGGCTGTAGCCCCGTGGCCTGACCGACTGACTGCTCCTACAGCTGTATTTCAATTGTGTTAAAATTAGAAACTGTGGAGTCTGCAGAAACACAACAGGCACCTTTTTAGGGACGCTTGATCGAGCGTCCCTGTGCAGCTGGGCTACTGAAGGGAGGCAGTTTGCGTGGCCGTGTCAGAATTGTGGCGGTGCTTTGAAGACCGAACGCTCGAGATGAGCCGTCCAGGGGTCAGGGCATCCAGGGCTCTGCCTTTCCGCCCGCTTCCTTTGAGCGGGTCCCTGCTGTGGAATTTTACGTTAAGATGCGTTTCCCAGCGGGTACAACAGCAGGCTCCTTTGTACAGTTGCAACCAACAACCAGTAGACTGCTGGCCCTCCCTGTGCTCCAGGCGCCTGCTGGCTGAGGCAGCGCTCCAGAAGCTGGACCTGGCCATGGCGGAGCAGTCTTTTGTGCGCTGCCGCGACTACCAGGGCATCGAGTTCGTCAAGCAGCTGGGCAACCTGCAGAGCGAGTCCATGAAGCAAGCCGAGGTGGCGGCCTACTTCGGCAGGTTCGAGGAGGCCGAGCGCATGTACCTGGACATGGACCGCAGGTGAATGGTCTCAGCGCTTGTATCCAAGCCAATCTCTGTGCGCAGTAGCGGCAAAGCTTGTCCACATTAACTGTGTACTGTGCTCAGGGACCTGGCCATCAGCCTGAGGATCAAACTGGGCGATTGGTTCCGGGTGCTGCAGCTTCTGAAGTCGGGCTCAGGGGACAGTGACGACTCGCTGCAGGAGCAGGCCTACAACGCCATAGGAGACTACTTTGCCGATCGGCAGAAGTGGTACTTACCCCTCCCTGCTTGTCATATCTGCACAGAAATTGGCTGTTGACTACATTGTGATGTATTATGACACCCTGGGTTTGGACAGCCTCAATTTCCACTCCTGAGCACATTGGAGCCCAATTAGGGTTAGGAAGACCTTGTTCTGATGCAGGCCCCTGTTCTCTAGGTTGAACGCGGTGCAGTACTACCTCCAGGGTCGCAACCAGGAGCGGCTGGCTGAGTGCTACTATATGTTGGAGGACTATGAAGGCTTGGAGCAGTTGGCTAACTCCCTCCCCGAGAACCACAAACTGCTCCCGGTGAGCCGGTCAACACCGATGCCGCCACAACATCAGATCAGGCTGGAAGGGTGTTGTGCCTAATGGCTGGTGCGTATCTCTGGCTTTCGACCATATGCAGGAGATCGGGCAGATGTTCGTCACTGTGGGCATGTGTGACCAGACTGTGAATGCCTACCTGAAGTGCAACCAGCCCAAGGCTGCGGTTGATGCCTGCGTTCATCTAAACCAGGTGACGTCCAACAAAAGAGTCAGAATCCAAGATTTTCTCTGAGAATACTTTAAACACCACACGCTGCGGTGCTTTAACAGATGCACAGGATGCTAGTTATTAGTGTAGCTGATAACTATAATGGCTTTATGTGTAAACCCTTTACTAAACGCTTACATCACTGAAGTTTTTCTGGCTGTTTAAGCAGTTCAAGCTGCATATTCCCCAGGGGAGCTGTGGCCAGCTGTTGCTTGGTGCCCATTATTAAAGACAATTGCACTGTAGCTGGGTTTGTTTCTCTCTCAAGAGGCACCAATCAAGCAGTCAGCTGGTTTATTTCCTCCTTGTTGCTATGGTTTCCAGAGAGCTTGATTATGGGATGTCAGAGCAGAAACAGACCCTCGTGTCTCCTCACATGTCCATTAGTGTGTTGACCGCGCCACCTTTCCGCTGGCAGGCTGGGAGCCGGTCTGGCTGTGGATGGTGAAATGCTCCAACTGAAGATGCCATCTGCGCAGCGCCATTAGGCTTATGTGTTCTCTCAAGTTGGGTTCTGCAGCTTCAGCACACAGCTGCTCCTCCGTCTTCTGTCCATACAGTGAAAAGTGTCGGCTGCACTTAGGTAATCAATACTGTGTGAACCATGAAAATTCAGCTTGCATGTTTGGGTTTTTCCTCCGTAGTGGAACAAGGCAGTTGAACTGGCCAAAAATCACAACATGAAGGAGATCGGGTCTCTTATGGCCAAATACGCCTCCCACCTGCTGGAGAAGAACAAGGTCCTGGAAACTGTGGAGCTGTACAGGAAAGCCCACCATTTCTTGGATGCTGCCAAGCTCATGTTCACAGTGAGTGTTTCGTTTCTGGGGAAGGGGTCCTACTGTTGTACCACTGCGTGGTGAAGTGTTTACTTGCTGACTTCAGTGCTAGGTGTATAACATGACCACTGGATGAGCTCAACACAATGTGGTGGATGGCAGATTGCTGATGAGGAGGCCAAGAAGAGGACCAAACCCCTGAGGGTGAAGAAGTTGTATGTGCTGGCAGCCCTGCTGGTGGAAAACTACCACAGCCAGATGAAAACATCTCAACAGAGCAGAGCCAAGGGGAAGAAGTCAGAGGTTTGTAGAAAGCAGGAAGTACTGTAATGCAGAAAGACTGTAAGCATCTCTCATATCAGTGCACATCAAAGTGACTGTTAGAAGACATGCAAATGACAGGTGTGTTGCTTCACCAGAAGTTGGACAAAAATGTCATGACTTTGTGATGGAAACGTCTCCCCGTTGCCCCTCCTTCAGGCGACGTCTGCCCTTGCCGGGCTCCTGGAGGAGGATGCCTCGTCTGACGTGCGGATCGTAGATGGCGCCTGGCGTGGTGCTGAGGCCTACCACTTCTTCCTGCTGGCACAGAGGCAGCTGTACGCCGGCTACGTGGACAGCGCGATGAGGACAGGTAACCTGCTCAGCTGCTTCCTTCAGGCACGATGTCTCCAGGTGCTCTGTGGTTGGCAGGTGGGCAAGTGTGGCAAGGGGAGAGGACGTATCAGCTTCAGATACTCACCACCTTCGTGTTCTGTTTTTTTTCCAAATTGCATCATGCTGAGAAGGAAGTGGTACAATTTGAACTTGAGATCTGCTTTGACAGCTCTTCATTTACGCGACTACGAGGACATCATCCCGGCTGTGGAGATCTACTCGCTGCTGGCCATCTGCTCCTCTGCTAACCGGGCCTTTGGCACCTGCTCACGGGCCTTCATCAAGCTGGAGTCCCTGGAAAGCCTGAGTGCTGAGCAGCGGCAGCTCTACGAGGACCTAGCGCTGGAGATCTTCACCAAGTACAGCCCCAAGGACAATAGGAAGTCTGAGCTAGAAGGCTTCCCTGAAGGGTAGGGTTTTGCTCACTTCAGTGGATGTGCTGCTGTTTGCCCTGCTGGTGGTATTTGACGGAAATCAGCATGCATTCCTGCACATGGCTGCTCCATTTGTCAGTTACTGCAGTTACAGAGTTACACAGTTCTCTAGCCTACAGCTAGAATGCCAGTATTAGGGTTGGAAGGCCCAAAGAGCCTCAAGTACAGTAAGTTTACAGTAGGAACTAGGATTGTATGAACTTGGCTGCGTGCAGTACCATGCAGTGCAGGGGGAGCTTAATATCTTTCACATGCTGTAGAGCTCCTTGCAGTCTGGTCTTAACAGGCAGATTTTAGGTAACGTGTTGACTGGATCACTGTATGTTGTGAGAATTCCAGCTCTTTAGGCTGTTTTGTCAATGCTGTCATTTTGACCTGAACTTTTTGTGCCCAGGAGTGAGGGGAAGTTGCCCACCTGCATTGTGACGGGTCGCCCCATTGCCGAGTACCAGTTCTGGATGTGCAGTGTGTGCAAACACTGTGCCTTGGAGCAGGAGATCAGCAACTATCGCTTCTGTCCCTTGTGCCACAGCGCTGTGGTGTAATGTGGGTCCACTTCAATCGCTACTGCTGCTAAGTGTACATAAATTATACAGGTATGCATTTATAGTAAAACAAGAGACTAAGCCATAACTGCATGGCTCAAATTTCTCAGCATCACTGATACGTTCTTCGAGTACACAAAAAATATTGTCTGGCTACTCCAGAGTGGATGAATGAGTGCGAGGTAAAACTTTTAGACCAAAAATGCAAAGATGAAATTATTTATTATGCATTGTTTTGCATTCAGAAGCTCAGTGTGAGTGACCTCCAGCAAAGCAAGTTTACTACAGCAGTCTGCCACCTACTGGTCACTGTGTAGCACATAACATGGATTTCATTGCATAGTCAAATGAACAGTACACACCAGCTGTCTAAATTCCCACATTTCTTCTAAACATTAGAGTACACCTGATGAATATTTTTGCCAGGAGCAAAAATGAATTATTTCATTTCTTACCTCTCACTCATTCATCCACTCTGGAGCAGCCACACAGAATTTTTCCAGGCGGTGAAAATGCTTCCATTTCTGCATGAAGACACTCGCACTGAGCTTCTGAATGCAAAATAATGCATAGAAATTAATAATTTCAACTTTACATTTTTGGCCTAAAAATTATAAAAGACTATAGTCTTACCTCTCACTCATTCATCCACTCTGGAGCAGCCACACAGAATTTTTCCCGGCGGTGAAAATGCTTCCATTTCTGCATGAAGACACTCGCACTGAGCTTCTGAATGCAAAATAATGCATAGAAATTAATAATTTCAACTTTACATTTTTGGCCTAAAAATTATAAAAGACTATAGTCTTACCTCTCACTCATTCATCCACTCTGGAGCTTCTGAATGCAAAATAATGCTCAAACCCATACCCTAGGTTACACTAAGACCAAAGCTATGTCATCTTTTTCTGTATGGATTATGCTCTTTAGCCAGGATCAACATTAGATCACATCTTTGCTCAGTTTGACAAAGATGAAAGGATTAAGGTGTGTAGAATAAGTTTAAAAGTAAAATGCAATTACAGAAAAATGTATTAGTTTTAATGTTTACACTGCTATGTCCAAGTCGTATCTGGACACAGGTACAATAATTAAGATATTCTGAGATGATTCTCGAGTCACAGTATTTCTTACCAAGGACACGATGCTCTCTTTGCTATGTTATTGTTCCCTGTTGATTTGTGAGCACCTCAAAAGTTTTCTCTTTTGATGCTGAGAAGACTACTTAACTGTTTACCTTGGAAATAAAAATAGAAAAACATGTCTAATTCTGTTCTCATCTGTGTTTGCTTGGTTGTCATTGGTTTGAGATAATATTATAGCAAGTTACATATTATCTGCATATATAAAACCTATGCTTTGTTTAAGGTATATAACCTAGAAACCCTTAGTCATTAATGCAAAGTTTTGCTTCCTTATTGTATGCAACAATGATACCCAACTGCATCGAAATAATTATATAATTCATTTTAAACAAAAGGCTATTAAACCTTTTCTCCCACACATGCAGGTCATGCCACTGTAGACATTCACATTAACCAATGAACACTAGTACAAGCCAGGGGGGGACACTATTAGTCCATCTGAAACTGGACCATATGACTGTCAATACACTCTTACCCTGGTTCAGTACTATGGTGACTGGCAAGAGGATGCATTCACTGTCAGTTACAACTGCCGCCATTATGCTGTGTTCTGCAATAACAACCCCTATTTCATTTCCACAGAGTGCTTTGAGTTCCTGAAAGACATCACTCCCTGCTACATTTCTGCCAACATCCGCAGTCCACTACTGGACAGTTGGAATCAGATTCTTAAGTTCTGTGTCCAGATGGCAGCTTTGCAAAGTCAGCCATGGCAAAGGTTGTTCAGGACTTCCTTTTTCACTATACGGTTACACCACACACAACTGAAGGCAAAGTGAAATTGATGCCTCTTAATAACAGGATGGTTATTGTGCACAGTTAAATCTCCAGCCTGTGCACAGCAAGGCTCAGTCAGAAGGAACACACCGACACACAGCTGACTGAAAAACACAGCTGATGCAAAAAAGGGCTGTGAAACAACCTGACTTTCAGAAGGATGTTTGAACATGCAGGAAATTTTACAGAAAAAATGTCTCAATTCAGACGCTCTCAGAGGGTCATGGAGAAGAGAGACTTTAAACTTTCTGGAAGTGGATATGTCTCAGTGACTAGAAGTATATCTGTAAATTGCCAAAAGAGAGACTCAGAAACATGAAGCAGGAAGCGTAATACCGAATATGAATGGATAGACAAAGCAAGGACGTTAGAGAAAAGAGGATTCTGCTTCACTTCAAGCTCCTGCAAACATTGCAAACTGGGCCACAATTTCAATACACATAAGAATGGGACCAGATCTGCCTGGATGAGAATTGCAGACAAATACAACATTTACTTGTGCAATATTTCAGTTTTGCACACCATGTACAATCATTAAAATAAGAATACGTATAAGAAAAACTGATGAACCACACCTGGGTCAGATGATCCTGTAAATTTGTTCAATAGAGTAAGGATGGCACAGTAAGCTCCTCATTACTCATTTATTCACTTCTTTTCATAACGGACAAGACATGGAGTGCATTGTCATCCCTGAAGTGGGAAGCGCCGCCTCATCATCTGAAGCACATAAAGAGACTCCTGTGCATCAGGTGGGGTATGAGATGAAATAAAGGCTATATAAACAGAAGATCACATCTGGCAAAGTTATTGAAATAACAAATTCATTAAGTTTTTAAAAAACTGAGTTAAGCTGTAAAAAAATTACTTGCCTGATTTTAGTTCAAGACAACAACAAGATATGCTGGTGTTTCAACCTGGATTTCTTGGAAAACACTGAGGTGTTCAAAATGCTGGGGAAAAAATTCATTTGGGTGATTTGTAAGTAACTTATCTTTCCATAAATTTTATACCTGAAATAAATAAGCCAAACAGAGTTGTACTTTTAATGCATAGAATAAGGACTACGTTTGAATATACTTTTATTTTCTAAATGATTGATTAATTCAGATGTTTCAAGCAACCTTGGAATTTTGCAGTTTAGAGTTTTATTTTACAAGTCAAACATTTTAAAATGTTATTACATTGATTGCAATAGCGATTCATTGAAAAGGAGAATTAATTCATTTAAATCATGAAAAATTTTAAATATGCAGTCCTGCGATCCATTTGCACTGCTAAACATTTAATTCTGACATTTAAAAAATACACAAAAAAAAAAACTTTGGAAAGCCAGACAAGGTTTTCCACCTGTACCTGTAGCTTGTCCTTAATATCTGCTGTGTACAGCTTAAAATTTGGCAAGAACTGTTAGTAGTTATATAACTAGTATTGCTTGGAAGATTAAAAATTGCTGCAATACCAACATTCACCCTAAAAATGTGGTCTACGGCTCCATTTAACTGTACTTTTCAGTCGGGCTGGCCTTGCTCAGATGAGCACACGCAAATGGCCGTGTGTACAGAATGACACTGCTAGGAATGAATGTTATCTCAGTCCATTAGTACATAAAATGATCCACTCTGCTCCGTAAACATCCTTATTTTCCGTGTTAGAGCACACTGACAGGAGGAAAGCTGCGATGATATCTATAAGATACCGTACAAGGTGTTGTAGAACCCGTTTTCCTAATTCTTTTCTTTGCAACCTGGTCAAAGTCCTTACACTCAACACTGATAAACTATTGTTTTTCAGTTGAGCCATTGTATGTAGTGACTACACTTGTAATAAAATATAGTAATGTGAAATAATACCATAAATAGACAACAACAGTTGTGGTAGGAAAAAACTTTTTTAAAAGTAGCTTAAAAACTTGTGTAGCGTAACCAGCCTGGAGCACATTGGTATGGACACACTCATCAGTTTTGCCTACAAAAGACTCTTTTTAGCATTAATATTCTATGAAATCACTGCTTTATTTTATCTGTGATGCGAAATGTGAGTCTTACAGAATGATTTAAATTTTACCAAATGTTAATAAAACTACACTTGTGTTTGATTCAAACAAGCAATATGAAACAGCATAAACTTAATCAATGTTTTATCTGTACGGGTCATTTGATACTCAAAATTAGGCTTTATTTTAGGCTTATGTATTTTATATTATATATACTATTTTATGACTTATATAAAAACATAACTGGAAATCATCAACAAATTCCTTTAAAAGTCTGAGAAAAACATGACACATGAAAGTGAAGATGCTGACTTTAAACTTGATTTGTTGCTTTAAGAGGAATACAGAATGAGTCCGTTCTGAACTGCTCACTGTTGGTGAATTTGGATGACAGTCGTGGGCTATCGGACTGGCCTTCGGTTACTGTACGGCGGCCTAGATGTGAGCAAAACAATGCGAATCACAAAATGAACAGTAACTATCAAAGTGGTTTATGCATGCTTGTATTAAAGCTAACTTGTAAACCTGTGGGATTTGGTTACGCGCTACTCCGAGCACTGCTAGGGTCCCGCACCCGCCCTCACGCTTTGGTTCACCCGCACTTCCAGTTTGCTCGGAGCATTTCACACGCCGAGATCGCACAAAACCACAAAGAGGCCAATACATCCTTCCAGTGGGAAGTGAGAGGGGGAGGAAGGCTCCGACTGCAGAAGGAGACGCTGGGCACGGACCGCCTGCGTGAATCGGTACCGCTCTGCATCCTCGCCGTCCCGTCGCGGCACCACGTGGTCGAGCAGTGCCGAGAAAAGGAACTCGAGCGCCGATGTCGGGTCGCCCTTCGCCCTGCAGGGGGCGCGAGCGAGCGACACCCCGCGTCGAAGAGCCGGCGGCTGCTGGCGTTCCTCAGCGAGAGCGTTTCTTTATAAAACACGGAATGGCGCTCGCACTCTCACTCTCTCTCTCTCTCTCTCACACACACACACACACACGGAGCCCTGCTACGCTGCGTGTCACCTGCAACTTTGTCGTTGCTCACAAACCAGTCGGGCGCATCTGACCTGAACTTGGGACATTTCAACAGCGAGTTGCTTGTCAGCCTTGTCAGTCAAAAGTCGCGACTTCTACCTCCTGCTACCGGAGATGGGCAAATAATTCTCTGGCAACCGAACAAACTGGGGCGGCCGCTCTTCCCGGTCTCGTCAGCCGAACCGAAGAGGCTCGCGCCCAGGCGGCGGCAGCGGCGGCACGAGGACTTGCGCGCGGGCCAATAGGAGCGGGGCCGAGGCTCCGCCCCGTGCCGTGAGCGCGCCCGGCGCCTCCGCTCCGCGTGCCCGCGTCCCTTCCTCTCGCACTCGGGGCTGCGCGACGAGCGCCGCTCGGCCGCCGGGAAAGTTGCGCGGATGGAGCGGGGCGCTGCCCACAGGACAGGGAAGGAGCCCACCGGGAAGAGGTAAACGGGCCATTTCTGCGTGCTTTCCGCGAGTTTCTTGGATGCAAAAGTGCAGCTGCGATCTCAGAGCCGCCAACGCGGTGCTCCGACAAACTGACGAACTAAGCTGGGCGATTCTCGTATAGTCGAATCACTGTGCGTGCTGCAAATATAACAGCTGGATGAGTTGAGCAGTCTGGGGAAAAAAGCACACCAAACACTTGGTCTTCACCTCGATTCTGTCACAATTTGTTCCTTTTGGACCACGGGATTCATCCAACCCTTCATGCCTGAGCGACTGGTCCAGAACTCCAGGTCTGCTGCTGGGCTCCGCCGCTCACACGTCCACTTCTCCGCCGGAACCCCAGGAAAAACACTTTTGGCCAGATGTGTGAGAATGGCTTTGTGGAGCTGCAGTCACCCCTGGGGAAGGTAACTGAGGATGAAGACGAAGAGTGACCCGTGGGGCACGCAATGCTGCAGCTCCTCTTTACCCCGCGACACCGCAAGCCATTTGAAATCACACGATGGACATTGGTTCCCCTGAGCTTCCCTCTCCCGGTCCCGCTCACCTTCCATCGTAACCTGTTGTACCTCTGCATCGCTGTTAATAACCGCAAACTATTTTGTCAGCTGAGCAAATTCTTACTGAGGGCAAACCTCGATCGTCAAGAATCCAGACGGATGTCTGTTGTCTTATTGTCACTGTCGTCACTTCAGGACTTCCCGGTGTGAACCGAATGTGTCGCTCTTGCAGGTGACGAAGGTGATGGAGCCTTGAGCTACACCTTGCAAACCAGCCACTACTGGTCTGAAGCTGTGCCCCTGCCATGGTTTATGGACAGATCCTCCAGAGTCATGGCGCAGAGGTGGGCTTCATCAACCTCAACGTGGGGGGTTTCAAACAGAGAGTGGATCACAGCACCCTTCTGCGCTTCCCCCACACGAGGCTGGGCCGTCTGCTGTCCTGCCATTCAGAGGAGGCCATCCTGGAACTCTGTGACGACTACAGCGTTGCCGATAAGGAGTACTACTTTGACAGGAATCCCCGTTTCTTCCGTTACGTGCTAAATTTCTACCACACCGGCAAGATCCACCTGATGGAGGAGCTGTGCGTCTTCTCCTTCAGCCAGGAGATTGAGTACTGGGGGATCAAAGACCACTACTTGGATTCCTGCTGCAGCAATAAGTATCAGGAGCAGAAGGAGTACGCTGAGGAAAAGGACTGGGACCGCAAGAGCGACGAGCAGCAGCAGAGCTTTGACTCGTCGTTTGAAGAGCTTTCCGTCTTGGACCGAGATATTGAGAAGTTTGAAGGTGCCTGGTGCTCGGAGATCAGGAAAAACATCTGGCTCAGGTTGGAGAACCCTGGATACTCTCGCTCTGCTAAGATGATCGCCATCGCCTCCCTTGCTGTGGTGATCATCTCCATAGTGGCCATGTGTATCCACAGCATGCCTGAGTTCCATCAGGTCGATGCAAACGAGAAGGAGGTCGAGGACCCTGTGCTGGCTGTCTTCGAAATAATCTGCGTCCTCTGCTTCTCGCTGGAGTTTCTAGTCCGGCTGTTGGTGACACCTTGCCTACGGAAGTTCCTGGGCAACCCCTTGAACATCATAGATTTCGTCTCCATCGTGCCCTTCTACGCCACCCTGGCTTTTGAGACAGTGGACCAGGAGAGCGAAGAGAACGAAGACCTGGAGAACGTCGGCAAGGTGGTGCAGATCCTGCGGCTCATGCGGATCTTTCGCATTCTCAAGCTGGCCAGGCACTCGGTAGGCCTGCGCTCCCTGGGTGCCACTCTGAGACACAGCTACCATGAGGTTGGGCTGCTCCTCCTCTTCCTCTCGGTGGGGATCTCCATCTTCTCTGTCCTCATTTACTTTGTAGAAAAGGAGGAAGAGGAGTCAGAACTGCAAAACATACCGGTGGGCTGGTGGTGGGCTACGATCAGCATGACCACAGTAGGCTATGGGGACACGTACCCGGTAACAGTGGGTGGGAAACTGATTGGGGCTTTGTGCATCATCTGTGGGTTACTGGTAGTGGCGCTGCCAATCACCATTATTTTTAACAAGTTTTCCAAATACTATCAGAGACAAAAGGCCATGGATGTGGATCAGTGCAATGATGAAATAAAGGCCCCGGATGCCAGTCTTCCGTACTTCAACGTCAGGGACATGTATGGGCAGAAGATGCACACTTTCATGGCCAGCCTCTCCTCCCAGGGTAGCGTGAGCAGCGGTGAGGACGACACCGACGCTTCCAGCATCCGGGACGTCGAGGCCGTCTGCAATACGGACAGAGCGGAAAAGGAGGAGCCAAAGTGAGGTGCTGCTGCCACCAGTATGAACTTTTACTCACACTAAAAGCACTTTGCGGTTCTCAGGGTGAAGTTACTCGATCCAACTCCGTTCCTCACTACTTTCCTCTGTCCAAAAAGTGTTGGGAAAGCAAGTTTTGTTGGCATTTATTTTGGCTGCTATCTCTTTACTTGCTGCTTGGGACTACCGGTCGAGATCATTTGTGAGAATATATGAGGAACCCGGAGAGAATTAGCTGAACGTATGCATTCATTATTCCTTTAGAGATGAGATTAATAAGCATCAGCATTTTGCCTCGAGAGAAATTACGTTTCATGTGAAAACGAAGCCAGAGAAAGTGAACTTATCGGCATGCCACCGCATCCCTGCCAGTACTTCATTTGCAGAAATCATGAATGCATGCACGATCCGGCAATGCGGACACCGCATGGAAATGCAGAATCAATAAAGTACGGTGGGTAACAAACGTGAATCGTCTTATTATGACATTTGTTTAACCTCACGACAGCACGTTGGAAAAAGTTCATAACGCTTCGTGTAAACAGGATTATTTGAACAGCAGCATAAAAAATGCTTTGATTTTCATACAAGTAGCCTCTTTGTGTTTCAGTAATGCAAAGGCGAGTCTCATTAAGTCTTTTTGTGTGTCTTTTCCCCCCAGTCAGAGGAATATTTAATCGGATTAAAATAAGGGTTTTTCAGATCGATAGGAAGCAAATGGACGTGGCTTGGAACTGCCATAGAAGAAGAATGAGAGCTCAGACAGCAGGGCTTCTGTGAGTGCCCGCGATAATCCCATTGATTGTTCTTATTGAAAAGATGCTCTGCGTTGGCCAGGCCAGGTTCGTGCCGCGGCCGGACCGGGGCTCTCCCTCCTCTCTGCGTGCTCACGTGCATGCAGATGCCATTGCTATGGCGGTGGCTAGAAGCACCAAGCAGCGAAACACGGATAGCTGCCGAACGACAGCGAAGTGCTGACTAGAACCTGGGCTGGATCTCGGCCACACCTGCTCAGCGGCTCAACGTATATCTTGAAAGTCATAATTCTTGAAGCAGATGTCTGAAGTTCTAAGGCTTATTAGCTTTCGGACTATGCAGGGCAGAAGATCAGTGTCTTTGTAACATTGCATGCATTCAAAATACCTTGTTGTTTTGCACTGATACACAAGTGTTTTGCAGCCAGACAAGAGAAAACAAAAAGGAATTGCTTTATTGATTTTGAAATAAAAAGTAACGGTGCAGGAAAATGTGTGTTGAAAAGGGCTGATTATAACCTCTCTTATAAGGGAACACGCGGAAGAAGAAAGCGGCCGAAAGAGAAATATCGGAATGTGCCGGCATGCTGGCTTTCCCCTCACAATAGGGGCAAATTGATTTTGTGTCAGCAGCTAACCTTTCGCAATGCCGTGCCATCCATCTCTTCCCTTTCGGAAAAGTTCTTTTTTTTTTTATAATCAGGGCAAATCCGTACCAAGCCCACCCACTTAAAGCTAGGAAAGCTGCAGGCGCTGCTTGGCAGTCTGGGCACCACTACCTAGGGGGGCCTTCTGGGAGACTGCAGGGGGAGGGCAGAACAAATGCGGGCACCAGCACCTCAGTTCTCACTTTGGAAGATTTCCTGAGTGGATGTTTTCAGCCGCCTGCTTGTCCCAAAATGGCAAAGACGTGTGACGTTTCTGCCACGGGGCAGGAGCTGGCATATATATGCAAAAACAAACAAACAAATAAATAAAAAATCAGGAAGAAATTTCAGAGGTAACTTCTCATTTACCGTTTAGCAACAGAAATCCTGTCCATCTGAATAGTACGTGAAGGAGCTTTCGGTAAGATTCTCCACTGCCTTCAGCACGTGCACGACGCATTGTTCCGACTACGCTCACAGACTTCCTTTTGTCCTCGTGTGCCCTGTTCTCCAGCATGACCCATCTTCCCCATAAACACAGACATGGCAGGTAGAGGGTGCAGATGGGCGGCGAGCTGCAACAGAACACATACTCTAGCCTTTGGGTGTATCAGCCTGGTCGGGCGGCACATCAGAAGTGCCCAGGAGGCCGTTGGAACGCGACCCCATCCAGCAAGACGGATGATGTTTCATTAACGCCAGCTGACACGTTCCACCTTCGCTCTCGGGGCGTGGTAGCAAACGTGCCGCCCCGGACGTTCTCGCGAAACACCTCGAAGTTACCAGCCAGGTTGCTGGGAGCCCATCGATGGGCTGTGTTCACGTCTCGGGTCCTGACAGATGATCTTTAAAAAATTATTTATGGCCTGGAGGGTGAACTATCTGGCAGGCTAGGAGAAGCGAGGCATTTCTGCAATATTCCTAATCATCCCCAGAGACACAACTTGAGATTTTCCTTGTGCTCCAATATGTTTTCATTACAAAGCAGAGGAACTGGCGTGAAAAAAATGAAGGAAAACCGCAGCCAAGCGCGTTGTTTTCAATACTCAAGCTGCTCTCTATTATACAAAAAAGCAACAAGAACTAAAATGAGTGCCGTCCTTTAAACACACCTGGGGTTACTGTTCTGTGATCTAACAAAATGCTGCAGATGGTCTTCCTTCTCCTTCAGAAGTTCCTCCAGGACACCGAACCCTGGAGCAGCTGCGACACAGAGGCCTGCACTTGCCAGATGGGTGTCAGTGTACATGGGGGTCAACAGATGTATATTAAACCCAGGAGTGAAATAATATATACAAAATAAACCGAGTTCCTATATTTAACAACCGCTGTGGCAGACAAAATTACACTTTGAAGCGTTTACTGGAAACCTTTCCAAAGCTGCTGCTTGGCCAAGCCACATGATATCGATATTGTTTTCAAACTGATAAAACTCTGATGTTCAGCAGTTGAACTGAGACAACTGTTGAAAAATACTTTTTCGATAAGACTAACCTTGCTGAAGTGGGACTGGCACCATTTCCTGCTTATACCTGCTGCACGCAAGCGTCTCGCTGTAGAAAAATGAGCCGCACGGTTCAGCAGGCGGAACGCACAAAGTGCGGTGAAGGTGAGGAGATGCACGGGAAGCACGACTGCTGGTCTGCTCTGTCCGTACGGTGAGGGAGCCGCACGAAGCGGGTGCGTTCGCGGCCAACGCGAGCCGGAGCCGAAGCGTGGCTCTTTTTACGCAAGTTTAAACCTAACTTTTAATTTGCTTTGAGGCCAGTTTGCGTACATACAGAAAGAACGAAAGCTTTACTATGAATAAATGCATAAGAAGCGAATGCTGAAAAAGACTTTTCACCCAACACAAACAAAAAACAGCAGCGATTTTCAGAAAGCCGGCCTATCGGCGTCAACAGAAATGAGACGGTGCTTTCGCACCAGACAGAAAGACAGCAACGATAAAAAACAGCATCGCCAACCTGATGTGCCCACATTTTCTCAGTGAGGCAAAAAAAAAACATGATCAAGGCTGCATTTTTTGATGAATGAACTGCCGCTAATGTGATGGATTAAGTGACAAAAGTCCAAGACAGCGCTTGTCCTCACAAAACAGAGCATTCCTCAGGATGACATCGGAAGGCACGGCTCGGGACAGAAGGTACAATAACTCTGCGCTACTGTCGTTGCCTGAGTCCGTGTGAACGGCGGCGGAACTTGAATACTGGCACCAATGCTGATGGAAGGCCACTGGGAAGTGCAAGTTATCACAAGTATGCAGACCTGGAGCTCACCGCCTTTTTTGCTGACACTGGGTGTCCTGAGATGATGCGTTTTCAATAGTAATGTTTTTCCAGCATCAGAATGTAAAACAACAATGATCAATATCTTATGTTATGAGTCCAAGCTGAGCGCTTCTTTCTTCTAAGTTCACTGCTGCAGTACGAAGCCATTCGCCAGCACAACGGACGGCTAAGACGCTTCATTTCTTATCTCCGCCGGGTTAGTTTTTCGCTCCGAAGGCTTCCACACATTTGGAGAGCAGCCTTAAAGCAGCTTCTGTCATCGCCAGTAAGGTTATCCATAAAATAAATTACACTTTGGTTATGTTTAATACTGCAGATGGCCAAAGCTTTGTTATTGGGTAAACCTGCTTCAGGGTGGTGCACCGGACAGGCTGAAAGGGGCGAGCGCCTCCACCAAATCACTGCGGCATCACTTGGCTGATGTGGACATGTCTGCTTGGAGTTGGAACCAGCGCCACGTCTGCTTCTGTGCAACAGTTAACCGCGAATACAGCCTAAACTAGCAAAACTACTCAAATTTGAGGCCATTTGCCATCATTATACTGCGCAACAGGACTGAGCAACCTTTTTTATTGGCCATTTCTGCAGCTACTGAATGACAGAAATAGACACGTTCGACAATATATACAACACTTGCCCCTGACAGAAAACAGACACGTCAGACATCATCACTATGAAACATGGGCTTCTCAACATCGGTTCAAGTTTTTGAATGTTGTGGAAAAATAGCCTAATAAACAATCCTGCAATTTTGTACACTCGTACACTAACTGCCGGACTACAATGAAGTAAACTGACGCACCAACTACAGTGAATCATCGGGTAAAAACATGCACCTCTGGCTTGTGGTGGAACATTAGGCAGTAGACCTCGAAATGGGATGCTGTTGGCCCCCTCAGAGCTACACCAGAGAACCTGTATTTATGGTGCTGTAAATTGTAATCTTTCTTGATTTATAGAATGGAATGCCCCAGAACAAAACAGAATAAACTCCCATCTCTATAAAAGAAGGAATACAATAAAGAACTCTTAATAAATCTGCTATAAAACCCGGGATTTGGGCAGATGATGAATTGGGTTTTATTGCTGATCTTGTTTTTCAGAGACATCCTCATCAGAGTCCACTTTTGCTGGCGTGTCCCAGCCCAGTGGGCCGAGTGCAGAACCATGTCAGAAGACATACAGCTCCCCTGTGATCCAGAAACAGATTTATAGATGATTGTGGGAACGGAGTCCCCATCCTGAACGGACCGCGTGACCTACTGTACTTTCGTATCCCCAGCGTATCTGCCGACACCTCCGTGGCCGATGGTGTGTTTCCAAATCCACGGTGAGAGAAAAATTGTGTAGTGAAGTGCGATGCACTGCATCTATTTGAAAGGGCTGGGAACTTCTCTGTGGGAAACAAAGAAGATGAAAGTCTCTTGTGTTTGTTTGTCCAGCTAAGGTGCCACAATGCATTCTGGTGTGTCCTTTGGCACCGATGACTGTGCCATTCTGACACGAAGCAGGGGAAACAAACAGCAATCCTGGAGATCTGTCTTGTGTCTGCCAGGCTCGTGCATACACAAATTACTGCTGTTCTGGAAGCAGCCGAAGGAACATCCAGCGCCACTTTCAATTCTGCAGAACTGTTTACTTGCAGGACGACGTCTGGCACGAGGGCAGAAGCTGGTCCTTCTGAAAGTGACCTTTGTATAATTTGTCTCAGCCGCATTTCTCGCGCCCCTCCAGTGAGCTGGAGAGGATTGCAGAGAAGGCGTGGAAAGTGCTGAGCAGACGGACCAAGCAGCAAACCTCTCAACCATTTCCAAGGAGAAGGAAGGAGCAGCAGAAGAGAGAAAACTGCAGGAGCAGTGAAGTAGTGATGCTGTGCAAGCCCTGGACAAGTAGAACCACACTGTGGACCCAGGGCTTCACCAGAGCAGAGGAAGGATGCGAGGATGGGCTTTTTTCCCCCAAAAAATGACACTCTTTAATATGCAGACTGCACCACTGAGCAAAATATACTGAAATTCAGACCACAGAAAACTCATTTCAGCTGCAAAAACGCTTTAAATATCCAAATATCGAGGACCATTACTTATGGTAATTTAATCCATTTGGTCATATTTGTACAGTGGGGTTTGGAGTAGTGCTGCGTTTGCGCAAAGTTAGTCGGGAAGCTTTATTTTGAGGAATCGAGGCACAGACACATGAAAATTCATCCTAGCGCCCTTGTTTATAAACCTTAAAACCAACGCACAGTATGACATGGAGAACAAAACAAGTTGTGCGATCAACCAATGGGAGAGCAGGAAACTTAAGAAACCATAAACAAAGTCTAGCACGAGGCTAAGAGATCCCAAAAAGAAGGCACCCATCTACATTTATTCAGGCCAAAGCTGTAACAAAGGTGCAAAACAGGAGACATTAGGTCTACTCTAAGCTACGTGGATAGTGAACGCCCAACAAAACACAGGGTGTTGTCGGGTCACTTATCTCTACGGGAAAGTGAGGTTAGTTCTAACAATGAACAAACTGCACTAGGCAGCAGGCCTAGGAGAAGGAAGGAAGCCATAGGCCAGAAAACCAGAGGCCTGAGAAAGTGGTTACAAAGCGGAGGTCTGTGAAATTCCATCACACATTACAGTTTAAACTGCACCATCCATGAACAGCTGGGAAATGTGGGAAAAAAGCGTTTACCAAACTGCCACCGTACGTATCGAACACACAGGGCCTAGGCCTACAAATGCCCTGTTAGGACCCTGCACAGCCTGCCAAGCTCGTGGTAAAAACTGCTTTGCTCAGCAATACAATGGATGATTGATTTCAATTACTACCTCTGTCAAACTCTGCTAAGTTTGCATTTGCAGGATTTAGAAAAAAGAAAGAAAAAAATCAATTCTGATCTCAATTCCCCCTCATAGCCGGCAAGATTCGTAATGAAGAGGAGAACTGGGGGCCACATCAACCAGATGGGCTCAAATAGCTCCAGCTGCTTCCCTCAGATCTAGTGATGGACGCTCTTTTCTGAGGGGTTTCATATCTGAACACGTAAGTCTTTTATCGCGTCTTCTGTAATGTAATTCACAAATCCCTTTAAGTCAAATTCACCACATTTACGCAGCGGGTCTCAGCAGGCCTGGGGTTATCGCAGTCTCGGTTTTGTACCCATCGATATTATACGTGCAAGTGTACCGTGCGAACAATGTCCCATCTGTGGGTAAATACGATTGTAAAGTGAATAAAGAAGTGGCTGCAGCAGCTATGAAGATGTTCACAAAGTGGCATTTTATCCTTTTGAGATCACTGCACAGTTTGACGATGCGCACGATGAAAATTTTGCCAGCTTGCAAAATGGGAGCAGCTAAATTTTTACACACTTTGTCTTCTGCACAATGTGTTCCAAGCTTCATGAAATCACGGTAAATTTGTGGACAATGTGATTTACTGGTGGTAACAATAGTAATATGAGCAACGAACGTTTATTAAGCATTCTTTTAGGGCAGTTTAGAATCACCAGCTTGTACCCATGTTCTCCCTGTATATTGGACACTGTTTTGCAATGATGTCAAAGGTAAAAAAAAAAAAAAAATCATGTTTTCTTAGCAGGAGAAAAACATTTGTCTGAAAGCCTGTGTGTCTTCCTGTGCTGCATTGTCAGCTGTAGGCAAGTCTGCTACTTCCAGGCCCCCCGGTGACATAATCCTTTCTACATCCTTGGACTCACCAGCACAGTTTAAAATCTTCCCCAAAGTCCCCTAATTCTGCTCCAACAGGTCGATCAGCCAGGTAATTCCGATGTTTGGTGAGAAAAATGCCAGAATCTGTTGGGAGTTCCTCAGCACTGCTGGCTCATCTGTAAGCCTCTCTGCAAAAGCAGTGTCAGCTGTACCGGGGACAGATGTGAGACAGGTGAGAGAGGGCGTAAACCTGTGCATCTCTTCACTAAGGCACGGTCGCATCACTGACACCCAGAGAGGCGGATGGGACAGCAGATGCTTGTACACATTACCTGCTGAGCTGAGGGACTCTGAGATGAACCAAGAAACCCTGCGTTCATTAGGGATGTGGACGGCTGGTGACAGTTTGGGATGGGGGAAGCAGTGCAGACTCATCTTTCAGCAAAGCTCGTGGCAGACACTGAGCATGAAATAGTAAGCTGAATATAAAAAGAGAACACTGACTGATCCTAAAACAAAAAGTGGATGAACTAGAATATATTCATAGTGAGAATTAATATAACCATCATTATGGGGGGGGGGGGGGGATCACAAGCATCAAGGGATTTTATTACATTAAACGTCGCACCCATTACAAACCAGGAAGTTTAGGCGGGACTTCTTATGATGCGAAGCTGCTGCAGGTCTGCTGAGCAGCGCATCGCTCAAAGCTATCTGAAACGCAACGGAAGACACCAGATTTGTCAGCCACTTTTTGGCACACAAACAGAATCGGCAATTTGCCACAGTTGCATTATTTTTTGATGTGTTAGAAAAACTAAAAATCGATCGTGCGAATGGACACTGCCGTGAAAATTAAACAATGCAAAGAAATCCACCTGGGAGGCAACGCGAATCAACGAAATCCCCTCTCGCTGCCTGTCAATACGTCGGAGCCGGAAGATCTCCCTTGACCATCCGTGGACATTAAGCAAGGACGTGGTTCTTCAGGGGGACGGGGGCCGTAAAGGAAGACCCGCACGGCCCCGTGTGCGGCGGTCCGTTTAATTATTGATCCAGGATGCGGACGTAAGGGTGGCGGCGTCCGTCGCGCACGACTGCGCCTGTCACTCAGCGGCACCGTGTGCCGTGCACAGGGACGGCAAGGCCACCTTCCAGGGTGAGCCGCCCTAATGTGCTACGCCGCAGCCAAATCTTCCATCACAAGACCATTCTAGAAAGAGCAATGATAAATTATTGGTTTGCAACAAGCAGAACCTGCCAAAGAGTTCAAATAATTGATTTATTTTTAAAAAAATGCCGGAAACATCATTGGCTGCTTAACGGCAGCACAGCAATGCTGAGGGACTCAGCTTTTCTTTTCATTATGTTCCAGCAGCGCATGGCCGTCCACCAGGTATGTGTCCAAGTCTCTCTTGTACAAGCTTGCGAGGTCAAAGACGTACAGTGCGTCGCTGTGGGGCTCGCTGGGTGACTCAGGCGAGCAGAGTTCAACGGGAGCGCAACCACCACTGACAAGACCACGTCCGGTTCAAAATCTCCAGTGAAACCAAACAGTAAAGCCTGTGTGGATGCTGGGTTTGGCTCCCGAAGGATGACTACCCTGTGCTCTCACACCTTTCTGTTCAGTCAGACAAGGCAGCTCTGACAAATTTTAATAACGTAAAGGAGGCCACAGACTGCCTTGTGCAGCAAAAACTCGACTCTTCTTGTCTTCTCAGAGTTTACCGTTAAGACCAAGGGGGTAATGACAGGCATGTCTTGTCAAGGAGGGAGGAAAAATGCCCCCCGGCACGTAAAGAAAGCCCAGTGAGCAGAGCAGCAGGGGAAGCCCGTTGTATGGGGTTGGGCTCTTCACTCTGACTGGAAAGGAATCCCATTGGTGGGACTGCAAGCTGGTGGACTCACAGCAGAGTTTTAAGTTTTGCACTAAAAATCACAAATCTCCGACTAGCATCTACTTAATAACTAAAAATGACCAACAATGCACAGCCACACAATCCACACACTGAATTCCAGAGAAAGAAAACAACTTTAAAAGCACAGTGGTGTAATTTCCAGGCAGTAAAGCAAAGTGTGGAGCCTGCATGGCCCCACAGTTCAGCCCAACACAAGCGTCCACGAGCTATGAGAGAGATAATGGAATACAGTGTCGAGGCTGTGCAGCGCAGTGCATTACCAGAAATGTTTATTGCCTTGTTAAACCTTAATGTGCTTGAAAGCAACGCTCGAGTGGAGCTGGACACAAGCTGGAAAGAGGAAAGACTGCAGAGCCGCTTGCAGGGACACCTGAACGTAGAGGGTCTTGTTGGGATGAAGAGCAGCGCGGTCACGAGCCAAGCTGATTTTGTAAAGCACTCGCCTACCACGACCAGACTTCACCACTACTGCAAAAAAGATTTATCCCAAAGTTGAAGACCAAGAAGTGTGTGCGCACCATTCTTGGCCAATCTAAATACTCTTAAATACAACGAAAGCTTCTATTTCGATCTGCTAAGTTGTCTGCCAGGGAAGAGAGCGCCTTCGAGAAAGATGGCAGCTGCTTAATGAAAGATAGAAGCAACCTGAGGAAAGATGGCCGTTTTATGTGCGGTGATGTGGGAGGTGAAAGTGCACGACTGGCCTGAGGTGCCGGTGCCAGCTTGAGATCTGAGGTTCAAACCCTTGGCAGATGCCCAGAGATCTGTGAACATTGCATCCCTGGCGTGGGAGCCCTTTGTCACCGAAACGCGGGGACATTTTGGGATGGCAGCTCCTCGTTGCTGGTGAAACACGACACACCGATGTGTGAGCCAAGCACTGGCAGTGGCCGACAAGCACCTGCTGTACTCAGAATTAGAAACCTGAGCAGGCAGAATGTTGCTGAACTAAGACATCAGTGAAATCACAGCGCGGGGGCACAATTTGTCAAACATCAAGAGTAAATGTACATTACAGCATCGCGTTGCTCTCGACACCAAACTGTGTTTCTGCTTCTGCATATGGACGTGTGCTTAGAAATGACTTGGTGAGCTTTGGTGTGGGAAGAAGGAGCTGAAGAAAGTCTTCTGACTGCTTTGACTGCCGAATAACTTGCTAGTCTGTCCCTTAAAAGATAAAAAATGCACCATGGGTTAGAAGAGCCATTAAAGGTGACCCCTTCGGTCCCGAGCTGCCAGGAACCAGTCCCAGCGATCAGCATCTTCTTGGTTTGTAACACGAGACCCATTGTAATCCACGGACAAAGTGAAATGTGTAATAGTTGCCACCCTGCAGCGTGAGCGCAGCAAGCTTCAGTCTGCTGTATCACCACTAAAGATCTATGAACGTTCAGTCACGTTTTGTATATGCGGGTGGGGGTGTTGCAATGCAGCAGCTGCAGCAGCCGCAGACTTCACTGCTCTGGCCACTTTTTTACATACCATAAGCCAAAGTGCTCGACATGTTCCAGCAGCAGAAGACATGGCAGGCAGGCACACGGAGCAACGAGGACTCCATAAGGAGCCATGGGGGGGGTTCAGGCAGCCCGAAGCACGACCAGTTTTCACCCGTACAACCACTCTGCTATGAGTGCGGAGGTGCGGCCCTTCTCAGACAGCCCGGACTTTGACTACGCTGTGAAGGGTGCAAATTAAACAAGAGCAGCAGGGAGTGTGGGGAGAAAATAACCGTGAAACAATGAAAGGTAAAAGGAGGGCCTAAAAAAAAAAACTGAAAACACACACGCGCACACAAAATGACAATATTTAGTCTGTCCAGATAACCCTGTGAGCTGGGATCCATGAAAACATTGAACACAGCAGAACGCTACAAGATATAAAATGCTATTTTCTGAGCTAAATAAAAACAAATTTGTATGTAATTCAAATAAAATAAAATTCCAATTCAATAAAAATGCATCATCTGAGCAAAATCCTATTCGGTGGCAACTGCTAATCATCTTGCAAACAACTGAAGTGGATGTCATCTTTTTGCGCTCACCAACACCAGAAATCGACCTGTAAATGCCGTGGAAGCGAGTTGAAATAAGGTGGTTCCACGGTCCTATCTGTCTGAGTGTTTTATTCACATTTACCAGGCTTCCAGGTAACAATAGCTTGGGTTTGTATTTTTTGTTGCTAAAAAATATTTTGGAAAAGAAGAGGAAGAAAAAGCAATGAAAATACAAGTGGGAAACAACATTAAGTTGATGGCAACTGAACAGCAGCAGCAAACTGTATATCACGAGACCCCAGCAAATTCCAGTTGGCTGCAAAAAAACACTTAACTACTGGGAGTGTCAGACCTGGCAGAGATGCAGAAATGCTTCCCATCGCTGCTCTGCATAAGGGGGCCATGAACAGTGCCAGTAATTGTTTCTCATGAATGAATTATCAGTGGGGAACCCGAGCACAACGAAAGGCTTTCGGCGTTAAGGAGGTTAAAGCCGACTGACTGAGTGAAACAGCGGCCATCGGACCGGGCCTGCGGGGGCTTCCGGAAAAGGGATTCACAAAATACCGGTCCACATGTTTGGACTTAATGTGTTGCGCCAGTTCCATGAGTTCAAATTCCGCTCAGTCTGTGTGTAGCTTGCATGTTCTCCTTGTGTCTGCATGAGCTTCAGCTGGGTGCTCTGGTTTCCTCCCACATTCCAAATAAATATGTTTCTGGTCAACTGGCCACTGTAAATTGCCTGTAGAGTGTGTGTGTGTGTGTTTGTGTGTGGGCACCCTGCAACGGATTGACGTCCCAACCAGGGCTTGCCTCCTCCTTGCCTAGCTCCCAGTGATTCTGGGAGAGGCTCCGGACTGCCGCAACCCTGTCCAGAACATGTAGTTAATGAAGATGGATGGATGGAAGTTTTGCTAATGTTCAATTTACTAGAAAGGGAGATTACTTTATCGAGGGTTTGTGCAAAATATTGCTCAATAGCTGGAAGTAGTTCATCTTACTTAGCTTTTTAAACTTTAAAATGTTGACACATTTCCACGAATTCTGCAGTGAAACAACAGTTAAATTCATCCAGAGCTGCCGGGGTCCACATCTGACCACAAGCTGTATTTGTCCATGCCAGAAAGTGTCAAGGACTGATTCTCATCTCTAATCGGATCCAATAAAGAAGCGATCAGTCATGGCCCAAGATAAGGCTTTGCGATGACATTGATGTCTCAGTTTTACTACAGACGACGCCACCACCCCCAGTCCTTGTTTTCAAAGATTGATAACAATAAGCGTTTCTAGCAAAAGCGCTGCTTTCTTTCCATTAAAAACCCTAACGTAGCGTTTTGGGTCCACATTTGTAAAAGTTCGCTGGCGTTAAACAGTGTCAGGCAGCATTGTTCAGTGTCTGCCGCAGTCCTGTTGCTTTCCTGCTGGGTACAGTTTTATTTAGGGGAACAAAAATCATATTTGTTTTCTCCCTGATTATGGATTGCAGACTTCTTACTACTCTGAGGGCAGCACAAAGGCAAAAACCCGTTCCAGCAGGTCAGCCCAACGTGGCGCCAGATAAGCGCACAGCCTCCATTGCAACAACTTCTCTAGAATTACAGAGATTTAGGGTTTCGGGGCAGGAAGCAAAACCGGACACCACAGCAACGCGAGATGAGGACCTCGACGTAGGTTTTCACATTTCCACTCGATTCACTGCTTACGGTGCAGGTACGGCTTAGAAAGCGACGGTACAATGACTCACAGCAGACACTTGAGGATGGGAAGGACAGCACCGCAGCACGCAGGGCCAGGGGTCCCACCCTCTTATTAGTCACCTCATATTCATGTCCTGCTTTCCTTTTTCATCAAACCCCTGTTGCTTAGTGCTAGTCAGGGCATTTACTGTGTAGAACAAAAAAACAACTAATGGTAGTTTATTATTAAACTCCTTAGAAGGAGATCTTTCCCAGAGAAGACAGCAGGATTCGTTGCAGCTTTGTTATCTGAGAAACACAAAGACTAAAGCCGAACACGACTGCGATGCGGGCCAAATTGCTCCCCGTGTGCGATGTCTACACAAGCTTATCGATTGGTGTTCTTTCCTCTGTGACAGCACAACAAGCACCTCTTTACCTCCCCGACACCACGTTTACTTCAGGCTGGCTTAAGCCCAAACTCGTAAGAAATAAGGGGGAAAAGCCCGAGTACCTCCATCGCAACAGGGGAGCGTTGAACGCTGCTGGTCCTGTCCATCATCTGCTTTGCACATCAGGTGCCACTGAAATCCGCCTTCAATTCCCGATGAGCTGAGCTTCTCCTGAAAGTGCCCTCTGCGAAGCGTGCCGTATCTTGCACAGGTATCTGAATTCCAGACATCAGACGGTAGCGTCACTGCTCCCCAAAGCCTCCTTCATATACCGAGCCGAAATCAGATAAAGATTTCCAGCAAAAAATTCAGGGGGGGGGCTCTGTGTTTGCCGTTCACCCGGGAGTCTGGTTATTATAACTCAGGAATGTTATTAGCCAATAACAAATTGATCAAGATTGACTCATGCATTGACTCATGACAGGTATGACTGTGTGTGGTGCAACCATTACTATATTGACAAGAAGAGGCTTCCAAGGCCACTTGGGGGAATTTTTGCTCTTTTTTAGTTCAAGCAGCTGTCAAGCTCTTTTTAAATAATAATAATAATAATAATAATAATAATAATAATAATCAGAAACCAACAAAACCATTGCTGAACCAAACTTTTGAGCAAATTGAGAAAGATTACAGATTAGAGACATATTGCTGACAAACTGTGTTCAGCCGATCCTTTGCATTGGTCCCGCTGAGCTCTTAAGTGCTCTTTGTGCATCTTTCCTGAGGAGGAGAGACCTCCTCTGCAGAGATGAACGGAGGCTCAGATGCGAAAGCGTAACACCCATACGCACACTGGCAGCCTGGCTGCAGAGTAAGTGCACGTGCGCATTTCAGACTTCGTCTCGCAGACGCTTCAGATCCATTTACAGCGAATGCGTGCAGACAGCGCGGGGGTCTGCGATGATCTACTTAATGTGAGGTCTGCCCAGGCCAGCGCCATGCTTACCCACTGTTCAAAACCGAGATCAATTTTTACGATAGCAGCAGAGGAGGAGGTGTGTGCCGGTCCTAGACTGCAGGGAAATCGGAGGGCGCAGTGGAAGGAGGCAGTAACACAGGCGTGTGTGAAAGGCTCCATATGAACACGTTCGCTTGTGTGCACAAATCAAATGCTGTTCTGAGATCCTCCTCCTCTTCCCGTTGCCCCATCAGAAAAGCCCTGTGACAAAGGGCTTAACTACAGTTTAACTACTGTAAACCTCAACCCTGTGGACTGAGACTAAACTGATAAAGAAACGGATTAAGATGACAGTTTAAGGGTGGCGACTATGCTTTGTGTTCACCACAATAATTCATAGCAAGCACACGTTTGCACTTGCGTGTCACTGTAGTACAATATGACGGGCAGCTGAGAATCCTGCTGGGATTCCAACCACTGCAACCCTGTAAGCAAAAGAGTGAAGGAGAGGAATGAGGATACCTGTGCTATCCAACAGACTGTAGAACCAGCTCACCTGAGCCACACAGTCCTGTGCCCTCTCTCACAGCCTCCTCACTTGGCCTCCCAGCCATACTGACCTCACCTCACCCCCATGCCCTCAGAGGAATGGCCATCTCAGCAATTACACTGCTTTACCGTGCACCGTCACGAGGGATCACTGGTCCAAAGCATCCATTTTGCAGTGACAGGGTATTTTGTTGAGTCTTCAGAAACACTCGGCATCTGACAGAATTCCCAGACGCACTCTTTGCTGACAGGAACAAATCCATTAAAACCGCATGACCTCAAAATGCTCCTCTGTCCACCCATCTGTCTCCTGACTCACCTGAAGTGCAACCCAGTAAAGGAGTTTTACTGTCCTATATAGGAAATGAACACAAGAAGACTGAAATTCAAAAGCAATGTAATGCACATCTATGGCCAATTTGTATTTTCAAAAGTGTGAATTTCAGCACCATAAAACAATATCCAACATACATCTAAGTGCAGTCACAGCTTTCTGCAACTTTTCACAATAAGTAAATATATATATTTTTAAGGTGCCATTAATGAATCATACTGATGTCTAGATGTGCACATCTGTGCAGCAACTTCTACCCTCATATACGTTACAAGGGCCGGATTTTTCTATTAATTGCTACCCGGGTCCTTTTTTTCACATCAATCTCTGTAAATTATTCAGCAGGCTGTGCATTTTTCAAGGCCCGGTTTTAAGCCTGTAAGTGAGAAATACCCCCCCCCCCCCCAAACACTTTCCGAGGAAATATCAATAGAGCAGCATTACGAATAATAAATATTATGTTACGTGAATTTCAGCTACACTTGACACTTTTACGAGTGGAAACACCTCAATCACCGTAATGGGGCAGCTGAACGATGTTTGCTTTAAATTCCGCAAGATCCGGCGATGAAGGAAAACTTCAGCAAAAACTTTGCAACAGACTTTTTGCAAACTGTCCAAATTAAGCAGGACTCCTCCCTACCCACTGCCATCTAAGGTGGCCCATGGGCACGGCAAAGGTACAATTTCGCCTTCTGTGTCACAGTCAATGTTTTCATGGAAATTATTATTATTATTATTATTATTATTATTATTATTAATAAGAACAAATGAGGCTTCACAGCGCATGCTAGCCAAACCAAACACGTGTTTTCATTTGCATTAATGCATTGACTACATGAGTACGTCGATGCGTCTTTCTCCAAAGGGGCGGACGGGCGAAAAAAGCCGAATTCCACACAACAGACACTTGCAGTGAACGTCTTCGCAATGTCGCTCTATGTAAAAACAATCGGCAAGGCCCCCAGAAAGCTGACATAAACTCCATCGCTGAAAAGTTAAAACCAAAGTTAATTGCTTGCAAATTGCCAATGGCACCAATGAGTCCCTGCACAAAGTTCAGGAGACAGAAGCAATGCGACCCTTGGTCCGCTCAGCCGGCGTCGTGGTTATTAGCAGCGGCCTTTGGAAGCCGAGGAGAGCCTTTAAAGAAATGAAGTTAGCCCGGTGAAATAAATTGGGGGCCTCGTGAAGGTGAGAAGGAGAGCCTTCTAGTAGGGAATTTGGAGTCGGCTGTTCACCTCGGTTTATGTGACTTGCGAAGTACCAGCACAAGGTGTACTTTGGCACCACTACACCAGGCTCTTAAAGAAATACTGACCGTTGGCCATCTACTTTGCTAAATTATCTGCCATAAATGCACTGTTGCCCCATTTCTTGCAAATGTTCGCATTTATTCCTCCTAACCCATTCCTGCTGCGATGATTTTGGGTGTTGCACGGGGTTCTGCGGGAGCGGGAAAATGCCGCGTCCCACCCGACAAACTGCTGTGTAGAGAGCATCCAAAGGGTACCAAAGAGCTAAAAGCACCAGTCACTGCATTGAAAATATGAAATATAAATGAAAAAGGAAAATGGCAATTAAATACGTGCAATGCAGTAAGCATTACGAAGGAGCTGCAGTCGGCCGATTTCTTTGCGAAAACACCAACAGTTTGCCAAGTCCTTAACCGCCATTGAAGTGCATGTGAAACAGCCGAGAGAAGGTTGGAGCTTCACCGTAAAGAGTAGCATCGAGTTTGGTTGAGCGTTCACAGTCAAGGGAGCCTTTGTGTCATTATCGGCCTCATCAGGTCGATAGTTTCTAAAAGCATGGAGGGAAATCAAAGTGACGGTTCGCTTTATGTCACGGTCCCTGGATAGACGCCGTGCCGATGAGGTGAAGAAAAAGGCCCCCCGAAATAAGCACGCTGGCATGAACCTTCAGACAAAACCCCACCAGGAGCACGATTAATAGTGCAGTTTCGTCCAGTTTCTTCCTTCATTTTAATGGGAGGCTTCAAATCATTAACCTAGGACCACGCTGGTTTTCCAGCATACAATTTCAGCAGAAATACCATCACGGAAAGTGTGTATTATTAACAACTGCACACGAGCCGAGTAGTTTTCATCCATTTTTGAAGTCTTATGCCACTGCTGAAAATAATACCAATACGGCAAAATGACCCCCTGGCAATCTAATGGCGTCTTTATGCTCATCTGTGCTTGGACACAGGAAGGATTAAACTGCAGTTTGATCGCTCAATTGTTCACAGACACTGACTTCCTATAAAAGTTGCTTGTAATCCACGGTCGTTGGGGAACTTCGGACCACTTTCACCCAGGGTTCTCTCCCATCTCTACACGCCCCAAGGATTGTACGTGTACACCTTCAACAACCAGTGAACGTTCGCCCCTCCCACAACACATTTATCTCTTGAAGCCGATCGTCCATCTGCACTTCTCTATCAATCAGACCCTCTATGCTGCGGTAAAGCCTGCCTGGAGGACACGTGTAAGGCAGATTGAAGGCAGCCACCACCTTGCCTGCATGAAGCCGCAGCTTAAAGAACTTTTGCTGAATCACTGCATGAAGAAATGAGGAAAAAGAAACTGCACTGTTTTCTCCTCTTTTCTTCTGGCCACTGCTATCTAAACAACACGCTGTGCTTTGGGTAGAGGATCTGCTCACCAGTGAACCAGGTAGCAACTGCAGAAAAACAGCTGTGGTCTGTTTATCCCCGCACTTGTTTAGGCCTGGCAGAACAGCAAACACCCTGTCTGGATCTGCGTCCATCTGAACTGGGGAACGCTGTTTGAGAAGAACACATTAAAGTTAAGGAAAAGCAGTGCATCTGCTGTGAAGTACGGTCTCAGTCAGCTTTCAGTATGATCCCCAAGCCCTTCAGTGGCAACCCTACAACCCTGGGCCAGACCATTGCTGATGGTCCAGCCCTGGGGGACAGTGCTGGAAGCTTTGGACAACAATACTTAAAACTTCTACATTAGTACATTAATGCACACTAATTCATTCAGCACACACTTTTCTCCAAAGTGACATACATTATAGTCAAAGAAACGCAGACAAATGACTGTGGAAGCTCAGAGAGGTTTTCTGATGCCACTGCTTCTGCTGGCATGCTTTGCATAAGCAGCTGCCAAAACCATGAACCTTAACTGCTGATGTTGGACCATTCGTGACCAGGAACACCAGCCAGCCAGGCCTGAAGAAGCATAGGTGCTGTTACTGAGTGATTAGGACTTGCAGGTATTGGGAAGCAGAGCTTTAGAAGACCTTCTCACGCACTCTTTTCTGTCTTCTATGACACTTTCTTCCGTCCCGCAAATGCAAAATACAGACGCGCTGTTTCCAAGTCATCCTTTTCCTCAAAATGGTGAAAGCTGTAGGCCACACTAGGCAGTACTGCACCTGTTTTAAGGTGCTTTTTGGGGTCGTGTAGCTATGAGGCTTATAAGCAAAGTGAGGAAGTAACTCAAGCGCTTCACCCACTCAGCGGAACCCAGGCCAGAATACGCTCCACCTTCATCTCATGGTGAGCTGCTGAAGCCCCACCGGGGAGATCCATGACGGCTCATTGCAGACTTCTTATATGTGCAACAACACTGCAATGTAGGATGATTTTGGGAAATGAGGACATTTCATTCTGTTGATATTTGGCAAGAACGTAGACACCGGTGAGACTCATTCGAGGTCTGCTGGTGGTCTCAGATACTCCTACAAACGTCCATATCTGTGCTTGGTCACATCCTTTGGCAGACCAGCACCCACGCAGGGAAATGTACACGCAGGCACGATGACGCAGCGCGTGCTGAAATCACCACAATTTATGGGTACGAACAAAAATAGGAAGCAGCTTGAAAAAGCGCCTACGTTGAAACGGTGTGCGCAGCTTCTGTCGTGGCCTCGAATGCCGGAAAGACAAGCCGACGTCCGCGCGCACAAGGAAAGCGAGCGACGGCACTTCCGCAGGTCTCACGGTGACAGGCATGCGGCTCCTCGCCATAAGGATTTTGCCGCGCGCATGAATTTGCCATCGGTCTTTGTAAACACCGCTGGGAAAACGATCGCACGGCTGGGGCGCTTCGAACGGCAAGTGTTGCAGATGAATGATGGGAAAAAAACTTTACGTATTACGGAACAGATCGATAGTTGTGAGTAATGCTAAGGCTGTATTAAGCATAAATCTATGCTACAAATGCACTCCTATGGGGAGGACCCAGGCAGTACAAGGCAGTACTTAGCCTACAATACAAGTGCTCTTTCAGAGTGATACCTGTCTGGGTGAGTGTGTGTGACTGCTCTGCTTACCCATACAAACTTCTGTGCACACCTGTCAGTCCCACTCCACCGCTCCTCTGGAGTGACAGTTCTGAAACATCGCTGTGAAAATGCCTGCGGGATTTGTTCACTTGAAACTCTTCAAAAAAGCAAATATGTACTGAGCGGTGTCTCATGTCTGTCCACCATCAGTACCAGAAGCCTGACTCTTGCAGACATGCACCAGCGATGTGACTTTAATGATTGGAAACTGTTTCCCAAATGCCCTTTTCAGAAGGCCACTGTTGGCTGTAAGAGCTCTTTCAATGCAGAGTGACTTTTAATGCATGAATGGGTGATGCAGTATTAAAGCAGAGGTTAAAACAAAAAAGAAGAAGCATGTCATCTAGCTATGTGACAAAAATTAATGCATACGTCCCGATAGCCTTAGAGGACCACATACCCAGCAGCAGCCATGCATCACAGAAAAGCAATCCAGGCCCAGGACCGTGGACCAGTCACTCAGTTAGGGTACGCATGGCGGCCTGATTCATAACATCACGGTAAGAAGATCATGGAAGACGCTCATTGCTCACTTTTTACCGCAGTGACTTGGGCGTCTCGCGCTGACGTGAGCTACCTGTCCCTTTCGGTGATGAAGACCCGTTCGCAAATGACAGAGGGGATGTATGTGCCAATGCTGCCACACTGAAGAAGTAAAGGGACACTTTCACCGGCATTTGGTCATGTTTCAGTTCCACTGCAAATGGGGGTAAAATAACTCACTCAGAAAGACTGCGAGGAACCCGGCTATGTTTTATGCCCAAGTGTACTGTCCTATAATAAACACAGAAGGTCAAACAGAAGACACCTTGAGTCGCTTAAGTTCCAGTTTGCTCGGTGCCAGAGGTGAAGCTGCAAGGTCTCCCTCTGTCTGTTCTCGAGGGCCAGCACCGAAGCAGGAGCATTACAGATCCTAATCGATGAAGCCTTTCGTTCCGCTCCAGTCTTGACTCGGCTCCTCGCGCGGTTGCCTTCAGAGCCCTCGCAGCCTTTAGCTGCTGGGTCACGCGCAAAAGCAATTCAAGAGGAAACTAAACGTATTTCAGCAGTTTAATTGCTTTTAAAAAGAGACTGCGGGCCTATACGTTATGTGGAACGCAGGTTGTATGGTGGGAGGGGGACAGGGAGCAGACTGCAGCTGAATAGCGATAGGGAGCTTACAATTTACTAATGCAATTGCCCTAGCCGTAGCGAACGGGCTGTGGCCACACGAGAGCTGGGGGGTCGCAGTCGACGCGTTCGGCAGAGTAAATCCCAACCGCTTGGAACACAACTGACCAAACAGGGCGAGCGCTGGATCCGCCGGCCAGAGATCGCGCTCTTTTACTTTTGCTGAGCTGCAGAACCGACGGTCGGTGTCCCATTGCCCAACGCCTTCTGAAACGTGCGTTTCTAAGAACAGGATGAGCGGAGCCATTCGTGCAAAAGGAACACAAAATCAAACGTGGTAAGAGGCGATGTTGTCTGCTTCAGCTTTTGCTCAGCCTTCACCCTCTTCCATCGCGTCCGTAAATGACAGCTCATTCTTAAAGAAACCAAAGCCTTCATGCGTGTTCTGTGCCTTAATCGTGCCAAAGCCAATTTTACTTTATAACGCCAGCAAATGTCCCATTCTGTTTTGTGCCAAACGGTTGTGTTCAGTGCCCTCGTATGGTGTTGCCAACACAATAAAACAGCGTTCATTACACTTCTTATCATGCTGTAACTGGAAATAAGTCCTTTGCTGAGGTGAACGACTGCCTTGAGTGCTCTGTAAATCAGCTGAGATTGGCACGTTTTCCATCCAAAACGGGACAATGAGACGGAGGCGGCGGGCCTACCGCTGTTCAGGGAAGAGTAATTTCACCACGGTACTGAGGGGGGACGAAGTTTGGCACCATTTCCATATCTAGCAAGGGGAACATCTGCAAGGAAGGTCCACAGCAGTGCGCACGCGTTGACAGTCACGCCAAGTCAGCGCTTTGGTAACGCTGAGGAAATGCAGGACCCTAGCAGGTCAGTGACAACATTTTGTGGCTTACTATTTACCCCGGTAAGAACGACAACCAAACCAAGTTCCAAGGAAACATCAAGACATATAAAGACAAGAATAATATATGTTTATTAAAAATAAATAAATAAATAAATAAATAAATAAAATTATAATACAGTAACCACGTGTTAAGCTGCGCTCTGTGCCCAGCCGATGCCAGGTAGAATGGTGGAGATTTCTGTTTGTCTCAAACCCCTTTTTTTGACTCTGGATCTCCATCTACATGGAGGGAAGCAAAGAGCTCTCTGCCATATGAGGTTCGCGGTTGCTGCTGAGATCATGAGGATTGTTGGCAACGTAGAGCAGCACCTGACAGCAGTGTTAAAGCATGACTTCAGCTCTCCCTCTGGACTCGACAACCATCAAGCCTTCAAACAAAGCCATATAAAACCTACAAATGCTGAGCATTTTATCTTCGTGCTATTATTCTCCTGCCATGTTGAACGGTCGGCATCGCCGGTCCGAACCAGAGCAGTTTAAGGAGTTATAATGGGATCTGCTTGACCTTCAGCACTATTAAACGTGTCCTCATCTTCACAAAGAATGGGAAAGCATGCACAGAGGCAAGCATTCAAACACGGCCACATGAGCCGTGGAGATTACGTCTTTCAACTAATGCAGCTGGATTTAGCAGGTTGTTTAGATCCAGCACAGAGATACCAAGACCCACAAAATACATCCACTCAAGCAGTTCACGTCTGAGTTAATGAGAACAGAAAATCCTTTTACAAAATGTACTTCTGGCAGTCACTTTTTCTTGCGACTCAAGTGTTACAAAAAGAAACTTCTTAAACTTGTTTCCCTATTTTTAAAGACAAACTTATCGAATGTTAAGAGCCACATTCCTCTAAAATGAGCCTGACAGATGCAAATTCACACATTACTGCAATTCTATATTTTGTAAACTCAAGTAAGGTATAGAGGTACGCATCAGGCAGTAACAACCCATTGCCTTTTTTTCTGAATGTCCTGAACGTCTTTGTTTTTCTGAATACTCCCCCTTCCTATTTTAGAGCAAATGTCTGTTAGGTGCAGGTGTTCGTTTCTAGAAACCTCCAAAAAACTTGATAACCATACATTTGCATCCATACAATGCAGCCTGGGCGGAAAGCGCTGGGCTCCGTGCTGGGACTGGACAAGTTAGAGAACGATTTGGTTGTCAAACTAAAACTTTGTTGCTGAGAAAACTACCAGCAGTAACTGTGAAGAAAGCCACCGACTTCACGTTGTATCGAGGAGACGCGCGAAGACCTCCAAATGAGGCAAATCGAGCAAGCAAGACGTCCACTGAAGTCCTGCATTGAACGAATGAGCGTGCGATATAACTAAGATACGAAGCACGAGAGGCCAAAATGGCTCCCATTACCGAATTTATGACAACCGTTAAGGAGAGTCCATCTTCTCCCCCAGGGCGCACCAGGCAACAACCATGGCTCTCCCACCCCAGCCTGGGAACACAGAACCCGTGTGCTTCTCATTAGGATTAGCGCAGGAGAGGACGGCAGAGATAACTGTGGTGACTGCGTGTCACAGACTAATCCGTCCACCGTGGTCTCCGACCGAGGGGAGAACACGGGTGACTTTCGCTGCAGCTACTGTACATCCTGAGAGAAGAAACCCACCTGAAGGAAAGCGCTGTATGTGCGGTGTTAACCGTTGGTGCTCTCCTAAGCAGTCGGTAAGCCAAGAAAAGGGCTTAGGCATTGAAATGTACAAGCACAGGGTGCTAGCAGTGAAGAGAAGAGAACACAGCGCAATGGGCAAGGTTAGCGGGACCTGGAGTCTCACACAAAAATCTGTGCTGCTCAGATACAGGTACGTGTACAGAGAGCCACAGAGCCATTCCTCTGGTCAGTGGCCACATCATTCTGCACGAGGTCATCCCCACAGGGATTCCCGTGTCTAGGCGAGCCTCGCTGCTCGCACCCCACGTGCAGGCTTTATCGATTCGGCAGCTCCCGAACGCTTATTCATGTACGCTTACAGGCTTGGCTCACCTCAGCCGGGAAAACGGATCGTGCTTGTCCTCCCCTAATGAAAACCCATGGATTTTCAGTCAATCCTTTAACATTTCGTAAACAATACAAAAAATAGGGCTCGATGCACACCGTAATGAACAAAGCTTTTTGACTCAGCAAAGTAATTTTCAGCACTTCGAAAGCATCGTGGTGCGTAAACAAGCGGTTTTATGTCGTGTTAAGCTGCAGATGAAGGATGGAGAATTAAGACAGAGTAATTCAAGCAGCCAGGGTGCAAAAGCAGCTGAGCGCCAGGGTGCACGGTACATACAAGATGCTGCGGCCCAGGCTTGCTGCCTAAGAGCATAACTGCAGTGCATCACTTCATGATCAAGATGATGGTTTCAACGCTGTTCTACTGTCTAAGTGGATAACACAGCATACAGCAGGAAGCAACCCATCTTTTGTTTCCAGGCAGTGAACTTCTGCCCCCGTCCCAAGAAATGCCTATTCTCACAAAATAAAAAAAGACAACGCCTTGCCCTGCAGTTCAGTCGCCATTACACAGCTGGAGTGACATATGGACTTCCCTGATCTCTGTTACCAGCACCTTAGGTGCAGGAGAATGAATGGGTTTGTGAATGTTCTTCTGCTTCAACTGTTGCATCAGAGTGCTGCCTGCCCTTCGTGATGGGGACCAAGGCCCCAGTGAGATCTTTCGATACAGCACGCAGGGCCACCAGTAGCAACTGTGGTGAAGTGCAGGTGAAAAACCTAACCCATTTCTTCTGGGACCCATCCACAGAGAGGAAAATGTTCTGGAACACCTTCTACCACAACTCAGTCATCACCCCATCTCCTACTACCCTGTACTGGTCAAGGGGTTACTTAGCCCCGCTTACGCGTGATATGATGGCACTGCTAAAAATTTCGGGTCTTGTCATTCTGCTGCTACTCGCAAGTGTCCTATGTGAAACAGGAGCACAGTTTTGTGAGCTTCTAGTTGGGTACCGAGGCACCATGGGTTATGGATGCTTCCCCTTATAGGTATCCAACAAAGAAAGAAGAGCTTGATGACAGACTGTGTTGCCAGCCATGCGCACCAAGATGTTTCTTCAGCATTCCTCAAACATGTACACAAAGCAAATCCCCTACAGCATCTCATCAGGGTTCCTCTCCAAACAGTCACGTCCAGAGGAGTGCAGAGCCTCTCCTTTTTAGGTAACGTGAGGGGTTTCGCTTCAGAGGGGGGCAGAGGCAGCCTGGTTTAAGTAGCTGTCACTGGGAGCTGCATTAGCACGCAGGGAATCAGACTAAAAACACACCGTTCGTGCCAAAACTTCCTCTTGGTGCACAACAAACACTCTCGTCTTAGATCCAGCGTGACGTACGTCCACTTAGGGTACAAAGTTTATTATGAGATCTTCCATCAACTCCAAACCCATGATGTGTTACATTAAACAAGTAGGGAGTGCTGGCAAACACAGTTATGCTTGTCAAGGGCATGTCTCCAGGGCCAAAGGGTGCTCGCAGCCTGGGCAGAGATTGAATTGACTGAAGGAAAATGACTGCAGTTACTAAACACTATACCCAAACCCAACTCCTTAAAGGAACTCTCACTGCTGAAGCACAGGGGTTTGCAGGAACACCAATGTCGCTCTTCTTCTGCAAATGGTACGGAAAGCAAAAATGAGCCCAGAGAGACAGAAAACGGTGGGTCTATTTAATGGACATAAACAAAGAGATCACCCCGTTCTGCAAAGACCACCGCAATTTCAGCCCACCTTTGGCATCCACCACCATGACAACTGCCTGGCGTCACTTACTCAGCCCTGTGGGACCCGGGCCTCACACTTTCCACAGACTTCATTTAGGAGACTTGCATCTTCTACAAACACAAATGAGAAGATCTAAATATACTATCTGAGAATACATAAAATGTACTTTGAGCATTTGCTGAGCAAAGTTGCTGCATTTCTTTATTTTGTGGAAGTCACCTACGCTTTATCTCAAATTGCCATATTAGTTTCCAGCTGCACACGAGTCATCTGTCATTCCCTTCCTCGCAACAAATGCAACGAGATACTGCTCGGCCGACGCGCGAGGAGTCCGTTTTTGCTGCGTATACGTAACTAAAAGCATGAACGCCATCTCATGGCAATTCGATAAAGCTGTCGTGGTTTTTGATTCCCCCCTATTTGGGCCATTTTACATCTCCCACCAGACCAGCGCAAATGCACGGAAGGGGTTGGCACTGCACAAGGCTACTTACAGCCCCGCGTTTATGAGCAGCAGCTGAAAATTATTGTCAGAAGCCGGCCGTTCTCATCCATTTTTCATCATCGCTCTGTTATCTCAAAGGGCCTCGCAGATCTATTGACAAAGCAGTTTGTAAAAGTAAGCCTCTCTGCTGTTTGTGCACCCTCTCGCTCTCCTGTACGAAAAGGGTGGAGACGCCTTTACTTTGGGTCAACCTCTGCTAGCGAGCAAACACATATTTACGTCCTTTTGGATGGAAAAGCGCAGCTGTTCCAAACATTCAATTTCGGCGGTAATGAATTTACGTGCTTCGGTCAAGCCAGCCGAGCTCCAGACAGCGAAGGCGGAGGTTCACGAGTTCATCCTTCGGGGGCTTGCAGTGATACTGGCCTACAAATTCAGCCTCCAACATCTTGTGCGGTCCAGTATCCCCGCAGAGGTCAGCCCTGCGTGGAAATCGGTCACGTTTTCCACACGAAAGACAAACGGATCCGGTTTGCCGAGCGTGCGTTTGCAAACCTTCCGACGGAGCGCTAAAAAGCTGTTCGCCGGGCGCTTCTATCGATCGCTTAAACCGCATACGCTGTAGGCACAGACGGGGCGGTGCGAAGCAACACGCGCAAGGAGGAGGAAGGAGACGATGGCAGCAGCACTACAGGGGGACCTGCCTGTGGAAAAAGCTGCCATCGTAACAACCGGAGGCAAATAAAACAGGGCCGATATGTCAGGAGTTCTGGCACCCGGTGCGATAATGATTTATCTGGGATGCTGCGACGTGACCTAATGAACAGCGGAGCCAAGGGCGAACGTTTTTATTGGCTCATCGCGATCCGTCTGACAAAGCCGGCAGATTGAGGAGGAAAAATTGGCCACCGGGCAAATATGTGCTCAGCTTCTTGGGGACATGACCGTACTTAAAAAATAGCGAGGCTTTAAATTTCACTTAATTAGAAGGAAAAAAGACTATTATAGTTGGAATTAATTCTCGCCATCCCTCACAGACGGCAAAGGGAGGGACCGACTGTCCCGGCCGTTGGCCGATGCACCAGTCATCTAAATGCATAGCGACCGGTTGCCCCTGTCAGAGCCCCATCGATCTTCATGGTGCTATGATGGGGAAAGCAGACACCTGAAGGTATGAGAGACCTTCTAGCACACTCGGTCCAGGAACGTGTTGCTACCGAACCAAGGATATGCAAAGACAAGAGGTACCGTGTTGCTATGCACTCGGGGAGCTAAAGAACGAGTCCATTTTGCCTTGGGGTTGACCCCAGAGCGTTAGAACGGAATTAGCTAGAAAAGATCGGTTGTTTCGTACCGGACCCGGATACCGGAGCCACGGGAGAACGTCAAGAGACGCAACCGCGGGTGCCTGACATACAGCAGGGAGGCAGCTCGAGCAGTCACTGAACCACAGTGAATTAATGGCAAGTAGCACCATGCTGTGATGAGCCAGCGAATGCCGGGACTGAAACTCACACCTATGTTGCTTTGATGGCCAACGCTGTGCTGGGATTCTGGTCAGGATTTAGCTTCAAATAATAAGTGTCATTGCTCAACACCCAAACTGTTATATGGAGTTGCTCCGTTGGACACCACACCAAGCAACGACTGTTCTGCAGATATGAAAATATGTTTCAGGGATCCAGGGTTTTCAAAGTCGTGGTTTTACCCAGCCATGACTGCAAGTCAGCAAAACAAGCAGCCAAAGTTCATGCATCTCTGTTTGGGTTTCTAAATCGGGCTTTGAAAGTTGCATTATGTATTCCTGCGGATCAGGAAGTTGATGCGATTGCCTTGGACAATCCGTGCTCTCTGTTAGGTCAGCAACAAATTAATATGGGGCATAAGCAAATCTGAGCAGCATATTAAATTTGGAGCAACGCAGGGGAAAAGCTGTCTTGTTCTCTTATCAGAGCTGCCAGTCTGCTGAAAACCACGTGGCAGAGGGGCATCGATCTGCTTGGTGCATCCAGGGCAGCGACAGTAGGGGGGCCTCGCTTGCACTTGCAGGTCCTTCTCAGGGGCTATTTACCTGCACGCGGGCCCTCGGAACGCAGATCATTTTCGGCAGAGCGTTTCGCAGGAATCCAAGATGCTTGCCGTTTATACAGGGCGGCTGAAACTATGGGTGGCTGTTTTTTTAAACGTTGGCTATTTTAGCATCAATCGCACCAACCTGTGGACTACATTACGGCAAATAATTCACTTAAAGGCAGCCAAAGAACTGTAAAAGTGTTGGCCTAAGCCTAATATTCCATTTAATGTTTCCATTTCCAGTGTCTTAATTTTACTGCCAATTCGAGGCAAAGCGACAGCTCAGTAAAACCCAAAAATGTCCTCGCTGGTCCAATACTTCAGAACTACTGACCCCAATCATCCAACCCACTCACACAGAGAGCCTCGTTCCACTTGTATAGCATACCAACCTGGGCAATAAACCATGGAACGATATAGAGGCTTTTTACTACTCTTTCTGAGTGATGCTAATTCTGCAGGAAAGATAAGGAGTGCGCGTGTGTATGAGAGAGAGACAGGGGGAGAGGAAGTTCCGAAAAAATGCCGAGGACCACCTTCACTAAAAATAATGGGCTGAATAATTCATGGTCCAGTTTGCTTGATCATCGGAAGGTTGAAGGACCCTCTCGTACCTCTACCCTCGCTTCCTCCACCCACCTGGCACGACCCCGATCGAGGGGAACGTCAAGTTCGGAACTTCAGCCGACTCCCCCCGAGGCGATGGAGACGAGAAGATATTTTAATATGGATTTTCGGTGCTTCGTAATAGACAGATGCAACACGTGGCTGAAATAAACTGCCATTCATTCAGCTACGAATGACTAAAGAAATAAATATTCATTCAAAGCAACTGCACGCAAGGAAGTCAAGTTCGTGCACAAAGGCATTACCGAGTGCTGTCATTGCTGTACTTACAGTTACGGACTGAGTAACTGCAGGTCAACGCAGGTCTACCAGGCAGTCAGTGAACCTTCAGAGGTGTTTGCCACCTTACAGGGATCGTGGGAGGTCAGTGTAGATATTTACTTTGATAGTGCCGGTTCCTAATGTCCAACAGCACCAAGATTTATGTGTAAAAATGATTGAATACCTGTCAAAATCTGGCCCTCAAAGAAGGTGGCAATGAAAAGGTTAAGAAGCTGCCAAATTGCCTATGGAGAAGCACTCCATGTTTCAGGAACTGAACTGAAGAGTCATTGGAAAGAGAGACCATAAAGACATCACAACAGCTGACAAATGACAAAATGAGACAATTTTATAGCGGAGGCTGAAAATGTAGTGAAGGTTTTTGTATTTCAGTAGAATACGGGCTTCTTCTGAGATTGGCTCAGCACAGGGAGAATCGGCATGTGGTGATAGCTTATCTATAGGGTATTTAAAGCCTGTTTTTCTTGGCATAAAGGATTGCCGCTGTAAATGTGGACTGCACAAGAGGTTCAACAGTTTACCTCCATCAGATGTCTCAGCTGAGTGAGCAAAATGCAATATGAGAGAGCGGTGATGCACGGCGTAACCCGAGGATGCCTCCAAGCAGCTGCCAGCAATCTTAAGACGATACGCGGTAACCCAAACAAGAGGTGTTTTACCATACTGTTTTCACAGTAACCTCAAACCGCACACATTTTTTGTTGCCAAGGAACACCGGAGAGGAAATCTAAGATGACACGGGGTTCAACGGTAAAAGAGAAAAGCAAAAGAGTGTTCGGTCCCGTTCCATTAGTTTGGCGAGATGTCATTCAAAACCGACAGTAACTTCACAACAGTTGTGACTGGCTGACAAAAAGCCATTCTCCCACCATTCTTCCCTACAGCAGGGCATGAGGAATTCCCAAGGACACATCCCCAAGCGCCTAATAAATTGATTGTTACCTTTAACATCCTGCTTGCTTTCTTTATGTGGGGGTATAAAATGGCAGCTCGAGGACTTGCGCTGCACATCTAGGTGTTGTCATGTGAACGGTGACTGAAGCTCTCATTTTTGCGTGACAGAAGCAGTAAAGGCCTCGTGCTCCCTCGGTCCGATGGTTCGATCCATTTGAAATGCCTCCAGCGCAAACACTGAGGTATGGCCCTGCAGCTTCAACAAGGGACAAACTGCAGGCCCGTTGCAGGGGTTTCGCATTTTTGAGGAAAAACAAACAGCCCCAAATGATGTTATGGGAAATCATCATGTAAGGAGCCACACTGCTCCACATCAGTGAAATAAGGAGTCAAGGCTACAGCGGACACAGTTATGACTGATCGGCACCCCGACGATGAAGCGTGCACCTTTTTCTGGTGCTCTTCTTCAAAAAGGACAGAGTTGTGACACACACACAGAGTGCTGCCCCGATGCCTGAACAGCCAAGACGGTTTTTCCACTTGCAAACATAATGCTTTACCTGCAGTCAGCAGGCTCACTCTGTCTGCAACCTGAACTGGAGGCGTGCGACCGCTCGGTGGCAGGTTAGCATCTTCGGAACAACTCTGGAAGCAGGAATCACGCGGAACCACATCAAACGCGCGTGCAGCATCTACACGGACTTGCAAGGTGATGCCTCCATGTTTCTCAGGTGAGGTATGAGCTGTGGGGTAAGAGGAATACGTGGTCAGAGGTCAGCAGTGTGTACGTACGGTGTGTAGCTATTGTAATGAGAGCGTCAACTGGGCAGCCCTCTCTGCTGTCTTCACGGGATGTCAACCACATCCCTGGCATCCATGACGTCCGGTTAATAACTCCCCAACATCCCCCACCATTCTGACAGTTAATTCATCCATCTTCCGCCGGCAGGCAGACACCTCTGACGTGATTTATAGGAAGGGGACGGACATCGCAGAAAGGTAACGGTGATGTCACACAGCCAAAACCCCTACAAGGACCTATTACCACCAGCAGTGGAAGCAGCGGGTCAGTAATGTTTTGCGGTGGCACTTCATCTTCGGTGAAGGATTATGTGGGTGCAGGGTATTTGGGTGGAAAAACAGCAAACTATACTGCATTGTGCTCCTCTGACCTGACAAATGACTGTCGCAGTCAACCTTCATGCTGAGAAACCAAGAGGCAGCAGTAGAGCGAGCTCTCACCGTGGCCCTCATCTGAAGTCCTGTCACCAGTGCTCACGCTGGCATTTCCTTCCCGTTTAACCCTGTTTGGGTGGAGCACAGCAGTAAGACAGGCTGCAGCTGAGCATCCATTTCTCTCAGTCTTTCCGGCAGTCTGTCCATTCATTATGTCTACTGTTTGTCCAGTGCAGGGTCATGATAGAGCAGAGGCTATTCTGGAATCATAGTGTGTGAGATGGGGGACAGCCTCGATGGGACACCAGTTCATCACAGACACACACTCACAAAGACATCCTTTCACGTGAAACACCCGTCTCCGGACTGCGTGAACTTGGAGAACGTGCAAACTCCACACGGGCCGAGCTTAGGTCAAACCACAGACCGGGAGCTGTGAGCAACTAGCAGTTCCTGCCGTGTCCCCGCCGGGGGGTCGCTGATGTTTGCTCAGTGTCGAATGCGAAACGCTAAAAGAGGGGATGCCACACATCTCCTGCTTAATGGTTTGCTGAAGTTGGCAGTATTCAGCACTTCCACTAGCAGTAGTGATGTACAGTTTGAATAAGTAGCTTAATTTTGTATCCATATTTTATGAATCCTCACCGTGGGCGGTGCTACCCTCTTTCACAGCAGCGCATCTGTCCAGAGGACTCAGAATCAATACGGGATCCTGTGTGCTTATTGACAGCGCATATTAGCAGCGTGCAATAGGGACCTTGCGAAGAACCACGAGGAACAGGTCTCGAGCAACAGGAGCAACTTCTCTCGCTGCGGCATCCATCTCCTCAAAGCAGCTTTCTCTTGTTCATTCATTATTTACCAGGCACGGTGATCCTGCCCGCTTTGTTTCGGCACTCAGTTGCTCGATGTCTCGTGTAAGATCAACGGTGGAATAACAAAGAGGAAAGTTGAGAACTTGCGTTACGAAAGGCCAGAAGCACAAAAACGCGATCCGCCAAGATGTCAGCCTTGAAGAACCCTAACGCCAAACACTGGATGAGGTGTCTACTGAACCACGACATCAGTTGTACACTGTTAAAAAGCCTTTTGTATTGTGCGTACTACCTTTTATTCACTCTTTTAAATCTGTATAAGGCACAAGGACAGTAAAGCAAACCTTGAAACAGGTGGAGCTCTAGTGGAGTTTAAATGACCGCAGACTTCGACTGGCCAACTAGTAGTGAAGAAGATGTGTGAGCAACTGTGGCAGACAGCTGTGTGCAGAGGTGCTGGATTAGATCCTGTTGGTGAAAAGCTTGGCTCTCACTTGCCACTCATTTTCCATGGTGTGGAATCTTTGTAAACAGCCAAATTTCCAACCTCCAACCTGCTTGGTAACTATCAAGCACCCCCAAGACAGGGGTGACTACCGTTTTCTCTTGGTTTTTACTACTTACGGAGCCACATTAATAAACTGCATTTTTGCTTGTTTTTATTAGTTAGGCTAGTTATAGCTAACTAGATACTTTTGCTTGTTGTGTTGGTTTCACTCACCCCGGAGAGAAGGTCTTGTGGTTGGTTTAATGGAAGAAAGCACAGAAACTTACAACCTGTGTGTAAGACACGGTTTTAGCTTCGCTGCGGTCGGATCGATTTCGTCCACATTCCCTGCGTTGAGTCTCGGCCCTAAACTGAGCCGTGACGGCATCGACAAAAGAGCAACGACGAAGGGGAGCCAACAAAACAATCGGAATCTCCACTGCCTCGACACGGTTGGTTCACAACCCCATCCTTGCTGGCACTTCCATGGGTTCTCCACCAGGGCGATCAGGGTGTCACCCTCAGATAGCCACGTGGCACTTTGACACCCCGAAGGAAGTAAAATAAAGAAAAATGGCAACGTTTATTAGGAGATTCTTTCCCAGTCCCCCAGTTATGAACAAAAAACAAGTGATAATTCCAGACATCCTAGCACAACGTGACCGTATTTACACCCAGTGGACCACTGAGCTGGTTTTGGGAACCGCTCTTTCAAGAAATGCCTGATGATTCCAATGCAGAAGCCACTACACGCAAACATGCAGCTCGTGACAGGATGCCGGTAATTCCAATTCGACCAATTTGCTTCATCTCTGCTTTACTGCGCCATCGAAAGTGTCCCAGCTCAGAATCCTGCAGCTTCACCTCTTTTTGACAAGTTGCATTTTTCACTGCGCCTAAGGGACAGGCGCCTATCAGCCTCAGCAGCCTTGTGCTCCCCGCAGTCAATCCACAGCGAAGCATAAACGGTTTTCGCACCGGGCGCTCACATTTCTCCTTTAGGCCAACAAGGACAACTTTAAGCGCGGCCTCTCCCTCGCTCGAAACGTCTGCGATTCTGATATTTTCCGCCAATTTTCTCTCGGAGATGAAGCCAGGTGAGTGCGGAACTACCGAGTCAATGAAACCGCGCATCATGTATGTACATGCACTGTATATTTAGTGCGTATAACTGCAAGCCCGCTGCGGTTCTCTCGCCGTTGTCAGCCCCAGTTACGCCGCAGGACTGCACTGTAGCCCATGTGCTTACAATGACCAGTAGATGGCAGTGGGTCCCAGTAAAAGGGCCAAGATTCTTCGAGCTGAGAAACAGCAAAGCTCGAAGTCGGAGAGGTGACGATTACCTGCTGAAAACGTGCCCGCGTGGCCCTTGTGCGGGTCACTGGGGAAGGACAAAAGAGTGGCGGTCATACGGCCGGCCTTCCGACGGCCGGTGCCCACGGCGGCAGACGCTGCGCGGAGGCCACCAAAAAGTGCGATGGGGTCGAGCGTCTGCGCGGGACATTGAGTAATGCTTTTCCACTCACCGCCATCGTTCAGTCGATGTTTATGGACTGAGGTTACAGCCATAACTAATTTGCAAAGTTGCGAGGGATGTTTCTACTATTTTTCCTGGACTCTCTCTCTATGAGGTATCTTGGAATCCTCCAGCTGATAATTGACTTCACCCTAAACCTCATGAAAACACACTTTGTGCCCAAAATGTTTTTCATATTTGCTTAAAAATCCTAACAGTCAAGGTTGAGCAGTTTAAAGCAGGGCGGGGAGACAGCCAGCGGCATCTGCCAGCGTCAGTTACTTTCCAAAAAAGCAACCCCTTTTGCCTTAGATTGTCAGGTGGTCTGGCATTTCCATCCAAGCAATGATTTCAACAAATAATAAAGGGAACAGAAGATGCAGTTAAATTCCTCTCTGGCTCTAAAACATTAGCAAACAAAGCTCAGAAAACTCTCCAATAAATTTTGTCCGTGAGAAAAAAGTAAACAAACGCCCTAAGACCAATCCACTTTTATTTCATGACCGAGTTCATACGAGTGCAGTCGTGAAACCTTGAGACCACACTGAGCGTCCATGGGAAAAGGGAGGTCACCTCAAGTCCACTGCACACCAACTCCGGACAATGGGCTCACAGAGCAGACAAATGGTCGTTTCAAACAGAAGCTTCTGTCATCATTTAGATGTGGTGACCGTGGAGCGGCAAGAAGATGGCGTCAGACCGCCGCTGCTACTCGCGTTGGCCTGTCGGCCTCGATCTACAAGCAGCTTCCCGAGCGTCTTTCGTGGTTCTCCGTGGTCTGCTGACACAAACTCCTCAGCAAACAGAGGAGCGGGAGCAAGCTGTGTGACAGCTGTCGCAAAGCATGGTTTATCTGCAACTACAGGCCACGAGCCCCACACGTGCAGTAGAGAGTGGGGAAAAATGAAGACATACTGTGTGCCCTGTGGAAGAATGAAGAAGTGCTGTCAGTGTGAGAGGTTGGGACAATTGGAGGCATCTGGCGATGAAACTTTAGCAGGCTGTATGAACACCACGGGCCAAAGCGAGGGAAACCCAACACTGTGCGTGGTGCAGGAGAACCTGCCAGAGCGTGACGGGCCGCTCGCAGCCTCTCGGCTCTGGGTTCGGAGCAACCGGCGCGCAAAACGTTATCGTGGTTATGGGAGCGGAGGCCTGACGTCCCAACGGGAGGCCAAGATGCCTCTCCGAGGCGGCTTGTTCCACAGCCCGGTTCCATGGCACCTCATTCGAAGGGAATCACCCCTGGCTTTTCAACCTTCATTTCCCCCCCTCTTGATCTGCACATTCCAGCTCTGGTCTGGTGTGAAGCAAAGGATTTGGGGTTGGCCCAGAACACGCGTGAGCAGAGGCCGCTTACGCAATTCTGCGATCGGCCATGCAGATCGAATCTCGGTGAACACAACTACAGGAGAGAAGTGCACGGGCCAGAAACGAATGACTTTACCTCGCCTGGAGCTGCCCGGGTTCACGTTAGACATGGTGTCGGACACGGCGACGGTGTTTTAGGCGCACCGCGACTGGGCGACACGCGATACGCGGCCGCAGGAGAAAAAGACCGATCCGAGGCTCTAAGTGCATCCCCGACGCGCAAAAACGTCTAGGGGCGGGCGGCGGGGGGCACGGGTGCAGTTCCGACAGGGTGGCTTCGGCCTCCCGAGCGGAGGTGAACACAGCTACGTTTAACATCCCGAGCACAGGCGCAAAACGCAAATGCCGAACCCGTTCCGAACCAAACAGCAAATAATGGACCATTTTAATTGTAGAGAAACAATTTCTACCCATCGAAATGATTCGGATCGCTTTCATCCCAGAAGCATGTAGTTACAGCGACAAAAGGACGTTTTTCTCATTAAAACCTGGTTCATTTTCACAGGCGCGCACACAATACAATCTGTAAAGAGTTCGCTCCCGGAACGGACGGTTGGGGGAAGACGCTACCGAGTAGCCGGACAAACTGCAGAAGGTAAATATCAAATATGAGCGCGTGTCAGCGTGGCACAGCGAATGCCAAGAGGCTTCTGATCTCGTGGATCATCTGCGCAGGCGAGGCTGGAGTTTGGCCTCTCGCCTCTGAAAAAGCGGACACGTCGCACAAGGCTGAAAGCTGTCGCAGGGGTCAAAATGCGTTCGTCTTTTAGTTTTTGTCTGTACTTGGACAGGAAACGGACAAAATATACATCGAGCAAACGCAAGCCAACCCTGTGACAGTTGCCAGGCACGTGTGCCCCCCAAAAGACTTCTTTGATGACTGACATCAAGGCCATGTTTGGCAACAGATTGATGAAATCAAATGCATTTCCTGGACCAAGGCTGAAATATATTGAATATCAGTGGCAACAATGAGAAAAAATAATGTTTTTAAGGTCGAGCGTAAAGATCTGCACATTGCAGCACGTACACTGCAACGGAACTTGGCATTCACCTCATATGCAAAGAAGGACAAGAAAAGGTTTTTACATTACCTCCAATTAACGTTTTCACAACCTCTCAACTGCCGAGTATTACAAAATACGTGGAACCGCAGGTGCAGCAAGAACGGATTTGCCAAAACGGCGCAAATGGAAACAACTTGTTTTCATTCGCACTAAACAATGATAATCACTCGCAGTGGAACATTTTTGGGCAAATTTTGCGATAAATCATGTTTTGTCATGACTGCGCTTAGTCCTTGCGGCCATCTACCTTAAAATGTTAACAGCAGACATCTGCTATGCATATATTTCAACACACCCTTTTATTCTCCACACACACTGGGAATACAAACCTGAAGAAACCTTTTAAAGCGGTAACTTAAAGAGGAATCGGCAGCGCGGAATAAGTGCCTGATCGCAGAAGATCGGGTCCTTGCAGACCTCAACTTGGCAACGGAATTGACGCAGGCGATGGGAACAGAGCTTGACGTTTGCTGCACTTGGTGAACGAAAGACCTGCGGATTTTCCGATTAAAGTGGACCGGAAATGTCCGAAATCAATTTGCACGAACGGCTTCGGCCGCTCCTTTCGCCATCGGGTGGGTCTAAGACAAAGGAATCGTGGATTTCCAGCGGCGCATAAAGAAACAAACAAACAGACAGACAGACAGATAAATAAATAAACAAATAAAACAATCGATGTGAGACGCGGCACTTTTTCCGCCTCACCAGCAGACTGTAATTTGGCTGAACAACCAAACTGAGTTCACATCTCAGCTCCACCTCGAAGTTCATGCCCAGAATTTGAGATCTGTATTTAGACTTGATCAAAGCTACTGAACAAAATGTTAATTCACGGAGCTACGTCAAAGCAAACACCGAAAACTATTTGGAAACGGCCAATTTCCATAGGCCTCTTAAATTTTGCGGTAGAACACGTACCCTTCTGAGCGTTCATGACAGACTGGAAAGTCCAGTGTAAGTGTTTCCAGTGCTTTTCCCCTGCAGAATTTACTGTTAATTTCATTTTGTATACTATAACAATTTCATAGCGCCGAACACACCTAATTCGGCAGCCGCTTGTGGCCAGTTTGCCTCACCGAAAGCGGGCAGCAACCAGGCGCAGAGCGTGTCAAAACAGGAGAGCAGCGCGCCTCGTGCACTGGCACCCCATCGCCAAGTTTTGGGGTACAGTCAGTGTTGAACTGCACAAACCCTGCCCGCTTGGCACGGGTGAGCCCGAGAACTCACGAGGGGGTGAACCGCATCGCCCGAACTCGAACGCGCTGTCCGAGAGGCTGCGCGCGTGGAGTCTTTGCATCAAGCAGCTCTTTGGGTCCCCGGGCCTCCACGCAGCACCTCAATATACATTTATGTTCGGTTCAGGCTCCAGCGTGGGGTAGTGATGACGACGACCACTGGAAAATTTTCTTCTTTCTTGAACAGCATAACAGCCTGCGATTCACGTGACGAAAAATACTAGAAATGGATCATTTTTGGAAATTTATTTATTTGGCTTCTTTCTTCAAAGTGGCTTACGCTGTAAGGTTTATACCCAGAGCTGCTTACGCCGATTTACCCATTTACGCAGCAAGGCCAATTTTACTGTATCAGTTTAGGGCAAATACCTTGGTCAAGAGCACTGCAGAGGGAGATGGGGTTCGAGTCCCAGATCTTCACTTTGCAAGAAAGCAGCTCTAAAAACAATGTTACCTGACATTTTCCTGTATAAAATGCAAACAATCGCACATGCATTTAAAAAACAATGCACTATTAAATTTTGTCGAGGCTTGAGAAATCTTCTCTGACACAGAAGCACCAAGCAAACAAACTTATATTAGTCAAGAAAAAGCAACAGTTGTCTGCGAAAGAAGCACAGCTCTCTTTAAAGCGGACACTCTGTTTGGAGAGAAGACCCATTTTAGCGACTGAATCCGCAACCTGGCGTTAGTCTCTGTTTTGCCCCACTGTATGTGTCTGGGTGGGTCTGGGGTGGGTTGCCCTCTGAAAGAAGGATGTCAGCTCACTCGAGACGTCCCCAGAACCACACGTGGCTGTTACGGTAGTTCTGGACTCGGACAGCCGAGCCGTGCCAGCAATATAATTGGGTTGACTGAAATCCCCTATACATGATTCTTTGCATCGCAGGGCAGCGAAGAACAGTGAGCCTGGTGAAAACCATGCAGAATCGCATCGAGGCCCATATGTTAGTCATTTAAGTGCTTGGCAGGGAGAGGATGCTGCAGCCGATGGTCTGCATTTTCTGGTTCAGTGGATGGAAAATAAATCACGCAGTAGAGAGGGGAAAGTCCTCTACCCCTTATGCTCAAAAGGGTCAAGAAGTAAATAAGCAGTAAAGGCAGCTTCCAGTTAGGGGTTTCACCAGCTCATACCAGCAAAACCCGTGCGCAAATTTCATTTTTTACGGTGCTATAAATAGAGCACGGAGGGTCCCCCCTCGCAGTCCCCTTCTGACCGTGTTTCCATCTGGTTATTGAATAAAGCTGGACCTGGCAGGTTGCATTACATGCTGGGAGCGAGGGAGGGTTGTGTGAAACTGCAGTGCCTCTCTGAAACAGGACACACGAAGCACTTTGAGCAGGGAGAACAGCAGCATGACGCTGCTGGGGACAGAAACAACGGTGAGCTGCGATACGCGGTCTCTCCTTTCGGTGCCCGCCCATTAAAACACGCCCGTATGATTTTCCCGCGGCGACATATACGGTACAGACAGAAAGGCCGAATAACATAAGGAAAAACTGCACATTATTCTCTGCTCCGGGAGTGCTAATTGTGAGTAACTGCATCTCGGCGCACGGTCACAACTCTTTCGGTGAGATTTTGTTCCATTTATAAATATCCAACGGCGTATAAATCACTGAACTCCAAAGGTGCGCTTTTATTAATAGCTCTGCCGCACAGCCAGTGTGAGAATGTTTCTGAGAGAGCAGCAAGGCCAATAAGTCCACCTTCCGTCAGCTGACAAGTGGACTCCAGAGAAGGGGCTTCCAAAGCCACCGCTGACGGCTGAAACCAGTCTGAACTCACATAAAAATACCTCTCTGAAGAAGTGTGATTGAGAAAAGAAAAAAAAAACAGAAGTAATGGTAATGGTCCATAGGCAGTTTGTTCTGCAGAGCTGAACAAACAGCTATAAAAATGTCACCGAGACCATCAGAAGAGAGAAGGGAGGCCCCCTTGGCTCGGAGGCCCATCTACACACCCCATTTGCCTGCTTTGGTTCAGTTTCAAATAGCTTGTCTGTCCACAACTAAAACCCTTCACATGCTGCTGTTAACAAATGACCAGGATAACCTGGTAGGTGCACCACCGTGAACGCTAAAGGAAGAGCGGAGACCCTAAGCACTTTACAAAATGTTTGTCTGCTATAAGAAAAGCACCTAGATTAAAACCATCCAGACAGAGATGCTGAAAGACCTCATTTCCTCGGTTCTGAGATTCTAAAAGTACCGCTATATAAAGCGTGGGTGGCGGTAATACCTTTCTGACAATTTCTCCCGCTTTGTGAACCTCACCGCTAAAACAGGGTATTTATAGAGGTCAGTCCATAAAAATCATTTAACCACTGTCGTGAAAGTCTGGTGCAATGCGGGGTTGTGGAGGTCCAAGGTCTATCCTAGAAGCAAGGTGCGAGGTACCGTCTACCACAGACGGGACAACCGTCTATCAAATGCACACAGGACAGACAATTTTAAGTCACCGGTTAACCCGAAACGTGTCTTTGGACTGCGTGAGGAAACAGAGACACCCAGGGGGAATCTCCACGAACATGCCGAGAACATGCAAACCGCACACGGACCGAGCCAGGTTGGCACACGCCGCTAAACCACGACCTAGGAACTGTAAGGCAGCAGCAAATCTGCTGCGCTGCCCTGCCGACCAAGTCCAGCACATTTATTTTTTAATAGACGCACTGTGTACACCTTAACTGTAACTCTTTTGTGGATAAATCCAGAAAGCAGCAGGTTCTAACACAGAGCAGTAAGGTTTATATTAGAATCTCTTGCTTCCTGCTCCATGGCTCGCCTAAGCAAATGGCTGTGAGAACCAGGACCGAATACAGCAGATAACCAGAGGGTGCCGTTTCTGACCTTGTCCAGCTGCATGGCTGCCTTGCCTCACAGAGGTGACGCTCAGGCCAGACCCCGAGGACGGACTCTATTGAACGCGGCTGATGTCGTGTCTTAATCGTGTCTGGCAGGCCTGTTGCCGTGAACCAGGAGGCGAGTCAAAACAGAACAAACATCAAGAAGCTCTGATAGACGGAGCCCAGCCCAGTGGAGGAGAACAAAGGTCCAGACCTGCTGCCAAGGATGCAAACTGACCCAAATGTCTGTCTTCATGGCAACCAGTTTTATGTTTTGGTCAATCTTCTCTCAACAGCTTGACACACCTGTGTTCTCCTCTGGCTGGAGCGATGTCTTGACATGTCAGTCTTGCCTTGGTCTGACTCGAGCCAGATCCCGTGCCTGGGAGGGCCGAGCGACCACTGGGGAGCGAGCACCCCCGCCGAGGGTGTAAAGAACAATTAGGTAATGAATTTATCATATGAAGCAGCATGAAAACTTGGAAGCTGCTGCGCTCAAACCATTCGAATGGCCAGTGTGCACCCCCACACGCCTTGCTGCGAGCGATGTGATTTTTAAGCGGACGGCATGAAGCAGACCGAGAGCAGCGCCACAGCTGCGAAATGTCAGCCACTGTCATCGTGCGCCGCGGACAGCCGTCGGCCAGCACCGACTTCACCCTCGCCGGCGCAAAGAGCCACAGCCTGTCGTGCCGTGCCCGCAGTATGTCTGTGCGCAACCCCAGGGAGAGACAGCAAAGCGCCCGTTCGCCGGTCCCATTACGCATGTCTCTCGTTTCCTGCGCTGCCCTGCTTGGGAGAGGAAGCAAAAGGGGCCTGCAGATGCGGGTGGACTCGCGCTTTACCAATGCGAGTCACGCCAGCCTTGCTGCCATCCACTAATGTGTTATAGGACTATGCGCCGCTGAAAGTGTACTGTAGGAATGGTATTACATCAACCAGATAGCATTAATAATGCTGTGTCGAACTGCTCTTTTTCATCCTGAAAGATCATCGAATGTATTAGAACAGGCCCGTGCTGCTGATTTCAACCCTCAGTCTGGCTCACCGTGGGACCGATCACTTCCAAATCCGCTTTCCTCCGAACCAAAACAATTATTCAAAAGCCGCTTGCCAGACATCCCTGGACGTGTCTATGGAAAAGCTGAGAATACACCTCTCTACCTTATTGCGTTTTCTTTTTAGGTTCCTTCGAGTCACATGACCAGACAAGAAGAGGCGCGAAACAACTACATTTTTTAAGCTGCCTGAAAAATTGCCAATACGGCTCTGACCTTTGCGCTCCGAGAAGGAGAACGAAAGGAAAACTACAATTAGAGCCCGATCGCAAAACAAAAGCAACTGTTTTCTGAATGTCGGAACCAAAGCGCTGACCTGTGCGAAGCGTCAGCACCGGGATATCACGGCCGAACGTGTAAATAAGTAATGGCAGGGCTGCAAAAGTGTTTGCCCGGACCATAACTCTTACGGTTCATTCGCCTAAAGACATTAGTTGCCGAGGTGGAAGGCTCTTCCAAACCCGAGCACATTAACACTCCAGAAAGGGCTGGGTGGAGGCTATTAAAAAGAGAATAGAGAGAATAATGGCTTCAGCACTATGTCCTCAAAGTGCAGCAGTGAAACTTGACTCTGACCATCATGCCTGACCGCACCGTGACCACAGTAGACACAGATAGGATATGAAGCCCAACAAACAAGGACCATATCAGCTTTCAACTTCCTGGCCCATGAGGTACTAGGAGCAGGACCTGTCTTCAAGGAGCTCCAGTCTGACCAGTCCCAAATGGGTCCTTGCTGCCAGCGGCTCCTCTCGGGCCTCTTGCACAAGTGCTTCACAAGTTTGTTTTAGAAGCAAAACAGGGAGGTCCGGGAAGGAGCCCTATGAAAACACTCTGAGATCTTTATAAATTCCTTTCGAGGTGTGTGTGTGTGTGCATGCTTTTCCCTTCCAGGCCTCAGCCAGATAGGAACTGTTTGTAAGATGTTTGGGATTAATGGGAGAAATGCTCGCGAGGGGCAAATTCATTAGCGCATCTCCCCTGAGCTCTAGCGACAGAAGTTAAATGGATCCAAGCTACGGGTTGACCTGCTGTGCACTCACACGGGCAGAAGTTTGGCCCTGCATGCCAAGAAAGCCACAGCTTAGAAGGAGAAAGAGTGTGGAAAGGGCAGCGCTAGGGGAGCACCGTGCAGGTGGGAAGGCAGACAAAGCTGACGCGGGGTTCGGAGAGAACAGAAATGGGTCTACAATCAGCACGGCTGTCACGGCCCCACGATAAGGGAACCTTAAGACCCGATGAGCTCACGTTGCGTACGGATGAGCTACGAGCGCAACCGGGAGGTCCGGGTTTTCAGGGCTCTCGCTGACCTGGACAGGACTGAATGAATTGCACCACTTCTGTAGACCACTTCATCTCCTGGAAGTCCATCAAAATGAACGATTTAAGTTAATTTTGTAATGCAGGTGCTAGAAACACTTGGAGAGGTAGTGAACTATGAGGCACGGCAGATATTGTTACCATCTGGAGGGACTGCCCATAACCGATAAGCAGTGTTTTTACAAGACTTCAGCATTAGCACAAATGTATGATGTACTGGGCTGGAGCTCACGATTATCAAGGAGAGCCGTAAATGATGGGCTCTTAATGAAAAACTACACCGAGTTTCTTCTATATCATCTAAAGTAAACAGGACAGACTTACCAAAGTAAACCCGAGGTCAAATGCTCAGTGGATTCCAGATTTAATTTTCCACAACTGAAAATGACAGTTACAGGGGTCTGGTGTTGTGAGGACCTCACTACCCAGAAGCCCGCATCACATTAATGGGGTTTGCGTCAAAAGCCAACGCACAGCACTCAGGGGTCAAATCCTCAACATTCGCTGGATGGAGAGAATCCCATTCCAGGGAGTAGGCGTCCTGATACTCCACCAGGATTACGCAGTGCCCAAGACGGATGAACTAGCACTTCCGCAGGGTTGTCTCTAAGCCGTCACACCGCGGCTCCATTGGGTCGAAACAGCGCCGCGGAGGCCCGGTGCAAGATGCAGGTGTTCCACGTACAGTGCCAAGTCAGGACGACTGGCCATACGCAGGCGTAAGACCAAAATCTGAAGGCTAGAAAGTTCAAAAAGCGTACCAGCGTGCAACTAGCATACCAGTGTGACGGTCTGCAAAAATGTCTTTCGGGAGCTGCAGCCTCCCACGAGCACATGAGTGTTGTACTCTTCAGCTTGGAAAATACTATGATCACCTGGAACGGAGGCTTGGAATCCCCCCAAAAAAAATCCAGGCAAAATCATGTATTCTATTAGACATTTGTCTGAAGCAATACAGATTAAGCGCCACTCCTGCGGTTTGAACCTGTGACCTTTGCACCTCAAGCCCAATTCTTCTAAACACACCGGGGTCAGCAGATACGCTGCAGGTCCTTGGCCCTGCTCGATCGACCGGTTCCTTTATTCGAGCCTAAAGAGGTTGGATTTTGCGGAATCCAAGGGAAAAAAAGTCTGAGAAGCACTCCCCCGAGAACGGCCACCACCTGCTGAAGAGTTCAGGGTTTCGGTCTGAAAATACTGGCAATAATCCAGTTCCAAAAGGTGATGCTCCTTCATATGGAACCCAGCAGCTACAAACGCGTTCAGCAGATGGCACAGTGGTTACAGCGACTGCCTTGACCACTGCAGGTTTGTAGTTCAAATCTTCCTCCTACTGTAATAACCTTCAGCAATTTACTTACTGCGAAGCGCTAGAGTAAAACTGACCGCTGTGCAAATGGATGCATTTCCGCAAACAGCACGAAATTTAGCACGAATCAAAGTCACCTTGGAATCGACAGCTGAAACACGGCTTTGTCGCTTCTGAATCGTCACGATTTTTCCCAAGGTACTTTAGAAATCCACAAGTCTCTATACACCCAGACATGGCCACAGCAACAAGAAGAAGGAAGAAAAACAAAGAAATATCAGTCTTTCCTATAGGGAAATAAGCTAATTTTGTACGATGACTTGAAACAAGTCTCAGACTTCTTAGTTTTCCATTTTTCCCCTAGGATTTCTTTGAGCGGGGTTGACATAGAAAGGTAATCTTTTGCTATGGCTTCCACTCAAAAAATGACCACACTTACCTGCACTTTTTCCAAATGACCCACAAAAGCGATGCTGTCAAACCCACCCCAGAGGTGGGAAGAGAAGCAGTTGCTGGGAGCGGCTCCCTGGGACAGCTGCCACCCTGTGAGCAGGCCTGTCGGGGAATACTGAGTAAAGGGCAGAGGGCAGGGAGCAGGTTGCAGAACGCCGACGCCCCACGAAAGACATACTACTGAAACCTAAACATGGCGGTATTACTCAGTCCTGTTTACAGAAGCCCCTGACAGTGTGTATATATTACATGAACTTCCTTATTGGCATTAATAGTAAGCCGGACCGGTTGTGTTTTAAAACTGGTGTCCCATTACAGACCTGATGGATCGTGCCTTTCAGAGGAAGCCACATTAAATTATCTTTTATGGGAACCGCGAGTGCTCTCAAATGGATTGTGTGTGTAGAGCAGCGGGACAGAGTGGAGACATCCATCTTTCTCGGGATTAGAAAAGAATGACTCTGGAAAACAGGGGGAAGAGGCAAGAGCTGGGAAAAGCAGAGCTTTGCCAAAGATCCAAATCAACGCTGGCTAGAAAAACAGCCGTGCCAGTTAGATAAACAGAAGGTGAGGTCTTCTGCAGGGAAAGGCCAGTGCGGCGGTAGTTTTACACCAGTGTCTTGGCCAAAGTGCAAAAGGTTTCAGCCAGTCAGCAGCTAAATCCCGAGCCTGGAAGTTGACTACTGTTTCTTACACGTATGCCTAGTAAGACAAACAAAGAATTTGGGCACCGACTAAAGCATCAGCAGAAATCGCTCTGTCTTATAAAGTTGGTACTCCTACACAGGCTCATACTATACTGCTCAGTGTGAGACGCTTGCTTACCTCTGGCAGGAAAGATCTGCAGCTCTACGTTTAGTCCAGTAGAGGGACCCATGGCTCCAGATTCGGTCTCGTCTGCTGAAGGTTAAAAAGCAACCAAACTTTACATTTAATAAAAGAGTTAAAAGTCAAATTATACGCACAAAATATATGAGATCATTTAATAAAACAAAAAAAAATTTTTTTTAAAAACATACCGTCGGCATTTTACACATTGAGTTGCTACTGCTGTCGCGTCCAGGGTGTAACCTGCCACGTACCCTGTGCTTCCAGGACAGGATCTGCACAGCCGTGTCTCTCCAGTGGACAAATGGTCAATGGTAGATGGATTATGGGCTGCTTTTTCATCAACCAAGAAAAATGCAATCCTTAAAATTTCAGCCATAGTCCAACGAGAAAATGACAACTCCATCATTACGTGAACCACGAAGGGCCCGAGGACCTTGAGAATTCCAATTTTTCACCACTGAAAGTGCGCTTCGCAGAAACACCTAAATACCTTTCCTGACCGAATGAAAGCAACAAAGACGACTACAACTTCGATTATTCCTCCCCAGCACTGTAACAAAGGCTGGACAGCTCTTTCCAAGGCGATGAGGAGAACGTTTCATACAATGTCTCATATACACTCAAGCACCTTACGTTTCACAAAAATTTCACATTCAAATTATATTCACACAATGGACCGAACATGCCTAAACAGCACAGTTTTTTTAGAAAGGTGCAGCAAGACCCTGCCCGGTGCTTCCCCGTTGCAGCGCACATGCTCACGGTGCGCTCGGTGTTGCTCGCCCCCTTTCTTTATCAGTGGCCGAGTTACCTGGCGCTACCTGGGTCAGTGTCGTGGCGGAAAGGAGAAACCTAACAACACCTTATATGATCACCAAACTGTTGTACAGATAAAGCGGTTGTATTTATTGCATAAGTATCACTAGCGCTCTCAGACAAGCAAACACCACAGTCACGAAAACCTTAGCTCCCGGTTAGTGTGCTTGAATGAGATAGCACATCAGCGCGTGCGTGTGTGTTTCGTGTGCTTGCATGTGCGTAAGAACACGCTGCCTGTGACATTAGTGCTCTTGCTTCTCCAAGCTTTGTCGCAGACCATATTTTACACTTTCAAAACAGTATGTAGCCTTTTTTGAGTTTAAGGAATTTGACTATGCGAAAACATCACTTGGCAAAATTTCCCATCTTTGACTTGAAAAAGAAAGCCGTGCTTAACAGAGCAGGATTAATACTATCGTGAACCTCAGCGGCATCTCTCCAGCGCTGTATCCCCCGCATGCTGCCTTTGCTTTTTTTGCACACCCCCACCCTCGATGCCAGAATGTCCACTGCACAAGGTGCAAAACATCTGCTCTTAGGACACAACTCGTGGACGCAGGCACTCGCACGCATTTCCCCCTCGCATGTGACCTCTCTTTTACCCATTTCACACGTGTTGCGTGTTTTCTTTTAATCTCAACGTTTCCTGGCAATTCAATGTCATTTTATTATAATCTTTGCATTTCCTTCTTTCCTGCTTCTCATTACAAAAAACCTTTTCATTCCACAGCTGTCACACAGACAGCAATGAACTGATTTATCTTTTATTTACACATAAAGGCTTGTGTGTTTGTGCGTTTCTCTGCCTGCGAGGACCAGGAAAAGTCGACAAAAGGAGCTCAACATTGACATACACTTACTCCAGGTACTGCAACAAAACACACCGAGGATGCAGACTAGCTGAGAACTGCCATCCCACCCTCGCTTTTTACTGAATTGTTGCAGTTTTTTTTTTAGCAGAACATCCCTATGAGCTTTTATGTATGTGTACAACAAAGTTATCTACATAAATAATTTATATGATCCCAGAGGAAAGATTTTCCAAAAAAGTTCATTATTGTTCTACTGCATTTGTATTTTCACCTAAAAAAAAAAATGAAATGTTTTCAACAACCCCATTTAGGTCCGTTTTGGGTCGGCGCTTCACGTTCTAGTGGCCTGAGGGCTAAGTGGGTTTTACTGCATGACTTATGGCTGCTGGGGTTTTATGTAGATTTCCTTCTCAAAGACACCATGTATGTGGTGTAAGTTTCACAGTACAGCACATTAAATGCATCACTTCCTCATTTCCTTGGCATCTCCGAAACCTTTGAAAAAGAACACGCTTCCTTCATTGGTCCCATGACCCGGGCCTGACAGGTTCAGGACTGTGACACTTTACAGGCACGTTGCAACCACGGCAACAGCGGAACGCAGGTGACAGGATACATGCAGGTGACACGAACAATAAATATTTTGACAGAGTTTTGTCAGCTAGCTACTCCCTCGGTGCTCTGAACTGGAACTGATGCAGACCAAACTTGCTTTTGTGCAGCCGCTGAAAGAAGAAACAACCTCCGTGCCGTGTTTGCGCTAATACCAAAGCTGACCCACGGTTCCCCGAGCTGCCCCGAGTTCCGTCGCAAACAGCACAACGGGAGCACAGGTTTATCGGAAGAAAAGGAGGGGATTACTGCTCGGCTACCATTGACCGCGTCCAAGGCAACTTACGGTGCTGGATCATCGCTTTTAGAGCTCTACAGAGGGAGGAAGATGACCTAGAAGTCCTAACTGGCAGGATAACTGAGGGGACTTGACGTTTGCACAGCTTTCGTACCGCAAACCGCACGGAACAGCTGAGATGAAGGGATGTGTTTTGCCCCGGGGCTCCGTCACCTTCACCCTCCAGCCCACCTTCTCACCTCACACGCAGGATTTAAATTCCACTTTAATTTACCCAACTGTGTTTATGGGTAAAGAGCTCACCGAACAAAAAAAAAAAAAAAAAAACACTAGTAGTAAAGTGTCGCACAAACGAAAGAAAGAAAAAGAAAGAAAGAAAGCTGCTCAGAGGCCCAAGCGTGAACCCGGAAGATGACAGCTGCTGGTTCCAAAGAGCCTGTCGGTCGGTGACAGCTGCTGCACAGCGACAGTAACTAAAAGGTTCATTTTTAGTTCAAACACACCGGCTCCTGCTCTGTAGCACCGACATGGCCTCCTTCAGCCAAAGGAAACAAAGTCCTGTTTTCTTTGTGTCAGCAGCCGGTTTGGGACGGCGAAGGACAGAGATTAATAACCGTACGGAGCTGGATGAGGACTAAACACGGACGCTCTGAACCGCTCACCTCCGGCCTCGCGTCACGGAGCTGTCGGTGCGTGGCGAGGAAATAAGGGACAGCGGCGCAGCACTGGGTCACAACTGCACGCTTTCCCGTCCACGGTGGAGACTCCTTGGGAGAAAAGTCCAAACTGCCATGGCAACAGCGGGCCGAAGGAGCGAGGAGAACGGGGGCGCGGACTTTGCGTTTCCAAACAAACGCGCGGACCTGAGTGAAAACTGCCGGGAGCCTCGCGCGGGTTCTTGCTTTTGCGCCCCGTTTGTGCAGGCGCCGACAGCTCTGCTTTTACATTCATTGTGCGATGATAAAATATGAGGCGTACTGGGTCGCCATTCTGTTATTTTAAGTCAACTTTGCGCTGCAGCCCAACTGACGTGCCGTGTTTTGACAGCAAAGGTGTTCTTGAGCCACGCGTTATTTGCAGAAGTTTTATTTTCGCGGAGTCCCGCGGTCCCACGGCAGATTTCGTCGACGCTCCCGAGTTCCCTGAAACGGGCCGCCGCGTCGCCATCGGCGCCGCCGGGGGTCGTGTCGAAGAGGTCAAAGGTCAGCAAAACGTCGCTTTCGCGCAGCGGGGAAACACGCGTTCCATGTGTGAGCTGTGTCGGATCCCTCGCTGCTCTGCTGCGTGCTGGCCAGAGGAAGGTTAAACAGAAACTTCAGACTGCATTATTTTTGCACATTTTGAGGAGACCACGTTTGACACGATTATAAAATAAACCAAAGGAGCTGAGAGCGGACACCTGATCGCTCTGCGCTTAAGGGACTGGAAGGAGAAAGGCTGAGGATGCAGATGTACCAAAGGTTTCATTCGGGTGCCCTTGAGCTACTTTGCTCCGCTGTATACCTGGGTAGCTCAGTGTAAATGGCTTTAATGTACAAACCTAACACACAGTAATTTGTCTTGTACAAACATTACGTAAAAAATGTTTAAGAATAACCTGGTGTTGGAAAAAAAAACACAACCGGTGCTTCCAGAACTAACAGGAATCTGTAAAGCATGCTTGAGAAGTGTTTATTTTCCTGTGGAAATCAAACTGGGTCTCTGTCTCACCAGGAAAGAAGTGGCCGAGGAGCTCTGGAGAACCAGTCACGATGGACCGCTGACGGATGAGTTCATATACAAACCGAACAGAGGATTACATCTGACAACGTCTCCCGGCTACGCGTTTTTCAGCTTTCTTCACGGCAGGCAACGTTTTCAAAGCACGTAAAATGAACAAAAATACCAAACCTTCGCTTGTCCGACGTCACGGCGCACGATGGGAGTTTACGGGCGGTGCGGCGAGGTGCGAGATAATTTGACAAAATCCAGTAAAAGCTAAATAGCATTTTTACAAGAAGCCTCATTGTGCAGCTCATTAGGAAACTCCCAGAACTACAACCATTTTACTCGCTTTGGCCTCAAGAGGGTCATTTTCGGTGTTTTATGAAGAGAAGCGAAGAGCCGAGGTATCGGTGCCCGTGGTCGAGCGAAAACACCCCTTTCAGAGTCAAGGAACGCGACGGTCGGCTGCAGAGCATCCAGATGCCGGAGATCATCCCCTACCGCGCTTCACCGATCCATAAACTAAATGCCACATTGCACGTTCAGTTACTGTCCCGAATATCCCACTTTCAGCGAAAGGAGACAAGCCTTCCCATCAGCTAAAAGCTGCGGTGTTACGAACCACAAATTTTTAGCGAGAAGGTAACATTTCTTCACATAACTGCTTCCGCTCATTGCTTTCTTATTACCAGATTTCTCTTTATTTCATCCATTAATTAAACATAAACAAACTCTGAACAAAAGATGAAAAAATGTCTGGGAAGCCTTTTGTGAAGTCTGTTTAAATATACCGTTCACGAGTAGCGTTTTAGTACATAGTACTTACGCAGAAATCCTCCGAAAAGACAAAACCCACCATGCATACTGTAGAATCAGCAGTGTTTTTCCTTCAGACTATAATACTGAAATCCTTCTTCTTGGGCGGCTCTGCCGATGATAACGCAGACTTAAGAAAGTGCAGAGAAGAAATCTGTTCATACAAAAAGTTAACCTAACTAATAAGCCTGATCTGGGAATTGGTGAACTGAAGTATTTTGTTGGTAGCAATAACCCCCAAAAGTCCAGCTGCAAATTAACATCGGATTTTGTTCCTCCAGGTTGCAGACTTCTGTCATTCTCCGCAACAGGATCCCCGACAGCTCTGCCAGACAGCGGCTCATTTCGTCAGTCCCACCATGACCTCGCTGATGTCCCAGAGCTTGGCGGCCACGTCCTCGTCAGTCGCCTTTGGCAGAAGCGCCGCCTCCTTGCAGTCGGCAAAGCACTTGCCCTGGACCCCCTCGACGTCAGGGGAGCACGCCAGGTACAGGACGGTCTGTGCACCTTCTAGGGGGGTCTTGAAAAAGGCCCAGGAGACAAGGCCAAACAGCGGCCTGGCCAGCGGCGGGATACGGACGTGTCTGCCCAGGTTTGTGCGGACGATGCCCGGGGTGAGGGCATTCACGGTGACCCCGCTGTCCTCCAGGCGCTTGGCCAACTCCAGGGTGAACAGCAGGTTGGCCAGCTTGCTGCGTCCGTAGGCAAAGGCCTTGTCGTAGCTGTGCTCGCTGTTCAGGTCCTCAAAGTTGATCTCGCCACACTTGTAAAGTTTGGAGGAGACCACAACGATGCGGCTGGGCGCAGACTTCTTCAGAAGGTCCAGAAGCAGGCATGTGAGCAGGAAGTGTCCCAGGTGGTTGACGCCGAACTGCATCTCGAAACCATCCTCTGTTTTGGCGTAGGGGCACTGGTAGACGCCGGCGTTGTTGATCAGCACGTCGATCCTGGGCTCTTCCTTGTCGGTTTCAAAACGGAGACAAAAATCAACACCTTTCCATCACGCGTTATTAGCGGAACCAAGGTGTGAATTTACACAAGGTTACAACCGAGCAGAGACTCCAGTCTGTTTGGCCAAATAAAAGAATCTAATCATTTAATGGGCGAATCATAATCGCAAAGAAATTTGAGGCAGCAGGTGCAGTAGTTCTTCAGAAGGTACAAATACCCTTGATCGAGGTACCGACCCGGAACTGATACCCTGCCGTTTAAGCGGTTACGCACACTGTGCGGCCAAAAGGATGGTGATGACCAAAAAGTGGACACCTAGGCATCACACCAATATGTGCTTGTTGAACAGCCCGTTCCAAATCCATGGGCATTAATATGGAGTTGTCCCCCCTTTGCTGGTATAACAGCCCCAACTCTTCTGGGAAGGCTTTCCACCACATTTTGGGAATTTATGCCCATTCGGCCACAAAAGCATCAGTGAGGTCAGGGGAGAAGGCCTGGACTGCAGTCAGCGTTCATCCCAAAGGTGTACAGTGGGCTTGAGGTCAGGGCTCTGTGCAGCCACTCAAGTTGTTCTTTACCAACCTGGGCAAACCATGTGTTTATGGAGCTCCCTTTGTGCATGGGGGCACAGTCATGGTGGAGCAGAAAATAAGCTTCTTCTCCAGTCTGTGGCCACAAAGCTGGAACCGCACAGTTGTCTAGAATGCGATCGTACGCTGTGAAACAGGGCCGAAACAGCTCGGCTCAGTCAACAAAAAGGGGCGGGAGGGTCCACACACTTTTGGCCATACAGCGTACCTGTAAGAAGCTTAATGTACAAATGACAACACGATCGTTCCCAAACATGCAAAGTTGGCTCCTGCGCGGCGAGGGGCCGCCGGCAGCCGCATGAGTTCAGCACTCCGGATAGCTCTCCCCGAAACGCGCTCGTTCAAGCTCGGACCCCACATCCTTCTGGCCACGACCACAGCGCATGCACAGCAGCGAGCAGCACTGTTGGAAAACCGAGAAGAAGAAGAGGCCGGGTTCCAAACACAACAAGAGCAATATGAAGAGGGGCAAAGCTTTTTTGTTTTTAAAGATGAATAGTGGCGTGAATTAGGAGGCTGCCCCGTTTCATGGGCTTGAAAGGGCTCCAAACCCCCCAACCCCTGAAACCCACACAGGCTTCTGGGCTTCCAGTCTGACGTTGCCGAGGCCAGCCTTACACAGGCAGCAGAAAAATAATGACGGCGGGATTCATATGAGTAATACATTACGAATAAAACAAGCTTGTAGGCTTCTTTGGAAATAGCGTGAGGTTTCGGGGCTGAGCTGTGCGGGAGAGCGCTGCTAGGTGATGAAAACGGGCGTACTTTTGGAAAGAACCGCAAAACCGAGCCAGTGGCTCAGGGACAGACAGCGGGCTGCAAAGGTGCTGCTTATTCGCCGCAACCTGCGAACGAGGTGCGGCAACAAACACGAAGACGACGCGGCGCTGCGTTCGCTGCTGTTGCGTCTGCACCGCTTAGCCACTCGCCGGTACCTTGACGATCTGCTCACAGAAGCCGCGCACCGACTTGAGCGACGCGAGGTCCAGCAGCTTCACCACGACTTGTCCCGGCTGGGCTCCAGCCTCCTGCCGGATGTGCTCGGCCGCCTCCTCGGCGCGCCGCGGGTCCCTGCAGGCCATGATCACGCGGGCCTGCAGCCTGAGCAGCTCGGCCGCCGTGGCCCGACCGATGCCGCTGTTTGCCCCCGTCACTATCACAGTCTTCCCGCGCATCATGTCGGCGGTGGAAAGTATCTGGCGATGTGCAAAACGAGCCCCGGCCCGGTTCCGTGGCCCAAAGCGCCGCCGGTCATAAACGCGTCAGAACAACTTGGCCGAACTACCGGGATCTGCGGCGAAAACAGACTACGACGACCAGCGTCCCTTGCGAACTCCACCGCCGAAAACTTTAGCGACCAGCATTCGTTGCGAATTCAGGGTCTTAAAAAAACTACAATGACCAGCATCCATCGCGAAGTTCCGTCGCGTCTTCCCTGAGCTTTATCGAAATAAAAATATCTGCACGGATGATGGAGCGGATGAATAAAAAAAAAGAGTCTGCCGAACATCGGACGACGACTGTGAACATGAAACACAACACGAAACACGTGAATTAACAAAGTTATTAAAAGTAGCAAAGGCATTCCCTTTTATCAGAGAATCCCATAGATACTAGAGCACATGAACTGAAGGGCACTGCAGAGAAAAGTGGACATGTGATATATATAACACCAAAACATAGAGATACTCACCCATCTATCATAATTTACTTTTTAATGTAGCTACAAACATTTTACAGAAGTGAAAGAATAAAGTGCTTAAACTGAAATCCCAGTCTTCATATCAAAGTTATACAAAGTATAAGTAATACATTAGTTTTAGTGAGTTCAAAAGTGCACAAGTCAAAGGTTTACAGAAGTAATGAAGTCAAACAGTTTCCATCCCCTCAACACAAAACACAGCACATTAGTGCATTGCACATATTACTGCCAGAAGATCTACAACTATATAAAAATCTATGCCATGCACTGAAGTAAACTGCTAGACAATCCCATTTGCATTGAAAGCTAAGACTCGGAACAAAACATTACATTTAAATTTCTTTTTTAGATCTACTCAGACCCTAATACAATGAACCATAAAAAAGCTGCTATCGAATATATAGTAAATGAAGAAAGCTGCAGACTATTCCAAAGCACCTTATTTCCTAAGCGACTGCTACTCATCTACGTGCAATGCATATGGGCCCAGCGAAAGTGCGGTGTTCTGCTGCTTTGCAAGGATTTAACTCTGAGCGATCCCATAAGGCACATGGGCAGCAACGGTTCCTAGGTTCTGCGCTTCATCAACGTGGCGCTTCTGGTCATCGAAGAAGATGTGAGGGCGAATTGTCTGCAGGTAGGGAGCTTTAGATGATCCGGACAAGAAAAACATCTCGTCGATCTCCAGGCCGTAGCTGCGCAGGGTCTTCAGCGCTCGGCCTCCAGCCTTGAATGCATTCCTGGATGTCACCAGGTATGTGCGGATCGGACAGTCCTTATTCTTGTGGTAAAATTTCTTCTGAAGCTTCCCCAGTGCTTCAGAGAAGCAATACAGGGGTCCCTGAGAAAGCAGGACACAAGCAGTCACTCACAGTGTCCCACTGTTGTTGCATCGGTGCTGATATTGAGCAGCTCAGGCTGCAGTTCATGCAAAAGACCTCCACAAAGAGCAACATTTTGCGAAGCCTCTACCAGTAAACACACAGTTTAGCTTGAAACTAATCTCACCGGCAACTTGAAGGTTGTTTTGAACAAAAGCATCAGCAGTGAACATCAAATTAAACTGCACACTGTAGTTAAATCAGAATCACATAATAGAACTGATACTAGAAGATAAAATTTCTCCCCAAAAAGCAGAGAGCACAAGGTTCCTGCTTGTAGTCCAGATGTGAACATCCTGCAAGCTGCCCAGTGATCATTTGGGGAAAGGGGTTGTAAAGCTATACCTCAAGGTACAGAAAACCAGCAACAACACGTTTCATCCCCACCTTGGGAAGAGGCCTGTTCTCATTCTTTTGCTCGTGTTGAAAAAAGCTTTTAAGGTTCTGCGTGTGGGTGATGATCTCAGCCTCATCTGAGAAGAGGACGCCATCGCCATCGAAAGCCACGCAGAGCTGCTTGTCATTCGGCTCATTTCCATTGTCCAGACTGAACATTGTGGCCGCAGCGATTCCTGGGGACGCAGCAAAGTAATTCCATGCAACACCACGCAACGTTAATGTAACATCTGCAGGTTAAGGACCGTGTGCATTTGGTCCACGGGCTGCTGAAGCGTGGGGAGCCCTTTGTTTGTCACGAAGAACAGATTTGTAGACCTCGAGCCATGCATTGCTTTGCAGAAGAGCGAAGAAAACAAATGCTGACATAAATATCTGCATTACAGTAGTAGCTTCATTTTTTAAGTTCTGCCAAGGAATGTGTTTCGATAATTTATGCACAAAGCACATTCCCTCCATTTATTTTCCACACCATTAAATGTAATACAAATACAACCGTGAAAACCAGCAACCACTGAAATTGGCACCGCTTTTTACCAAAGTTATGGGTGTAAAACTATGAAAAAACAAACATTAATGACACGGCTCAGCTGGATGTATACGAGTGCCGAAGACGATCTAAGAACAGGACAGGAACCCTACCCGCATCGATGGCCTTCTTCACTTCGGTTGCATCTTTGGACAGATACAATTTGGGATTGTAGGCCGCCAGGTAATTGTCTGGGCTGTCTCCACCGGTCACGAAGAACTGCTCAATGGGTAGGTCTGCCAGGGAAAGGGAGACACGTTTATTCACAAATGAACACATTCATGTACAGTAGCGCACATCTTGGTATGTAGCCACGCACAGTCTCCTGTTGAATCAGAGCACATACTCAGTAACCATGTACGTGACAAATAAACTCTTTTGTCTCTTACTGACTATTGGCCATCACCTTACACAGGTAAGAAATTCATCTGTTAAACATGGGAAATAAACCCAAGGAACGAATGAGTCTGACATTACGGTGAGACTGCTGACTCTACAAATGACTGAAGAAAACCGCCAAAGTCCTTTTGTGACATCCAGCTGATACAGGAATGAAAAACATGGGAGTTTGTTTTTCTGTTTTTTTCTGTGCATTACAGGGGTGTTGTAACTCTACTCACTATAGTGGTTTATGCTGTTGATGAGGCGAACTCCGACTTGGGCGTGGTTGCTGGTTTCGAGGACGATGTGGAAAAGCTCATTGCTCTCTGGGTAGAGTTCACGCAGCTGGGCGTTAACCATCATGACAGCCTGGGGAGACGGACGCACACACGCGTACACACACAAAGACATGGTTTGAGTCACCCAGCCGCCTTTTAGAACTCAGTGCCGTCCAACACCAGACAACACACACTGACTCCCCGACTTCCAGCAAAGCACCTCCCAGCATTCAGGTTGCTCAACAGCTGACAGCTAAGCATCCCTGTGCATGAGACCAAGGGATTAAGCAAATGACTCCATCTGACAGATGGGAAATGATGACACGTCAATGACTTATTCACAAGCGACTCAAAGTTACAGTGCTGTCACCGATGATGTCACTGACAGACCCACCTTGACGAAGGGGAAGGCCACCCCAGGCTTCAGGGGCTCTTCCTCATGCTCAAGCTGGTAGGTCAAGTAGCTGTCGAGCCCCCGCTCCTTGTACACCTTCATCTCTTCAACCATGTTGAAGAGAGCGCAAGACGACACGGCCACAGTCACTGCATCTTCGGTTGTGGACTGCAAACCGCACACACACACACACACACACACACACACACACCTCACTGCTGAGTGCCAAGACCATCAACATCACAGACAATCGGAAGGGAAGATGGGAGCAATAACAACAACGCAGCATATCAACTAAAAGTGGAGTAAAAACACCAACTGTACTACATTTGTGCATTTAACTGATGTTTTTTTCAGAATGAATTACACTAATTTACCTCCTCATACAGCTGGGTGATTTTTACTGTCAGTTATAATGCATTAATCCCCACCCATTATAAAAACATATCAAACTGTGGAGTACAGCAGGAGGTGGGATTCAAACATTGGTCCCTTTTGTTTCAAGGTGACAGTTCTATCCACTACACCACCTGTTGCCCTCACCACTACTTACTAATAATAATAATAATAATAAAAATAATAATAACAACAACAACAACAATAATAATAATAATAATAGCAGCAGCACACTGACACCCCCCCCAAGTTCTCACCAATTGCGGTGTCATTGCGCTTGTCCCAGCCCCTGCAGCGGTTCTTTCTCCATTGTCCCTGGGGTTCATTCTGGTCACAGTCACGGTCACGGTCACTGTGGATGCTCTGCGAGAAATCTGAGCCTTCAGGATCCAACCACAGGTATTCTTATTTGGTGAAAACTGGGCGTGCCCTCGCGTTACGAAGAGTGACACATAGGGCCATACAGGTTGCACTTTTTATTTGCATGGAAACAAAGATCAGGAAAACTGAAACAAGAAGGCACCGCCAGGCCTTTGGGTATGAACCTGCTGTTGGACTACAAACACCGCAGCTCGCAATAATTCGTCCGTGTGTGTTTTTCCCATCCACTTGACACCGCCGTGTTTCTCTCGTGTGTGTTTGGGGAAGGGGGGTCCTTTTCCTGCCCCCTCCCCGAAAGTCCACCATTACACCGGCTGTTTGGGCATTGTTATTATCACGATAGGTTTTTATAACCCCAGTTTGAGCCTCCTTTACCGCTGCAGAGCCCTGGAGGTCGATGGAGCTGCGAGGAATGCAGTCAGTCGGCTTTTCACGCCTATTTTCATGCACATTTTTGACCCGTGGCTTCTGAGAAATTGAAACTGAGACAAAGCTGCTGTTGGACTATCAGCTCCAGCACCACATTTTAATACCCAGGTGTGTGAACCCTGTAGAACTGCTGGACTGTAAGTGGATTTGTGCTGCTAAAAGGCAGCCTCATCTTCCCCTACGCCGGGTTTGTAAAGGCTTCACACTGTAACTGTAGGCTGAGTCATCATGGGCGCCCCGTGTTGGACCCTGTGGACGGCCGGTGTGTGGGTGCGACCCCCACAGCGGTTACCCCCGGACCGGGTTCAGCGGCGGCCCAACACAGCACCCCCACAGCCCGGCTGATATTTTTTCCACAGGTTGAACAGTTCTGCCCCAGCCCAGCGTATTTCTGCACCTTTGCCCCTTTACGCCAGCATCTCTTTCGCTTAGCGTGCAGGTTTAGGCTCCAACAGTTTGTTTACCAGGAACGCATTTCCTTCAAAAGCACAGCTATCGTCCGATATCAAAGCTGCTTTTGTTTCCTGCAACTTTTCTCTTTGCGCTCGAGTCCCCGCGTGCGCGGCCATAAATAAGCAGCGAGCGATCTTGAGAGTTGGGCGCCTCACCATCTGTAATAAATTATTCAAGTGTAAATTCTTCGCTTTACTAATTCATGATGTGTTCTAGAGTAATAGGCCCCACCTATAATAATATATTGTATAATGTGTTTTACTTTCCCTTTGCCATTTTCTTCTGCTGCCAGTTCATGCCGAGGCGGTAGAGGCCGTGAAGGAAGAAACCGTTCGCTTGGCCCTTCCCATTAAGAGGTAAATCATGCGGTTTCGCTGCGTTTAACGCGTTGCCACTGTTTATTTGCACAGTCCTAAGGGTGGCAATCCTTCGTTCTGCCGTAACCGTAGCTGCTAAACCTCTGGTTCCTGCTCTGCGCCACTGTGCTGCACTTCTCATTTTCATTAAACAATTCCCCACTTGCGCTCTTGCCCTCCGCTTCCAAGTTGCAAGAAAAATAAACCGAGCACTTAGAGGCCCTTGGTGGCCAAGTAAAATATCTCCCGGGTCTCCGGTCACACTATCATTTCCACAGTTGGTAATCTGGGCAAACCTGACGTGTGCTGTCCCACAAGGCCCTGGCCTGTCAGGAGGTCCAGCCGAGCACCGGGCCTTAGGCACTACCTGCTTTGTTTGCGCTGCCGGATGACATCCCCGGCCGCCCGGCGGAGACAACAGGCTCGCACGCGCGACGCGGCAACGGCAGCCGCGCCCTCCGCGAAGCCCCGAGAGCTCCTTTCTGCTCGCGGTCCGGCGTCAGGAACGGACCGGAGCCGAGCACCCGGGGATGATTTCCACGAGTGTTTCTTTCACCCTATCGCCGTTTCGCTTCTTAACATAACACCGCCGATGCGCACATTCAAACCCGCACCGTTTATTTAACTTACAACCCAAGTCCACAGAAGAAAAATTGGCCCACGAAATGCAGCGGCTGCGCTGCTTCTAACCACCCTGGTGAGATGACACTTTGACTTGTGAAGGTATCGGTGCTTCCACAAATTAAAACGCTCTGCCAGCGCAGTTGCTAAGATGAATGTGCTCGATATATTTAATATTATTAACGGCATTTGTTCCTTCGGAGTCTGACAACCCTAAGAAAAGTCATACATTTTCCAAAAGGTAGCTGTTTGCGTTGCGTAATAATTCCTAAAATTCAGCTTTTTAGTGGAATTCAGGCGGTGCAGCAGCAGACCTTGGGCTGAGCCATTTGCTGCAGTGTGAGGTGTACAGGCATCGCGCTGGTGCGGGAGTGACAAAATGCCCCGGGCAGGTCCACGGCTGTGTTGAAGCTCAAAAACGGTTTAGGATCACGGCTCTCAAAGCGGTCCTTCCCACCCATCTAATCAGAAACAAAAGCAAAAACTGTCTGCGGTGTCGCCGGCCAGCGACAGCCCTGCAGTTCCAGCGCGGCTCACGGCTTTGTAGACTCGGACCCGAGCGACTGTGGGAAACGGCCGCAGCTTCCCGAGCAGCCATCCGGGTCCCTCGGGCCTCTTTTTCTTATTCGTCTGCCGTACGGGGCGTGACCGCACTTTGAGCACCGGAGGGATGTTGGTGTGAGTAGTGGAGCCCCTTGGCTCTAACGTGGCAGGAATAAGCAGTGCTTCACCGTCAGGCAAATAATCCCCAGCGCGTTGTCACTTCCTCCGCTGGATTCTGTGTCAATAAGGCCCACGTGTTTGATGCACGCTTAAACGCAGCGGACCGGTGTGAGCTCCCCTGGTAACCGATTATTTCCACAAACAGCGCTTACGGCCAGTAGAAAAATCCCACATAAAAAAACAATTAAAACGCACTCTGTCATCTTCGTAATAAAAAACAGGTTTCGGGGATTTAATGTATGACCTGGATGACAGGAGCCGTCTGGATGTGTCGAGAATTTTGCGAAAGCTGGATTTGTGATTAATGGCTGCCGATGGGGGACGAAGAGCTGGGGGAGCAGCGCTGCCCGGGGCGATCGTGGCCAAGTGACCCCCGCACCCCCGTCCATTAACACGGGGAGACACCACCACGGGAGTGGCGTGCGGAGGTCTGGTTCACCGCTGGTCGGGTCGTGTTACAACGCTGAACTGCCAGTGTACATCCGCCGGGGCCCGCGCTGTCCGACCGGAGCGCAGAGTCTCCGCCGACGTTCCCTACCAAGGCTTGACGGCTCCTGTACGGTGTGTGCAGGGTTGGCACAACTTCCCAAAATAAAGCTTGCAGGCTGCGAACCCAAAGGCAGATCATCCCCGCCACCTGCTTCTGGTACGATGCAGCCGAACTCTACAAATAAACCTGGTTGGAGGCAAAGGGGAGTTCCCATCGCCGCCACCAATGGAGCACACGGGTGCACGAGCCAGTGAAGCCCAACGGGGCTCTGCTGTTCTTCCTGGGTGAGTTGGATCGTCGTGAGGGGCTTCCTGTGGATCCCTTAAAAGTGGTTCTGGATTTTGGCTCCCTTTGTCCCTCGGAGCTGCTCTGTCGCTCCCAGCATTCGAGAGGACTCTCAAAAGCCATGTCTTTCCCTCCTGATCTCCCCACTCACAGCATCTCCATATTTCCTCCCTTGCAAGTCACTTTGGAGAGCAGCGTTTGCTAAGTGAATAAATGCAAATGGGGAAGATCTGTCATGAAAACAGGAGGGCTGATCTGTGGGGAGCAGCAGGATGAGCACAGAATGGGTGGGGAGCGTTGTGATGAAGAACAGGCCCGCAATTCCCCGGTCGGAGGACCCAGCGAGCGCCTCGCTGATGCTCCCGGGTGCGCGAAGCGGTCACTGCCAGCATCGGCAGCTCCTGCCTGCGTTAAACTGAAGGAGCGCAGTGAGTGACCCACACGTGTCATAAATTGGGAGAAATCTCCTGCGATGCGGGGGATTACTTCCTACACCGTAAAGGCTTACAACTGACACGAGCTGCTTTCCTCGGGCCCGTCACGGCCTGGCCCCAGACATGCTTTTCATTAAGAGCCGCTTTGCGAAGCAGCTCCGGAGATTCCAGCGCGAAGACAGCGCCTGCAGCTAACTGGCTTCCTGCTCACGGCCCCCATTACTCCAACTTGAACTTCAGAATCAATCGCCCAAGAACAACACTGGACGTATATGGACCTGGGACGGGTCTACAAAATCACTTGACCCCCCGCAAGTCAGAAAAAATACTTCCCTGTGGAAAACATGCAAGAGCATCCCTGAGGAAGCGTGAAGAAGGACACATTAGGACTTTCCTTCCGGATACCTCCGGTTCCTTTGAGGGGCCGTATTTCTGCTGCCAAACGGTGGCCCCGCCGGGCTGAAGCCCACCGTAAGCACGGTGCATGCAAAACACGGCCACGTGCAGCTTCGTCTCAGCCAACAAGGTGCCGGGTTCATTTGACTGTCATTCTGCACAGACGTGCAAGCGGGAATGGAACGTGGCTTCTCCTGGACCCCGGTGCTCAGTACGCCGAACACAACGCAAGGACACAGACAAACCGAGGAAGAAAATAAAAGAGTAAAAGAAAATGCACAGATGAACAGATACGAAGATCGGGTACTAGAAGACAGGAGGAGTGCAAAGCGACGGTGGTGCTACAGCGGGAGGTGGCCGCTGGGCCTTTAGCCACAGCTCAACGGCTTCTGTTTGCGGCGGCGTGAGGGTGGGGGTGCCAGATCTAGAGGCGGGACGCACACCCCCCCAAACTAGTGGCGCAATCCTGCAGGGATGAAAACGGAGAGCAGGGCGGCGTGGAAGCATGTGGTGGCCCGCAATTACGGCCGTAATTGTCGGAGTTGTACAATCCATCATGAGGAAAGGCTGCGGCCGTCTGCGACGCATCAGGCGGCGGGGCGCACCCAGCCTTTCTTCATCTATTAGCCGTTATTACCCACTTCGCAGTTATTTTCGGGACGTGTAAACAGCTTAGCGGCAGCCATGTTCCTGCGGCGGCCTGGATGACAGATTGCAGCGTGGTGCTTCCCAGGCCTGCACGGGCGGGCCCGTTCGGGCCGCGCCGGAGCCCAGCGCCCACGTGGCCCTTCGCTCGACGCCGACAGCAAAGACAGCGGTCGTGGCCCAAAGGGGCATCCGGGACCCGTCCTCCACATCGCCGCTCTTCCGCTGACGGGCAACTGAGACGATTATCGGGCGCTCGGCCAAACGGGCCGAGGAGACGAGAACTTGGCTTCTTAAGCGAACGCCAAGCTGGGTGCCATTTTTGCGAGCGTTTTGTTACCAAAGTGGCACTGGGAGTGAAAAGGGGGGGGGGGGGTGTTTATGGAGCCCAACAGGTGACCCCCCCACTGCAGTGGTGGTCAGTCGTGATCAGCTTGCCACCAACCTTGACGCTTGCCCTCTTTGGGCTTCTAGGTGTGACGTGTACGTGATGTTGTTATTTACCACGTTTATCAATTTAGCCAACCATCTTCTCCAGAATGACCCGTGCCGCCGTTTTACTGAGTTACCCATTTAGACAGCAGGGTAATTTTTACTCTGTCACTTCAGCACGAGTAGTGGGGGTTGAAACCTGGTTCTTCTGAGTGCAACAGAGCAGCTGTGTGTTGGGGTGTGGGCCACACGTGCAGCAACGTGGTTGCTGGCAGAACAACCTCGGGGGTTTAATTGTTATGTAAAGGGTCATTTATTGGCTATAAAAACACGAGGGAGATAGCAGGGGACGTTAATGTAATTTACGGAGCAGAGAACTGAGGGCCTCGACGCCCCCGCCTCACCTTGCTAGGGTTACACACTGGGTGTTTACATACGGTCTTCATGCACTGCTTGTCTATTTTGGCACTCCGGGGCTGGAAAGGTCATGAATTACACTTAGCGGGTTTTTTCCCAGTAGCCGACTTGCTAATTTAGCACACTGTCACAGACAGCCAGCAAAAGCAGCTGGACCCCACCTCCATCTGAAAAAAATCTCCATCAAAGCAACCAGCAACTGGTTCGAGCTCTTTTTGCTTTCCTGAAATAATTCACCCCGGGGGACACGAGCGTGTTTTCCCCTGGTGGCTTCTTGTCAGCGGGAGGTGGAACGTGCAAGTGCGGGGCGGCAGGAGGAGCGTACGGGTGCGCGTGAGGTCCGTGCCCGGTCTGCCCCGGGGAGGCCGAGCTTGGCCGAGGAGGTCCGACGCCGTAAAATCGGGCGTTTCCGCGGAGAGCCGCCAAGGGGAGGGACGTGCGTTCGGTAGGCACCCCGCGCGCCCCTTCCGTCCAGGTGTCCGCTCGGGTTGCCGAGCGCGGGGGCGCTGGCGAGGAGAGACTGACCAGCGCAGCACTTTAGCTCGAGGCCAGTGGGCTTGACGTAATTTTACACCTGCGATTTCTCTGCTGTCTGCTTCTCCAATGTCAACATCCTTGTGTTTTTCCAGCTTTGGCGAACTTGATAGACGATATATCCTGAACAGAACAGGTTCACTTTACACGGAGGGAGAGGGTCCTTTTTAAAGCTGTGTATTTATTTACCTTTTCTTGCCGTGGCCGAAATTGTGCTCACCGTGGTAATGACCCAGCGGCATTACTTAATTGTTTACATGTTAATGAATGATGGAGCAGGGTTCGAATTTATTGAGTGTGTTTAACCGCTTTTACAGTTTCCCAGGGTACTCCGATACAGCAGCGGGGGCCAAAGCAGTGATCTAAGCTCATTGAGCCGCTATTCGAGCAGAAGGAAAGTCGGGCCATCTCGACTGCCGAGGCCCTGCATTTTCTCATGATCGCAATCTCGGACCGAGTTCAGAGGGTAACGCGAGCAGCCCACATCCGCGCTTGGAGCCCGGTACGCTCGCGGTGAAGGACGCGCGCCCAGAAGCTAAGCACAGACTGGGAAAGAGCCTGCTGGCCAGAGTGCCACTTGTCCACCTCCCAGAAGAGCTCTGCTCCATCTAAGCAAGGCCTGTATCTACCTGCACAACTGGGAACAACTGGGAAACGGGAACTTGGCTCTGATGCGACTTCACCACCAGTCATCGACACCGAAGCGATCTAAGGTCCCAGTCGCTCCTCAAACACTTGCGAATTAGCACTTCGGCAAACGAAACACGTTTTCCGGCCTCGCGTTCACCTTCAACGCCAAGGAAGCGCCGAACGATCGGCTTTTTGTTTGTGCAAAGAAGCCCGGCGGCCCGGAGCGCGGACGCGCAGTGGTTCGACCGGGCCACTAGGTGGCAACAACTCCTCTTCTTTGCACAAGTCGTAGCTTTAAGGAAGAGCTGCGCACAAAGGGTCGAGCGTCCCACAGGAGAGAAAGACGTTATGCATTCTTCGCGAAGGCAATCAGCTTCCAGCTGCAGATGTGGAGTTCAGGGACCAAGAATTTGGCAGACTCCTGCGCCTCGCTGAGCAGCCTTAATTCATGCCCCTTTTCATGAGCACTTCTTGGCAAAATCCTCCCCCGTCCAGCTACCCACTGCAAAATCTCACCGTGTTTTTCCGGTATTCTGCTGCCACCGAGCTGCACGTGGGGTTGGGTGGACAGCAGAGCATCCGGTGGAAGGGCAGTGGGGGGGGGGGTCACGCGACACTAAACCGGACGCCCCTCTTTCCCCAACCTCTGGCCCGCAAGTGGGGCGTCTGTCCCGGGCAGCAAGAGGTCTGCGCGAACTTCCGCTCTGCCTCAGCGCGCCACAAAACACGGCGGCGCAAGTGCGACTGCATCCAACCCGAGCAGGGGTCAGGGGTCGTCCACGGGACCCGCTCGGTCGCAGCTCCCCCCCCTCCGCCCCGCCCCGCCCCGGCTGGCGGCCGTGTTTGTGCGTACCACCTGCTCTCGGCAGCGTACATGACCTGACCCCCTTCCTCTCCTTCATCTTATAATAAACACTGGCCGTTTTAGCAGAGCCTTGTTTGGACGAGAGGAGGCCCAGGACTGAGCTGCAGCTGAGGGTGGGAGGTTTTCTGGACTGCTGGGGGCGTTTGATGTTCTCATTCCCGCCTGATTAATGTAGTCGGACACCTGGCAGTCGGGGCGCGGGCCATACAGGCGACGTTTAAACTGCCGGCCGCTGGAGATGATGGCGCCGTGCCTGAGCGCGCCCACCGCAGAGCTGCCTGGGCGCAGGACTCTGGCTTCGGTTCGGCCCTTGTGGGTAAGAGGTGCACCCGTGATGGAGCTCTGCGGCCTCCTGTCAGAATGTTAAGGGAGCAAATGTGCCTGGAGGAGCAGCAGTAGCAAAGCACTCCCCGCTGAGAACATCCATCTCCAGTAATGGCGTCCGCGGGTTAGAAACCTCAAGGTTACGCGTCTGGATGGATCTTTCACCATCCTCAAGGGGAACCAAGCCAACCGGTGACCGAGCCTACGGCTCGCCAACCTCACTGTGGACCAACCCGACTGCTAACCCGCATCACTACCGGTCAACTTCGGCGCGGGCCGACCAACCTCACACGCTCAGTACCTTCCACGCAGCTCTTGTTTTGCACAAAGTCCTGGCAAGAAGAAACACCTCACATCTATTTAACAAACCAGCTTCCTTCTGAATTTCGGGGAGAAGCTGAGTTACTCCATGCCAGTGCCGCAAACCTTTAAACCTTAAACATGGATTCTCGATCGGTCAACACAATCCTCCTGACCCCACGATGATGGGTAGGGCGGTTCCTGGCCATGACTCATTCACTTCCCTCAAGGCTGACATGGGCTGGGGGGGCCGTGGCCTCGCGCCACGCTCGCCGGCTCTGTTTACAGGGGCTGCATCTGCTGGCGATTTATCCTGCCGACCAGGGAAGAGATGAAAAGAACCCGCTGCCTCAAAACATGGCAAGCGAAGTCTAAACGACAGGGCTGCGTCGTCGCAGGGCCCTTGTCCCGAGGTGCGGTGCAGTGCCGCTTCGTGGCCCTTCGAGCGCCCGCCCTCCCGTCCACGCAACTCCCCCGAAACAAACAAACGCTGCAGAGACACCGCGGCACTTCCTCTGCCGCGTGAGCTGTGGCTTCCCCCGTCCAAGGCTCTCCAAGGGGCCCGCGCGCAGGCAGCTTCCCTCCGAACCACGGCCCGAAGCCACTCGACGGCATCGAGCGCGACGCCCGGGCAGGCTGCGGTGCTCTAGGGTCCAACGCCGGGCCATTTAATGCAACTGCCCGTAGTGGCCGGGCTTAACCCCGGCCTGACCGGACCGCCACCGTGGCTCTCGTTCAGCCCGTTTACTGTCCGCAGAGCGCTAATGACCACAGAACGTCCTTCCACGGCATTTTTCCCCCAATATTATTGCTCCGAATTCTTAAATTGAGGGGAAAATTCACCAGAGACCTGGCGGGGCAAAAAGGAGCAGAGCACTGCCCCGAATAAATCTCTGCTCATTTCGGAGAGCAGCTGAGGCCGCCGCGCGCCTCCAGGGGAGGAGCTCTCCAAAGCAAACAAGAGCGAAGCGGAGGTGAACGTTCGCAAAGCGAGCGCGGGCCCAGGAGCCGCTCGGGGAAATACGTCCTCTTCAAAGCCGGGCAATTACGGGGGGGCAAGAAAACAGCCTCATACTGATGGCTGTCATAACACGAACAAGGACGTCCACATGAGCGCTATTCCATAATTTCAGAATATTGCCATTAATCATTTTGCTCTGCGTCTCCGCGCTCGGAATAACATCAGACTTCATCGCTGTGCAATGCAGCCATTTGTTTTCGCTAAATGTAACAGAGTGTTTAACTTTCCCTCGTAACAGCGTAGCACAATGAAGTCGACATTGTGTAAATACAGCCTTGTCTTTTCTCTTAACTGCTCACCTAATAAAGATTTATTTTGTTTGGTTGGATAATTACCCGCAGCGCAGCCGTTTCCACGGTTTTTAGCGCCCGTTTCAGGCAGGAACGCGCCGGTGACCTTCGGAGGTGCGTTTCTGCCGCCCGCTCCGAACACCCGTCGCTCCGAAGGAGGCGGAAAGGAGCAAAGGGAAAGACTCCGGCGGTCACATTCACAAGGTGGCGACGGTGAAGAAGCCCCGAGGAAGCGATGAGCAGAGGCTTGCGTCTCACGACGCTTAGCTGCACGTTGTCGTCGGCCTCGAACGCACGACCGCACGCATCTTAACCTGGAAAACGTTGCAAAGGTTACAGCCGAACATGACGTTCACTTTTATCTGCTGGCGAACAAAACTGGAGCCAGAAGTCTTTTCATAATTTGTTAAAGCTTAAGAATATACAGTAGACGCCTCTTATTTATGGGATAGATCTGGTATAAATGTAACCAAATGCTACTTTAATTATATAATCATAATAATAATAATAATAATTTTAAAAGTCACTCAACGCTACGGAAGTGAGCTGGACTAATGTGGCCTTTTGTTCGGTGCTCTTTACTGCCATCTATCAGCTCGGGAGGAAATTACCGGTTTGTGTCGGCCACTAAGTTTTAAGAATCCGCTTAGCGCTGCCAACCTAAACCTGAAAAATACTCAAGGTTTCGAATCCTGTAAGGCCGGCACCTCGACTGGTGCGGACGGCGGAAGCTGGTATATTCACTTTAGTTAGAAATAAATGTGCCTACCTCCCTTACTGTGTTTAAAAATGCACCAAACGAAACGGAGTTCTGCAAGTGAATTCATACGACTTCAACGCATGACATTAATGCCCGACAAGCAAAACAACTCTCTAAGGATTAAGGGAATGTAAACAATTTAAAACATATTCAGAATGAACAGCCACTAAAAGAGCACAACATAAACAGCATTTATAGATGAAATAATCCATCTGAGACTCAGAGGCTCGTTTCAAAGACGGAAAGGAGCGAAAGGCACAGTGGGGTAAAATGAGAAGGGATGTGAACTGCTGCGGAATTCGGCGTGCGGTTCAACGCAAAATGGTACGAAGCGAAATGAACTCAAACTCTAATCTCCTATGAAAGAAAATGTACCATGAACACCCTTGGCGGCCGCCACCATGCCGTGGTGCATTGTGAAACTTTTATTTTCCCAAATTCAAAAGCAATTTTTAACAGTTGCGGCCGCGAAAATCTAACAGTTAGTCACAGTTTCTTGGTATGTCGCTTCGGATGAGGGCTTTGCGGGAAATATCCCGTAGCGCCGTGTGAGACGAATATGGACGAGACTTTACACGATAGTTATCTGCTTCTTATTCCTCATTGCCACCTGCGAATTATCCACACCGCTCTCCCTTTCCACGTTTCCGCAGCAGCGCCCAGACCTCGGGCCTCCGCTCACCCTCGGCTTGCGGCTCCGGGCGGGAGGGCCAGCCTGGACGTCCGCGCAGATTCCCACCGGAAACCTGAGGACGGACTCGGCCGCCGACTCCCCTGGTTGACAAAGGGCGAAGGAGCAGAGGCTCTCTTTCATGGTCTATGATAGCAGGAGTGGAATTTACAATGAAAGGAAATATAAACACACACGTAAATAACATTTGTGTGCGACTCACCACAGGACCGAGTGTAAACAAGCACTGGAAAAACAGAGAGACAGCGTTTGCTTAAAAAAATGGGGCTTGCGCCGAACTGTAAATAACGAAAAAAAGCCACGTTGGATGCATAAAGTGCTTTGGACAAGAAAATTGAAAACACCGCAAATGATATCTGTTAACTTCTGAGTGGGATCAGCGTGTTTTCCTCAGGCTTAAGGGAGGGGAACAATTTTCTGTGAAAGAGCCGCAGAGGAAGGAGACCCTGACAGCGCCCTTTACTGACATGCAGCTTTGGGGGTCCGCAAAACTCACGGCCCATGCGGTACAGCAAAGGGCTGGCAGACAGCGGTACAGTAAGAGCAGTGCAAGCACGGTTCCACCTTCCTTAGAGCGCTGTGTCATCAGCTCCACACACACACACACACCAATGAGAGAAATAAACACAGATATTCGTCTTCATCGTGACTCCTTATCCTGCTCCAGTCGCGGTGCAGAAAGAGCTGCAGGATTTATTTGCTTAGCTGTGTCCCTGATCCAGGATCGGGTTTCATTCTCCTTACACACAGCTGCGTGTTTGATAAGGTGGCCCAGCGCAGGAGCCCTGCTTGACATTGCAACAGCAGCATTCTGTTGGGATGTGAACTGGCAACCTTCTGGGCAACAGTTCAGGTCACTTTCCTTAGCTTTAGCTTCCTCGCTACTTTCTGATGACACTGTTGGCATTTTTACTCGCGCAGTCAACGCTTTTCCCCAAAGATCCTTGCAATACTTTAATACGCTTATAACACAGAGCCTAATGACAACAATGATGCAGCAATGTATGCTTTACTGTGTCAGTTTAGGGTCAGGTCCTTCATCAAAGGTACAACAGCAGGAGCCGGGATCTGAACCACTTCGCCACCTGCTGCCTCCGATGGCTGTTGCTGAGGGAAAAGAAGCTAAAAAGATCAAGCGCTGTGAATGTAAAAAGAGTTTACACAGTTTTTACTACAGTACCTTACTCTGAGAGGCTTTAACTGGAATTCTGTCACTCGCATCACCGGAGGGCCGCATCACAGGTGTCACTTCGCCATCACGGAAGGTGCGAGATTCTGTGACCACGGGTGTGTGGGAAGCTGCTGCCTTTGGAGAAGCTCTGCTAAACCCAGTTGTGAGAAGCAAAGCGGAGGTAGAAAAGCAGAACGGGGTGAAGGCGCAGGCGCCACGAGAGGTGTCCATCCTGCCGAGCTGTGGACGGAGGCAGCCGCCTGCTCTTGTGCCGCCCGATCCGGGTCAACCCCTCAGTGCTGGGATTTTCGGTCCGGCACCCAACATCTTTCACAGGGAAAACATCCTTCTTCAAAATGCCTCATAGGTTCTATTGATTAAAGCCAAACGGGTGATACGGAAATAACACACACGTCTACTTCTGTACGTGTAAACGTATGCCGTGTGTGTGCATGCGTGTGTATAAATACACATCTTTGTCTTTCTAGGAAGCAACAAACAGTCAGATTTTCCAGCTATTGTGAAAGCTTGTAAGCAGAAATGCAGCTTGGATCTATCGCAGATGTTTGCTGGACCACTTTGCTGGAACCTTTCAGGCAGACACTTACCGAATCCATCCCATGCGCGGCTCGGGATTTTCGGGCGTTCTCCACGCTCAGGTCCTCGCACTTGGGGAAGCGCGCGGCCCTCCGACGGTAGCCGAGCAAACCCTGTTAAGGAGGCCGGCTTGTTTTCCATCGATGAACCGCGGCCCCCGCTGGCCTCGCTCGGGGGCAGGCATCGCCAACGCAGCTTCACCTCGCTGGTTAGAGGGAGAAAGGGATCCGTTAGAGCACAAGTTTGGGGAGTTTCTGCGAAATTTCCAGAGTTGGACATTCCCAAAAAACATCATGATTTTCAAAGAACGGCTCGATACATCTAAGCTGAATGGCATTTGGGGAAAAAATCTTGTGGAATTTTTTTAAAGACTAAAAGGTCCTCCCGAAATAGCCTGAGAGGGCATGCAAAACACAGGCTGGAGAGCTGATAACACTTACGTTTACACTGAAAACACTCAGGTTGTAACAGCTAGCTGACAACATGGCTGCGAAAGGAAACCGCCCGGCCTGTTTTTGCTCCGCACATGACGGGCGCTGCTTTAGAACGCGTTTGCCGGCCTCAATCTCTGGAGCGGCGTCCAAGTCGGTGCGATCCACGGTGGGGCTCTGCGCGCCGTGAACCGCTGTAACCTGTTGTGAGAAAGGCCTGCGAAACGCATGAAACACAAAAACAATAAAATGAACCAGACACCGGAAGGAACGAAGATGTTCCGTTTCATTGTTTTTACAGATAGTTTGTGCGAGGCGTAGGGGCAGAGCAACTGGCGGCGAACGTGCGACCTGCTGACCTCAGACGCAGGGGCGGCTCGCTTTCCGGCATCGGACGCGAACTCGTCTGAGGGTGGGCCCGCGGTGACCGTCGATGCGTTTCGAAACGTCTTCTTTCATTTCTCAAAGTGGGATTAGGGTTTATGGATAATTCGATGAGTAACACAAGCGAGGGGTCAACGCGGTGCAGCCGGGGGCTGGGGGGCAGCGGCTGAATCACCGCGCAAGAAATACAAGCAGTAATGGGACTCGAAGGGATGATGAATGTGTTTCTCCAGATGCTGCCACCGATTAGATAATCCTTAAGAAGAAAGGTGGGGAAAGGACGTGATCGAAATAAATTTCTCCTGGAAAGCGACCGCAGCGAGGTGTGTTCAGCTCTGGTCTTGCCACAAGCAGTAAAGTGTCATTATTTTCACAAAATCGGACTGCGAGAAACATCAAGTCACACATGATGAAAAATGACAAAAGAAATCAGGTTTATGTAATATATACGTCTCTTCCATTTAGTCTGACTCAGATGTATGTGGGAAGAAAAGACATATTTGTTTTTATGCTCTTCGGGTTCCCTGAAAGTTCTGGCCAGGGAAGCGCTCTATGGCGTGCAGGATTACGGTGATGAATTGAAGTGATCGGGACTAAAATGAGAAAATCGCCTCTGCCACTGCCTTTTACTCGCCGATGCTCGCTGGTCCACATCCAGACCCGCGACGCTCGTGAAGCCGAAAGCTGAAGGTCCTCCGTCCGGATGGCGTGACTCCACAACTTGGGATTGCATGTTGGGTTTGAGGAAGACGGCGTGATGAGTAAATGCAGGACTCCTTCGAGCGCCGCTCGCGATCCTTTCTGAAGGCACGGGGCGCATAATCGATGGATTAGGGTCTCCTGGGCTGGACAAACCTCCAAGGACCCCATTTGCAGCCATGCCTTTGAGAAGCACAGGAGCAGCACAAGGCATGGAAAGTTCTGCCGAAGAGGCCTTCGCTTGCGTTTTCGGCTATCATTAGGTTGCTGGCTGCAAATAAAGACAATGTGGAAACATACATAAAAAAATGAGGTAGCTTGACACAGAAGATTTATTAGAATTCATCAGCATCAAGCAGAACATTGTGGAACAAATCTTGTGACGCCTTCGGTTGGTGTGTTTTTCATGATGGGGAAAACACGAGGAGACCGCGTTCGCAGACAGCCAGCGTGCGGAGCCAAGAACCCCCCCGGTTGAGCGCAGCCGAAAACCCCGCCCGAGTTCTCCTGCTGGGCTCCACACTGACACCACAGCAGCCCTTGGCGCAAGCCTACAGGGCTGGAGACCCGGGCTGGCAGTAGCCTTCAAGCCTTCAATCATGTCTTCTCTCCTTGTGCAGCAGATCTGCGCTGCAGCTTCTTTCCCATCGCTCTGCTGCAGGGGCCGCGCCGTACGGTCTCCAGCGCTTTTCGGTCTCTGAGCCGGATTGGGTTTCAGACCATCTGCCAGACGTGACTCAGTTGTCTCTCCTGACAGCTGTATATATTTTGACTGAATTATCAGCATGAGAACATCATGAGCTCGCAGTTCAGGTGTATGTGACCGTATGGAAACTCATGCACGGAAATGCCCGCTGCCCCGTCAGCGTGGCGTGAGAGCACATCCCTCGGCCGCTTGCCTCAGCGCCTGCTGCGCGCCAGTGGAAGGAGATGTCACGAACCCGTGCGGGCCGTAGCAAATGTTCTGGAGAAGCACAGATAAGCGGACCGGCTTTGTGCCGTTAGGTCCGAATGCAGCCGCTTCGTGAGTTCGACAGTTTTGCCCTTTAAAGAGAGGCGGCGATGTGCATTTTTGTGTCAGCAGGTGATCGTCTGCAGGAAACGTCTCGTGCTTGACAGATGATGATCGGAAGTGTCACCGGGAGAGCCTTTGTCTGCTTTGCATTTACCTACAGGAGACGTTTCATGTTCTGGATCAAGAACTGCATGCCCCTGTGATGTAACCGTGGGGAGAGCTGTGTGTGGACACGGGGGGCTGCGAGTTGACCACTAACAACAGCCAAGCGCATTGCGAAACGTCCTGCATGCGCAGCTGCAGCAGCCACCCCCCTCCGGCCGGGCCTCGGTCCCTGCCCTTTGCACCCAAGCAAGGTCACCAGCTGCAGGCTGAGCTGAAGGTAAGTTTACATCCACGCCGCTGTTTTTGAATCGCAGCCCCGGTCGAGCATCACGTAGGAAAATATGAAGCAGAAGCTTCCCGGGGGAGGACGGAAAAACGCGGCTCACGTTTGAAAGACATTCCTTTACTCTCATTTACATAAACATGACTGGAAGCGGCCCCCACCGTGCTCAGGGGTCTTCATCACCGGGTTCCGTGACGCTCCCTGTCCTCTGTTGCTAGGCCAGCTGGACGGGAGCCGGACGCGAGCCGGAGACGGACGCCCGCGTGCGCCTGCAAAGGTCTGCCACTGGCAAGGCAGAGGGGAGCGGCGTCCAAGCCAGGGGCCGATGGCCTCGCAGCATCTGTTCTGCCGGTGAGCTCCACAGATGAGTGGAGTCTGCTGTCCCCTCTAAGTCGCGCTGCCAGGTTCCCCCGGATGCCGCGGCCAACGTTAGCCTTTCGGAAAGGGGACACCTGGGTAAGCCGAGCCAGCTGAGCACGTGCGCCGCGTGGATCTCGGTCTCCCGCCAGCAGAATGCAGTGGCTGTGGTTTCCCAAAGTCCGAGTTGCTGTCTGACCGCAGCGACCGCAGGCACTAACATCATTGCGCCCCGCGGGACTCGGGGAGGGGAAGGACCATCAAGGTCCAGAGGTCGACCGTCGCTCCGTACGGGACTACTTTAGCAAGCAGGAACAAGGCTGAATCTGTCATCGGCGAACAGCGCTGCGTTGAAGCCCATTAACTCAACGCATTCTTTTTATTAACAAGGCAGCATAAATCAAATAAAATTGCACCCAAAAGCGCTTAACAAAAACCAATAAATATATAATTAAAGACTTTTCAGCCGTTTTCTTTCCATGTTGGCCACGGTCTTCGACCACAATCAGATCTCAATTTCATGTAAGCACTTTTTACCCCAGATATAATAAATCATTGTTATCCTGTCTGAAACACATCCAGATGATATTTTTCATTGCTTACATGGTTTTCCAGAGCTGTGGTGCCCTCGCCGCTTAGATGTGCAATGTGACGGACTTGCATAAATAAATGCTCAAACGTGCTGCGTTGTGGAACAGAAGAAAACTCCTCTCGTGTTTCTTGGGTCGCAGGGGCTAAGTCAATATTTCCAGAAAAGCCGTAATCAGATATTTGAAAGACAGACGCTGAATTGAGCCCAACGAGTTGTTTTGTTTCGATAGCCCAGTTTCTGCTCTCGCACCCCTCTTTTGTCCTCCGTCTCCGGCACCGTGCGACTGGAGCACGGACCCAGGAGCGCTGCAGTTGCATCTTATTATATCACAAACCGCAAGCCGTTACTCTGATGGCAACGCGACAGGGAGAAAATCCCGTGGAGGCGCCGACCCCACGCCCGTACGGTCAGCGGAACCCCCAAAGCGCCAGTTACAGGTGCACGACCCATGTGAAGGTGCCATTAGACCTCTGCAGATCATTTATAATAATAATAACCCGACTAACAATGGAATCCGCAGGAGAGCCGTCACACGGAGGCCCCCCATACGAACTTCTCGCCGCCCACGTCCAATTGCGCATGACAAACTGTAGCGCAGCAGAGTGGAACTCAACTTTTCCATTTGGCCCGCAGAAGAGGCCACGGGACAGCCATCGCGCCAGTCACCCGCACGACGACTCAGGGCCACTTGCATACGGTGAAGAAATGGAAAGGTCGTCCTCGCAGCGGCGAAACCTCGGGCGTCCGCGACGCGATGGGACGTGCGGCCGAGGTGCAGAGAAAGCGCTCGCTCGGGGGGCTGCGGGGAAAGAAGGGCACCCGGGAAGGCCTTTTGCTGGCTGTCAGATAAAACAGTGGGTAATGGGGTCCCTGATAAGTTAATCAGAGAGACCCGGGGGCTTGAATAAACACCAGAGTGCTGCCCTTGGGCTGAACTCGGGAATAAAGTATTGGGGATGATACCCCCTCCTAATGAAAGGTAAACAGCGTCTCGAGGTCCGGACTTGAAACTCGATAAGAGCTCAGCATGCGGAATCAGAAGAGAAACACGGGTCCCGCGGATACGGCCTTCGGCAAAGCCAGTATTAATATTGCCCCGATACGTCTCTTCGCTGCTACTACCCATCTCCGGTGACAAGTAGAGTCTATGAGGGCCTGCGAGCCACTTCTCGCTGTTTTCTTAAATAAGGAGGTGCCGAGGAGACAAATTCCTCGCGGCAGAGCAGCTACGTGCCTGCCTCAAGCGAGCCCAGAAACGTCTTCCTCGTCCGAAAGGCAAACTGAAATTAGCGAGCGTCACGTCCGGTAGCGGAACCCAAGAACGCGCCGCGGTTGCGCTGGTTCTGCTGTGGATTAAGAGGAAGTAATGCGCCGTGATTCACCTTGCCCTCAGCTGCACTGACTCACAAGGTTCAGGAGAGCATCTGCTCCGCTTGGCGGTAAACTGGCGTCTCCTGGAGGCCGACCCTCGGGTGGGTTCGGCGCTACTTTGTTTGGCGAGGCGCCCTTCGTACGGATCTCGGCCTTGTTAACAACGCGCCCAAAACCCCCAGCAACCCGAAAGCAGACCGCTACACAGCTGGGGTTCCAGAAGTGGGGCTCGCGGGGCTCAAGGGTAGGCGCAGATGTGACCGCGTCTAGATGGATTTCAGGTGCCAGTTCACCTGACCGCATCGGCCTGGCACGCAGAGATGACCTGAGGGAGCCGGCCATTAACGTTCGACCCTGGTCACAAAGCGACCTTGGCAAAGGTGCTAAATGAGCATTTCGTTGTACAGCAAAACAAGCGTGAAGGAAGGACTTTACCTCGACCGACATTCCAGCATGCTGAAATACAGTGCACATGCATTTTATGGCACACAATTACCACGGTTACAGCGGAGGGTTTTCACTGCGCTTTTTTTTTTATTTTCCTCTTACAGCAGTGTGACTGTAAAATTTAAGATTCACCTGCAGGCAGCCGAACACGAACGATAGCAGGGAAATTAGCTCATGGATTCCTCACTCCTCTCGGCGCGCCCCCGGTTAAAGGCAGCGTTTTCGGATGCCTCCGCTGTGACTCGAACGCCTACAGAGGCAATAAAAGCAGAGCATCACAGCATTAAACAGAGCTTCCTGCAGCGACCGTGCTGCTGCACGTAGACATTTCAATTGCAAGTATAAAATCACCTGTGTAATAAATTTGTGGCGCGGGCAGCAGGGTGCTGGGATTAATGAATAACCCGGGAGTTACCTCATCGCTGCTGCGCCCCTTCCTGAGCCCGAGCCTGGTCCGCAACTTTAAGTTTGCAGCGAGCGGAGGTGCGACGGGGCCAGTTCGTCTGTTTAAATTTGCCTGCCCTGGACCACGACCGAAGCATGTTGCAGGATAGGGAAAGTGCACCAAAATGGCTTCCCAAGAATTTTGTTTTAAAAGTTCCGATTAATATAAAAATACCGTTTGAGTCGCAGAGCACCTTTCAGTCGGCTTCTGGATTTCTGCCTTCTGGAGAGGCTCTGGGCGTAGAGCGAAGCAGATCCGTGAGCACGAACGTCTGAAGCTCAGGGACGTGAGGGGTCAGGATTGGATGCGGGGCAGGGACCACCAACCCAGCTACCCTGTGCCACCTACAAGGCCGCCCACGCACTCAAACACCGCATCGTGACAATTTGTCAAATGACGCATGCTAGTTTAAATACTGCGAGGATGCCAAACCCACCAGACACGGCCCCCGACACGGAGGTTCGCGCGCAAGCGGCGCTAACAAGAGCGACGCTGTTTATACCCAGAGTCTCCGTGCCTATAAATGGACGGCTGCTCTGCCACGCAACGCTTTCGCTTCACCCATGGGTGACGGGAGCTGTTTTCCTTTTCGTTCCGTCTGGAGCGAATCTGCGCCGGCCGCCATCGTGTTCCGGGCCGCTTGACTCTCGAGTACAGACGTTCCTCGGCAGCAGACAAGGGAGAAGGGCCTGCGTCGCCATCTGGGGAACAACAGGGAAACACACAAGGCGGCAAGCGCTCGCCCCGCTGTTGTTGCAGGGAATTGTAATTTCAGGCCCTGCAAAAACAAAATTAGCAAAATTGCAAGATTAAAAAATAAGTTATTTTAATTGCTTACAGGCCTTCAGATCTGCTGATACTACAGCTGCCTGCCTCCACTTCCCCCAGAGCCAAGCGAGCGGCTTCAGTTCACCCGGGTGCAACAGCCGAGCTCTCGTTCCGCCACCCGGGCTGCTGCCGGTTCGCACCAAAACCAAGCCGCCCGCCGCCGGCCATTACGAAAGCGCCGGCGGCCAACGCGCTTATCGGAGGGCCCGGGTGTTTCGTGCGATCAACGACCAGATTTCCCTCTCTGCTTCTCCCAAGGAGGTGCTGGGGAGCAAAAGGTTTTAGGCCAAAGCATCACATCGTCGCTGCACACCTTGCAGCAAACATTCTCGTCCAGGCTATTCGGAGCTCATTCTCCGACAACCGAGGCAAAGGATCAGCATGAAAGAAAAAGGGAAACAAAAGCCCGGAAGCGAGCAAACGTTGAATCCTACAGACAAACGGCGGACGGATGCGCCCGACCGCAGCCAAAACACATCGAGTTTGGCAGCTCCTACGTAATGTGTTGTGAACTACCGTGCGCGAACATCCGTTGCAGCAGCTTGGATATGTAATCACATGTCGGCGATATTAAAAACATGAGGCTGCTACCGCTGCCTACCAAATCCTTCTTCCTCCCTGTGTTTACACCATCCAAAATGTTTCTTCTCATTGAGATGTAGATCAGCAAAGGGACGCTCGACCTTACACAGGACGCATTTACAGCGAAGGTAAACCGACCACCCAACGGAGACCTTTTTAATGGGCCAGCGGGCAGGTGGCCTCCCCATAACAAACCCTGACCGTCGCTCAGGCCTACGGAGAGCGTCGCCAAAGCCAGGACAACCACCAGCAACCACAGTTACACAAACTCCATTACTTCCACTTAAGCAGATTCCTGAGGAAGCTGTACTTTTCACGGTAGTTTTTGGCATCGATACTTTTAAGCAAAATTTATTTTTAAAGCACGCTGGTGCTTCTCTTACCTCTGGTTCGCACTCCTCTCGAACTGTTCGCATTAAACATTTCCAACTTTCGCTCCTTAAAGCTAACGTTAGCAACACGTTCTCAGTCCGCTGAGCGGTTTTGCCCATTTTGCTCCTCACCGCAGCCCTGGGTTTAGCACCGCTTTTTTTACGCTCTTATCGACACCCTGCGTTTCATTCGCGCGCAGCGAAGAGGAATCATTAGTGCTTTATAAGTTAACCGAGTCTTTCCGCGTATTTCACAGTTAATTTTATAAAAGTCATACAAAATAGTTATTTGGTGAGTCACCCCCATGCTGTTCACTTCCCCACACGAAGTACGGGAACAAACAGCTTAGTGTGTGTGGATGACTTGTTAATGGGAGGGAAGTTAAATGTTTAGCGTAAAAATGTGTACTGTTTAAAACAACGGTTCCCTTTATTTCATAACAAAGTATTACTGGGGTGAAGTGCTCTACTCCATTTTGCTTATAACCGCTACTGCAGAGCTGCAAGCGAACATCTATTTGTTAAACTAAATTCCGGAAAGTCTGGCCGCGTACCGCAGCCAACGTCAACTGGCGCTAACTGAGGCCGTGCCCCTGGGCTGCGCTTAAACCCAGCTCGGTCTGTGTGGGGTTTTACGTGGTCTCCCTGTGTCTGTGTGGGTTTCCTCCACAGTCCAAAGACATGTGTTTCTCGGGTTAATTAAAGAGTGCGCCTTTGACTGCCACGCAGTCTGGGGTGCAGCCTGGCTAGCCCAGCGCCTGGCGATCCCCTGATAGCTCTGGGCCGCCAGGACCCTGGCATGGAGAGGCGTTTCACACAAGTAAGAGGAGCTGACCAATATGCCGACTGCGTGCTGTGGCCTTAGGCACAGTTAGAGGGTGGAGAGCCCAATAGTGCAGTAAGACGAGAAGAAGGTTTAGAACATCTTTCTCGCAAACGGCGGCTTGTTGCCCCGATCTGTTTGTTGGGAAAATGTAATAAATGTGAAGGAATGCATGGTTTCGGTGTTCCCTGAACCACGAGATGGTGTCAGAACCGCAGTTTTAGACAAATCCAGAACCACCCTGGGCGAGAGAGCTGGACCCATCTCTGCTAAAAGCTACATGGCAGTCGTGACTTTGGGGGGGATTTAGTTAATGCTATTACAGACACCTTTGCTTCATATTCGATTCGTCTCATCGATGAGATATTTCTGTACGGGCGCAAAGACGTCGCTTCTTCCCTTCTACTGCGGTGCTGCTTTGGAATGCGTTACGCGATCCTGCTTTTCTCAGGGAACTCGAGTTCCTGCATAAATGCAGATTAATGTGGAACTGGGGAAGGGGGAGAGCAGCCGACACCGACGTCCCGGCATCACGTCAGGTACCGAGCAAACACAGAAGTCAAGACTCTGGTCGAACGCGTCACTCCGGCGGACGCACGGCGGGACCAAACGCCGACCTGGGAAGAGCCCTGGCCGATTTGCAGCGGAGTTGTATTTCTGTTCACGTTCGGGTCACTTTGGGAGGCTGCAAGGGGCCGAGGCCTGAGCCAAGCTGGCACGCCTTGCTGCTGCACTGCCGTAAGACACAGCAACGCATTAGCTGTCCAAAAAGGAAAAAAATAACGCAGAAAGCAATATGTGTCTGGACCGAGCGAGCTTCCACATCAATACGGCAAGTAAGAGGCCGTGTCAGAGCAAAGTCCAGTAAGGGGAACATCTGAACTGAATTTGGTGCGCATGAAAATCTATAAAACTTAAAAAAATATATAATCAGCAAGCAACAATTTTGCCTCGGGTGTCCCATGTAACAGAATCTGTGCAGAAACGCTGCATCATTAGGCTGCATAAATGGAGGAAGATGGGTTATTAAAACCATGTGGTGGACAGCATCGCGTCAGAGGTTCATCCCTGAGAAGCCCTCACATCTGCTCCGACCAAGATGGGATTCAGGTACAACTGACCGATGCTCCTCTTATTAAACACTCGCCGCTGCGTGACTCCTGAGCCGCCGGCCTGCCGCAGGTGTTCACCGCCCGGGCTTGTCCACTGACACAGAAGCCAGAACTTCATCTGGAGGCTGCTAGCAAGCAACTGCTGCGGTAGGTCCGCTCCAACAGCTCTCCGATTTCTCCGCGCTCTCATTTTTGTCAGTCGTTCGCCACCTCATTTGTCTTCGGCTTCAGACCTGCGCGGGACCCGGGTTCTGGACCGTCCTCCAGTCGTGCACCAGGCAGATCTTTTTTGTTCTCTGTGCGTTACAGCTGTTGGTTTGGAAAGCCAAAGCTGACCGAAGGTTCGAAGGAGCGCGGTGTCCGCCTCTGCCGTGAACCGGCTGGCCGAAGCCCTCAAAGACTTCGGCCACAGCCCAGCTGAGAATGACATAGTTCATGGCTGGAACCTTAATCTCAGCACTGGAGAAGATCCGCTTTCCTGTGTGACAAAGCCGAGGCGCTCTTGTTGTTCTTGGACCGTGCCGATTGGAAGGAGGCTGATGTGTGAAGCAATCCGTATTCTGGTCCAAATCTCTCAGCTGCTTAGATGAAACAAAGCACAAATGAAAAGAAACTCTGCTGTATTAATAAACACCGCAGCCTCGCTCTCCCTCAGCAGACACCCTAATCTCAGGAAATGAAATGTCGTATTTGCACAAGTGACCGTAAAGGACATCTCGCAAACATTGACACGGGTTTGACAATCCTGCGGGCGGAGGATGGAAGAGCACCAAGAGGCGCGCTGGCGGAAATGGGAGCGTTCATCTGCGACGGATTTCCGCTGACCGCACTGGGTCAACATTCGCCTTTCTGCCCGCAATAGCGGCGCCCGGCGAACGCTGCGGAATCGCCTCTCCGCAAGCTGGCGGGGTCAAGACGAAAAGATCAACGTGTGTCAGAAAGGGGGCGGCCGCTGGCTTTGGCCTCCTAATCGTAATCGCTGTCCTCTGTATAATTCAGGGATCCACCTGTTCTCCATTTCCTGACTGAAAACAATTAAAAGTGGGGCCGCGAAGAAGCAATTTCTCGTCCACGAGCGGCGCTGGACAGAAATGGGGTGGGGGCGGGAAGGGCTCTGCGATCCGAAACACAAATTGTTCCCATTAAAGAGAAACATATTTACTCTGAAAACAAAAAAGTAACAAATATTTTTGTGGAAGGTGAACTGAAGGGACCCGTCTCAGAGGTTGAACAAATTACACTGAACTAGAACCAGCTGCTGGGCCAGCGGCGGCGCTACGCAAAACCGATGACTTCCGGAGTTTTCCATCCAGTTGTCCTGGAGGCAATTAAAAATATAATTCAAAAAAAGGACATAAATAAAAATACACTGTGCTGTGTAAACAGCAAATACATCATGGCTGACAGTTGTTTTGTAACATAGCAGACAACTGCTGCTTTGGTGCTCAAAGGCCCACATTAGCAAAGCTGCAGAGCTCCCGAATTGCCGTCCTACGCACTTCTCTGTACGTAGAGCGCTGACCATTTTCTCATGCGCACAAAGTTGCTGAAGAAGCTGGAGACGGCGGCGTAAGGACGCTGGACTAGAGACGACCGCATTCTCTGGTACCAGAGAGCAGGGCGAAACCGCTCTCAGCGCCACGTACGGATCCGATGGCCCCGGTCTTCAAAGCAGCCTTGGACTGTTGTCCGGCAACCTGTCAGACGAGACCCCCAACAAGGGGAAGGGGATCCTATTTCTACATTATCCCCGAGTCCCTTTCCCCACCCCCCACCCCAGGGTGCATGAGTCTCACCGGTTGTGTTTCCACAGCAAGAGGTGTGACCAACCTGACCGAAGGCATCGCACCTTGACCAAGGGTTCCTCTGGGTGCTCACGGTCCAGTTACAAAAAAAACTTCCTGAGCGGCCACCCTACGTAAGGAAGCTGAATAAACAAAAAGTAGGGCTTTTTGGGAAGTTGGCTTGTCATAGTTGCTGTCTCATCAACCCCCCCCAAGGAAGGCCCTCGGGCAGGTGGCTTAACTTAGAGCATTACTGCACTTCCAGTTCTCACGGGGGACCGGCTTGGTGGGGACTGGGGGAGGCATACGGAGGGGGGTCACCGTGTTTGTGGATTCTTTCGAGCGGGGGCCACCGGCCCCTTCAAGCTCCGGGACGGCTGCTTTTTCACGTGTCAGCCGCCGAAACCCCACTGGGGGAGCATTGGCGGGAGCCTCGCCGGGTGAATTTTCTGCAATTATGTGCCGGTTTGCAGCTGCCCGAAGGGGGTGGGAGCCCAGCAGACACCCAGAGAGCCAGAAGAGAGACATTCTGTACCAAAGAGCAGTGTGAAGACACGAAAGTTAACCCAAGTTCACTTTCATGTGTTCAGGGGAAAGTAGCTGCAGAATCCGTGCTGAAAACAAAGCCTTCCTCCATTTGCCGCAACGGAATTTGCATACAGTTAAATGTGCGAAACAAACATCACAAAAGCCAAAGAATCTCAAAGAACTGAGGGGAAAAACGCAAGTGGCCTTTTTTATCTTCTTTTCCTCCACATGTGAGTATGAGCAGCAACAAGAAGCAAAGCCGGAGTCAAGGTCCCAGGGAGAGGTGCTGAGTGCTGGGCTGGAACGAGAGGCTGCCTTCCGAAGAGCCCCTCGGACGCGGTTACCGTTTCCACCGTTGGCCGGTGCGAATGCCCCGCGCTCCCCGCCTCGGGCACGGACGAGGTGCTGATTCACGCCGGCGCTCGACGCCAAAGCTGCACCCACAGTTGCCGACACCCTCCGGACCAAAGGAAGTGCCGGTTGACCAAACACGCACGCTTGCGAATGTATTCTGCTGCACAGCCTGGCTCTGGCCTCGCCTTTGCATTATGTGCAATATTTATGTACGGAAGCTTCCCACAACATTACTAAAACATGCTGGCCAGTGCTTTTCTCTCATTTTTAATGTTTATTTTTCCTTCTGAGAAATTTTAGGCTTCTGGTTGCTCCCATAATGGCTCTTTAATGAGTATCTCTTTTTAATGCGGCCCCTCCGCGCGGCCCCGCGTCCCCCCACCAATTAGCCGTGAATGGCTTCCAAATGTACCGTGTAATGAGTCACAAGCAGGCATGACGCGGCCCCCGCACTGTGGGAGGAAGAGGGCCGTCTTATGTGCGCACCAAGGGCCGGCAAGGTGGCAACATTTGGGTCCGGACGGCGAGCGGTCTGACGCTGTTCTTCCGGGGAACGGTGGCCAGCACCGAGGTGGGAAGTGAAGTTTACAGAGCAGAACAGCAGTGGGTGTGAGGGCAAAAGCTGAGGACTAGCACCTGCCTCAGGGAAGAAGCCGGCAGCACAATGTGCCCAGATTTGGCGCCGACCGGTTCCACCCCATTAGCGATGCTGCCACCTGGGCCACGGTCTGTCATGCCGATCCATCCTGCCTTTCCTTACTCTTCCCATCAGCAGCAGCATCTCTTCGGCTTCGTCCCTATCTAAGCCACACGCATCAGCTTCACTCTTTTCACTCAGAACTGCCAGGTTCAGGAACAGCTTCCTACCACAAGCTACCGAATGCCGACATCTCAGGTCCAGTCACTACCAATGCTACCGACTACCATCGCCGCCCGTGACCGCCAACTGCACGATACATCTGTTATGCTGCACTGACATTACACTTACACACATTTATACCGATCCGTGTTTGTGCAACTTTTAATCTTTATAGCCATCTTTAATCTTTCTCCCTCTTCTGCACACCGTGGACCCAAGGAAATTTATTCTCCCTCGAATACCTGCCGTGCGAGGGCGTACGACGCTAAAAGACTCAATTGTTCTTAGCCGAGTTCAAAATTTAGGACCCATTCAGTGCAAACAATGCAAAAATATGAGTTCTTCATCTATAAATTATTCACATACAAATAAAAGCTAATGCAGAATTATATTACACGTTACATTATACATTGATTTTCATATACATACCCATTCTTCTGTCCACTTCCATCAGATTCCAGTCCATTTTAACTGCCTCCCAGCAAGAAACAGAAAGACACAAGCAGTGCTTCAGGGTGTTAGCATGCACTGGTTCACCGGACATCAGGAAGCAACCAAAGTTGCCCCCCCCCAGGGCTCCTTTTCAACGCTTCTTTGTTTCAGCATCCAGGTGAGAAATCAGTGGTCTGAGGTCTGCATTCCCGCATCACAACGCTGGTTTAAAAATGGCAGAAAGCCGAAGCCCCCGGAGGAGATGGTGCAGATGTGGAAGAACAGAAATGAAACGATTTCAGGAGCGCGGATGCCCATGATGGAGATCAGTGCAGCACTCATATTCTTCCTCGGGATGAATCTGTCAACAGGGAATGGACAGAAAAGCCAGAAGCAAAGATAAAGTCAAAGAAGGAAGCCCATGCCTACCGTCCAGTTGCGTAACCGCTGTGAAAAGATGTCAAATGAACAATCGATCTTGTCTTATGACCCATCTGGGTCTCACCCTGCTTGGTCTTCCGCCCTATTTTTCCAGACCACCATGACCCTGCTTTTGGTTGCTCACCCTTACTGAGCGAGTGTTGTGGTGACAGTTCTGCTGGCGGCTTCTGTTAAGTTTGAGCGTGAAATCACCTGTACGCTTATAACAAGTCCATACGCAAAGGTACGCGTTTTTAAACGTCTGTCGTTACAAAACACCGCCCTGTAATCCCTTCCAACTGTACGGTTTTCCAGGTGTCGTGCAAACAAGCGCAGCGAAGCCCTGAGGCCCGTCAGCTCGATCCGGTTGCCCTGAGCGACATCCAAGCGGCTTGAGCCAAAGGAAAGGATTCCCAACTGAACTTCTAACGATTGGGTGTGAGCGGCCCCGATTAATCGCCCATGACAATAACCGCGTTTCCATGATGTCTTCCAGAAGCTGCTTTGCTTTCTAAATGACCGAATCTCATTGGATGCCATACATCAGCAGAATGGTTGCGGCCTTTAAGTGCAACAGTATGTGTTGCGTGCGATACATCACAATCAGCATCCGCGAATTTCACATTGCTTGAGAGGGAAATCGGGACAAAAGAAGCAGCGACCGAAGACCCTAACCTGCACGGCTTACTTCCGCGAACCGCCGGCAGTGCTTTCGTTTTCATTGGCGCCGTTGTCCCTGGAGATTTTTTAAATCAGCGCAGCCTCAACATAATTCAATTTTCAAGGGACAAATGCATAATGCGGGGATGGATTTTTCCACATGTGGGCCTCCCCTTTAGTTGCTGTGAGGTGGGGGCCGAAAGACGGGGGTCGGCCTTTGGAGGGGGTTCACTCTGCTGCCGGTCGTCCTCATGTGACTGTGGAAAGCAGGACAGAGTGGCGCTCGAGTCCAATCCTCAACTAATTCCTGTTGTACTAGATGCAGCTCTCCATGTGGGGCCAAAGGTACCCACCCAAACTCAGGGGGTGACTGAATCCCCGAGGCATCGATCCCAGTGCTGTCCGTCAACGCTTGGCGTTCTTCCATTTGTTGGTCTAAAACAAAGTCAACGACAGCGTGGTCCAAACGGGGACGGTCACAGTGGCCACGGGCAACTGAAGTCGGCTGGAAAGCGCCCTCACGGTCCAATCGGGGGAAGGCACCCTTCTTTGAGACAGTGAGCAAACCTTCCCACCCCGGCTGCTATTCTTCTGCAAAGCAAGTGAGTCATCACGATGCGTCACTCACCAAACTCGGCACTATAATGATGCACCAGGACATATTGCATTTCAACACGTTAATCTCCTGTTACTGAGCTTTCTTTCCCAGAGGAAGGTTAAGACAACAGGTCTAATGAAAGACAGTTGCTGGCCATCCGTTTCGGCCAGCCCATTGCCCGTGATTTGTACGGCCCTCCTGGTGTTAGCAATAGCCGGTCAAAGCCGATATGTGACCGGGACGATTTACAGTCCAGCTCTTGGAAGCCACAAAAATTCATTTATTATAATGATTAAAGGGAAATAAGTGAGTTATTCTCATTCATTCCCAGCAACTTTAAAGCTGCAACTACTTTGAATTTGACTGAACAGTTCAGCGTCCTAGACTGCTCATTTGCGAGGGGTTATGGGTGACTGCAACTTGAAAAGTGACCTCTTACTACACGGGACGCGGACAAGAGGAGGCCTTCGGTCGGTCAGATGTTTCAGTGGTGACCACTAGCGTGAGCTGCAGGCCTCAGGACAACATAGTGGCTTCCTCTCTGGCCTCAGCTTCTGCCATCCTTGTGCGCTCAGCCCCGTTCTTTCACCTCCTGTACCTGTGGAACATCTCTTCCTGCGATTCTGTGTAAGGACACGGCTGGACACAAGTAACATCCGTGAAGCTACCAGCCCCCAAGGAGAATGAAGCAAGTAAATGATAACAGATGATGTTTACTGGGTTTGAAGATGCTACATTGCATATTTACATGTCTGGCTATGAAGAGGGTGGCAAGTGGAGGTGCTTGAGAAAGACTTGAGCGCTGTTTATCTGTTGACATTTTGGCTCTGAGCTGTTGCTTAGAGAATCTTTCAACATCTAACAACACTCGCAAACAAGGCGGCCGTCTACCCCGAATCCCCCTCGCTGCCCCCTCTCTGTCGCTGGCCAGATGGACCTGAAAGATAAACATGGGGGAAAGTGCGGCTGGTCAAGGGTCCCCGGAGATGCAAAGCGAGTCTTGAACTCGGTCCTCCTGGACGCGGCGGCAGAGCGGCTGCGGCGGATGGTATCATTCGTTTACACTCGCGGAGCCAATTGTGCGGCCTCTGTCCCTTGCGTGACGCGCCAGGGTCCTTTCCATCACCCCTCTGCCAAGCGGAAAAGCTAAGGTAAACAACTGCTCCCGGCTCCAGGGGTCCACCGCACTGCAAGCGCACGGCCCACTCCCGAATAAATCAGCTTCCTAATAGGCTCAAGCTCTCAAACCATTGCCTTGTTTATTTTCTCTCTCTCTCCCTGTATTTAGTCTGCCGTCCTCCTTCTAATGCACTCCTCAATTAATGGCATCTGTAAATCACACAAATATACCATGGATTTGCTTAAGCAAACACGCGTGTTCCTGGAAGCGTCGCACTTGCGGGGTTATTATTCAGTGCAGAAGAAGCTTTGTGTGCAACCGTTTGCACCGCATCGTCCATCTCTCCGGGCGACCGGATGTGACAGCATGAGAAGACGGCTGGGCGCAACGCGGGGAGTCGCTGCACGCAGGTGAGACGCAAGCGATAATGACACCCGGGACCACGCTCTCCACCTTGCCGTACGTCCGGGGGCGAAACCAGCAGGAACTGAGTCCACTTTCAAACGAGGGACGAAAGTCGATTCTTACTTGATATTTTGGACCAATAAAATGTTTTGAAACACAATCTAAACAAGCCCCTGAAACAAAAGTTGTCCAGCCTGAACAAATAAACAGAGGTAAACAGATCCTGTGTGTCCCGCTCGGGCTGACATGCTCTGAAATCAAACCAGGGGATCCGAAAAAGCTCCACGGTTTGCAAAGCATGTCTCAGCCCCGGCCTCGATAAATATTTGCGTGAAAAAGGAGAAAAAAGCAGTAAACGAACACAACAGAAAATGACTGTAAAAAGTAACAATGTCCACATGCGATAAATATGGGCAGACGTGGACTTTGAAAGCTGTCCGGTCTGTTAGTGGGCGAGAGACCACGGCTGTTTACTGCGCGCATTACTTCTTTTGTAGTTACACCATGACGGACCAACGGCTCACAGATCTCGGTGAGCACAACTGAGGCAGAAACACCAGCGGGACGCAAACGTGGCTCTGACTACAGGCCGCTTTCTTGGGAGAATCCGCTTTGGTCTGCCGTCGCGCCGCAGCTCTAAAATCATTGAGCGTTAAGAAAGCATAGTCTGCCGCGAGGACCAAACCGGCGGCAGCAGAGGAACAGGCTCCCTCCAGCACCTTAGTGCTGTCCCGATGCCAGACACACAAGCAAGGGTCTCCAAGCGGCCCCCGTGAGAGCAGCTCTACCGTTTTGCATCGTCCCCCTCGCCCTGCCCACCCTTTCTTCTACCTGGCGCTGGTGCGTCTCGGGCCAGGACACCTCGGAGGCCTTGCAGATCTCCCACAGGCCCATGCGAATTCCCAGGACTCCAAAAATGTCTCTTTCACTGAGAATGAAGTATGGGACCACAACCTGCAAAAGCATTCACGCGAGCGCTACCAAGATGGCAGAAACTCAGATGAAGCATCCTTTCTGCGCAAGCGGGGACCGTTTCGAGACCCGGTCTGAGCAAACGGATCAAGGAGACGTCCTTGCCGCACGTTGTCCTCCTTGTCCATGCGGCTCTGGAGCAATTTTCAACTTGCATGCTTCCTGCAGAGTTGCCAGCAGGGTTCGTGGACTCTGGGGCAGTTTGGAGGCCTAAGCCTCTCCCACAGATGGGGGGAAGATTGAGAGCCACCAAGGGGCAGCACAGACAAGGGGAGTTGTACACACTGGTCGTAAAACACAGCTTTATCGCACACAAGGGGCTACTCTTGCCTTTAAAAAACTCCTGTTTGTAATGGCTTGAATGGCCAGGAGGAGGAGGAGGCTGTAATTAGCCTATAAGTTTGTCTGTGGCGGTTCTCCCTTTGAAGGAGCTCCCGCTTTCTTGGCCGGGTCCCCTGACCTCCCCTCACTACATCCAGCTCCCCTTTAAAAGGTGGTGTTAATTACCAGGCAGAACAAGCAGCCGCTTCCTGCCCGCGAATCAGGAGCCTCGCATCCCACTCCCCGCTCCACGAGCACTTGCCCGCTCTGGGGAGATCCTGCGGACCGGGGGGGTCTGTGCTTCTTCAAGTCTCCGCTTACCAGGTTGTGACGGGACCTGGGTGGGGTGAGGGGGTTGCTCGGTTTATGGGGCCCTGGGGGGGCCTGCTGGCGCGGAGCTGGGCAGAGGGCAGTGGGAGAGCTTACGCAGATTTATAAGGAGGTTAGCGCATTAACTCCTCCGCTCCTCGCTTTCTGCTGGATTGGCTTACCAATCAGGACTGGAGCGGAGCGGCCCGGGTGCTCGGCCAGAACGGCTGTGTCAGAGAACCTCCTCGCATCCGTAGGAGAGCTGGCACCGGCCATGTGAAAATGCGATGAAAGCAAACATACTTTCCTGCGCTGCTGTTGCTTAGGATGGTGACTCTCTTTTTCCTCCTCCCAAGGTACCGCTCGGCGTCTGTGACAAAGCGGCAGTTAAATGACTTTTCTTAAGTACCAAGTTATGGCCTGTGAAACAAAAACCATCATCCAATATAAACGGTCAAGAATGTGACCAAAGTAAGTAAGTAATCCCCCTCGAGCCCTTGGGTTTCTGTGTCCCGATGTTCTTTTGAAATTGTTTCCTACTGGATTTATTTGTTTTGGTTACATCTTACATGTCGACTTCTGTTGTTGTTATAATCTACTTTTGTGTTCTGCAGCTGAACGCTGAAAGAGAGACTGAAAAAATTATAATAATAAGAACTGTTTGAGGGGGAAATTTGTTCCACATGTGCCAGGGTTCCATGTCCTGCAAGGCTTAAGAGCAGCCCCCTCACCCAGGACAGGCAGTGCGGCGAGCTGCAGGGAGCCTCTGGCGGAGCTCCGGGCAGCTGGAGCGCAGGGATCCGTCCGGGACACCGTCCAGGAGCGCAGGGGGCTCGTGTTCTGGGGCTCCGCGAGGGAAAAGTGGCAGGGCCACGGTCAGGAAGGGTAATCGCTGCAGTCTACTGTTCTCCAGTGGGCTCCTGTCTTGCTGCTGGATCCAGTCCTCCGTCGTAAGGAAAAATTAAACAAGAAGGCGCCATCTATCACCCTCACCCGAGCGCTCCCTTTAAAGTTCCGCTCTCACCTTTCCTCTCTCTCTGTGGCCCTGGCGTTTCAGCCGCAAGTCGCTAGCAAATCCCCTGGGGCGGGTCAAGGGGTTCTGTCCCCTGGGCCTCTGATGTGCACCTGGGTCCTGACCGGCTTTCGTCAAAGCCCCCTTTCCAATCAAGTGGCGATTTAGGGGCTGCATTGACAGAGCGGCTCTGGTCTTCCTCACCGGGGCTGATGGGACCCTGGCTAAGCTCATGCCGTGGACCGGAAGTTCATGCCACCACGCCGTTTGCTTTCTCGGCGTAGGCCTCTGTCCGAACCCTTGCGCCCGTGTGTCCGGCTGGAGATGAAGGTGCGATGAGACGCAGAAACAGTGGCCAGCGCAGCACTGCACCGGTGCGGTCCGGCACGTCCCGGCGGGTTGCTATAAACACGGCTATTTAAAGCAGCTTTTTAACGGGTTCTGCCAAGCACGGATACCGCACACGGTGAGTAATATGTATTTCTAAAAATGGATGAAATGCTATCTGTGGTCACTACATCGACTGTCTGGAACTAAAGTGGCTAATGAACATTTTTACCGCATTGCCTCACCGCTGCTGGGAAACTCGGTTCTCTACTACCGATCTGCTGTACAAATGCTGCGATGCATCTAGCAGGTACCACGTATAAAAATGTCTGGGATGCAATGTGCCGGCTTTGAACTGTAGTGTCTAAGAAGCGCTTTCCAACACCACAGTTCTCCCAAGACTTCCCAAGGGCTCACACCTGTGTTTGGGGTTATGGCCTGGAGAAGCTGTAAGCGAGTATGACCCTCATGAACCTGGATGTTGTAGGAAAAGTCGAAAGGTTCATCCCCCTCACGGGGTCACCATGGCAGAAGTACAGATGTGGGCCATGACTGGTGCATAAATGAACCTTGGCTTCATGGTGGCCCCATACTGCTCGCCAGAGCACTAAATAGAGTGAAAAGGCCTGCAGACCAAACAGGCACCAATTCCGACAAGGAAATGTCCCTTACTGTCACAGTGCACACCTGTATTCCCTCTATGCAGGCATGTGGATGACTTTTCAAAGGATCCAAAAAAACCTCCCCCCACTTTTTAATACTTTTTAAGTCAGGCTCAAATTATTCTGATAACAATACTGACAGTATGTTAGACATTCTCATATACTTTGCAAGAAAATGTATGTTATTGCTATGGAGCACACCAGAAGTTCCCTGGACAGATAGGGCAGTGACGCAAGGGTCTAACTTTTACTCTGGAAAAGCTGACATCAGACCTCCATCATAATTATAATACATTTTTGCAATGTTTCTGGGTTCACTTTCCTGCCATTGTGCACTTACACAGCTGTAGAGGAGAAAACAAACAGTAGCTTCCGCTGGGGCACCCATAGCACAGCATGAGAGAATTCAGCAAATAACAATAGATAGATAGATACAGACAGATAGACAGATAGATAGATATGTGCATGAGGTTAGTGCAAAGCCAGTAGCGGTGGCGATACGCTGGCTCCTGGGCCTCCTGGTGTCGGGCCACAAGCTACGATAGCATCTGAGCAGCCCTGCTAAACCCTATAAGCGTTTGTATTACTTGTACTTACTTGTATCAGCACTTACTGTATGTGTGTTTTCTTGTTCTGCTGGTTGGCTCTGGCTTGTTGTACCTGGCTTTGTTCTGGTGTCAATTACATTTAAAAAAGGCTGAGATGAATGCGTGCCCTCAATTCTTTTTCTCAGAAGAAACAGTGATGCTGCTCTCTGCCTGCAGCTGCTGTTCACGAGCAACTGACTCTTCAGTTCTTCTGCCAAAGCTGTGACTGGGCCACCACAGTGTTCGCTTTGCGCTGGACCGCTTCGGCATCTCGGGACAGGGCTGAGGCCACGAGTGACCCTGTCTGACAAACAGGACCCCAGGTGAGTTATAAACAGCTGCCCTGTCTGAAGGACGAAATTGACATTTTCATGGTCCGGCGTGAAAAGCGGAGTCGACGGTGTGCAGTGATGGAGGATCGGAAATGCTTCGCGGGTGAGAGTCATTTGTTTGGTTAAAGTTCTGGAATGCAGTCTGTACCATGTTCAAAGGAGGTAAAACCAGAGCAACACTTCCAAACAGGTCCAGAAGAAGATCCAGGGCAAATTCACAAACACTCAAATTGATTTTTTCTTCCAGACATTTTAACATCAAATACGTTTTAATAACCAATAATGAGTTTTTCACGATAAAATCTGTGCTTTTAAACCCCCCCCCTGTTTTTTTTTTTTTTTTTTTTAAAAACAAAGCACAGGAATGCCTTTTTAATGGGCTATAATTTTTCAAACATTTATTCTGGAAAATCTTTAAAATTCCTATGTCCTGAAATAATATTTACTGTGATTTACTGTGATTCCCAAAACCATACTTTTAGGCAATGAATGCAGTTACATTCTTGCTTGAAAGTAAGAAACAACCAAAATTGCTCATTTCTAAACTAACTTAATAATGGTCGCAGCTTCAGGTAAGGACAGGGAACGTTGGCAAGCGTTTCAAACAGGAGCCAAAGCGCTTTCTCGCTTTCTCTCACACACACGTAAAGTAATTTTTTCACTGATGTGAACCCTTTCTCCAAGGCACCTGACAGTGTGAGGTTTGTATATTAATCTTACAGCGATTTATCCCTTTATACATCTGGCTACTTTTAGTGCTCTTTTTATTTTCATTACTATGAACTTGCTGTTAAGTTGAACAAAGCAAGGAAACCACCGAGTGGTGCTGAGCAGCCAGTGCTGTTTGTGACTTGCTCACATCCATGTTCTGTTGTTCTCTTGTAATTTATTTATTCCTTTGTTGTACGTGCGCTGCTGTAGCTTTGGATCAACAAAGTGTTTGTCTGTCTGTCTATTTCTGAAAGCGGAAGGGAATGGGCAGCTAAAAAAGACTCTTTCTGTCAAGTCCTAAGAAACCCTAAGAAGGAAAAAGCCAGAAAGCATTTTTTCCTGCATTTCTTCTGCAGGTGGCTGCACTTGGCTCTGTTTGCAGACAGACGGTTCAAACCAAACATCATGCCTCACTGTGGAGGCGGTTTGTTGCTGGTGGTGGCACCACAGGCGTTCCCGCCCCCCTTCTCTGCTGCAGCTGCCATGTTCCTGCTACAGGACAGTGGTCGTATGGGGTCAAAGCAGCTAACATGGGTTTAACTCCTGGGTGGGGCCCTCGTTTTCCATGGAACAGCACGCGCAGTTGACCGTGGCTCCTTCCCTCCACCCCTCGTCCCCTGCTGCCATCCAAGCGGGGGGAAGCGCCATGCAACCGAAGTTTGTTTTAGGAGCAAATTTATCAGCAGCTCCACGAACATCGCCCGGTGACCAACGCGCACAACCTGCCCGAGCCGTGGAACTGTTTCCCCTGCTAGAGAGTGTCAGCGAGTCCTTCGGCGAGAGCTCAGACGGGGGCTCGGTGTGGAGCCAGCGCCACCACTTGTAAACACGCTTTCTTCCACGTTAGTGTCACAGAGTGCAGTTTTTACCTCTTCCTGGAAAAGGATGGTGGTTGTGCAATGGCACTCCCTGCTCCTTCAGGGAGTTCTGTTTATGGGAGAAGTACACTTGAACATAGGGAGCGAGAACAATAGGAACCTTTCACTGCCAACCTGCCAACCACCGGAGCGCAAAGCATCAACTTGGACAGGAAAGAGTGCACCGACTGCTGAGAAGCCAGTGGGTGTCACCTGCAAGCATCCCTAAGGGTCCTGCCAGCAGCACCAATCTGTTGTTTCATCTACCGGATCCATCGCTGCTGCGCCCTTTGGATCACAGTTATTTAGCAAAGCTCAAGTCCTGCCCTCTCCTTTTGCGTTCCCTTTCGAGGGCATCCCCTGACCAACTTTTGCAGTCGAGCTGAGATTTTCAACTTAATACAAGCCACTATTTTAAAAACCGTCCTTTGGCGTCACCATGTTTTCCACGTTCCCAAGACCCTGCAAACAGATCCATTTTGTCTAGGAAGAAGTGAACTCATCTTGATAAAGGCCTGAAAAACTGTTTCATATCACCGCGCGTTGACTTTGCAGTGAACCCCGCAGAGGAGTTTTATTCTGCAGGCCCTCATTAAGACTTCTGCAAAGAAAACAGTTGCATGCAGTATGGTTTTGCCTTTCATCAGTTTCTCGCCTGTGGAATGCGGCCCCCAGTATATTTTGTTCAATTATGCAATCTTTTTTGGAAAATGGATGGTTTCAAACACAAAGTTCGCCACTCTGCCAAGTCTGTTTCTCAACACGAAAATATGCACCGCACATCCTGAATTCCGCATTCCATGTTGCAGGTCTTCCCGTGCGCCGTCCACCGCCATCACTCTTCCGTTTAAATCCCCGCGCTCGCTTTCCTTATGCACGCGTGCACAACCTCAAGACGGCTGACAAACAAAGCGAAGGGCCGAGATGTTTTTATTGACCAGTTATCTCCTACAGGCGCCCTGCAGCCACGCAGCAAATGCTCCTTTCTGTAAACCGTCGTCCTATGATGTCACTTCGCCACAGCAGTGATTTACAACAAACAACAAAACAGAGTAAGTTTAAATCCTGAGGCCCGAGGTCAACCCGTCCAGTTAAGTCTCGGTTTAAGCGATGTCGATGTGCGCAGACGGCCACCCCGGTGCTGTGCGTGTGCGGAATAGCACTGTTACCCTGGGCACGTATATTTCACATTTTTTATGGCCTTTTCAGCAGAATCGTTTCTGCCCCCCACGTGGCCCTCTTGCCCCATGCGTGTGAAAGGCAAGCGAGCGAGTGAGCGGCCCTCAAGGGCCACGCGCAAAATGAGAAGTGACGTCCAAAAGAGGCTCTCCTGGTGAAATAATTTCATATAAATAAATAAAGGCGCGATCCCCTGGGAGATAGCCGCTGCGCAGTCAAACAGGAGCGGGCAGCTGTTTGCAATTGAGCTGAAAGTTCGCAAGGAGCAGGAATGTCCCACACACTTGAAACAATAACAAAAAAACAAAACAATACGACGTGATCAAACGGCTGAGCCGGGCAGATGTGGACAGGCTCAACTTCGCTCCGGGTTGAGCAAGACAAGAAAATTATTATAAGGCAGCGAAGAACGGAAAAGGAAAACGGCACGCACCTCTGAACACAAGACGTTTTCGTGTAATGGCCCTGCGTAAGGACTGCGCACGTCTTCAAGGAACCTAAGCAGAACTGCAGCTGTCGGACACGCAGTGCTGGGCCTCAGTTTAAATCCTTTTTAGTACTGCGTGCCCTGGTGCTGCCTACGTGCGTCTGCACTGCAGTTCTGTCCTCTGCCTCTAGATGGCCCTGCAGGCAGCACATTCACAGCACAAGGCCACCCAGTTATTAATAAATTATTAAAGCATCGTACTGTAAGGGTGGGCGTTCGGCCGCTGTGTCTTGACCGGCATAACAATACATGTTCCTTAGCGGACTGTGCAAGGCTTCTTCTCCTCAGGGGCAGGTGAGTTCCTGAAGATGCTGCCCAAACTGAACAGGGATACAAACATAAAGAGCAGAAACAAAGGCAGCATCACATCCGTATCAATGATTCATCGGCACTTCGGCAAAGCAACGCACGACTTCGACGACAAACAGAGCTGCAGATGCAGATGGCTGAGTGTCAGCGCACAGTCCATCGATCCATGACCACCGTTTTTAGGCCTCAAATGTTGGGAAGGATTTAGCAGCTCTGCAGGGAAGAGGAAGCTCATCCTACCACACTGGAGCCAAAACTGAGGATCTCGGGCCCTTTTCTACAAGGCATCACTGGGTTTTTCCCAAACTGACCATGTTTCCTGGACGTCCCGACAAAAAACCTCAGCGTACAGAAGCGTTACTAAAGGGCAGCAGGTGGCGCAGTGGTTTCGGCTGCCATCTTGCACTTGAAAGCCCCAGGTTCGAATCGCACTTCTCTATCAAGGTACTTACCCTTAATCGGTAGAGCAAAAAGCACCCAGCTGTACAAACAGGCAAATCGTAGTGAGTAGCTTAGTGCGGAGACCTGGAATTACACGCAGTTTTGGAGGAAGGGCTCCGATGAACCAAGCAGTTTCCGCCTGTTGTGGCACAGGACGCAGTTACACTATTATGGCAAGAAGCGGGTGCTTCCATACAGTACGTCGCAAATGGAGGGGGCGTACATGATGGTGCCTCTAAAAGCAGCCTGACACACAAGCGCAGGAAGCACTGGCTCGCTGAGGAGCTCTCGCTCGACCGCGCCAGCACCGCTTAGAGCTACTCAGCATAATCATATAATTGTAGGATTTCCTCTGTCTGTGGGTGCCAGCGCTGGAGAGAAGGTGGGCCCCGCAATGACCCCTGACCCCCGAAGACCCCCGACCCCAGGAACACGGCACTGGCAGAGCCCGGGTCTGGGGTGCGGGTCGATCTGGGCTGCTAATCCCCCAGTCTGTTATTTAACCCTCATCAGAAGGGTTCGCGGGCCGGGTGCCGGAAAGCTCTCCACGAAAGGCAAAAACTGAGGCGGCCCTACAGTTGCTCTTAACCGTTTCCATCCATAGATTTACATTTTGTGCAAACCATCTATATATGCAATGCAGAGGCGATTAACCAGCTTCATGTACGGAAGCAAACAACCTTTTGTTTCCTCTAATAAAAGAGTAATAAGAACACAGCAAAGAAGCACTTTCAGATGCGGTTGATGCTCACTCCACAGACGAGAAGATCTCTGAGTACCGCAGTCCTCCAGCATCTTATCAGACAGCACCCATTTCATGTGGATTTGATATATTATCTGACAACTGAACGTTTCTTTAGAAACCAGAATTCTCTCAGCCTGGGATACGCAGCGATCGTTGGGCTACTTCATGTTCCTACGACCGTTAAAAGTCTTCTGCATGTCTGCATGATGGAAGCCAGCTTCTGTCTCGCACCGGGAACCAAAGGGGAGTGGAATTCCAGTCCCCGCTATTAAAACTGTTTCAAGTTATTTAATGGCACAGCCGCTGTCCTTTAGCCCCATGCCGAGGCGATTTGTTTTACTGGTTTGGAAGAATGATGGAAAAGAACGACTGGCTTAACTTAGCGCTAAGTCCCACTGCAGGGGCTCGCAACCCCAGCGGTACCGTTTAGTAATTCTATTTTCTCTTAAACGTAAACAGAAAGCTAAGGACCAGAGAGGAGTTACCACAGTTTACCACATTAAACATAGTGCCATAAACTGTGCCCAGAGATGCTGGATGACCACTGACCTGACCGCAGCGTGAATCCCTCAAACAGTTTCTGTGCTCCACAGACTCAGCGTCCACATGGAGCTGTGGATAAACAGTCGATAAATATTTTGCAAGGCCGCCACAAATGTCTTCCACTCCCCAACATAAGCGCCGAAGGGAGCGCTGGCCCCAGCACGCGTTGTCCCTCAGTGTCCCACAAGAGAGGCACGAAGGTTGCTGTCCGCAACTGGACAGCACATGTGCCAGCATCTCGAGAAGCTCATCTGAAGGTATGAGCAGTGCTCGCAAATAATAAAATGTGCACAGAAGGGAATTTGCAAGGCTTTGCATGCCTTGTTCTGGGACATTCTGTAACGCCTTAAAGGAGATCCAAACTTTCTCTCCGTTTTTCACAATCACATTAATCTGAAACGGCGATAAATTCACAGATAAACAGGCTGCGTCAAGAGTGCTGTGTTTTGCTTTGGCTCAAGCCGCGTCGCCTTATTCGACCGTCCAAACGGCCCTGTTTACCGCAGCCCCCGTCTCAAAAACACAGCAGCGAGAGCCACTTCTTATCTCCATTTCACGTCTTCATTGCAGATGTTGTTTCTGGAAGTGAGCGGAGCTGATATTTCCCAAAATCATTTGTCAATCGAGCGTTCTGACACGCAGCACGGTGGTAGCAGCGCGTATCTGCTCGGCCGTGGACGCTCTGCTAATGGGACCAACGTGGCGCGAGTTCACAAAAGCGCTCCAGTCCGATAACTCGGGAGCGACGGTTATTACGGTCAATCACGGCAGAAACCGCACGTGAGAACGGACTGCTGCAACCAAAAGCAAAGCGGTTTAAAGGCACGGCTGTGGTCCGTAGCCATAAATATTTCCCTCCGGTTATTAACAATGGAAATGAGATGCTGGCAGCCTGGTGGGCCGCAGTCGGCTGCTCCGGTTGCCAGGTATTTGCGGAGAGGCGAGCTGACAGGGCCGCGTGCACCAAGGTCAGCTCAGCTCCCATCGTGGATGCCAGCGGCGGTGAATGATGCTTGCGGGGATTCCTGTGATTCTGAGGCTTTGCCTTCTTTTCCACAGAACAGAACTGCAACCCAGAAGCTGGGCTTCTGCTGCAAACCTGGGACAAATCTAATCCCCCGAGAAGCCGCATGCGTGGCCTGCGTTTGCGTAAAGGTCTGCGAAGTTCACGTGCAGATTCAGAAATCGCATCTCTGCCTACATTTGCGCAGTTAGCAACAGGTCAGCAACACGTCAATCAAGGCAAAGGCAGCAAACTTCTCCTCCCCAGCTGGGTTGTGACTAAACTTCCTTGCAAAACCCCCCGCCAAAAAAAAAACCATTTGTCTTCACATTTTCATACTGACACACTTGGATGCCGCTCAGTTTTCAGGACATTTCGTCGCAAAACTTGCCTGCACTGACTCGCTTTTGCTTTCGGTGCCTCCGTCAACGTAAGCCATGCAAATGAAACCTTGGACTGGCCCGCGGGACGTCCAGGAGGAACCCGAACAAACCAAACAAAGCCTAACCGAACTGTTTGAACAGGGTGGCGTTCGCAAAGGAACGGATTGCCGAGAGGCAGCGCTCTGTCAGGCTCGTTCTCGTGGGGGAAAAGCACATGCGGGCATTTTTCGAGCTGCTTTCGCGGTCGACTGTGGGTTTCGGGTGAGAGGCGCTGCGAGGAGAAAGGCTGCGGCTCGCTGCTGGAGAGCCATGTGGTGCGGTAACCCCACGGCGCCCCGCAGCTCAGCCTTGACTCCTGCACCTACAGCAATGATTAATTGTGCAACGCCACAGCACGGCCATTCTTCAGGCTCACGCTTTTGTTTTTGTTCATGTTTTCGCTCCAGGACTGCAAGCGACTGCTACGATGATTGATTTCTCTCCGTCAGGAGCCGAACGGCTCGGTGATATAATTGTAAAGAAAACAGTTATTTGCCCCAATTTACGAGGCACCGCGGAGCGGAGCAGAAATGTCGCCGGGACGTTCCGCGTCTGTTGTTCGAGGACGGCGGCAGATCCGCGTCCTTTGCTAACTCCTCGGCTCATCCGAGTTGAGACCCAAGGCCCGAGTTCCGCATTAGCGCCGGGAGCGGTTACCGCGTGTCGCTCTACCTCCGCAGATCTTGTTGGGCAGGATGTTTGGGAATAAACAGGAGTCTGAAGCTCCTGTGTTGAGATGCGTGAGGCATTTGGCACAGGACGTTACTTCGCTGCCACGTGTGTTTACTTTCAATTTACGCTGACTTTTGAAACTTAAAGCAGCTAAGTCATCAAAAATTGTTCTTCTCCAGATACCAAACCATCCGTTTCTGCAGGCCAGTGTCTGTGCGTATCGTTCGTTGCCGTGATCCATAGGTACGCGAACCCCCGAAGGACTACTTTGCCATTTACCATGGTGCAAGTGACAACGCTTCAATTTCGGATGCTGTGCGCCTCCACAAGCAGGGATACAACATGGTGCTCGGAGGAGATTTACCTGCCTTAGAGCCTGAATGAATTGTAAATGTGAAAAAGCCCCTGTGGATGCTGTTCAGAACGTGCAGAAGTGAAGCACCACCGTCTCACAGGCACACGACTTATGACCCAACCTACAATCAACGGCTAAAACACCCTTGTGCAAATATTTGCATTAGTTTGCATTCTCACAGGTCTTGTCTCGTTCTCCTGAGCACGAGCGCGCACACAGACACACGCGCACACACACTCTCCAAGTCGATTAATATTCCACCCTTTTGTTCTGTAATTCCACCTGTTCACGTTTCTCGGCCTTCACCACATCCCCGTCCGTACCTCAGTACGCACACTTGTGTGTATGTGTGTGTGTGTTCGTGAGTGTGCACCCCCGTCCCCCGGTCAGCCCCCCGTGTTTGTTTTAGCTGGGATTCAGGCCCACATTTCTGCGCAGGCAGTCTCTGCAGGAGCCCCATTAGGTGATCAAAGCACTGGTTGTGGCCCCACTATAAAAGGTTATTAGGGGGATTGGGCCTCGGCGGGAGTGGAAGCTGCTTTCACAGCCTCCGAACGGTCAGATCCATCATTCTTATCTCGAGCTGCCTCCTGCTCTGGGTCACGTTCAGACGATTTGGCTTTCGGCTCTGCGGTCGAGCAGAAAGCCCCACCTTGCTTCTTTGACCCCATGGTGGGCAGCGTCTCCCCGTCCCCGACACCTCGGGCTCGAGTCCGCTCTGGGAGGCCTGCGGATAGTCCAGATGCCCCTTGGTATTCCGGCATCGCTGAGCCTTATCAGCATGGAGAAACCCACTCCCGTTTTTGCATTCAGTGCCTCGGTCACCGTGTTGCATGGCAGCTTCGGCAGAAGATCGATGGCCAGAGTGTCTGCACTTCTTGAAAGTGAAGCAAACAAGCAGCACCGCTACTATCAGGCACCTGCTTCTCCATTCCCACTCCATCAAAACCATCCCTTCATTGCCGGAGCAGTTTGACTGGCACCTTCACTAAGTACCATGGCCGTCCATCCACAGACCTTGGATTAACACGCTGCTCAAAGGAAGACAACTGGAAGTCTGAGGTGACGCCTCAGCGGAACAGCAGAACCACCTTCCGTCCAAATAAGTCTGTAGCCCAGCATCCTCCTGAGAAACCAACCGCGGACTTTTGTCTACTCAGGAGGGCACGTGTTCACAGCTTATTTCACAAGATGTTCAACCGCTGACAGGTAACGGACCTTAGAGAGGACGACAGAGTCGGCGTGCAGATGGCAACCCCTACGTTGCAGCAGATCAGCTCAAAAGGCCAAGGGACCTCAACCGATTTACACACGGGACCACTAAGACGCGCCAGCCATCTTCAGCACATTTTGCATTCTCCGTAGCTCTTCGATTGAGCGACAATCCTTTTCCGATATCACCTCCGCATAATAATTCGCAGCAAACACAGCCCGGAGAGCCGTTCGCCTGAGAGACGTCTCTGCTCTGTTATTCTAGGCCCACAGAAAACAAACATGGCAGCGGAGGCAGTGATGGAGCACACATTGACACGGCAGGTCAGCAACCTGAGAGATTAAGAAAAGGCTCAAGATTGAAGTGTTTATTTTCTGCAACTGGATATTGACTCCCTAATCTACACCAACTGCAATGACTCGGCCTCTGTTTACCCAAAATATATTAGAAGCACTCGGTTACAAAAAAAACCTGTTTGATAATTTAGTCCCAGAACCACATAATACTTTGTTTTTGACAAAATAAACAAGGGCAGTTGGGAAATTGTTGTTCTTTACTAAAATTTTTATTGTTTTGGATTGACTTTTTTTTTCTTTTTTTCAAACAAGCAGTTTTAATAGTGGTTTTCAGAGCTACTACAGGGAATTTTTCCTTGTTGATTCCAGCATTATGGCAAGCCTGGTGTTAAAAGTCAAATTTGTTGAATATTGTGCTTCTCATTTAAGCGGCTTAGCCTACACAGCGGCCTGGGATGACTTATTTACTCGTGACTTACGCACACGAGAAAACAAACTGCGGTGTTGACAACACAGATACGCGGTGCCTGAAACCCAGTAGTCACTATGAACATTATCGCAATTTCACTATTCTGGAGATTTAGTAGAAAGATAAAACAGCCTGTCCACAAAACCCAGTCTCTCAACTGTAAAATTAGCTCAAGCCTGCCATTACCTGCACTTTTTCCACTGGTGTCTTATAGGTGGCAGAAGTTCACCACTGTTTCTCCTGGGTTTATTCCACTGTCAATACATGAAATGTCTTGTGGGATTAGGAAAGGGGGGTCAAAGGTGCTCCAGACCAACAGTGATTTATAACACAAAGGTACGCTTGCCTCAGAAGCCCGCACGTTGCCATGGTGCTTGTTGACAAAGCCAAGAGCTCTTCAATATGCAGGTCCTGTTGCCCGGTGCCTTTTAATCCAGAGTCTTGGGGTTTGCTAAGGTATGCCAGTGTGTTACTCAATACTCAAACTATTTGTTGATAGAGGGAAACCAAGCAGAATTCATTTATTTTAAAAAGCTCTATCAAAAGGACATGGGCTAACATTCCGAATGGAAAGAACATTGTTATCTAAATGAAATATGTCTCGAGCTTCTGGAGGAATTGGACCTGTCTGATTGAGAAAAAAATATCACAAAGAAAAAAGAGTGGTTGCCAGGTTGTCAAACACAAAATATAATGCTTAAAATTACAGATGTGGAAGCCAAAGAACAACGTTTTTTTACAAATGAAATATCATTTTGGAAGCGTGAACTCCCAGAAGGTGTTCTCCCTCTTAACCTTCCCAACATTACCAGCCTCCGCCATGTGACACCGTCTGTGCTGGCTCATTTCCATTAGCTCAAATGCTCAGTTCCCCTATCGTTTGCCTGGAGACACTCATTCTCCATTGCCACCTGGTCTTTGTAGCAAAGCCCCTTGGTTGGTGGGCTTATCTCAGCCAGCGATAAGGAATCCAGTGGCTACCATCACCAGGGCCCCTGAGGTGACCTCAAGGTGGCCAAACGGGCAACTAAAGGACAGACTGTCTTTCAAGCCATTTGTCCCATGGAGCCAGACTTGCAGTCTTCCCGAGAACTGGAGACTCTTCCTAAGGTGAACAACAACAACAAAAAAAAGCTGTCCAAGGTGTGAGTTAACTTAAATGAAAGAGTGTGGGATTTGTGCCGTATTTTCAAGTTCACAGAAATGAAATGACTCATGCAGAAGGAACGCAATTACCATATATTACAGTGCACAAATGTAAAATACTATCTATTATTTGTGGCTTTAGAATTATTTTTATATGGCGGAGGTGTTGATAGTGAGGCCTGAAAAGGATCAGTCCCACTAGTCTTTATAAAACTGCTATCCATGTGTTTCATTTCAAGTTTCCCTTCCAGCAAGACAAAAGGGTTTGGAGATAAAAGCCATCTGAAATTTACATCCCAGGCCTGCAGCTTACAGCCTCACAGCACTTCAGGTATGGATGCGAAAGCACGACGTGGCCAAAGCGGTGACCCTGGAACAGAGGCTATGGGCTTACTGGCATAGTGCGGGTGGGACACGGGGACACCGGTAAACACCTTCACTTTATATCTGATGTCTCAAGCGGACAGAATTGTGCCATCATATTAAGTGGGCGGCATTGTTCCCGTGGGTTTGTCACTCTGTTCTGTTGACAACATATCCATCATGCGACCTGGCACCAAGCGGGAATTCCCTACAGCTTAACCCTCCATTCTTTAATAATGCTCGAGTTGATGTTTATTTACAGTCACTTAATGCATGGGGCTGTAACTGGAAACCCAGCATGACAGCTTAATGGGTCAAGGTGTTAAGCCAAGGCTCCTCCTATAAGTTTGGGGGGGGCGCACGGGGACTTGGAAGAAGATCCATGGTACGCACCCTCATCACGGATGAATATGAAGCTGCCGGGGGAAAATCTTCGAGGTAAACCACCACCTTTCGACAAGACCCATTGTTGATTAATGCACAAGAACCGGAGCGGCAAATCTGGTAGAACTGAATCTTTACGGGAATTTCCAAAGCAAATAAACCCATTTCGGCTGACCAAACAGAACTAACTGTTTCAGTAATGAGTTTGTAATGCGCAATAAAGCAACTTCATGTCAAATCTGTACGCAAAGAAGGGGGAACATTATTTTGCAATTAACATGGAAAGAGACGCAGCTTGTTGACATAAAGCAAACATCGGTTGGACCACACACGCTCCAAACATGACGCCGCAGAGATGACCAAAAAAGCCCTCACAGATGCGATATAAGGTGGATCTGGAGAACATCCCAGAAACCCGTTTCGTGTTCAGCGTTTTACACTTTTTTCCCCGGTTTCTGGCTTTGCAGCAGGTACACACCGTGTTGGTGTGGCGACTCACAAAGTGTGTAAATAAAGCATCGCATCCGTCCGGCCGCCTCAGAAAAAGGCCCTCGCTCAAAATGTTGCTGTGCTTGAAGCAAATCATTACCTCACGCAAGTGAGAAAAGGGTGCGTCCACCTGGTAGAAAAACACTGCCCCTACAAGAATAAGTGAAAAGGTTTCTGCCACTTACACTGTGGGTAACTTTTTCCTAAATTACAGCCACGCATCTTCTTCCACCCCTGGAACAGAGGCATCCCAGGACTCTACGGCTGCACACATCACCACCCCATCCTCCACACCACACAACTTCCAAACACACCCACGTAACTTCTGTTTCAAGCAGAAGACATCTAATAAGGCGTTTTCCTCCTTAGTTGAGCAGGGATCCATCTGAAAACTTTACCCAGCCTACATGGATGAACTGATGGGCCTCAGAGGATGACGGTGTTTTCCACTTGGCTACTTAGCGCCAGAAGCGTTTGATTTGCATCGCCTTTTTGCTGGAATCGGTGGGGTGGGGGTGTTGATCAATGCGCTGCGCGTGAGAGAAAAACATTCAACCCCTACGTGGGGTTTGGCACTTTCACACAGCTGCAGATGAAATGAAGTCATTCTTTGTGCTTAACTGATGTTGAGGAGGAGACAGCCTCGGCGTTCCAGATGCGAGCTGAGGGGAGCATCGCAGAAGATGGGAGCTGGGCCGATGGCCTGAAGAAACTGAGAGGCAGGGAGGAGAGGGGAGGCGCAGTTTGGAGAGATGTGTAATACTGCTGCCAAGGTGTGAAGATGCAGGGCCACAGATCAGCTCCTTTTGCCAGGTCCATTCTGGAAGTCAGAACCCAGATCCAGCCACCTGCTGCTAAGGTGCTCCAGCGAAAATATTATCTTAAATTCCATTTTAGACATTTTGTTTGTTGTCATTTAAGCGAAGATGGCAGCCGCAAGCAAGGAGACGCAAGTCGATCTGTCGTGTCTCTCGTCTGGCGTGAACAGCGCGATGCGTTTCTCACACTGCTTTTGTCAGGCCCTCAGGGTCACGGGCAGCTCAGAAAGGGAATTTCAACATAACACTTTCTTTATTCGCCTCCAGGATTAAACCCCCTACCTAAAGTGGCACTGTGTCCTGTGGCCATTTTATTCTTCATGAGCACGACTGCCAAATGGAAGCGTACTTTTGCCTAAGACTAGACTTCCATTGACAGTTAAGATGGGACAGTGTGTGCAATCCTATGTTGCGGTGGTCGGGTTAAACGCGTGGTCAATTTGCTCTCCCAGGAGCACCGAGCAGCAATGAGCCCCTCACGGTGCTGTGAGACACCGAAGCCTCGGGTGCTGCAGTAGCCATGGTGGGCCTCACCTTCAGATCTGTGGCAGGTGGGATTCAAACATCCCCCTCCCTGCTACACCTAAGCACAGAGCATTGGGGAGAAATTAGCACCAGGTGGGGACACCGCAAATGGGGAAGGCGTGAGAGGGGCTCAAGAGGTTCGAGTTTCGACTTTGTGCTTGAGTAGTTTTAACCTACTAAATGGGAACTTTGAATGTTTAGTTTGGGGCTTTGCCCTGCTGTGTTGGCCACTGCGCTCTGCTTTTCGTTTCAGCTACTTCTTAATAGATTGATTTTTCAGTATTGAGGAAATAAAAAGGTTTCATTTATGCCAACTGGTTCTCGTCGAAGGGCTCCAGAACACCAGGACCCACAAAGAGATAACGCCTTCAGAAATGGAGAGAAGAATGAATGGATGGCTGCTGTGGAAATAGGAGACTGATTTATTAACTACAGGCAAAAGATGTAATAAAATTCAAAAGCTTGCCCATCATGATGCCCCGCTCAGAGACACCTCTGTGTGACACTCGGTGAGAAATGAAGGGCAAAATGGAAAAGAACAGCACGCAGAGTTAAAAAAAACTCATTGACTTTGCTTTGGGCCAGCAGCTCAAAGGCAGAAAAGGCGGGTAGTGCGCTCAAGTGGTCCTCTCTCCAACGCAGATCACAGCCCCTGGGATGTGAGTCAGGAGGGTAGTTTATACGTTTCGCAGTAAATCCTTCACGTTGACTGAAGATGATTTCCTTTCCAAGGATCCTCAGTTGCTGCACAGTACTTTAAGACTTTTCTTCTCTTGCTCAATGTGAAATGTTATTCGAGGTTCAGCGCTGTGCTACTGCTGCCCAAAGGTGTGCCAATTTTTCCTAAAAAATTAAATCTCCTGACTATCAGCTTAATGCGTTTTCCTTAAAACGCTACTGTACTGTATGTACACCAGTCCGCGCTCCGCTCGGAGACAGAGGAAAACCGGCCACCCGGAGAGCCGTTTCTTCGTCTGTCCCTGGCTGTGTCAGTTGTGACTTTTGGCAAAGGTCACATTTACCACGGTGGAGCCTACAAAAAGGTAAATACATCACTTTACTGACAGGCTTCCTGAACAGTCACATACAAGGACAAAAATATCTTTTGCTTTCTCTCCTTCCCCATCTTGGCTTCCCTGCTTGTCAACACTCGTATCACAGCGTGATGTCACGCCCCCGTGCCCAAATCCCTCGTTCAGAACTTGTGATGTCATATCCGAGTGCCCGAACCCCCAAGCGAATGCGATCGAGCTTGGAACGTGTGATGTCATATCCGTGTGTCTGGATCCCCTCAGCATATCGGTGTCAGGGTCATCCTGGGGAAGCTGCTGCAGGGAGAGTTCTGCTTCTTGTTTTCCTGACGGTTGCAGGGATGGCCCTCACCTTCCTTCCTGTGAGTCCTGTCACACGGCCCAACTGCTGGTCAAATTTTGCATGGCCTCGGCGCATGCTTTTGGTTTTAAAAGCTGCAAGACCAAGTCCCACGAGGGGTCCTGATGTTGTACCCTTGTTCAGCCCGAGTTGCTCAAGTAAAACACCCAGCTGTGTAAATAGAGTCACTTCAGATACAAAAAAAATCTACAGAAGTAAAGAGAAATAACAAACTGCAGATCCCACAGACGCTGGGGAACTTCTGGATAGCACATGCAGGAGTGATCCACCTAGAGTTTCTTTGATGCGATACAGGAGAGGACCATGGAGGCCAACTCCACAGCTCTGCCGTCTGTTTGGGTCACTGTATATTAGGAGGAAACAACAGAATGACCCCTGTTAGTCCAAGCAGGCAGCAAACTCGGCAGGACCAGCAGCGCCCCATTTTTGTCACATCTCACCCCTTCCATCATTTTGCGATCATCGCCAGCCGTTTTCGAGCCTAACGCCCCTGACTGCGAGGTCCAGTGTGACGACAGGTAAATGTTTGTGCTTCTAATCTTTAGCAAAATCCTCATTTCATTCATCAAGTTCCCTTCTATTCCCGATGCAGACACACCTACAAAAAACAGAAGCACGTCTGCTAACAAGCCGAGGACTCCGCCTAAAATCAAGTCCGTGCGCGGTGTACAAATGGACATCGCGTTTACAGATACGCCCGTTTGTGACTTTTGCCTGTTACTGTAGAGGTAGCAAGGGTAAAAGAATGGGCGCTTTTCGGGTGCCCCCAGCCCAAATCCCATTTCCATCAGCCGAACGGCTTTCGGCCTCACAGGCCCACTGCGAGAAACACTTTAGTCGTGCTGTGACAAATGTGGCGCGTCTCAAACGGGTCGGGGGGCCGGCTGCTCTGCGCAGTCTCACTGCGGCTCGGGCCCAGACCGGGACGCGGTGGGGTGGGGAAGGGAAATGTGCCGGGCCTGGAAATGCTTAATGTGCCGATATCCAAGACATGAAGTTTAAAAAGCGTCCAGCGGAGGAAATGAGTGAACACGGAGCGCATTTAAAGTCCCAGGGGCGTCAAGGTGATCGCCTTTAAACGAGACGGCCCCTTTCACCTTGTCCTTGTAAGATGTTGGCCAGGCTCAAAGGAAAACCACTCTGAAGTTGCAAGTTTATATTATGACAAATGTGGCCCTATTTTATTCAGCGGGAACAACTGAAAATTATGCACATTTCACAAATGTGCTTTTTATTGGGACGGGAGGTAGTATAGTGCTCAGGGCTGTCACCTTGCAAGCTGAAGGTCTTGTGTTTCAACTCCCCTCCCACTGGAGGACCCTTGAGCAAAGTACTTGCCCTGACCTGACATAGTAACAACACCCTGTTGTATACATGGGTAAATCACTGTGTGTAGCTTCTTGTACAAACTTCGCTGTATGTCGCTCTGGACAAAGGCCTCCTGTCAGCGGCATTTAAAAATAACAGTTTAGATTTTACCACAGGAAGAATCAGAAAATAAAGGTGGAAACTGTGAGACTTGCCTTTGAAATAACTAAGCAGAATCTTCAGGGGATCTGATGCAGCCTTGGTACTTTGCCTTTTTCCCCCGGTGCTTTGCTGTTTCCAGTTTACTGTCAGGCTCCACGGCGATCCGGATGCCGGCTACTTCGCCGACTGTTTAAAGCAATGTAAGAACCAGTCGGCCTTTGATGACACACATCAGATGAGCTTTAAGTCAAACCGGAGGAGGTAATTTCAAGCCAGTTAGACTTGACATCCTATCTAGTAAATGTCACATTTTTATCGCTTCTGAATATACGTGCTGAGAATCGAGTCTTAAGTCACCTCTATTCTCAGTTCGTCCGTATCTTCCAGCACTCTGAGTGACAGGGTGGACTTATGCTGCTCCAACGCGGCCTTGTAAGACGATAAAACAAGGCCAGAGAAGCGGAAAGAAGATACCACGGATTCATTATCTTAATCCAGGCAGAATTATGACATTTGTTTAAACAGATCTCCTTTGCAAGGCTGCCAACATCACATTTTTCTGTTTAGACAAACAGACATGCTTTTGACTTCATTTCCTGCCTGCGTTGTACATTTCTTAGAGCACAAAGTAGAATGAAAGTGATGTTAACTTGACACAGATTTCCCTGTGTCTGTAAATGTTCCGCTTAGGAAGTAAAATTGTACAGCCCACAGTTTCACGCATTTATTACTGCAATCCTCTGATCTGTTTTCTTTTATTCTGCTGTGGGCATTCGCTTACCTGTTTCACATGAAAACAGAGCTGGTGGGCCTGGAGCTTCCAGGCAAAGAACAAGCCCAGAAAACGGCCAAATTTGGGGAGCCTTCACTACAAAAAAAAAAAAAAAAAATACCCACGACGTACCGAGTCCTGCTGCAGCCCTGACCCTTAAGAGATATACGGCTGCTGGCTGCGCTAAGCACAATGTTTCTCTGCCTTGTTGATTTAGGCTTCTGTGGGGGTTTTCAGAAGGGCATTCTGGGTTCACACAATGCTAATTTTGTGTAAGAAAAGTCAGTCTGCAAAGAGCCATAACTTAAAGAATTTCAAAAGTGTCGCCCCCACCCCCCGTTGCCTGTTATGGGGGGATCATTCAAACAACAGCCTCACTACTGTAAACTCTGCCCCCCTTCATCAAGGCTCCCCCTGATTATGGCTTGTTTGACCACCATTGCCATTCTCCAGGCGTGCATGCGTTCCCCCGGGGGGATATTTATGGGGCACGCACATAAACGCACGCACGCACACGCGCGCGCACACACACACACACACACACACACACACACACACACACACACACACACACACACACACACACACACAAGGTCAAGCAAAATCAGGGACTCCAATTTAGTACTGTTTGCTATTTCAGACCATGTCCAGCCTTCTCAAGGTTACCAGTGATGCTATCATTCCTCATGGCTTTCCATAAAAAGTGCATCAAAAACAAAATTCCACCTTTCTGTGCTCATTTTACTCAATGCTTCACTAAATGTTTTCACTCACTGGCTCAGTAACAACAACCTCTTGGTGGTCGGAGGTTCACGGTGCGAGTTAGGCTCCATCACAGGGTTCCGGTTATTACATTGGTATACGCATACGTACATCTTAAACGTACATGCTTTTTTTTTTTTATTATTCAGCTTCTCACTGAATTCTAAGGTGTTATTTTGCACTTATATTTCGGCCCTGTGTTGGTTGCGCGTTTGACATCATAGGAAACCAATGTAAATATAATTTGTCAGCTATGGGCTGCAAAGTGCTCATGGTCCTGAATCTGAGAGTAAAGCTCCGCCTGATGCAGGAAACCTTGTTGTGGGTATGTGGGGACAGTGGCAGAGGCAAACTTCACCTAGAGATCTTGAACAAATGCACTACGTTTCCCCACTTCCTGTCCCTTGGTGAAACTTGACATCTCTGTCTTGTTGAGACAACTGGGGAAAAAAATAGCTGTGTGTTGGAAATGTAAAGAAAAATTACAGGTGCGATTTAACAGCTGTGGGGGACATGTGGAAATATTTAACTCTGTATTTTTCAAACGCTTGGAAGTTGGCCTTCAGAAGTGAAAGGTGGACAATAACCCTCAGAGATCACAGAAAGGTAAAGAGCTTATTGTGTTTTACACAAGCAGCCAAATGTGACCCTCCATCAGGAACATTTGTTGAAAGCTGACGTATACGTGCCCCTGTCCTTCCCTTTTCTACACCCTCTTCTGCAGATTGCTTTGAACAAGCAAATTATGTCCACATCCTTGAGACACAATTGTGACTATTATTCATTTTGCTGAGCAGTAATGATTTAACTGTTTTGCTATCTGCAACAATGGCACATTGACCCCGTGTGCAATACAATAAACCTGCTCTTGATGGGGAAACACCTGACATGAGAACAACTCAGCCGGAGTGGCTGGGGGTCCACGGCCTTATAGTAGCAAGGATCAGTCTGGAGTCAAGTCAATCACCCTGGCCGACTGCTGGCTGAACATTTCTGCTTGTGTTTTTACTCTAAATACAGTGGCTGGGATGTGCATCGGCAGGTAAGCGGAGAGAAACCTTATTTGTGCCGATGTGAAAATGAATCTTCCGCTGTATGAAATATGGGCCTTTGTAAAGGGCAGAAACAACAAAAAAAATCCCAAAGCACAAGGAACTCCTCAGTGTCTTCTGCCCTTCAAACCATGCTGTTGACCAGAGGTCTTTGTTGACATCTCTGCATCCCACAATGCACCCTGCTGGGAGAGGTCATCTGGAAAAGGGTTTCAGGCTGCTGCAGGCAGCGGCGTTTGCTGAAAGCTGCTGCCTTTCAGGAAGTTGCTGAGCTTTGCGCTGTTTGTTATCAGTGATAATAAGAGATACGCGGGCCTAACAATTTCAACGTGTTATTTGATTGCAGCGTTGCGTTACTTTTTGGCACAAATGGTGTACGGGCAGGGTAGCACGACGGCAGAAGAGAGCAACGGCAAAGAGCACAGCGGAAAAGGGTGGAGGACCTGAGGCCCACAGTATAAAGCATGTGGTTGCTATTAATTTATGCATTATCATTTTTCATTCTGACATGAAGAGTTGTTACACAGCATTGGGAAAGCACTGTACATTGTAAACGGTAATGTGGAGTGAGCCGACACGGCCAGCGCCAGAGGAAACGTGATGTCGAAACAATTCGGGGGCAACTGCGAGGTGACCCGTGGTGCAGATCCAGAAGCAGCAGACGCGTGTGTATCGGCCGCCCGCGTTAATTGTGCCGAGTGAAAGGGTCTGCGCCGCAGCAACGGGAAAAGTCAAGCGAGCAAGCGGATCAAAGTCCCAGTTGCCAGTTTGTTTCGCTACTTTGCTTCGTTTTTGGCCATTCGTGAAAACAGAGGTGAATCTGCAAGTCGGTGGTAGAAATCAAAAGTAAAGCTCTTGTATAAACGACAGTAATAATGATGCCGCTTTTAACCACGCGCCAGGCTTTCCCTGTTGTGTATCTGTGTGACTGCATTTGAACCCTGGCTCGGAGCGCTGCTGTATCTAATGGCTGCGCGGATGGAGCAGAGCTTCGGCTTTACTCTCAGCGCACAGCAGGGCAAACTTGGCTGTACGAGGCCTTCGCCCTCCCATCGTCCGATCCGCCGAGCTGCGCTCGCCTTTCCGTAACGTGCGGGCCGCGTGAAACGGAGAGAACGGCCTCTTCGTCCGGAGTGCCGTCTGTGGTTTATCAACCGCATGCCTGAAATTATTTTTTTCCTCTTGTTGTTGAAAATAAAATCAGGGGTTATGGTTTCAAACAGTAGTGCGACAGCTACCACTAAAGGCGGATCACAGGGGTACAAATAGGAACTCGGCACCGGGGGATTGTTGCCATGTCAAAGAGTTCGGGCAGAAAGCTGGTCCCTGGGTTCTGGCCTGGGCCGCCTCGTACAGCCTTTTTTCGATTTAGTCATGGAAAACTGCCCTTCCTACTTTTTTGATGGTTGATTGCAAACATGTGGGAACTCAATTAATTTTTCTATGCTTTTAAAATGCCATACATCCCGCTGAGGACACGCCATTGTTTCATTTCCTTTTGTGTTTGTGTGGGACTGTTTTACTTGATAACAAATGACATGTTTTTTCATTGACACTACTGTGGTTTTTAATTCTTAAAACGAAAGATATTCTGATGTTCCTTCTACATTGTCATGCCAAATACTGTAGCTGAGCGCATTAAACACTAGTAAAACCTCATCGATATCAAAATATACAGTCATTCTGTTTTATTGGGGGGGGGGGGGGGGCATTAGGAGTAAAACCTTAAACTTGCTCATTTTTCATGCAAGTCACCCGTAAGGACTGACTGAATGACATGGAAATGTGACACATTTTAAATACTAGTACCGGGGACATATTTATCACGGTAACATGTTGCAATTAATGTAAGGATGAAGGAGGAAAACCATGAAAAATGCGCTGCGGCACAAAAAAATGTATTTGAAAGAGTATTATTTGCTCTCTGTTTTGAAAACTGACAGCTATTTCTTTTGGGATGGCTCTTCTCCTTTCAGCTCTGTTTCTGGACCAAACGGCATGACTGGAGAGCTGGTGCACACGGCTGGAGAAAGCGCCAAACATCTTCATTACATCTAGGGCAGATGAGTGGGATGGGTGGGGGGGTTTTCCAAGCCGGTGAGTGGGAAGGATGTTCTGGGGCCTTTCAGGAGCGCGACTGAGGAAACCCAAGGCTCACTGGACATAAATCAGACAGCTTCTGTCTGTAAACAACGCCGTAAAACGCAACGACCATTCACTTATCCGGTTTCTCTCGACAGGCTCTCCAAGTGGGTGTGCCAACCATGGAAGCAAGAACGGAACGTAAACACAGTTTGATGAGTCCAGCCTAGGGTTCTTTTTTCTCTGTGTGTTCAGGCCTTGTAAAGGTTGCAGATGAGCAGCAGTGTGGCTATGGTGCAGACATGCTTACGGCAGCCCTGACTGATGGAAAATATGATGTGCGGTTGAAGGAAGGGTACGAGTATCTGGTTCCCAAAGATACTTGCCTATCCAGGGCGTGATGGGAACGAAGGCTGTTTCATTCCTTGTCCCGACCGTGGTGTTCGAGCAGAAGGACCACAGCTTTAATCACCCAACAATGATTTTCGGACAGGCTATAAAAAAATAGAAATTTTATGCCTCTCTGCATAGCATGTGCACCGTGTACATTTTGGCTCAGTGCTGTCTCTCCATCCAGCCTACAAGGGCTGATTTATTTGCCCTTCTTCTTCCAAAGTCCAGTCTGATGGTACACTGCTACATTTACTTACAGCATATTCATAATGTGTGTTTACATCTCCGTACTTAAACATATCGAACATGGAGGTCAGGGACATTCCTTAAAAAAAAAAAAAAAAAAAAAAAAAAAAAAAAAAAAAAAGTGAAAAAGTATTGCGCTGTCCTATGAAGACCGATAAACGTGTAAACAGACAACGCGAACGCTGAGAGACCAAAAATGTCTTTGTGCACAGCAGCCCGTCCAAACAGAACCAGCGATCGACATCAGACAGGGTAACGTGTGCTTTGGTGGAGGTGAATTCTCCAAGCACCAGGTGAGTCATGAATGCTGTGGCACAGGGCCTGTCCTGGCAGACATGATGTGAAAGTGGACTTTAATGTTCCTCCAGCCCAAATCAGGAACTGCTTTACCAAATTTCAATATCCAGGATTATTTTGACAAACAAAATTGATGCCACGGCAACTTGTGCCATGTACATTTTAACGCAGGACTTAAAAGCCACTCCAGGGTAACTGAGCTGTACTGCATGCTGTTGCACAGCAAAAGCTGAAAGACGCAGGATTTATTCCTTCACGACTATTTATTCATAGCAGACAAACTTAATACGTGTACTGTCTAAACAATGACACATGTCTATGGGGAATAAACATAACTGCGCTAAACAAAAGTGATTTTAATTAGATATTACATTTTCATTTCCTAGCTCAGCCAAATGTTTTGGGCTATGACAAACCCTCCTATCGTGTTATTATTCTGTTACCTAAGAAACTATCTTCAAAACAGAAGCCCTTGTAAATTCTCCCGAGATGCATCAGACTGTCCTCCCCCTACCGGGTTAGCTATATTGCTTGGCGCAGCTCCATGCTGTGAGACGATATTCTCGTTCCACATGCCAGGATTCTATTAGTGTGGACCCCGACCCTTGGCTGTCCACAATTCCAGTTGCAGTCCATCTCGCTAAAGACAGCAGCTTCTTTTTCTTGGAGTGATTTTGCCGCAGCACCCTGTTCTCCAGCTACCCTCCTCTGAGCCACGTTAGCAACTCGGCCGTTCACAGTTAAGCACTAAAAGGAAAATAGCCGCTGAGGGAGACGGCCAAGGATGACCAAATCACAACTAATTTCGATATCTTCTTGGCGGTTCGACTTGAGTGTCGGAGGAAGGGAGCAAGGGACACGCCGCTTTACGGAGCCGTCCTGGGCGGCTCGAAAGCGCTCGGCCTCGGGAACCCAAGTGGAAGCCGGGCTGCTCGTATATTTCACGCAGCAGGACAGGCCGAGATGGGAACTTCATTAGGCCGCGTCAGATTAATCACATCAAGCCGGCATGTTGTTTTAACAGATTTCCTCAATAACTCAAACTCAAGCAGGACGAGGAGCAGCCCTCAAGACCTTGACACTCAAGAAATGTACTCGACTTGGAGTATGCATAATGTAATATTTCAATAATAATTAGGGAGCCGCCTGTGTCTTTTCCCAGCGTTCTTGGCCAACGTGCTGCACACATTGAAATCAGTTCCATTATTTAACTGTGAACACATTTTCACGCTGATTCGCGAGCAGATCCCTCGAGCATTTCCATGGCTATTCCACTCACTGCAATAAATTATTTGTTGATGGGGTCTGACGGAGGATAACCCAGATCCTGCTGTGAGAGTTGAGAAGACAAAGTGCCAGGGCCCACAGAGCAGCTCAGAGCTTCTTTCCCTTGTGCCTTTGTTTGAAAGAATCCATGGAGCCACAGGTTATTAGCATCACGCTAGCCTGACAACGCAGCCCCGAAGACTCGATCCACCGGGGGCCACAGAGCAGCGGTCACCGACGGACTCGACACTCCCCTGCCCCCAAAAGCTGGGAGAGCTTTACTGCCAACGCCAGGATCACAAACAAAAACAATTCCATCGGAAAACCGAAAACCCGAAGCTCAAATAAATTATTAATCAAGGCCCGAAAAAAGTGCTCGGGTTTACGCAGGCGCCCTGGATGAAAATCACTGCGACACACGTTTCCCTTCCCCTAACAAATGTCGCAATTTTATAATGTGTGCATAAAGCTTCCAAATGGAGGCCTTGCGGCGATTTAACACTTACGTTATACTTTAAGAGGGCAGCAGGTAGTGCAGTGGTTAGATCAGTTACCTAGCAATTGGATCACAGGTTTCTTTCTCCACCCTGGATTAAGGCACTTCCCTAAACAGACACAGTAAAAACTACCTGGGTAATAAAAGGGTAAACTTGTGTAAGCAGCTCAGTGTACAAACCAAGCACTGTACGTTGCTTTGGAGAAAAGTGTCCACTGTATGTTTTTTTTTTTTTTTTGTTTCAGATAATGACAGTAGTGCAGCAGCTTTCAGCACAGGAATGACATCACAGTGACAGAAATGCATGGTGATGATCTCAGGGATGGGACATGTGTTAGTTTTCAAGAACACCGAGAGCTATTGGGTGATCTTTAATGTAGATTTTCTGCACCAGCCACATTACCGTATAACAGAAAGATGAAATATGCCGTTTCCTCCAAATGCTCCAGCACATTTACGGAGTGAGGGATTGATAAAGGACAGGGTTGCACTTACCAACTACCATCAGTTTCGCTCCTAAAAACAGGTTTTCCTGGTGAGAAAACGCATATGGTTGCTAGTGAAGATGTTCTGCTATTGTTCTCAAGGGTGGTTACTGCAAACAGCCATGTGACAACCAAGGCAGCAATCGACTGAGCAAAACTCTGATACGATGCCACAGGTGAGCGGCAGGTAGATATCTATGGAAATAAATGGTCCGCAAGTGGACCGTACTCCTAAGAAAATGTAAAATGGAGATAAAATTCAAGAAGATGTGCTTGTGGAAATGTACCCAGCGTACTGTGTTCCTTACAGTTCCTACTCATCTGCGGGGGCTTCTCAGTATTTCATGTGCACCTTCAATTTCCCTTTAGTCAGCTCTTGTTTTCCAGTTCACGCATTACACCATGACTAGGATGTCAGCGTCTACCCGACTCGGTGCTGGGCATGACCTTATTCCTTGTGATAACCAGTTCAAACACTGGTCATGCTGTACTGGCTCTGTCCTCTGGCTCTCCAAAGAGCCTCTTTCCATCTCCTGTGACTCTCCATGACTCAGGCTCCCCACCCTGCCCTGCAGTAATCTGCTATATCCATCCGTAAGGAACTTTCCCCCCACCCTTCAACTCAACTCCTAGAGGTCAGTTCAAATGGATGCTTTTGGTGGGAATGTGCACCTCTCTTGTACCCCTCATCCTCTCTGGACTGCTGCATAGACCACTTTCAGTCCCCTGCTTTCCAGGACACGTTGACGTTCTCCTGGCTAACACTTTCTCCATGAGCGATGCTGCCAGAATTTGTGCATCTCTGTCATAGCTGATAAAGTCCAGAATCCAAGTGCACATCTCATCTTGATCTTTTACAGTTGATATTTTTTTCAACACCACCACCCCTGCCACAGTTGTTTCTCTCACAGAAGACTGTCAGCGCCTCCCCTCGCTCCACCCACACACACACACACACACACACACACACACACACACACACACACACCATACATATGCACGCACAATGTCCTTGGAGTTTGTCTAATTCCTCACTTTGCATCCTCACGTCCCCACCTAAGAGCATCAAACCCTTTGCTTATGAACAGGCCAACAACCATCCCAGAAATACTTGGACTTGGAAGGTTGCATCATTTTTCCTTTCAATCTTCTCCATGTGAAAGTATGATCAACGTACCCTGATGATGTGGGTCATCAAACAGTGTTGTTCGACACGACAGCTAATCTGCTGTGATTTTGCTGTCCTCTCTTTGTGATCATTCACAAATCACCATCACTTAGGATCAATTAAAATCAAAAGATCATTAATCTGCCTGACAGCTGACATCAGGCAAAACCGCCACTGCAGCTCTGTTGTTTGGAGTTTCACACAGAGCTGTTGCTGAGCTCCCAAACTTGTGCCTTATTGTGGATACTGGCAAAAAAAAATAAAAAATACAGAGATGTGATTGTCAGTGAGTTTTACCACTCACAAGTGGTTTGGCTGAAGTCTTTAGGAATGCAATCGCTTTGGGAATGCAATCAAATTGTGTTTGCATACAGTACACAACATGCGTGTGATCTCAAGTATAACAGAGCCCACGTTTCTAAGGAACAAGTGCTGCTTTTCCTCCAGTTTCCGTCACTGGGCTGGAAACACAACTCTGGGGCAGAGAGTCGAACAAATATGCAATGACTGTGATGATAAATTAAGCTGTGGAAGAACATCCCAAAACCGCCGCAGTCACTCTGCGGGCTACTTAATAATTGTATAAAACATTTTTGACTTAAAGTACAATCCAACAGCAACAATGACCTCAAAGGTGGGTGTTTGTCTTGGTGTTGTCTGTGCGTTCACTTATTCCCCCCTGCAGGGATGGCAAGTTCCACCACACCAGAAAGCTACATAAATCTGAACAGGGAAACGGAAAAGCCCACTAATGTGTGTGTCCCAATTAACTCATTTCCAAGAAGAGTTTATGCTGAAGCAGAGAGAGGTCAGACTATGGAATCCAAGCGCAAGACTGAGAGTAAGATTTAACATTTCCATAGCTGTTGGCTGTAGGTTAATGTCACATGAAGACTCCATTATGCTGAGGGTACTGCACCTTAGGGATTTAAATTCCAAGATCTATGGTCCTTTAAGTTTTCGACGACTGGCTAGAGCTCCACTGTAACCGAAGCTGCAATGACAGCAGCACTGACAGCACCCCGCTGAGCTGCCTCTTATTGTCTTCTGCTGTGACGCAAGCACATCCAGCGAATGATCTCAGCCATTAAGGCGAATGGACCAGCAGCTAAAAAAGAGAAAAAAAACACAGGTGCGTTGGGGAGTGTCCAGAAACATCCCAAGCACATTTCTGCAATGCTGCTTCTCGGTGAAAAAAAGCAGGAGCAAGAGCCCTATAAAAGGTCCGTCAACTGGGAGCTTTTAGGAGCAGAGCTTTTCATAACTCCATTCAGCCAAAGAAAAACAAATGGAATGTCTATAAAAGTGTAGCAAGTTTTATAGTTGCCTGTGCATCTGAAATATGGATGGGGACGTTTCGGTTTTTCTAACACTGCGCTCAAGCAGAACAGGGACAGTCAGAGAGCTCTCGGGATAAATGGACAAGTGCAGGACATAAACACTTAGTTTTACAAGAATCTTCATCAAACATGGCAGACAGAACGGCAGGTGAAGCAGAGCCACGATTGTGTATATCCCACGAGTCTGAAGAAGAAACCAGGTAATTCTGTCTGGCTACTTAGCTAGCGTTGACTAGTTTTTATGGAAATCCCCTTTTCCTAGCTAATCCTGTTTTGACCACATTTGGCTTTTAAGTTTGACAGAGCTCAGGTCATGCCCTTTACATTGCAGTGTGCTTAAATGTCCTGTACAGTATAGTTTGGGATAAGCACCTTGAGTCTGTAGGTTCAAAGATCTTGCCAAGTAACTTAGATATCTTACCAACCCTGTAAACATTTGCTATTGGCGTTTCTGCCGTTTTTTGTAAATGGCACCCCCCCAAAGCTAGTGGAACTGAGCTGTTGAATCGAGGTTCGGTCATGCTCCTACTTTGAGTAAGCATGGAATCTGCTCTACACAAAGTCTCAGTATGCACTTTTTCAGTGTCAACAGGTCACTCCCAGGAGGAAACACAGTCGTATTTTCACTACCAGGAGGTTATCAGACCCACTATCTCTAATGCCAAAGCCTCCATTTCACACATTATTGTGGTATCCAATGGGTTTCACCCTCAAAAAATGAGCAAGAGATGCGTTTGAAAACTGCTTCTGGGACATGTATCCTTCCATTTGCAACACAAACTCTATGGAAAGGGGTGGGTGGGTGTGTGTGTGTGTGTGTGTGTGTGTGTGTGTGTGTGTGTGTGTGTGTTGGATAGGGGGAGGCAGATACAAGGATGGCTGATATCCAGAAAACAGAAAAAAAATTTTTTTGTGATAACAAGGATAGGAAAGATTCCATGTCAGATTATTGGCATTAAAAGATGGACTTTATCTCTGTGCTAAATGCATCATTGCCTAAACTAAATGGCTCCTGGCAGGAGATGCAGTACCTCTGGTTTGGGGGAGGCATCATCCTTCACTGCCCATGCTGTCCAGAGCGGAAACTGTTTTCGTCCTCATAAAGGCACGTCCCATGTCCCAAGATTAGGGTGACAAACGGACTAAAATATATGAGTATATGAAAAGCCAATCTGCCTGACTAATTTTAAATATATTGAGACAGTTTTTTTTACTGCAAAAACTATGACTGTTTGCCTCTGCTGTAAAGGAACAGGCTCAGTCACATAACGTAGTTCCCTGCCAAGGATGATAGAAGAGTCTGGGCTTTACTGACTCAAGGTGAGTTGCCTTTGTTCAGAATGCTTCAATCTGTGTTCTTGCTCAAATGTTTTATCAATCACAGCATCCCATCAAGTTATGTTCTCATCCATTTCCCCTTTTTGGAATTTTTTTTTTTTTTTACTCTCAGAAGGTTAGTGTTTTAGCGCTGGACTTTTACTGGATGTGCCCATCTGACTCAAGTAACTTCCCTGGTGCTCTGAAAGTTCAAATAAAAATGTCAAGGACAAGTAAAACCATTCCTCAATTTCAGTTTGCATTCTTTGGCCATCGTTGCTATGACAACACAGGGAAGGTTTCTTAGCTGTGAACTGGAGGGAGTAAAAAGGAAGTTTTCTAAGCCTCTAACTGGTTATAACTGTGAGAGTTACGGAAATCTAAAGTCATTGCCAACGCTTTTTGTTAATTCTTTGCTTGGCTGTCAATATTAATATTCAGGCATTTTGTTCCTTTTACTGGCAGTGTTCTGTCATTCTAAGAGCAGAAGAAGCACGCAGGCCAAACAAGCATCACGCTAACATGTGGTACACACTGGCAGTTGTCTGATGCCCAAGACCTTTCAGTATTTAGCCCAAGATATCTGTGATGAAAAGCAGAAAATGCAGTGAAGGGAATAGGATGCCGCAACCTCTAGCCCTTGAAAAGCATTTAGAGTTCCAGAACGATGTTCTAATACATGGAAAGTGCCAGAAATGGGCTGGGAGATACAACCCAGTTTTTACAGCCACTAAGGCATGCCTCATTTGAGAAGAAATATCCATGATGGAGCGCAGGAACACTGTTTATCCTGTTAAGCTACTTTAAAGTTTCCAAGGACCTGGACATACTTAATATGTATTATATCTCCCATTTATCATGACGTTTGCAAAATCACAATCTGATAAAGCCCGTAAAAACTAGGAGACTGAGTTTGTTTTTTATTTGATGAAACATTAAGCTTTGAAACACTCCAGCTTGTTCTAACTGCAAAGTAGAGCTTGCTAACTGAGTCTACTGCCCTCCCAAAGGCTGTTATTGCATTATTATTATTATTATTATTACTACTATTATTATTATTATTCTTAACTACAGACATGTTAATGAATAAGCATGTTTTATGACTGTACAATTTACTTTTCTTTGTCTCTACTCTAAATTGAACTACCTGATATTTCCTGTTTATTTCTTCAAATGGGAAACACTGCATGTGAGCATAAAGACCACCAATAAGGACTCTGGTGTCCTGTGTTTCATCACCGTCGCTGTATTGCTATCTGGTATTATTTGTCCTTAACAATGCACATGAACATAATATTACCAAAAAAAAAAAAAAAAAAAAAAAAAGGGGTAAAATTATTCCTTGAAAAGTACTGCCCCACACATTATTTCCCCCGAGAGAGCTGAGGGGTTTCACCAAGACCATCCAGGTACATGTGAACTGACACAGATGACAGCTACTAATGTAATTCCAGTCGACGAGGCTGTTTTCCCATTTTGCCCGTGAGAACTGCATCATCAAGACATGGGAAACTGGATTCAAGGCTCACAGTGTGTGTTAAAACAAAGGGCTGGAAAATCACTGGCACATAAAATATCTCTTTCATTTTATATGAGTGAAAAGGCAGCACCCTGGCATTATTTCTGCTTTGTCCAGGGAGGTTTATATATGGGATTCCATACGGTTTCAATTGAACAATGTTCCTCTCTCCAGAAACGATAAAATTCCCCCATACGTCGTCTTCAGCGCTTTTGTTTTTTTCCTGTATCTCGGAAACACCCGGAAACTCAGTCTCCCTGCAGACACGAAGGTGTTTCACAGGAACTGAGGACCTGTCAGATGTGCATTGAGATGAGCTGCTCCGTTGAACCCATGAGCTCCATGTGTAGCGTCAGCCCTGGTGTGGCCCATAGTCTATGTGCAAGGGTCCACAAACAGCAGCCCTCCATATGTTGTAAATCCCCATCTTGCCTTAGTAGTGGAACTTTGGTCTCTGTGGACCTCAGAGCCATCTCATCTGGAGTTTCTGCTAGGCTTTCTCTTTCCAAACAGGTCTGTAGGGAGAATACAGGCAAGGAATGATTCATGAAGAAACCATCTAAGTTCACCACCCGCTAGATGAAGGGTGGGGATTGTTGGGTGCAATGTAAGCCAAGGAGCAGACATGAATGGCATGGACCAAAACATGGTCACCTGTCTGGTGCAGAAAGAGCCCATGTTGGTGTGAGAGGCGTAAAAGTCCTGGCAGGATATAGCTGGTCTCAGCTGTACACAGTTTGGATTCTGGAACCAAACTCTTCGATTAGTGGTGGTGTCTCTCCTATTCTTCAGAATTCTTCCTGAAAGACCTTGAGTAGATGTGGGGATGCTAATAAGCTGCCTGCTGACAGTGGACTTTTATTTGTGCACCCACACCAAAACACAGTTCTGAGTATTTGGCTTTTTTGGGAAGGTTGGTGATGTATTTCAAAGTATTCCAACCACCAACTGTGATCCTGCTAGAAGATTTCAACAATCACGTTGAAGATGACATCTCTTCTTTCTGTAGTTTTGACCACATCTGACTGTGACTTTCCAAGCATCTGCAGTTAGGTTCTGGGTGTGATTTGGAGGGGGGGGGGGGGGGGTGATAGAAAACTGGAGCTGGACGATGAAAGACAAATTTGTGCAGTATCAGCAGTCCAGCAGATTTCCAGTGGTGAAGCAGGTGGTAATTTTTTCGACAAAGATCTCGGTTGATCTCTCAAGCTACTCATCCCCACGTATGCTCATGACTTTTGAGTAGTCACCAAAAGAACAAAATCACTGATACAAGTAGCCATAGAGATGTTTCTACTCAGAAGTGTGACAGAGTGAGAAGTTTTGAAATTAAGGAGAGCCTTGGAGTTAAGCTGCTGCTCTTCTGGACTGACAGAAGCAACCTGAGGCAGATCAGATACTTTTTAAGGATGTCTTTGCTGATTCCCCTCAAAAAGTTAAACCAGGACCATCCCACTGGTATGGAACCCTGGAGCAAACCCAGGACATGCTGGAGATATTATACATAGCTTGCCTGGCCTAGGAGTGCCTATAGAACCTCGGAGGGGTAAAAGGAGCTGGAGACCATTGGTGAGAGCAGAAAGGCCTAGGACTGCCTTTTCAGCCTGCTGTCATCACAGGCCTCCACAGGACAAAAGGATGGAAACTGAACTGCACTGATGTTTCGACATATTGTACATGTACAGGTGCTAGCCATCCACACAAGTCACCTGCAGACTAAATAAGCAACTGTAGTTGCTGCAGTTATAAACGACTCCCAGGGTTCAGAAAATATTTTGTATGCTTCCCTTGCCACATGATGGATTAATGGAAAAACTAAACAAACAAAATTATTGTACTACCTTTCAGACACAACATGCAATACTGTATTTCTTAGGGTAACAAATGTTCTGTGTTGTTTGTTCCATTAGTTTTTGAAAATAATTACATGTAAGCGCACTGCCTGTTATGCCCAGCTGTAAAAGCTGCCCAGCTCACTGTCGCCTGTGCTTCTCTTTCATTATCTCACAGTCGTAGGACAATTAAAACAGAGAGGGACTTGAGACGTTGCATTTTATCCGTCCCTGACGGAGATGGAGGCTGCACAGGGCTGCATGATCTCTGGCAAATGAAAATGTGGAAGCAGACAGTAACACACGCCGTTTTCCTACAGACAAAGCACCATTCTAATATTATCCACCGTATCTGAAATAAAAGTTGATCAGAAAAATGTTGTGTTATTTATTCCCATGGCTACAGAAACACCATCAAAAAGAAAGAATCCAAACACAAAACCAAATGGTACAACTCCTACCCTTTCTTACTTTTTTAAGCAAAAATACAACACTTACTCGTGACCTGAACAAGATTTTTAGATCAAGACCTGACACTGGACTTCCTTTATGCCACCAAATAATCAATTCAGCCAGTTACTTCCTCTAGATGAAGTCCCGAAGCAATGGAAAAAAAAAAACTTAAAAAGAACAACAAAAAAGAACCACCTGGGCAACAAGAGCAAGAGAAAGGAGGATGTGTGTACACTCGCCTCAACACAACAGCTCCATCAACACATTTTTCTTTCACTGGAGTGGTTTTTGAAAAAGAAAAAGGTTTTAAAATCCAACGTCTTTCCCTGTAGCAACAAATGGGGCCCAAATAACATTTACTGATGCATGATGAAGCCAACAGCAATACAACTGCTGCTGTTTCCAGGCCAGAATGATAAACCTTTCCTAAGTCTGGCTACTCCAAGCATTTAATTTTCCCTGCCTAGAAAACCTGGAGCAATGCAAAGTGTTAGATACAGTATAACTGTGCACCAGTTATATCTATCCAGATGGCCAGAAGTCATTATATCAGATTCCTCATCATATTCTATGTGTTCTTCCATTTCAATGTTTGCTACTGCTTTATATATTGACAGAAGCTGCTCCTGTTCCGATTCACAGACCATTCATGCACAGCACTTGGTAAGCTCCGTCCTGGATCTCCAAAGCTTCTTCACCCCCAGTTTCCCCTGAGCACCACAGCTAATGACTCAGTAAAAGGAGCCGCTTTGATCCCAGGGTCCCACCTCCACCTAGGGTCCTTGACCTGCAGCCTGCCTCTCTCCACCACATCCTTAGCCACATCTCTTAGGCAATTACAACCTTGCAGCTTTGAGACAAGAGCAAGAACACCAGACAAGAAGTGCTTTGACACTCTTTGCCCTTCATCAACTTAACTTTCTGGGTTGCCGAAAGCATCCATTTCAGGTCTCATCTTTTCTCAAGACCATCAACAACATTGTGTTAAAAGTAAGCAGCAAAAAGTGTTACATTTAGTGATCCTTCTGCTTGTACATGAATAAGTTACCCAAATATAACAACTAAGTCTTAATATATTTTTGAATATGAAATTGCCCATATGTATTCAGGAATCAGCCTAGAGTTTTGGTTTTCTTTACATCTGAATGGTTCCCATCACAATTTATACAATACATTTTTGCTGGAGCAGTTCATGTTCAGGACCTTTCTCAAGGGTTCAGCAAGTTCTTACAAGCCTAGGTGTTACAGTTTTTTCAGTTTTCCTCCTACAAACATGCTGAACATGGAGGATGAACGCGATGCACACAGGCCCAGAGATGAGAGGAATTGTGCATTTTCCTTATAGCATGAATGCCCGCTGGCTGTGGAGTCCTCACTGAAGTGGCACCAAGCAAAACGCATCACTGTCTGCAGCGGAGAGTGCGGTTTGCATCTGTGTGGACAGTACCTGGAGCCTGTGGGGGGGCGCATTACTGCCGACTAGTGGCCAGTCACAGTAACACCAACTGCCCTTCGTGCTGCATTACAGCTCTTTGAGGCTCAGCCAAGACAAACCGAATGTAGCTTCTCTGAATTCTGTTTGAGGGCCTTAAGAAATTACAACTCTGCTATCCTGGCTTGATGATGATATTTCAAACATCTGAAATGCTTCTATATTACCAGATTTAATGCAAAACAAACAAGATGAAGCTCAAGAGAAGTTTTAACCAGTAGCTGTGTGTCCTCTAAATAATCTCCAAGTTGGATCTTGTCAGTCTCTTCAATCCCCTGCATAGCATAATGCTCTTGCGCCTTCCAACGTCGTTTCCCTGCTAATGTGCACTTAAATCTTTTTTAGCCCAGTATTAATGTCGAGAAGTAAATGCAAAACTCAGCTGAGTGGGAAGAACATGCCGTTTGTTTTTCAAGGAACTGTCTTTTGTTCACCATTAAAGTGCTGCAAAGAAGCAGCAGATCCACATATGACTTCATAATTGAATCCAGAATATGTATGCAACATAACTGCACAGAATGAAATCAAAACAAACCAACAGCAAGGAACAAACACAATGGAAAAATGACATAGAAATGAGATAATGTACATCTCTTTGTCAATTTTAATCGAGCACAGAGGGTTTGGTCTTTAATATGCTAATGGGAAGACCAAAATTACCTTTAAAATCTGATCTGGGGGTTTTTCTTTAAACTCCCTTGGCGTCAAAGAGCACAAGATCAAAACTCCATGTCAAAGTGAGGTAGACCGTGAGCCAGTGGTGAGAATAGCAAAAAAGCCACCAGGACATTCTGGTTTTACTGAACACCGGTCACTTTGAAAAACCCACCACCAGGCAAAACAGCTCTGCTGTCAGCTGTTCCTCTTTGACTCCCGTGTTCATCTCCATCCTCTGTTCACAAGACGTTCATACCCCTATTTACCTCAGCACCATTCTGCACTTTTTACGTGTTGTGGAATGCTGAGCACCACCAGAAAGTCGATAAGAGTAACAACGCTCATTGCTGCATCAGAAGGCCACTTTTGTCCATACCCCAACTCTGTCACATCTGCTCTTTTTAAGGGTTCCCTTAATCTGACCAATAAGATCTGAAGGGTTACCCTCAACTCCAGTGCTCCTGTCTTCAAAGCCACGGGTGAAAAGGTCAATAGGAGGTCAATGCACAAACTCAGAGTCCACGGCATAAAGGTGGGCCCAGTGGCTGCTCCCCACGGCTGCTCTCTCCTTTACCGCGGCCTTGCGTGCACCACGCAATCAGTTTGCTGTGCTCCAGTGTGGTTGACACCCACGCTAAAGTGTGTTTCCTAGAGGTTTATCGCTGCGCCATGAGATCGCCGCCCCCTCCTCTGCAACGTTACATCAGTACATCCGCCCGCCTCTTTCCCAGCACAATATGTGTGATTTATGGAGAAGCTGACAGTGTCCTTTGCAACTGGTGAAAAGCCCGGCAAATCCTCAGTCCACTTTTCACTTCAAATAAACACTTGTGGATTGAAATTCAGTTTGGCAAGGAAACGTGGCTTTTGTTTTTTCAAGCGCGTGACAAATGTTATGGACAGTCGAGGAGCCATTCGCACGTCAGCATTTCAGTAGTAGACTTTGTAGGGTAGAGCTAGCGAGGAAAGTGCATCGTGTATTTTCTTAGCGTCTGCTGCTGTATTTGAGAGTAGTTTAGATATTTTGCCCCATTCAGTGTTTTGTTCCCGAATACCTCATCCTGCAAAGCTTCTGCGCACGAGATCTCTTTTTTTGCCACAAGTTGCTTTCAAGCTTCAACTTGTTTGCCCCATTTACATCACGAATAACCTGCAAATGAGTCACTGTGATGTCAGATTGTACCACACAGCCACAACAATCCAGTACCTGTGTGCTGCTTCTGAAAAGGTCATACCAAAGTAAAAACCAAACTCATGAGGTCTGCAGCACACGGCAGCCTCTGTCCAAGCTTCTCACTTCTTACTTTTTGCCAGTTTTTTGGCAATTCGGACACTATTCCCAAACCCAAAAGCATCTTGCTTACAATAAACACAACTGCACTTTTACAAAGTGTCTGGTTTTGTTTGGAAAGGAAAAGATGAACCCTGCCACAAACACGATTCTTTGCTACTACCTTCACGATGGACCTGCCACACAGGATTGTGCACAGGCGCACACACCCATGCATTCACAACACACACAAGTGTGGCCTGCTTCACCTTGCTGTAAGCTGGTGGAGTGGAGCAGCACTGGAGCTTGTTGGGGTAGCAGGGGTGGCAGTGCTCCGCTGTCTCTCCCCTCAGGGCCAAGCTTTCCTCCTTGCTGCTGCATCTGGCAGTCGATCACACATTCCCATCCCACCCCACCCCACCCCTCCTTCACAAACCCTGGGACGCTTTGCAAAAGGAATTACATTAAACATGCTCTATGGAACACAAGAGCAGAGCAAAGCGAACACACTACCGGCAAACACCAGGACTCAGCCCTCCAAGTGTGAAACACCTACAATCCAGGAAAAATAAGCCTGAAGACTATCGTCTAACATCTAACATGAGAGCCTCCTGAATCCAAAATTTCTGAAAGGGTGTTTACACTAAAATTAACATTTCTACTCAGAGCGGCACTGATATGTTTGGAAAAGCTCATTCCAGTTTAATGCGAATCTACCTGTTTCCATTAACAGGGTCACTATGATCTGAGATGAAATACGAGACGTGTGAGATATTCCCGGTTGCTGTTCTATGCAGGACCTTCTGTGTGTGTGTGTGTACGCGCGCACACACACACACGCTCTCTCTCGTGCTCTCACACACAAAGTTTGTTGGACCACCATGCCTTTGGAGTGCGACTGAAGGAAAACATCACCGTCATGGATAATCCATACAAATGCATTGTCACTTGGGTCTGGATCTGAGGATCTGACCCACCGCTGTCCTCCTGTGCCAGTGTAAGTAGGCAAAATGTGGTACTCATCCGCAACCTTTGACAGGATACCTCCAACGGCCTGGCTGCAGTGATGTCATCCTTCGCCTTTGGCAGGTGGGAACACAGGGGTGTGCCACCGTTGGTTCATGTTGACAGTAATATCATGTTTAGAGGAAGGTGCTGTGAGCGGTAAACCTTGCTTCTGCTGGAGGTGTCTCACCACATTGCAGAGATTTATAGATGGATATACTGTATATTTATAGATGTTTGCAAAGCAGATGGCATTTCAGCTCTCGTGGGTTTATTCACTAAAGTAAAACAAACATTTGCTTTAACTGACAGTTGCAACAATCCCTGCTTTACATTGTTCTGGTCTATATTGTCTGTGAACCATCAACAGAAATCAGTCTTCACATCTGGCCCTGACAAAGTCCTGTTGAGCTGGTATTTGAGAAAAGATTACATGCATTTACTGCACAATACCGTTTTCTTGGTAGATGAAGGTGGGTCCACATGAGTACTTTTTTGACAGAGCCAAGCGAGGATCTATACTGGATGAAAATTATGGGAAATACACTCTTACAAGCTAAGATTTCACTCCCTGTTCCATCTTACTCAAAACATGTTTGTGAAAATAGCCTTACTTGGTTGGCTTCTTGTTCACTTATAAACACTCCTGATAAAATCATCTCTGAAGCCAAGGAGTTTAGGTGGCCTGGATTCCCATCCATGAAAAAATATCCCCCTTCCTTTCTCCACCCCCTAACTTTTTTACTGACTGTATCTCTCTTTCTTAGACCAAGATGAGAGTGATGCGCCTACATGATCGCCCTCACAGGACAGCTGAAATTGATATTTCTAGATAACTGGGGGTTCTTGTTTTCTTCCACTTCCTGAGAACATGTGAGCTTTCCCTCTCTCTCTCTCTCTCACACACACACACACACACACACACACACACACACACACACAGAGAGAGAGAGAGACAACTGTGTTTGTAGTACAAATAATACAGAACTCCAAGGCGTCCTCTTTGGCTGACCAGTAGGTCCTTTCACTTGCCCCCCCCCCCCCCCCCATCAACTGAAATTTTCCATCCCAAACTTGGCTGAGGGAAAGAAAGTTAAAAAGATCTAAAATAAGGATGGAAAGAAAGCCTCGATCTATTCAGTCTTAACATGAATAGATGATTTTCTCAGGAATCCAACAGATTAGAGTTTAAGCAACATCAGAATAGAACCATAGCAGTAACTTCTACTGCTTAAACCAAGAGGTCCATTAACATTACTTGCTAAAAATAAAGAACACCAAATAATTTGTATGCATTTGCTGTTTGGTTTATATGGCAGAAAATGCAATAATTAACTGCTTTCAACTCAAACTTTATTTAATGGAGCAGCAAAATTTAATTTGAAGTGATTTTCTTTCAATTAAGTAGTTAGCTGACAGGAGCCAACCTTGTGTTGCAGGGCAAGTACTGTAACCCAGGGAAGAGGAGGGAGTTTCAGAGCAACTGCTTTTAGTTCCAGAATGGAAAAACAAAGGAACTGGTAGGAGACAAAGATGAAAGCCCTCTTTTGCAGAAGAGAAAACGTAGATTTAATTCAGAAAATCTCACACAAGCCCTGCGGGGGCAAGATCGTTTCAGATTTTCTCCCCTTCTTCACTCATAAATAAACATCACCAGTGAGCTGGTTATGTCAGCTTGAGAAGGGGTCCATCACAATGAAGGAGCTGCTGGATTTTTTTTTGTCAACGAAATCTGTCTTTAGTTTATTATAATTCCAAAAAAAGTGTACAGACTGTTGACAAAAAACATTTTTGTTTGGCACCAGGCTGCCAGATTAAAGTTTCAAGAGCACTGAATTGTTTATGGATACAAGGGGAAGGAATGGGACAGAGAGCTGGCCTTGGACGAGTGCTGCAGCCCCTCTCTGCAACATCAACACAGTCAATGTCCATCGCAGCAGTCTTGAGAACAGCATGGATTCTGGCACAGTTTCTCTCTCTCTCTCTCTCTCTCTCTCTCTTTCTTTCTTTCTCTCTCACACACATACACACACACACACACACACACGAAGGCTGTAAAAACATCCACCTCCCCTCCACATCTTCCTCTGGAGAATGGAAATTTTCACTGCTTTCAGCCCATCCACATGCATGTCTATGCTCTTTTAACCTGATTTCTTCTCCACAGGAGCAAAGTATAATCTTCCATATGGAAATGAAAAACACACCCTCAGGAGTATGAACAAACCAATTATCTCCACTCTTTAGCAGGCTTTAACAACAATCCAAAGTAATAGACTGAGGATCTAAATACAAAAGATTATATAAATAGAGGGAGATCCATCTGCTCTGTGTGCAAGTCTGTCAAACTCTGCAATGTGGTGCACATCAAGAGGAAGTATGGTATGCATTTACCTCGACTATGGGGCCAACCCTACTGCACACCATATTTATGTCCATAGCCCCGTTACTTAAACCTTCACCATAAAACACAAACCCTGCACATTCTTCGGTATGGCGCAGGGCTCAATTGAGTGGGAAAGATATCAAAGGCCATAAAAAGGATTTTCCTCATTTTGATTCAAACCATCAGAATTCAGAAAAGCAACTGAGAGCTACTTTTGTCTGTTTTAGACGACAGACTTGCTCACCTGTGGGGAATACCAAGGAACCCTAAGGAATGACTCTTTCACGGGTACATTTAAACCGACAAAGAAGAAGAGCCAGAAGAGCTGCTAATTACCATCATCAGTTCAGTCCTCACCTCCACACTTTGGTCCATTTTGAAATAATACTGACCACTTGAGCCATGTTATCAGAACCAGTTTAGTGTGCATCTGGATCTTGTCATGAACGGCTTCATCAGCACAAGCTCCACTTGCAATAAAACAGTCCGGAGGGGGACGGACGCCATTCTGGAAGGCCCACCAGTCAGTCCTGACAAGATCCCACTGTCTAGACAGAATCCTCTTATCAGTCCCCCCGGAACCTTAATCAGCATGCAAGATCCAGTACTCCTACAGCTAGTCGGGAGATGGGGTTCAGGACACCGACCCCAGCCTCGCCGGGTGTTCAGGCCAGAGGTGCCAATTGGGCTGAGAGTCAACAGAAGCTTGGTTCTTCCCTCCTGCTGCATCTTGGGGAGCTGAGGGTTTACAGTATCACAGCAGGCCTCGCCCTCCCACGCCCCTGTGCTCTCAATGTGGCCCACTGCATCAGCAGGAGGAACACTAAACTGGAACTGCCTCTGGAGGTCAGAACATTAAGAGCCACTACACTTTATAAAGGTCAATAATCTCTTAAAAATGCCACTTGCATTTCCTTAAAGGCTTGTGAAGCAGGGAAGGCAAAACTCTTGGGAAACCGTGTTTACTTCTTAGTGGAGTTAGAAGATATTCCTCATAGCTTACAAACTGATAACATATCACATATAACTACATTGAGCTTAGATTCAATAAGTGCTCAATTTATACATATTCCAAAATCCAAACTGCAATAGATTGACATTTTGTGCTTAGCTATTCCATCTTGAGTTAACATGTACAGACAACTTTTCACTCAAACTCAAGCAACAAGAGTAGCCACAGTTGAGATGGTCCACACCCAATGAGTCTGCGATACCATCTGCAATAACTCAACAGCAGTCCACCACTTGAACTTTGCCCCTTTATTATTCCCATTAGACATACATTACAAAAAATGACTTCAACTGCTTACATTTCCTCACCAGCAGGATTGATGTTGCTTGCTTTCGTCAATTGCTGGGAATATGCTCCTTGAAAATAATGAGGCTTCAGATACATTGAACCAAGTAGTCGGCCAATCTGTGTTCTGGGCTCAAATAATGAGAGCAGGCAGGGCGTGAGCCGACCCCGGGAACATCGCTCCCCATTGTAGTCACACAACGAATCAACCAATGCTGCAGAAACGATCAGTTATGTCACAAATGTTACTGTAATGCTGCCATTAATAATTGCCCATGACTGCTATAGATATTATAGCTGAAATAATGGAAATTCCTCATTGGAGGAACCAAGTGGAACAAGAGGAGAGCATTCCAAAACCAAAGTAAATAGCTGAACCAAACGGTTTGGGGGGGACAATCAAAATCACACACTCCACGTGACATCCTTAAATTTAATTTGAAAATAAAAGCAGCGCACAAGCTCAAATTTGGGCACTCTGCGTGTGGCAAACTGGAAGTCACCCCAAATCCGTTTCATATTCAGAAATTACTTTTCCACTGAAAAGTTTAATATTTCACAGGAACCCATAACAACGCAGATTACATAGCTACGCTGACAAAAATGGAGACATGTCCAATTTGCAAAATAAATTTCCTTGACCTGATGTGTAAAGTGAAATAAGTGCCAACCGTTACCCAGGAAAAGCATGTTGCCTTTCTGCTGTCGTTGGTGACTGCAAGTAAAAATGAGCTAAAACTGGTGTGGTAAAATTCATTACATTTTGTCATATGACACTGTACATGGTACTTTGACAAGAATACGAAATAAAAAATTATTTAAAGGTCTGTTCCTTCCATAGCTGTGCCATGCTTGTCATTTCACAGATCTAGACAGCATATAAAAGTGCCTGACCAACAATTTGCAGATCAATTCCTCAGGCACTGGAACAATCAGTGTAAATCAGGTTCATGCAAGGTGTACCAGTGAATGAGGCAAAATCGTCATTTTACGCCCAAACTCCTTGGTTTCTTCCACTGTGGATGGCAAGGAACTTTACCAAGCGTTACTCCTGACTACAGCATTCTGTTTGTATCTTCTCTCTTTGGAAACCTTCTTTATGTACTGCAGTACCTTACCATGAGCCCTGGTCAAGTTCCAAGTGTTTCACATACATATGGAACACATGAGCCCAAGTGACGCTACACAATCTCCAGCACGTAAGCTCAGGTTTCACCGACAGAGACCTTTTACGTGAGATCGGGCCACATGCACCCTTCCCAATGATCTGCCCGTTGACGAAAGACGTTTAAGTGCGGCAATCCTTGAACTGGAGCTGCTTCAGTGAGGCTGCCATGCAAACATCTCCAAGCAGGTAAGTGAGACCAGACATTCACAAGCAGTATGAATCGTGTCAAATGGTCCCTTTTCTGACTCAGAACCTTGCAATCTTGGCACTAAATGAAGTGATCCCACTGGCTGGTGATGTGGGTGATCAACACTGATAGCCATCAATGAGGCAGAAACATCCTGCAGGACAACTTGAGGAGCATTTATTCAAATGCACTATGACTGCATGTCCAAGCTCGACCCCTAACCAGCTCACATAATACTAAAATTGTTAAAGAAAAGAACACATCACGGTACCTGCTTCACTCTCAGACTGCAGAGTTACATTAATGTCATTTAATGATTTCAGTGCAATTTCTGAATCCTTTAAAACAATTTAACTCCAGTTAAGATTTTCCAAGTCAACAATGATCTTTAACATATGAGACGTAAATTGCATAAGACTGCCTTGGTCTTTCGTGTCAACTGGATATGAATTAAAGATGCTCTTCTACTACATTTTATGCCATTTATCTACATTAGCCCTGAACAATAAACCTGCAGTTTCCAACTGTTTTCCATGGGCAGCAGTGATTCATTCAGTATGTGCTACAAATACTATGAAAAGCTCCACTCAAAGAGAATCTCCATATAATGTATTCCTAAACCAGCCTTAACTTAAGCAAGGTTATAAAGTCGTAGCTGCCACAAGCCACATTTCCCTACTGTTTTCAATTGCGGAGATTGCGCCCACGTTTGATCTCTGAGATTTTAAGAGGTTTAACGGAGAAACTGGATGCTCCTTTCTTTATCCCACATTTGCTGATCCCATCAAGCTTCCTGGCAGCGTCCCGTCCATCGTAGTTTCCGAATTGCACCCGTGTGTGCTTATGTCTTTGCATGCGAAGGAACAGCTCCAAGTGAAAACAAGAAATTGAGCTGCAACAAAGCACGCCAACTTTTTCACTTTCAAACAGGTCCCTTTGACAGTCATCACCTGCTTCACTGTTGTCTCTTACATTTGAGAGAAACTGCTCTCCTACATGTTGTTACAAATGAGATCATCTCTGGACTGCAATATGAATGGTGCTATTTGGGTCCCCAGCATATCACTTTCTGTCTTCATTTCTTCCTACATATGTTTGTTTTGTATATCACTCTGCTCTGTGGTGTAAATGTTATATAAATAACGGAAACAACAGCAGAATTAAAGCCTAAGTTTCAAACAGAGCATTGTGTGTTTTTATAAAAATAAAAAAAAATTAAAAAATCTTCCTGCTGTCTTCTGTACTAGCCATGTCCCGCAATACTCTAACTCCAGGCACTCCAGCAAATTTGTGGTAACAGCACAGAGGAGTTCCAAAAGTCAAGCAAAGTCACAAATTTGTTAAGTGTCAGTTGCATATTAAGGGAAAAAATGACTAACAGTTGTTAAGGCATGGAAATATAGCCATGTAGTTTCAAAAAGATTCAAGGATATCAGACCTGTCTGTTTTTGGTGTTCTTGTTAATACACATTTGTCCATCTTTCCACATCGTACTAGTAAACATCTGCATACTGATTATTGAAATCACATGCAGAATGTGCAATACACAGGATATGACATGCTGTAGCTCTGCAGGCTTTACCTTTGCCACCACTTTTTAAGTTACACAAATTATTTTAAAATCTGAGGTGAAAATTGGCACATCTTCTAGCACTCATGGTCACCAAGCTGTTGACAGTGCCATGGGGCAGGTCCCAGAAGGTGTGGTCACAGGTTACTCGGGGAATGCCGTGAACGCCTAAGGTTTTGGTGCCGTTGGCCCTGCAGAGAGAAGCCTGGCCTCTGTTCTGGCATCTCCATTCCTAAAGTAGAAAATAGAAGGACACAGACTTTTCTCTCGGCTTTACTGCTTTTAATCAACCTAAAGTGAAACAGACGCGTGGGATGGACAGAATGCACTAAAATAAACAGACGTTGCTCAAGGGCTGGACTCAGCTGGGCTGGGAGGGCAGCATTGCTGTCCAGCTTATGGCCTGATGAGGTGCAATGTTGGACAGAAATGGAGTTATCGTGCATGGTTATAGAAACGAGCGCTTCTGTCCAGCCAGACATAGGCAGGGTGTTGCCGGTCCGTGGGAACTGTGACCTCCCCTCCTGGCTTGGCCACTCCTCTCCTTCTCTGCTCCCCTCCCTAAACATTTGGACTGCAGCTGTGCATAATGTTTCTCCTCTCCAACCAACCCCCAAAAATATGATACACTGATAATGGCGCTAGGGTGAGGCAGGAGGAAGGGACAGAAATGGTAGCAATCTGAAATCTTCCGAAGTAGCAGAGTTTGATTTATACTGGGACTTCTCTGTGATCTGGCAGGAGTTTTCAGTAAACACATTTTGACTTTCTGTGTCTTGCTTGTATTATTTAACTCTACACCCACCTCCCAGTAATATTTGTCAGGGCCAAGCTCAGCAGCAGGACATGCAGGACATGAAGTTCCATCTCTTGATCTTTAGCTGCTAGCGCTCCTGCAATACCTTATCTCGGTCTTTTTGTTAACATGGCTCTTCCTCGCCAAAAAGACTCTTTCTCGTACTTTTCCCTAACAGCCATGCTGAAGTGAGGTGAGTGCATCCTCCAACACACTTGAGAAAAGTCCATTTTGTGGCGCTGGATGATGAATATAAATCTGATCTTAGAGCAGCTCCAGGATCAAGTAAAAGTGATCTTTCTTGCAGGTTCAACTCTGGTGCTGTTATTTGGAGAGTCAAGTTTCCTCTGTGTGCAGTAATTAAATTTAACTTCCATCAGGGGACCAGCATCTCAAGAGGTTTGAGAGCTCTGGGTCCAGGAGGTGAGTCAGGTGAGAGTGCAAGTTTCATTCTCAGCTCAGGTTTGTCTCACTGCAGACCCTACGAGCCAAGCTGCAAATTTCAACAGAGCAAGACCCAACGATAACAGAGTCCAGGGACGTACACGAGGTTCAAGTTTCATTAAGGTTCACAATATTTCTAATACTTGTATTAATATAAATATTTGATAGAATTTTTGGCATTTTCTACTTGCTGGTCTTGGCAAAATCCTTACGTAATCTCCATCATGATTCTGTGAGGGGTACATTTTTTATTTTTAAACACTATATAATTTGGTGCTATTCACACAAAATTTTAGTGATCAGTCATTTGTCAGTGTGAGATCATTTATTGTTATCAGCTCAGTTTGGTCTCACTAGCCACATATTACTACTAAGGCTGAAGAAAAGATAACTTCTGTCCATGTCTTGGAGGAAAACTAGGGTGAAAAAATGTGGGTATCAGTTTTATATAAAAGTTGTGAGACTTGATTTAATACGACAAAGAAAACGTTATTACAGCAACAATAATTTTATTGTAATTATTGTGCCTCCTTATCTGATGTTACCTGTCGAAATTAGGTATTGATTATGATGTTTAAAGCCACATATATTGAAGTTGGATTGTTTTTTCAAGTTATAGTCACAGAGTATAGGAACCCACAGTGAAAACATGGGGTGCAAAGCTGTGAAAGGTGCACCATGGAGAGGATATCGAGAGAGAGAGAGAGAGAGAGAGAGAGAGAGAGAGAGAGAGAGAACTGGCAATGATTCAGTGATTAACTTGAAACACCTGTCTTTGGACTGTGGGAGGAAACCCACAGAAAGGGAGAACATGCAAACACCACACTTTGAGCTCAATACAATCCTATAGCCAGACAACTCAATTGCTCTCAATAGTGCCATCAACTATACTACCATTCCATCCTATGATGTAACCCTGAATAAAATGGCTTTTGACTGCAGTGCCTTTCCTACACTATCTTCATTGTATCCATTGGGACATTTACTTCATGTTAGTTCAACAGTTATTTGTTGATGTTTTCTGTATTTTCAAAATCATGCATTTCATGCATTTCAGGTAACAGTATTATATATTCTGCATTTTGTTTTGAAATTATAGAACTCATTATTCTACAGTATATTTATCACTGTATTAAAACTGTACCAACACAAATCATTGTCAATTCCTTGCTATATATAGTATATTTAGTATTAAATCTACTTTAACAATGATAGATATGATACTGTAATCTAGAGTCAAGCCATCACATAGACCTGATGCTCAGCCCAGAGGTTCTGTGATGCTGATGGAGACCTTTTGTGTACTTAAATGTGTTATGCGGTGGCACTGAATGTTTGAGTCCACTATAATTCAAAAAGCATAGCCCCAATGCAGTCATGTCTCATTTTCCATTAGTGCTTTAGATGGACACTGAATCCCAGGCTCCTCACAGTGGCCTGCAACAAAGTTTGCTTTTCCCTAGTGGAATATTTCCTCTCCACAATGTTCTCCAGTAAAATTGTGGTGAAAATAATTGGGCTTAGAAGTTGGATTGTTAAATGCAAAACATTAATCTTTGGTGATTAAAATTCAATGTTACAGTAATATTTCAAAGGAGAATATCAGGTTGAAGCCAAAAAGAGCAGAAAAGAAAATGTGGCTCCAAAGTGCAGGAAATAACTGAAGCCATGTTTTTTTTCAGTGTTAACCTCAGTGTGTTTATGCAACATGTTGCTTATATTTCAACATGGCATTTGAAAGCACAACACAATTGCCCGAATAAAAGACATATTGCATTTCACAAAGCCGTGTTGTTGGGGTAACAGTTAATCTGTCGATCACAGAGTGGGGATGAAAAACGAACAGTTTTCAAAGCTCCATTCTATTCCCCCTTTACACAATGCATAGGATTTTGACCACCCGGCTAGGTTGTGCTGGTCCTTCAACAAGGAATTTGCATTGAATGAAGAAAATGATGTCTTCAACTGGCTTACTAAATGGCAAATATATAGAGTCAGTAAGTGGCATGCTGTTAAGGATATAAAGCAGGGTATAAAGAAAACAGATAGTGTGGCATGAATTCTGATTCATTATGATATACAGTGATGAATTCTGCCAATAGCGCAAAACTAAGGTATTGTAAGACACTTCTACATTGTCTGGTTTCAGCATGAATAGTACATAAGGAGTCGTTTCAGAACAGGACAGCTAGTTGTAAGGGCGTGGAGAATACAGTAAGTCACAGATCCATGTGATATCCACGGTCATGCTGATGCAATATAATTTTTTTTTTTTTAACTCGTGTTTTTGGGGACAGAAGAAAAAGCAAAAATAAAGAAGAAAGACTTTAGGGTTGTTGATTTCATGTTTTCATTTTTAGTCAAAGTAATCTTTCTGCTTTGCTTGCATTAATATGACAAAACTCAAGAGCCATGTTTTCAAGACTGAGATTTAAGTAGCCAAAATTATGATTTTTTTGGTGGAAAAAAAGTGCGCATTTATTACTCTGCACATCAAACATATAACTTATTTATAATTTCTGCATTACAGGGAGCTGATGGGTATGTACCTAAATGCTTAACCATGTGACACATATGATAAATTAGGAATATGGCAAGAGACCTGCATACATTTATAGAAGAAACCTGTGACAAATCACAACATAATTAGACCAAGAGAGAGCTGCTGAACTGCAAACTGATGGACACCTTACCACAGTTTTGTGTACAGTACCGTGGCTCTGGGTCTGTGACAAGAAACAGTGTCCACAGCATCATAAAGCTTGTAAACCAGAGGACGTTCCCTTACGCTGTGCATCCTCACTCACTCACTCACAAACACACGCACGCACATCAAATGTAACCACATAAACAAACAGATAAGACGAAATGGTACATACTATATTATCAGTGTGCATTTATTGTATATATTAATACCCGTGCACCTAAGTAAAATGGGAAATGCCGTTGGGGCCTCCTGGGGGGACTCTCAAAGGAGACGGCTAACAGTGGCCCTTTGGAGAAACTCCCTGTCAAAACACAGAAGCAGCTGACACAGAGCTGCCGGACATGCCGCAAGAGGCCAGGCCGAGGCGACGCACGCACAGGATCAAGCCCGCACCCGGCTCTGTTTAATGCTACACCCCCACAACCCTCGCTGTGGAGCTTCTGCACCCAGACAGGCCTGGAATGTGGCCCACTAACTTTTCCCACAAAAAGGAGGTACTAATTTAAAGTCTTTCCTGTTTAGACAAGGGACCAGGGGCCTTCACCGTTCTGATCCCAGAAGCCGCGCGCATCTCTTCAAAGCACAGCCTGTCAGGGGCATGTGGGTGAAGGCCAAGACGATGTAACACACCCTGTGTGACACCCCATACACAGGGTGCTTTGGGAAAGAACCAAACTCTAGCTATAGTCTTTATTAAATATTAGTGTGACAAAAGGAAGCAAAAGGCTTACATACTACTTTAAGACAGTGGTTCCTTGACAGATGGAGAACACACTTGAAAGAGTAAATCCGCCATATTAGCCTTTGTCACAAAGATTTCATGCCCTACACATCCTGTACTACAGGACCGAATTGACACATTTACTATTATTACGCATGTTGGGAAATGAGACATATCAAATTAAATGGAGATGCCTACAAGAATATTTCATCATGTGATTCACTGGTTTTAATTACATGTGACAGAGATCAAACTATGCCTGTCTCTTTCGACAAAATAAAAATTTAACTTCCATAACTGCAGCCATTCACAGTTACATTAAGGAACATTTCACTACATGGTATGACAAATAAATTCTTTTGATCTTTGGTCTTTTGAACAGGGCAACTTACAAAAAGGTTGTGAGTTCAAGTCCCAAACAACAGCTCTAATGCCTTCAGCAAATACCAAATAAACCAAATAAATGATACAAATAGTGCCTTTGCACTACACAAGTCAGCTAAATGAGTGATGGAGACTCAGAGGCCAGATCCTGAAGCCACCCCCCAGTCACAGAGCAGCCATTTGAGGCCAAGTGTTGGGTTCTGCCAGCCACCCGGGGGTCCAGCTTCTCAAACAAGCTCTTTGCATGAGCACACTTAGCTGCTCTCATGTTTATTTCTATCTTGTAAAATGTGATCCTTGGAGAAAGAAGACCTGCCTGATGTTTTTACCATGTATTCTTCTAAAGCATTAAAGAAGTACAACTTTTACATGAGGGAACTCAGAGCTGTGTCAATATTATCAATATCAATATCTACCCTGCTGTGTCCTTTACAGTCCATTACAAGGATGAGTTAATCTGTCCCTAAGATGACCCACGTGCACAACCCTGTTTCCAGTAATAATGATGATAATGATGATGAGAGCTAAAATAACAGCAGTCACTGCTGACATCACCTTGTTGCTCCACTCCACCAGGTTAAATCAGCACAATGGGTGAAGCATTTGGAAAATACTGACACCAGGATCTTTTTCTTACTGAGATGAGGCAAGAACTCGACATAAAACAACCGGTGCGGTGTTTTATTACAGCATTAGTAACATTATTACTGGTACAACAAAAACCACAGGATTTCAACATCTATATTATTTCTTGCCTCCATCAAGTTTAATAAAGCCTGCAGAAAACTCCCCTTAGAACATGTATCCTCCCCCTTGACCAAAATCCAAAAGAGCTGCTACATAACATGAAATCAAAGAAGAGTGGGCAAGAAAGGTGGGACCACTTTGGAGTCATAAAAAAGTGCAATACTGTACCTTAAAAATGTAATGTAGTAACTTGTGAATGCTTGAATGGTATTTAGACATTGTAATTTCACAAAGATATTTTCTATGCCTTGTAATTTACATATGCAGTTTAAAAAAAAACCACGGTGTCACAATTTTATGGATTTGCCTAAAGCAGCAGTACTTAAATTTACAATAACAATAATAATCCAGGTATTTGAAAAGGTTTTGGCAATTTTTAGTAATTTCTAATTGAAGAGAACTCTTTCAACACTGAATTCCTTTCTACAATAACATCTTAACCACAAAACAACTTCTGTTTCTGTTCTTGTGACGAACAATGGAGTTTTGTACTGTCTGTCAGTCAGGAGTGCTGAAACGCCTAGAGGAAATACCTGGTTCTGTGGTTGACAGGCTTATTATTTATACAGCCATATGCAAATCTCACCATGAATCACAGACACTGGGAGGTAGATTTTTCCTGGTATACTGCGTAAAACATAATGATCTGCTTGGGACCAAAGGGCTATTTTGATCAGAGACCGCATGTATATAAAATATATTGTCGGAATGTGAAGGGCTCATACTAAATTCAAGTTACCATTGCAACAAAACCAGCGTGTGGCCACTGAAATGACTGTCAGTGTTCCTCAAACATCCACAAACTGGTGAGAATCTCCTGGAGAAAAAAAATTTAAAAAAAAAAAAAACACGACTTGCTGTCAGAAGAATGCGACAATGTCGCCGCCGGGCAGTGTGCCGTAAGGCCAGGCCTCACCTCACATTGTAAATGACGTTCCTGCACGGGCGCCCCACGTGTGACAGGAAGATGCTGGGAGACATCTGAAGAAGCCAGCAGTTGATCCTTACAATAATAAACACCTGGGATTTTTCATGCACTGGAGCAATTGAGGTCAAAAGGAGGGGGAAAATGAGCATTTTGTTCTTTCGCCCTTGTGAGGATTGACATGACTGAACAGGTCCATCGTGCAGAGATAACAGTCTGTGGGTGTCACCCAAAAACAAATTGACATTTTTTAATAAGTGGGGAAAAGCTAACTAAAGTGCCTGGCATCTGCATCAAAACTGACAAAGAATGTTAATAAAGGTTTGTTTTTTCAAATGTTACTCTTTAGTGAGTAATAACTAAGCTGAGGTTAAATTTCTTATTGCAAGTATATTTGCACGTTTGACATGACGCATTGGCATCCCACCCTCAATGTCTATTGTCTCACTTTCGAGACTGTGGGCAGCCAGGAGCCTGCACTGGAATAAAGAATATTTTAATTGCCATTAAAGCTTATCACCAAGTATTTCTTACTCCGCTCAACACCCGTGCGATCTCAGATGCCTGCTTATGAACACTGTTTGTTGGTACTGCTACAGCTGAGGACACACCAATGGGGCTTTACCATGATGGGGGAGAATGCCTGATCAGGTCTCAAACACACACACACACACACACACACACACACACACACACACACACACAGAGAGAGGTACCAGGCAGCAAGCAAGCAATGGGCAACTGTCACATCACTGCGGGTGGCTTTGGTCTGAAGCACTTTTACCCCACAGCTCCTGTCTGCCCCCCACCGTGAAGGAAATTCCTCTGAAGATTGATCTCAAGAACCAAAATGAAAGGGGGGGGGGGGGGGGGTAAAACATATACACAAACAAAACCAAGACTGAACACTAAGACAAAAGCAATACTGTCTCTTCTAATATCAAACCCCATTCCAACGTATTCCACAGAACAACCTGTTTTCCAAACACACCACACAGTTACGCATTGTTAAGAATTTGGCTGTGGGTTCAAATAGAAAAAAGAAAAAGAAAAGAGAGTCTGTGTGGAGAGCATTCCTATTAGGTGTCACTCCTCCCAACTTGTCCTAACCCTTATTAAAGTCATAAATCTGTTGCCAGTGACATCACGGCGTAAGCATTAAATGCGAAAACAAAACTGTCGACAAAGAAAGGCACAGTTGAATGTAAATTAACTCAAGCACCTGGGAATTAATTGGGACAACCCAAAAGCTTTATTGACAGCAACACAGCTGTGTCACATTGAAATATTCCTGCTATCAACATCTTTGATATCCAGTTACCCTGCAAGTGGCTCAGGTATAAATGCCTTCTGCAGCAACATCAGTAAAAAAGTTACAGCAGGTGGCGCAGTGGTTAGAGGTGTCACCTTACCACCACTATCAGGACCCAGGTCTAAATCTACCTCCTGCTCTTGTACCCTGGACCAAGGTACTTACCCTGAATTAACATGGTAAAAGTTACCCTGCCATATACAGTAAATGAGTGAATAACTGTAAGATAGCTTAACACAGCATGTCCCTTTGGAGCAAAAAGTAAGCTAAATAAATAAATGTGCTGTATTGAAATCATATGTGGCTCAACCACCATTTTATCTACTAGTTCTGTCAACCAGTGATGATGATAATCAAATTCACCATGTCTTTGCATCCCAAAGCCCCCCTAAAACCAAGCCATGGACCATTTAATATTTGGGTAGGTACTGGAAAAAAAAAATTATGATCTCAACTCACGCATTAACAAACAGCTTTCACTAAACATCCTACAAATATGCCTACCTTCATTTTAACACTCGGTTACAGTATTTCCATTTCAAAAGTATCCATAACAGTTCTTTTGGAGGTCAACTTGGGAGATGTGTCCATGTGAATATACTCCATACTAACAGACAGTATGCATATATCAAACCAAAAAGAAACCCCAAATTACCTTTGTACTGCTTGTTTGCTTTTCAACAATGGCAGCAACATGGTTATTCCGTACGGTGCAAACAATGTGAGAATAACAAAAAATCTGGGGAATTTGAGGAACTCCCGGATTATAAAATGTTGTACGGACTCGACATCATTCAAAGTAGCACTACAAGTCTTACACAACTTACAACCAGTGACGCCATTAACTGGCAACACGAGTCAATACAACGCAACCAGTGTCTGACAACGGTTCGAGCTGTGCTCATTTTGAGCAAATTTGACACCTAAAACACCAAAAATGTTGCTGACCTAAACCGCGCAACACACAGCATAAGGAATAATGTGACATTTTAAATTAAAATACACTTTAAATCACATAAATACTCACAGGCTCGGTGCTGTTTGTCCCAGAAAAGTGTCCCTATCTGATGTTATAAATCTTTTTTCCTGGGGCTGCTTTCCTTAATCTCCCTGTAGGGGAATAAATATGTATATTTACTAAGGTTGACCAGTAACGTTAGCAAGATAGCCAGTCGGATAAAACACGGTCTGCTCCTAGGCCATGGATGCCATCATTGGTTAAAATAAAATAACATAATTTAAAAAACAGGAAACCTGGTATTATTAACCACTAACTGGTACTGCTAGTACTGGTAAATGTGAGGAAATGGCACCTCTTTAGCTTGAGCTACGGCAAAATTTAAGTTGGAAAACACAGAGAGGAATAATTTCGAAGAAAGGTTACACTTACATTGTGTTTTAATTCATTTTACGGATTTACGTTAATACTAACGTGGAAGAGTTTAAAACTCATGTCACTGACGACAAGATAGATACCTTTCTGTTCAGCATCCGGCTGCTGAAATACAGTAAACTTTCAGCTCCAAACATGTATATTAAACTGTGTTCGCTCGGGAGATGTGCATCGCACACACGGCTCTCTTTTGCTGTTCGAAGGCCACTTTAACTTGTTATGACGATAACGCTACCGCAGACATTTTTTAGGAAAATACACAAGAAAAACATTCGCCGACACGAAGCACTGCGGCTGGCAGCCATTTTTTTTAAAGGATCCCGCCAAAAGCCGCGCCGCGTAAAATCGCGAGAAACCGGGATTCTGTGCACGACGGACGCGTCGCGAACTCGCAAACGCGATTGAAAACGCACCAAACTAAGCGCATGAAAGGTGCACGGGAATTCATGTTACGTCCTTCCTCGTTAAAGTTCGGGAAAATTTCATATATTAATAAATGACCGTGCTTGCGCGTACTGTGTATTACAGCTGGCCGCTGTACTGTCTTGTGCCCAAGTGCAGTTGCGTTTTCACCTGCCAGCACGGAGTTCCTACATTTGCGTGACGGCGTTTTACAGCATTAAACCAGAATCCATATCACAAAAGCGAGTTTGCTTTACATTTATTTATTTGTTTACTCAACTTCTTAAAATAAATTTTTTTTTAAAAATTCAGTATTTAGTTTTGGCGGGAAACGATCGGAAGCGTTGCCATTGGGAACCAAAGGCCGCTGTGATAGAACTCCCAGCCATTAATACGACCTGCCTGACCCGACCTCGGCCATTGTTGGCCCACATTGGATTACAAGTTAGACTAAGAATGACTCATCCGCCCAAAGCAAATTGTAGCATTGTGTCTTTGCGGGATGGGATGGATTTTGTGTGTGTGTGGAGAGGGTGCTGTTGAGGTGTGCTTTTCATGAACAGCCCAAGGCTGTGTAAATAGACCACCAGGCCTTCTAAGTGTGCAATTTCTAATCGGTGTATGGGCCCGGGCCCAGGTCGTGCGCAATGATTTCCCCTTCTGTCAACTGTCGGCCACCACCTTTGGCTGCGATTCATTAACATCACCAACATGCTGCTCACATTTACTATCACGTCTGGATGCTGAGTCCAACAAAACGTGGTATTGTCTGGATTAGACCTTCTTTCTTGTTTTATATACAAAAACTTTAGGAACACGTGCAGCGCAATTATGATTAATTTTACTCCATTTCATCCCTACTGAAAAAACAAAATAAAAGAAATGTGTGCAAATATTGCTGTAATAAGTATATAAACAACAGAAAATATGTTTCTGCAGAACATGCCGATCTGTTTGTTGTTTGTGTGCATGTGTGTCCTTGTTTAGTCGAATAAACCGAATGTTGTTCCTGCAGTTTCCCTTGGTATTTCATCGGGCCTTGTTGATGTGAGGACCTTCACCACTCACCTCCAGGCTCCATCAGTCATCTGGACTTGTCCTACTCAGTAAAGTGCCGCTCTAGACTCTGCTCGGTGATGTTTGCTTTGGTCGTGCCGGTACCTGGGGGCTGCGGTTTCCTTCCTTGCCACAAAAGCGGGCTCAAGACATGTAGGGGGAGCGCAGAAAAGATAACAAACAAAGACCCCAGGACCAAGTGGTAATGTCGATGCTAATGCTTGGGGAAGGTGCTTCGTGGCTCCAGCAGTGGCCCTGTCACCACATCCCCCCCCCCCAGCTGGTCCAGAAGAGACCCTTCATGAGTTCTTCAGTGCCACTATGGAGTCAACACCAAGGCGGGGGGAAGTTGGCAGGAATCCGCAAAAGACCTCTCCTCCCAGTAATCTCACTCGGTCACCCCTTCTCACTCCACGGCCATCTTTTCATTTGGTTCTTTTATGAGTGTAATGAAAAGTGGGGCTCGGTAGTGTACGAGGGCAGCAGGTACCATAAAGGCTAAAGTTGCTGTGTTTGGACCCACGGGACCCAGGTTTCATTCCCACCCCCTGCAATGATCCCTTGAGAAAGGTGCTTACCCTGAACTACTCCAGTAAAAATGACTCTGCCGTAAAAAGGAGTAAATCATTTTAAGCAGCTCGACTGTAAGTCACTTTGGAGGAAAGCATCAGATAAATGTCAATGAATTTTGTACAGTACCTTTACTTGCATAAAATATTGCAGTAATTTTTGTAAGTCCACAGGTACCTTTAGTGAATTAGAACACGCAGGCAGCGTTTTAATGAACTTTTTTACCTTTTACCGGCATGCCATTTGATTTTCATAAGGATTAATTGTAGCATTAATCCTTGTGAAAAATAAAACGCGTAATTCGGGGGCATATTTTCTGTGATCTTTCCTGCATTCATGTGAGGAGCAAAAAAATGGAAAGTGACCTTGTTAGCTGCCGTAGCTGTCAAGTTGTTTTATTGTGTAGACACACCCCGCACTGTCTGGGCTCTGAGTTCCATTGAACGCACGTTAAGTTACACAACTCCAGGGGGAAATGCTAACAAACAGGAACCATTTACAAAAGGCGTTTGTTCTCGCATTGCGCCACTTTCTCCCACACGTGACGTTCTCCAGGTATCCCGGTCCAGGCGCTATCCGACAGAAGGAGCCAAGTATTGATGGGTGGCACTAGGATGTCGGCGTAACACGTTTATTTTCTTAGAGGGCGAGGCGTTGGGAACGACGGGAGGCCGCTGGGGATGTGAACCTGCGGCTCGTTGCTGGGAGTTCCCGTTGTGCAACAACACGCTCCTGGCGGTGCGTCCCATCGGCGAGAGCGGAGCCATTGGCCGCGCTGCACGCCGCACCGGGGAAACGCAAGCGGCGGTACTGAGTTATTGTGCTATTGGTGGCCTGCACTTGCTGCCAAGACAAATTAGACACATAACCAAATGTTTAACTTCAAATATTGGAGGGAACATAATACTCAGCAGTTGTTTTCACACAGTGTACAAGCGGGGCCGTCTTCGTGTCCTTGGGAATCATGAGTATGGGTTCACATCAAGGAGCCCCGCATGTCCACCTTGCGTTATTTTCACTGCATACATTATCAGCATCGATTATTGATTATTTGTTCTCCTCCAGAATTACGCCGTTCTCTAGCGTTTTGCTGTATGATGCAGCATTTCTGGGAAACGGTAACAGCTTAAATGGAACGGAGCTAATCTACCCTCTTGGGGTCTGTGGGGGTGGCAGAGCTGCGAGGCTCGAGGTTTATCGCTTGTGAGTAGAAAATGTTCAGCGTTAAAAGGCGGCGAATTGTGTATGTGGGAATGGGATTCGCCCCCTTGTGTAATTCCAAGCATGTGTTTCAGAGGAAACGGGGCACTGTGAAAACAGAGCCCGATTCACCCCTTTCCCGGCATGCTCGGCTGGAGGCCCCACACAAGCGTCACTTACACCATCTCTGCTCATAGGACCCACGGGGGGCTGAGGGCCGCGTGTGGTTTTGTGCAACTTGGACGTCACCCGAAGGCACTGACAGGCGCGGTTTGCAGTGTTTTACGCCAGAGGGGCAGTCAAAACTGTAGGGTTGTTGATCTCAGCACCCAGAAAGCTCAAGCTAGGGTACAGGTCTTCCCCCCAAAAAAAAGCCTTCTGCCACCAAACATCTCTGCAGCTTCTTCCTCCTCCCGCTCAGAAGCTGGCCAACTGCTTTGTGTTGATTTTAGGGATCTGCACTGTAACACAATCCAAAATGATAAAAAAAAAAAAAAACAGATAGCAATAAGTTGAGGCCCGCGTAGCACAATTGTTCCACTTTAGAAACATCACGTCCGCACAGTGCGTTCACAGCAAGTCCAGGACTTTCCTTTTGCGGCACCAAATGCTCTCTTTATGAGCACGATGATAGGTGCTCTTAAGGGGCTCCTTCAGCTTCAAGCAGTCCTGCCTAATATATTTCACGCTTAACATCCCTTGACTGTGACGCTTCATTTTAACAAAGGTTACTCTTATAGTCTTTGGCAGGTGCTGCTTTTCATAAGCAATTAATTCCTGCTCCATCTGGCCGAAAGTCGCCATTAAATGCCTTTGGCCCGATACCGCGATGGCTAAAAATCAAGCTAAATACCGATTCGTGCTCGCGCTTATTCGGCAGTCCACCGGACCCGCCCACTTCCCAGGCTCTCTGGGAGACCCAGGGTTCGAGATGTGCTTCTTAGCGTGGAGCCGTAGTAACAGTATATCGGCTATTGAAATCAATGCAAAACAAATAGCTGCTTCACAAAGCCACCCAGGCAGCCGTCTTTGCCGGAGGGAGCTGTCCTAAGCCAGAAGGAGCAGCAGGTAGCATTGTGGTTAAAAGCACAGCCATGTGATCTTAAGGTTGATGGCTCAACTCCCCAGAGGGGGGTCCACCGTTGTACCCCTGAGCAAGTAACCGTATCGCAACTAAAATATCCCAGTGTATTAAATGGTGCTTTTGTGAAACAGTCAACAAAATATCACAAGCAGCAGTAAAAGAGCGTCTGCGATCGACAGCCGCTGTGCGAAGCTGCACTTCTGGGGCCTGACGGACTCTGTTTCGGGGTCGCTTTGGCCGCGGCGAGGCGCAAGCCCGCGGTGCGCCTCGGGGCGCCACCCTTTAAGGTAATTGTGCATCCGCAGCCCATCGTCCTCCCGTGTATTTTGAAATTCAGATTTCGGTTTCATTTGTCATGCTTCACCTACACCCACGGGTCTTAAACCTTTATTTCTATAAACATCCCCAGAGGCCCACGCCACCCCGCCGCTGCCGCTTTCTGGTTGCCTGCCCCTACTGCCGCAGGAAGCTGCCGTGTGGTCACAAGTCATTGAAAAAGGCCTTTCTAGTCTTCATTACTTGTGTAATCAGCCAGTCATACAAGCCGCGTACTCGGCCACAATGTCAGCAAATTACAGTCATCCGCTAACCATGGAGTAACCAATATCGGTGGTGCTGCCGTGTGCCAGAGGGGTTAGCGCAGGGCTAGAGACTCTACATTAATCACAGCCGACAGGAACGGGAGACTCCCCAGTGCTCGCCTCTGCTTATTCGAAATTGACATTTTATTAGTACTGAGGGAGGAAAATATTTTCGTAAGTGTGTTCTTTTCAGCAGAAATCGTTTCATTCAAACGCCCGCATGCCGGCACTGTTAAATGTAGTCCGACTCTACGGCGCGGACGACATCGATGGGCGAACGCAGAACAAAAGTGAAGCGAGAAAGCGGGCTCACCGTGGGCGGTAACCGTGTCATTTTGATCACGACGGGCGAATGGCAGACGCAGTGTGGTAAAACGCGGTAACGCGGCGAACGTAGTGACGGACACTCCGTTCCGATCCATATGATGCTGCAGACGAAGGCGAGTTTTGCTGCCATTAACGGCTTTGACTCATCTCTGGTTTGCTCCCCCCCTTTTGCTTGGCAACGTCCTCTTCTCAGGTGTAATTTATGCTTTAGGAAGCAATTTGCGGTCCATGTTGCACCACATTACAGAACCAAGAGCCCTGAGGGCGAAGAAGTTTCGAGAAAACTGCTGCGTGATGAGAGTTTGATCATGGACGAGCAAGGCGGTTGCAGATCGTGGGCGCTTGACACCATCGGCAGGTCATCGCAGTTTGGCGTGGGGTCGGGGGGGGGCGGCCCGGCTGCTGGACCCTCCAGCCGCGTAGCAACTTCGAAGGATCCCCTGACAGAGCCTAAAGAGATGTGCGGGCTGCGCTGCCGGAGCTCAGAGGAGCAAAAGGTTGGGAGGAGAACAACGTGACTCGACAGTGTCACTCCGCTGCCGTGTGGAAAACTGCTTGGGTCCTAAATCTGACATTTTCTCCTTTGCTGGCGGTTATTCTGTTCAGTTCTCCCGTTAACCTCCCCAAGGGCAGCGCTAGGGTGGAGAGGCCACGGGACACGGCTCTCGGGCCGGGCCGGCAAGTCCAGAGGACCGGGGGTCTCGCTGCGCCCGTCACCCCCTCACTAACTCGCCAGGATAGCACAACCTTCTGCTGCCATCTGTTCAAATGAAAACATGTGTAGCTGCAACTCCGTGCCCTTGGCTAAGGCATTCCGCTGGGAATTTTTGTGGAAAACTTCATACTTTAGCAATAATTTGCGGGCGGCTAATTTGCTCCCTTGTTAGAGTTTACATTCCTGCGTGTGACATGATCTATTTTTATAGCAGCTCCATATGAAACGCGTTTACATGACATGTAAAATTTGCTTAGTTACAGTGTGTATCGTAAAACGTTCAGCAGAAAGGGGAAAAGCACAATATTCAAATGCGCTTTGTCTTCTGAGCTCCTACATCACACACTTTTTCCCCGTATTTCTATTTTGAGCGAACAGCGCAGCCTTCCAGCTCCTGGAAACAAAATGAGCGGTGGCATGGACAGTGTTTCCTCTTTCTTTCCAAAAAAGTAAATATCCTACGGCGAGAACAGAGATGTATAAATAATTTTTAAGAACGACTGGCGAGCTGAAAAGGCCCGAGCTGCACCTCTGTGTTTTGGTAACCGGAGCGAACCTGTTTCGACCTGGGACGCGTTTCCTCGCGAGTCCTTTGGAAACGCCGGAGATCTCTGTCAGAAACAAGGTGGCGGCGGCGGCACCTGATGACACCGGGGCACATTTATGGTAACTGCTCCCAGAGCCCAGGTTACGGTCGCTTTTTAAAATCCTCACGTTTCCGCCGCCGCGTGTGCTGTACTTAAAGCAGGCGTGACGTCTTCCGCTCTCATGCTACGCATTTGCAAAATCGGTATAACGCCAAGCTCAGCTATTTTTTATTTTCTTGTTTTCCCCTCGGACTTATAGCGGCAAAATAGAAGCAATGTGTGCATTTGCGATTCCAAACTTGGCCCCAGACCGAGGAACAAGCTGGGCTGCGCGGTTAAGGGGTCGGCCTTTACAGTAAATGCTTGTGATGGCCGTAATGGACTCTGCACAGACCTGCGGGTCCTTCATGTCTGAATTCCCAGTCCATTAGGCCTCCGTTAGCCGCACCTGGCCAGGCTTTGATATCCGGGCAGCAGAGAAAGCTGCAACGTGGAAGCCATTACGCTCATGTTTCGGGGACAAAGTATGATTTGGCCTGGTTGTAATACAAGGTTGCTTTGAAAACAGTCCCAGCGCTCGCTTATCCGGCATCAACGTCCTCCACACACCCGACCCACGGGGGGTTTGCAGGTTCACCGTGCATCCAAATGTTTGTGTTGTTATCGATAATGTATCTGTGATATCAGAGAAACTACAGGACTGAGGTATACGGTATGTGAATGACTTTTTTCTGCAGCTAAATGTACTGAATGAATGACTGTCATGGTTAAATAAAACCTGAAGGCCATGCTCTCTGGTGCGCTAGATGTTCTGTATGGTGACTCATTTTAAAAAAAAAAACAAAAAAAAAAAAAACAATTCCACTATTATATATTGTTTCAGCAGCCGTTGGTACTTGTTCCCATGATGCACCTTGGGAGACGTGCGAGCGTGAGCTTGACTGCCAGTACAAACTGTATTTCTGGTCTTTCTTGACGCATCTGTTCTGGGAATGTGATAGAATGCATGTTTACTGGAATTATTCCAGGCTCACGCAGTGGAGCAGCAGGTAGCGCTGGTGCCCTAGCGTCAGGGCTGGAGTTCACATGTGGGTTTGAACTCTGCTCAGGCTGTGTGGAGTGCGCATGCCTCTTCTCCTTCCATCTGAAGATGTGAGGCAGGTGGACTGGTGACTCTAAATTGCCTGAAGCTAGAAAAGGAAGGGTTTCCCTGTGATCACTGGACCGCAGAACATGTCAGTTAGCGTTAGACTTCTCCATATCATATCAGCATTTGAGCTGAAACTTAATTCTAATGAATTTTGCAAGGTCACCTTTTTCGATCACAGACAGGGTTACATCACCCCCCCCCCCCGCTAAATTCCGAAACCTTTCACATCTGTGCTGCACTTACTTAATAATGGAATGTTTGTTCCAGTTTACGTTTTGTTGTAACACAGTTCTATTCCATCGTGAGCTTAAAGCAACAAAATGCAAACCTGTGAAAAAGCAGGAGCTCTGACCAAAGTTGCACGTGTTGTTGGACCTGCTAGGTTCACATAGCAGTCAGTAAGATGCGAGTTGCCAAGTTTCACCGTGGCAAAGGGCGTCTTTTCCAAACCGCTTATATCGGTCTGTTTTTTCACCGTTTGGCATTCCTCCCCACTGTGAACAATGTGTCTTGTCTTTGTCATTCGGGGCTGCTTTGATGCCGGAAGTTCTCTCCTTGGTATGTTTGTGCCATTTCCTCAGTCCAACCTTACGCCACCAAACAAAGGGTGCCTTGATGAATGGAGCGCAGAGCTGCAGGGCCTGTTCTTACTGAGCAGCTCCTTCCTGGTCCCAGCAGGCCTCGCTCACCTTCTCCTCACCTGTTGGGTGTGATACCTACAGGCCATGGCTTCGCCCCCGTTTCTGGCCAACTGGTGGTGATCAGAGGTCTCATGTAGTTGACAGCAGGTCCTCGCGTGGTGGAATGCACTCCCTCTCTCCCCCAGAGCTACTCAAAACCCATCTCTGTCAGACCCACTTCCTTCCAAACCTTACAACTTCATAAATGTGCATCACACCAACAACTGCCTTCCTTATGGGACTCAGTTTCACAAGCAGCTGCTTGTGTCAAAAGGGTGGACTATGTCCAAAGCTCTTCTGAAGCTGCTTCCACTCTCAACTGTGTGCTGCTTTGGAGGAAAGCGGCTCCTACATGAATAAATGTACATTTTCCTTGCAGGGTGGGTGAGGAGGAGCGTGACCCAATGTGCCCATGCTTATTGTCACAGGGCAGAGACACTTGCAGTCCTGCTTCACTCACCCCCATGGTGCTGTGTCGGGTCACCCCAACCCCCGTCCTGCGATGATCATGTAGGGATGCGGGAAGCCCTTCCATCTTTACCGGAGCCTTCTGGCAGGTTCTTGCCGTGAGATGTCCCGGTACCCCGGTGGCTGTGGCTCTCTGCTTCCGGAGGGATTGAGCCCATCTGCTCGCACCTCGCTGTCGCAGAACTCCCGCTATGGCCTTTGAGGCCCATCCAGGTCTAGACAAGTCCCAGGAAATCTCATTTAAAACTGTTTACTTGCGTCTCAGACACCTTTAAACAAAAGTGACTTGCAGTACATACCTTACTTTTAACACTTTTTGGAGTATTTATTTAAGGTACTGCGGTCTTGTTCCTTTTCAACACGTCGGGTTCTCTCAGCAGCAGTCCTTCCTCCGGACCGGCTGTTTAGTCCCTTTAACCACTCGGACGGATCTGTGGGCCCAGCAGTTCGCTTCCTGACACTTTGAGTCCCCGATTTAAAAAAAATAATAATTTGGGTTCAGAAAAGGCCGGGATGACCTTGATGGGAGCTGATTCATACTTCAGTGTGTTCCTCTGAGGGGGGAACGGCTCTCTGGGTCATCTGCCGGAGTTTGGGTGAGCCCCCCCAGGGCTTCTGTGGACTGCGGATGGCCGCACCCTCCCTGCAGGACCTCCGCCAGAGCGGCACGGGGGTCCTCCTGATGCAGGGCTTGAAAGCATTACAGACCGACAGCCCCCGGCTGACCGCAGCTCGACGGCAGCCCAACCGTCAGCACGCCTGTGGCTTCTGCTGGGTTCTTCTCAGAGATGCCAAAGCGGTCGCTCTGTGTTTGTTGGACCTCGAGTTGCCAGTGATAGACGAGCCGCACCCGTCCCTCTCTGCGTGAACTAAGTCAACATCCGCTTTATGTGAACTCACAGGGAATGTAAAAGCAGCCATTCGGATCCGAGCGCCACGGCGCCTCCCGGAGACCCGTCGGGAGGATCGTGTTCTGCACCCGGCCCGTCATCTTCAGTCAGCGCACGTGTTCAGCAGTGGCGTCATCATCCATCAGGAAGACAAACTGAAAGTACAGAATGTGGAAGCCACTAAGGCAGTAATTTGTGTAAATCTGGTGAGAAAGCGGCCCCTTTGCTCTCAGTACACAGCTGCGAGGTTTCTATCTTGCACCGGCGAAATGAGACGGAGGACCTCTGAGCTTCGTTTCACGCTGGCTTACCTGAGCTCTGCTGGGGGCTGGTGTGGCGAGGTGTGAGTTGTTACAGGATGGTGTGACGGATGAGGGATTAAAAGGAGAGGCATGGAGAGAGTTGTCATGGTCACCATGAGGAGTGGTGCCACCATCCATGTCTCCATAAACCAATCCACACACACACTCACACACGCCAAAACACACACCCCGCTGTTTGCCATAGAGCCATCCTTGATCTGGAAGCAATGGAGTTTCACTGGGACTCCATGCCGTGTGGGTTGCTGTTTGAGGGAATTCGCCGCACTGATGTGCGTGTCACCCCCCCCAAACACACACGCACGCACACGGAATCCGTCCACAGCCGCTCACTCCATCAAACTGCCTGGTGCAACCGCGATGTCTCCTAGGCAACCGCCTCACCCCTCATCAGATCACTCCCGCACACATTCACAAAATGTGCCCACGTCGACAGCAGGGCTGGCAAATGATTTGCTGCTCCTTTGCTGTGAAAAATATGTTTCTAATACTGTGACTTTGCCCAGGAGTTGTGCAGAGACAACTGTCCTACCAGAAGCAGAGTTGCACCACAGCCGCTGCATCATTTCGCCCCTTCGCCACCGTCAGCAACAGGGCCTCGGAACGCAGATGCTGGTCGACTTGCACTTGCGCCGTGTGGACGTCCCCATCGGGGGCCTGGTACGGCACGTTTCAGCGGCGCCAAAGGCTGCGGTCCGGGTAACGGCAGGGAACACAGCGCAGTTCTAGGAACTCCCTGACAGCGGGAAACAGAAGTTTGGATTTGGCAAGTTGATTGTATGCGGGGTTTGCAGGAATTTCCTCTTCCCAACGTGAGGTTTTTCAGAGCAGATTGCTGGCAAATTGCTGCGAAATCCCTGAGGAATTTACACGGCCGCAAAGGGACCCTCCTCCTCGGACACGGAGGCGTGTGCCATCGACACGGAGAAGAGCATACGTACCTCCTTCGGGGTCCGGACCCGCAGCGCAGGGGTCCAAGTGGTTGTCCTGTGAATGAGAAGTGCGCCAACACTCTTTCCTCCCATCTGTTTGTCTGTCAGCACGAGGATTCAAGTAGAAACAGAACAACCTTTGATCCAAAATCACGCAGCATCCAATCCCAAAATTATTTACATAGACCGGACTTCAGCTGTTTAGGGAAAGAAAGAAAAATAAATTGCATGACCTTATAATGCAAGCTTGTAATTATTATAACTCTACATGCTAGAGAAATTAAAATATGGCAATATTAGTATGTAAATATAAGCTGAGCTGAGCCACAAGAATGGAAATTTCACATCCCGTTTTATGGCTTTGATTATATGACAATGTAAACTGTGGCTGACGTGGGCGAAATTAAACAGCCTTTGATTTACTGGTAGAAACTGTTGGACCGCGTGAGCAACTGGTGAGACGCCTTCATCCCTTTTTACACCAAAACTTTGGGTTTGGCTCTGTGTCAGCAGGTGAGCTGTTGTTTCACGGCGACACAACAAAGCCTGCAAACTGCCCAGCGCAGCGGTCTCTGATGGGGAGGCGGGCAGCATGTGGTGGTCCGCTCGTGGTCACGTTCGCGGTCGGACGCAGCAGGTGAGGTCAGGAGTGGGGACCGAACTGTCACAGTTAAAGCAAACCTTGACCTCCCACCCCGCCTCTAAGCGATCCCATCGCTTGCTCTAACATCCAGCTAATCCGCTCCCCCCAGGCCCGCCTCTCCAGGCTCTGCCCCAACCACTTCCACCCCCTGCTTGGCCTGTGGCGGAGTCCACAACGCGCCGCCCGCTGACCCTGGCCCCCTGGAGTGGGCCGCTCCTGCGTTTCGACATCGGGGGATGCGGGCTGCCAAGGTGTGCAGGGGAGAGAGGGGTGACCCCAGGCAGCCCGCGTCCCTGCCGCTCTCTCACACGTTATCGTGTTGCCGGAGGCAGCGGGGGCGAGAGCGACAGGGCCGCTCCCACACACAGACCCATTCCAAAAAAACAAATCACTTCGAGCCCAGGTGCAGTGTGGTCAGTCATCCAGGGACGCACAACAGCGGCCGCCCGCATGATTACAGAACCGCAGCGTAATTTCTGAGGCCTGCGTCCGCTTAATGGAGCTTTTCCCTTTCTCTCACCAGCCTCTTCTTATTGCTAACATCTGCAAAAATAACAATGGTTTCAAGTTTACAATAGATAGCTTTGGCCCAAGGAGGCTCTGGGCAGATTCCTGGGACGGCGGCTTTCTGCAAGCCTTCGTCCCCCTGCATTTCTGAAGGCAATAACTTTCAATTAGGAGGAGATTTGTTTTTATTTTAGGTGAAGTTTGTTACCTAAGCCATGCGATAATATATCATAATTATGTTTATTAATGCTATTATTGTTTTACTGATTAATTTCCCCCACACGTACACAGTGGACGACAGCTGGCAGTCAGTCAAAAAGCAGGCTGGACTCTTTGTTTGCTTAGCGCTCTCGGGCTGGAGATGAATGCGGCCTGGATTAGGAGGCCTGCGAAAGAGCTGTCTCTGCCGAAAAGGGATCCCTCCGGGTCGGGGGGCGGGGTGGCCGCAGCAGGGCCGGTGGGGGGCACCGACAGGTCCCGGGTGCTTTAGCGCAGCCCCTCCGGTATCCGCTGGCAAGGAGTTCACGAAGCGGAGCTGTGCCATTTTTCTACAGTATTGTTATTCCTATTTATTTATTATTATTCCTATTCATCCTATTCAACGTTTCAGTGTTACAGACGTGGTATTCATTAATGCAGCTGGGTGGTATTTGCGCTACCAATTCAGGGTAAATTTCTTCATTAAAGGTACAGGTATCCGCCTAACACGTTGGGTTATGACTTTTCGCATCCACAAGTTAAATTGTTTAATACCCTTTACTGAGTCACGGCCAAATACGGGGGTAAATTTTAGCGTTTGCGAGTAATAAGAACAGTTTGCGCGGTAAAAGCAATGACCGTGTTTTACCTTGCGAGCTGATTTCCAGGAGCGCATCGGCGTCACAAGCAGGGGCACACCTGTGCTGCAAAGGGGAAAGTAATTTCTCGCAATATTAGGACATAAAAGTGATCTTTGTTACAGATAATTTGTTAACAAAGGGAACACGAATTTCCAGCAAACGGCATTAAAGCAGAGGGAGGTGACTTGCAGAGCAACTTAGGGCACCTGGGTGATGAAATGCAGCTGCGAGGCTCTTATGAACGACGACCATGAACTGCCGGTACCGTGTTTTACTGGGAGAGCACCAGGGATTGTGGGAAGGGGGTCCCGGTTCTCTAAAGAGCAGCATGTAGAGCTTCCGGTAGCTGACCGCTTCAAACACTGGTCTGATCCAACAAAACCTTTTAACTTTGATCCCTGCACCTTTCTCCAACACATCAAATGGAAGGAAATCCAACGTGTCGCCATCCTTCTAAGAAATATTTGAGAAGCGCAATTTAAACACAGATAAACGTCTGGTTTCAGCGTGCTGGGGTGTGGAGCCACCTGCGTGCAGCTCCCTCAGGCCTTCTGTGCAAATCTCAGGAAATGAACCGGGTCACGGCTTCTCTTCTGCTGCTACTGTTTGCACTTTGGTCCTTTATGTGGTCTTGTAAAAATAACGCTAATAATAAAGAAAACACAAGCGAGGAAGAAGGAGGCTCGCACGGAGGTGGATCGCGAGGTGAGGGCCGAGCCGCAGACGGACTTGACCGGAGCTGGGGAGGACGGTCGTCCGCTGTGCCTCGGCAAAGTTTGGGGTCTGCCGTTTTACTGGCCAAGCTCCTCACTTGCTTACATTTTCCAGATGCAGAGTCAAAATAGCCCTAATATGGAGAGATTTATCGAGGACAATTTATTAATCAACTGTTTTCATCCGCAGAAAAGCCAAGGATCCGCAGGGCCACATGAAAGCACGGATCTGCTCTGAGCCTTTTTCAGCCAGCATGGGCAGCATTACAGTATCAGGTTACTCCTTTTCTGCAAATTATTTTGAATGGCTTTGTGTGCTTTATAGATTCAGAAAAAGTCAGCAGTAGTTTGGTTTCTACAGCAGATTTAATGGGGCGGGGGGGGGCAGGGGGTTGTTTCTCGGCACAGAATGGACGGAAACCAAAAGGCGACTTCAACACTGTCGTTGAGGGGCTTTTGCGTTTTACACCCGAGCGGGGAGATGTGCCGCCTTGTGCTGTTTGGCCTGGCAGCTGCGCCGCGTCACGCGTGGCCAAGCTAAATGGCGTTCCGTGCCTGAAAACTGTCTGTTATTTTACGGCTGGCAAAACACGACTGGTAGCCGCGCAGCACTAACAACGCGAAGCCGAGTACGAGTGTAACAGAAAAATCAGGTTTGCACCTCTTTGCGGTGAACTTCGCCAGCCGTTTTCGGCCAACTCGTATGGATATCGAGGGCTGAAATAACAAATGTGCAATGTAAACGTGAAGGAAAAGGCATTTGAAATACGGATTTAAAACACACAAACGGTTCACTTTCCCGTGTGATTATAATATATTGCCTACAACTGGTCAGTTTTTCCCAGTCAATACTGAGCCTTTCTGCCTGGGAAACTGTCCAGTACAGCACGCGGGATAATGATAATAATGATGATGATAATCGTAGATTTGAAAACCTCTTTAACACCTCGCAGGTGGTCAAGTCGGTTACTGCTGCCAGGGTTTTTCTTGACTAAGTGGATGAAAAGTTTATCCAGCTAAAAAGCTGTCGAGATGTCGCAATAAAGTGTCGATTTTAGAAAGAGGAAAACAAATAAACTGCAGAGGATTCAGTGTTGCTGGCACTTGGCTGCCAATTCTGCTGACCTGACTGATACTGCGGTGAAAAGCTTACAATCACAGCCACTGACACAGTAGAGCAGTGCAACACTCACACACACACACACACACACACACACACACACACGAGGAGATCGTTGAAACTTCCCACAGACTAACACAAAGTCGAACCCATGACCAAACCTTCCGCCCTGAGGCGTGTAGGTGCAGGCAGGGTGCGCGGGCAGAAGGGCAACGGTGGTTAAACTGCTGTCGGGTTCGCACGACCCCTGCAGAGGAGGCCCGGCAGCACTGTAATCATTCACTTGTCAGCCGTCTTCAGCATTCGCCAGTAAAAACTATGTTTTGTTAGGTGACCACTGGATGCCATGTTTCGCTTTTCTACTGTTTCCACATTCATCCTCCCTGTAAACATCACCTTCCTATTTCACGACATCTTTCAGAACGAGAGGAAAGCACGACTTCGGCATCCAAATACTTGGAACATAAAGTAAAACCCTGCGAGTTGCCAAAGCCGAATATCGAGTTTCTATTCTTGTTCTGCATCTCTAGCAGCTATGCCAGCTATGTCTAGGACCTCAGATGGAATATTTACCAAAAGGCAGCCATATTAATTCAATAATATCATGTTCCTAACTTATCGCTATAAAAATAGCTTCGAGTATTTTGGTGTCATTCTGTTTAAATATACTTGTGCTGTAATCGAATATGGACAGAAAACAGAACTGGTTCAGTGGTAAAAACCGATAGATATAAATACCGGGAGTAGATCAGCTTGAGCCCAAATGGAGAAATTAAATATGAGCGAAAGAGAGAGAGAGATGTGTAAAGCAAAAATAACTCAGAATCGAGGAGAAGTCCAAGTGAAATGTTATTCTAAACAAAGGCATCCTTTAATCTTTAAATAAAACAAGAGGATGAGAATCTCAGCAGAGATGCTTATTATCCACCCTGACGGCAAATAGACCGACTTCTTACAGTGTCATACCTGTGTGTGCGTGCGTGTGTGCGCGCACGTCTCGGAAATAAGGGGCATCATCCGAGTTAAACCCCTTCATTAAACGGCCCATATTTTTGCCCCGAGGATGCAGAGTGTTAACGTTAAACAGTGATGTTATTGATGTGTGCGAAGGTTCAACTTCTCACAATAGCGGCAAACATACAGGTTTAATCTAAGCTATTGAGGCAGCGCTCCAAAGTGTTTACATTTAAACTGAGAGGTATTTACAGGTATTGAGAATGCATATTTACTGTGGTTTCCTCTGGTGGATGCGGGTTTGCAGGTTGGTCACGAGTGAGTGCACGCCAATGGCGCCGTGAGACGATGCCACCTTCTCCCAACATGAGGCAGCAGGGACGCGATGGCGCCTGTCCACCCACCATCTTGTTTGCCTTGGACTTGTGCTGCACCTCTCTCTGCGTCAGCGCTGGTCTTCAAGGCTCACAAGATGTTTGCTTCTGTCAGAGGCTGAACCGATGCATTTGGTCATGTTTCTACGGATCTGAAAACCGTTGCACAGCAGCCCCCGGTTATGGTCGCCTACGTTCTCAACAAACAGTTCAGCAAACAAATCCAAACCTTGAGCGACTGCAGTATTACTTTGGTAACCGGGTTCAGCGAAGTGCAATGGGTTAAACGTGCCCACCTCATTGTTTGGTTTTGAACGTAAGAATGCATGCAATTTATTTAAAAAGCTGAACCCAATGAGCTGCATCACTGTGTGGCCCATATACTCTTAGGACAGGCTCTGGTATCCCGGTGTGGTTGTGCAAGCCAATGGGTGCCCTCGTGGTTAAGGGACCGTTGTACGTTCAGGGCTTGAGGCTTCTTGACAAAGCCACTTAACCTACTGTCTGCAGAGTGGACCTGCTGGCTTGCGAGACGGTGGGCTTTGGCGGTAGCGCCGGAAAAAGGTCGCAGCACTTTCGAAGCCGAAGAGCGGCGGGCAGCCGACCGGACGGGTGGGTTCCAGTCGGGCCTCCACGCGGCAGAGCAGACGGAAGAAAGGCCTTGCCGAGAACGGGCTGATGTTTTTGGAGCGATCGCAACACAAACAGTGTGTGCTGGATGCGTGTGTACGAGCTGAGCCACATACCAGCGGTGCGTTCTCACACTTGTCATAATAAAATAAATTCCTCGCCTGTAGACAGTACAAAGGTCAGGGGTCGGGGTACAAATGAACGTCCTCCTTCCCTACGACCCCTGCGCCATGCGCGCGAGGCTGCGGAGGAGAACAGCCCTGCTGACATATTGCGGGATTTAACCCATTTAGGCGGTATTTTCTGGGATCAGTCCAGGGTGCGTCCCCGCGAGGGGGGGCAGGTAAGGAATTGTCGGCACATTAAGGAGCATCTAGTGCGGCATTCCAGGGCTTCTGGTTGAGCATCTGCAGCCCGGCCTTGGCGAGAACAAAGCACAATGGGAGCAGGCCGTTTCTGCCTGCAGATCAGGACTTGCTCCGAACCGTCCCGGCCGAGGAGCTCGACGAGCGTCGTGTTGTGAAAGAGAGGCTCTCGCCGAGCGAAGCGCTTCCCAAAGCTCTCAATAACTCAGTGTCTCGCTGCCTGAAAGGAGCTGTAATCTTAAAGGCGCAGCTCTAATCCCACCTCACAAAAGGTGTGGGCAAAAGTCGTTTCTTAATGCACGGGAAGGAGGGTTACCTCCCGGAGACCCAGAAAGGGGACAGGCCGAGAACATCGTAAATCTTGCGGAACTGACAGCCGGAGCGCAAGTGTCACCAGCATCCGCTGCCGCTGTCAACAAGAGCAAAACGGGGGGTGGGTACATCATTTCCCCGCATCCACACGGAAGTCTTTCCTTAGCACAAATTCCATGTTTTACTACTGTTAACAATGATTCTAAATCACGTATAGTGCGTGTGTGTGCACGCGCACACACCGGACAGGCGTCTTGTCCAAATTCATTCTGCTTCAGACGGTCCAAACCCTGCTCTGGACGAGTGGTTGGTAATAATGAATGGATCGGTGGATTAATAGTGTCTGGACCAATGATTTGACCGTGAAACCCGACTGTATGACCTCACTGTAGGATTTGACTGTACGACTTGACTGTAGGATTAGACCCACCCGACCTTTTTTACAAAAACAAATCGGTGCTTTCCGTCTCCCAGCAGTATAAGGCGGACACAGCAACATCTCAAAATAGCAAGAAATTTACTGACTCCAGGCCCACGGTTGTTGAGCCCACCTTTGGGGAGGATCAGGGTGGGGGTTTTTTGTCTGCCCCCCCCCCGTGCTACTGCTACAGATACCTTGACTGCGAGAAGTTCACGGTGTGAGGCGGTGCTCTGGGGTCACCGCAGCTCCTCCCGGAGGGGGGATCAATCCGCGCGGCAGCCGCTGTCCACGCCGTTCCTGTGCCGAGGCTCCGATAAACCCCTCGCCGAAGGTGGCGGCTCGCAGGGGTTCTCCCCTCGGGGTCACGCGAATGCCGGACGACGGGGCGCGTAGGCCGCCGGCCGCCGCGCATTCCTGCCCCTCGCTCTCGAACAGATTTGTCTGTCCGCGATGTTTCTCAGTGCCGGGACAGCAGACATTCCTCACGCTCTGCATTAATCCAATTACCAAACACCTGCAGACATGCAATAACAGTCGCCGTGCCAAGCCCCCCCACGCACCACCCTACCTCCCCCAAACTACAGCGAGTAAAAAAACGGTTTTATGGCAGAATACAACAACCTGACGTTCTGTTGCCGAGAGTCGTGTTACACACCTGCCAAGTTTTAAGCTAAAAAAATAACAGAGGCCTGTTTTGAGGTATTTGAGGATGGCTTAGACGGAGGTTCAGGTACAAATCCTGAGATCCATTAAATTCCGAGCGATCACAGGATGTATTTAGCCGCAAGTTTCCGTTTTCATAAAGATGTTTTTTTTTCCCCCCTTTCGTTTTCGGTTACAGAGACCCGACTGTCTGCCGTTTACTGTGGAAGATGAAAGATGTCAGCACATTTCTGCGCGGGTCTTTCTTTTGGTTCCTTTAAAAGGGATCCATTGACATGATGAATGCGCCTGGAACACGTTGAGAAAAAAGTGACATTCCAGCTTAAAATCATGGAGACATAAACTATAGCGCTCTGACGTCCTTTAATCTGCTTCCGTTATTGAAATCTGTCAGGGAAGCTGTGCGATCACTCAAAACAGAAGTCACTTTTTTGAACAGTGGATGGACAGGGGACGGGTGGGAGGGCACCGGATTCCCCTCTCTTTCTTCTTCCCATGAACCTCTGCTCTTCTCAGACAAATCGATCGGTGGGCCTCCCGACCGGGCGTGCGTCCGGTGGTTCCCACGCGGTTCGCGGCTCCGGGGCGACGCTGTGACCCAAACCGAGCGGAAAGCCTCCGGGTCCACAACCACCTTTGCAGCGGCGTTTCGAGCGCGTCGGGTCCGCCGGACGGCCGATGTGCCCGGCTGAGGAAGCCCAGCCATCGCGCAGAACCGCAGCGGGATGCGAGCGGTTGGAAGATCGCGGGGAAAAAATCGAGAAAAAGTTTCCCCCTTGACCGAGGCCCTGCCGCACGGCGACCTTTGACCTTGCCGGTCCTGATGCGCTCTCGGGTTTGCGTGCGACTTTAGCGCCGCACCCGTAATAACTCCGCTTGGCGACCCAAAGAACTGGGCCCATTTGTACTGATTTCCACTATGATTCATAGATGATTCTTGATGGAGAAAATTGCTCCAAAGCGTCTGACATCATAATCGCTTTTTGGTCGCTGTGTTTTCTTTTTCTGATCAAAGCGGCGGGCCTTTCGCTTTGCCCCCTTCTCCCTTTTCGGCATGTTTGCTGTTCTTTGTGCATTAAGAAAACACAAACAGAACCGCACCCCCGTCACGCAGGAATTCCGATTTGCTGCGCTCTTTTCGGGTGCGGGACGAGCGGGGAGACTGGCAGAAATGCGGCGAGGCCTCGCAGGGGCCACGTGCGCTCGATCGGCCGAATGAATCCCACGTCGGAGGCACCGGCGAGAAACATAAACCAACAAAGGAAATTAAAAAGTTTTCAGTGGAAACAAGCGACAACAGCTTGGTGCTTGTGAGACCCCGCCGAACAAATATCTAAAAATATTCGTCCCCCGCAGATAAAAGGCGAGCGCTGGGCTCGGCTGCGGGGCTGCGCTCCCTGTTGCACTTGGCTCTGCTGATAATAGGCTGTGTGTTCAGGAAGAGAAGCTGGACTCCGCCAGAAGCCACCTGCAGCTTGGAGCAGGACGGACTGTCGCAAGTTCTTGGTAGGTGGGGGTCCGGGGGGGGGGCGCCGGCACAGCTGTGCCTGGGACATTCGTGGAATTTCTTTCAGCTCAGGAGTTGCGCTTCTCCGCCGACTCGGGCTCTGCTCAGGCTTCACTTTGCTCAGCTTGCAAAACAGCTGCGCTCGATCCTTCCCGCTGGCTGTGCCGGGGGTTCAAAGTTCACTTTTCAGCGCCGCGTTTCTTAGGTTCGGCCCCTGCACTTCTCCTTCCCACGTGTGTCCGCTTCGTTTTGCGTCTTGCGCCGTGACCTTCGCAAGAAAGCTTCCGCGGTCTTAGGCCGGGCGCGGGTCCGTGACGCGCGATGAACGCCGGCTTTCGGGTTTGCGCCCGGCTCCGTGCGCTCGGGTGTGGCTGTCACCGACGCTCTGGGGTCGGCGGCTTTGGCACATTTTGAACGCGACGTTGTTCCCGGCACTCCGGCGCGGCAGCTGAGATGGACGGCGGAGTCCGGAGAACGCGCGCGTGTAATTTAAAGAGGAGCAGCAACCTCTCCGCAGGCCATGTCAGTTCAGCATCCGGTTGTCATTACTTTCTGCCATTACCGGGTCACGTTTAAAAAATGAAGCTTAAAAACATAACCACCGCGGGCATTTTGTTATTGGCGGATCGCGTCGGTGCAAATTCGGACACTTTTACACGTGTGCTGACGGTAAAAAGCTTCCCTCTGGTTTCTCAATAACTGTTGCCAGAACCCCGCTAACAACTGCCTGCTGCATTCACAAAGTTGCCACTTTTCCATGGACAGCGCAAAGAGATGAAATATCCCTCATTTGGCCAAAATGGGCCTCTCACGCGAGCCGGGTAGAGAGGCGGCACAGAGCTGAAACCTGACATGCGCAGGTTCTCATCCCGGGCGGCGCAGCCAGAGAAAACACTTTGCCCAAACCGGCTCGGTGAGATGCAAAAATGACGATATAAAATGCGTAGCTGCCTCGGATGAAAGGGTCGGCTAAGCAGCGAAATAATAAACAGCAATGATTCGGCCGGTTCACGCAAGGAGTTTTACGAGAGCTGTTGGGTATGGAGCACAGCTGAGGCCAAGCGCGGAGATGCACGTATTCTCCCGGGTGGCTCGAGCCAAAAACCTCCCGTGGCGGAGTTCGCTTCACCAAGAGAAACAAACAACCGAAGGAAAACAGTGTCGCTTTGCATTTAAACTTGATTTATCAACCATGTAATGGGGCCTGCAGCCCCATTTTCTGTTATAACCATTACACATATTGACGCTGACAGCCAGCGACTCTCCTGCATGGCTGTACAATTAAAAACGTGGCCCTTGAACACATAAACAACAAATTCGCATTTGAGCAAAGAGATTTATTTGCGCAGTCACTCTTCATTACGGGGATCCCTAACAATGAGCGAACGCGCTTTTTTCCCGACGCCTCCGATTAATGATGAATTGCATCTCCTGCGGCTTCCAGAATTTGATTCATTTATGTATACAAAGGACTCCAGTGAACGGGAACCGTGGTTGTGCAGCCGCGCACCTGGCCAAAAGCACAATAGAACAGAAATAAAATACGGCCATTTGTCTCTCCGCGCGCATAAAGGGGCTTTTGGCTCGCGCGTGCGCGCATTCGGAGCCCCGGCTGCCAGTTACTCGTATGCGAACGTCTGCGTTTCATTGGGAACTCGCGGCTCGGCCTTTCGCCGTCGCGCCCCGCCGCCCGCCTCACGGCACGCGGTTTCCGCTGCGGCCGCACGCGATCCGCTCCAGCCTTTTGTTTCTCGGGCCGCGACCGTATTTACTGCTCGTGTTTGCCACGGCGCTTCTACCATTTTGGCCAAATCTGGGAAAAGGCTAAGCTTGAGCCCAAACGCAAGCCGGTTCCCCGTCACAGCTGTTAGCCATAGTTGTGGAGTGTAAATATTTTAAAGAAGGGGATGTTTTGGACCGAAACTCGCAGCTCGCTTCAAACCGACTGACATTTATGCCTCGCTCTTGTCAGCTGGCAAAGCGAATCGACGTTTCAAGCGAAATTTCAAAAAAGGCGGCGCCGCTCGTGCGAAACCGAGTCTCCCTCCGCGCGGTAACAACAGTCTCATTCTTTCGATGTCCGTCCCTATTTTTTGCGCCGTTACAAAGCGGCCCCCCGCTCCGCCCGGCCCCCGGCCGCCTCCTCGGCCCGCGCTTTCAAACGGACTTCAAAAGAGCGGCGTGACCACAGCGCCCCCGGTGGCAGCTGGCAGGGGGCTGGCGAGCATCGCTTTAAAGCGCCGTAGGAAGCGAGGCGCAAAGTGGCCCGGGCTCCATAACTTCATTTCCCCAACGGTCATAATTAAACATCCTCTATTTAAATAATCAGCGGGAACTCCTTAGCTTTGCTTTTGCAATCCCTGTTGTGTTTGTGGAGCCAAATATCGACAACTTTGATACCCAATACCTTGTGTCTGTTACTTTTGGCAGCCGGGCGGGATTCTGGGGATGTTTCGCCGCAGCTACGGCCACCCTTGGTTACCCCCCCCACCCACACACACACACCCCGAGCCACCGGCCCGCGTTCCTCTCCATGTCCGCTCTCAGGGAAAGTGACAAGGAAGACGTTGAGATCCAAGCCCGAGGTGAAACCCAATCCCATGGTGTCTCTGAGACCAGAAGTTTTTAGAGAAAACATTTCCCTGCTCTCTCTCCCTCACTCTCTCTAGCTCTCCTACTGGGGGGGGGGGGGGGACATTGTGGGAACTGGACCATGCGGTCACGGTCACAGGGAGAGGAGCAGAGTCAGCAAACAAATGATACAGAAAATAAGCTCATTGGGAAACTGTGGTCCATCTCCAGACCTCTTGCTCACCTCCTTATGACCCCCCCACCCCCTTCCACACATGCGCTCAGCCCTGCGATGGTGCCCCCCAGGGCCAGCGGGGTAATTAGAGTGGACATTGGTTAACAGCAGTGATTGCTGGGGGGCAATCGATCAGAAGAGGTTCTCCAAACAAAAGTTAGATAAATAAATGGCCCACCCCACCCACCCACCCAGCAGCGGATTTCGCACCGAGAAACTGATGATCCGGATAAGAGAGAGGTGACGCTCTTCACCCAGGCCCCCAGTCGCCCACCAGGCGCCCCTTCGCTTCTCTTTTGTTGTAACCCCCTGCAGCCGCACCCCACCAGCGCGGGAGGACCCCAACCCACACAAAGCCAAACAGCCGGGTGCCAAACACTGCCTCTGCTACCAAGGGACTGGGGAGATCTTTGTGCTTTTCGAGATGGCAAGGAAGGAAACTCAGCCGAGACGCTAGAGACACTGGATGGAAGGGGCAGCAGGGGGTGCAGCTATTAGAACACGAGTGAAGGACCCGGGTTCGACCCCCCCCACCCACCAAACTTAGGTACTCATACAGATGCAGTAAAAAATTTCCCTGCTGTATAACAGAGCAAGTCAGCGTACAGACCTGACACTGAACGCCACCTGGGGTGGACCGCAGTAATAAATGATAAACAGCATTGCTGTAGTGCGGTGCTCCCCCCACCGCAGGTTATGCCGCTCCCACCGACGCCTCCACTTCTCACAAAACGTTCACTCCTCAAGAGTTCTGAAAACTTTTTAATGTAAAGCGTATGAGCGACCTGAGTGAAACGGCCTTCGTGAACGGTTAGAGAGAGGGACGTCGCTGTGTGGCACCGCAGGTTCCCCGGGGGGCCGAACCCGTGGCTCACGGCTCTTGTTATCGCAGCGCTCCGGATCCGGGCCAAGAACTCGGGACGCTTGTGACATCAAAGCTTCCCACCGGCAGAGTCAACACTCCCCAAACGCAGACCTTTGTTTGCCGGACCGCCGGGCGAGCGGTTGTGAGCAGCTGGGGGGGCGGGCGGGCGGGCGGGTGCGAGGGACTCAAGGCCTCTTTCATGGTCGGAATGGCATCACCGTGAGTGCAGGGGGTTGGGGGGGGATAAATATTTGGACTGCATTAAACACACATCGCCAGGGTACCATCAACAATGAGATCCATAGATGTGCTGAGTTCATGAGTCTCTTCATTTCCGCCAAGGGGGTCACACAGGTCCCCCCGCCCCACACACACACACACACACACACACACACTTTTTCTGGAAAAAAACTATTGTGCTACATACAGTAAGTGACAGCATAAGGAATTTCAAATGTCTGCAAACATTTGGCTGTCCTATGTATCTTGGATCTTGGGGTCTTACAGTTCTCTACTTTCTGCTTATTTGAGGACTTCTGCTGAGGAAGCAGGGGGCTCCCACTTTTCTCAGCCGGTACACGTTTACTCAGGACAGCAGAAACCCCGGGTGCCCCCTCGCAAAGTAGCCGCAGCGGAGATGATTTCCTCCCCGGTTCATTGTCACAGTCATACCAGAGGACCACAGGTCGCTGCCATCCCTAACCCTAGCACCCATCAGTACCATCATTTTCACCTTCTACGTAACCCTAACCCTACCCCCCCCCCCATCGGCTTCCCACCACATCTGTAGTCTAAAAACACCCCACAGCGCATCAGCAGTGAAGCTGGAGAAAGGCCCTCGGCTGCATTGGGCTGCAACGCTTCCCTCGGCTCCTTGCGTCGCAGCCGTGCTGCCGGAGACCGCGTGCTGTGGAGTTCACGTGAAGGAGCCGCTTTCTCAAAGCCTCCTGGAGATGTGAGCAGGATCTCCACTGCAAACCATTCGTTTGACTTTAGGTGAGTGACCGAGCGACCCCCAGCTGCCCGGTCGTGATCCAACTGAAGTGGACGTGAACCGCGACCGGGTTGCGAGCCTCTCCCTGCTTCCTGACCCCAGCGAGGAACCGAGTCTGTCATTTGGCGCTTGTCACAAACTCGACTCCTCGCAGCATCTCGATATATAACAGACGTGGAACCGGACGGGGCGACAGAGCGACGCGGAGGAAGCCTCCTGCGAGCCGCTGATATTTTTAGAGCACTTAAGAAATTTACAGATGACTCAAAATTAGGGGTATGGCCAACATCCTGATAGCAGCAAAGGAAATCCAAGAGGATTTCGACCGTGTCCATAGCTGGACCGAGACGTGGCCAAGGAAAATTCAATAAAATTACTTGCAGAGTATCAACAGCAGGCAACATGGACACGAGGGCTCAGTGTGGAAGGGGCTGAAGAGGCAGAACACCGTCGACAGCTGCTCCGCGGGAACGTTTCCCAGGTGCTCGAGCAGAGTGCCGCGAAACGTGACAAAACAATAAACACTGTAGCACGGCGTCGGGGTTTGAGCAGCGACTGCTAAAATGCGCTCCCCGCCTTCACTTCCAGTAGTTTGTTGAAATGGACGCCCGGCGCCGATGAGCCGTTCCCTCTATAAACACCGCTCCATCTTGACCCACAATGCCGCGTGGGAGCCGATTCCCTTGTCGGTTCCGATGTGCCGTTGAGTCGTGTTACGCTGCGAATTTTGGCAGAAACCAAAGTTTGGGAAGGAAACGCTCACCAAATCAATCGCGTTATTGGGAGCAAACTCGCGGGGCGCTCGCATTCGCGCTGCTTCCCGCCACCACCCGGCTCCTCAGATCAACAACTTCGCCGGACAGCGGGTGCGAGGCCTCCGATGGACTCCAAGCTCGGATGGGCGGTGCAAAAACACCTCAAACCCTCGAATTGTGAAGTAATGTGACTGGAAGCTATGTGATAAACTTGCACGGAGGCGCTCCCTCTTCATTTCTGAGCCTGCATGATGTTCCCTAAATCTGCTCTTGGTCTGAATCGTTGCACAGTTTGCAGAAACGCTGCAAACTTCCTGTTGCCACCAAACCATACGGAGACACCAACTGAGGGAAGGTGGGCCTTTGTGCCGCTCCTGCGTCTACCTGGTGGTGTGGACTCAGCAGAAGGCGCTGCTGAAAACATGGAGCATGAGGCCTGCAGGTAGCCCCGCACTGCCGTGTGAAGACCGATCACCATGCAGTGAGCAATAACGGAAAAGAAGTTTGTAGACAAAATGGGTTATGTTATAAAGCGGTCCGCGCTGCTGCGCAAATTTCCCTTCCCCCTGCCCGCCTTCCTGCCGCAGGGGCCGCACATGTACTTGCGAATGAGGAGCCATGCGCTGCATTCATATTTGCTGGTGTGCGGTGGGAACGGCTCAGCTGCGGAGGGGCCAAGAAGCAGTAAAACTGCGGCTCGAGAACATTTCTGTCCACTTTTCTGTTTCTGGTGTCTTACGGCTTTGCATTCGTCCCACCCCCACCCCCGTGTCCTTCCTCAGACTCCATCTCTGGGAAATGAGCTCCAGAAAGAAATGAATAAGTCTAACAATAAATAAATAAATGTCTGGACTCCCCAGCCGGTCGACATGTAAACAATCCCCCCCACAGAACGCAGATGCAGCCAAGTTCTGTGTAACATCTTCAGGGGTTGGAAATTGGGAAAGTGACTGGAGAACAGGAGCCCCACACATGAGGGTGCAGAGAAAACAGAATAAATCTCATTTCTTCACTCCGCCTCTACACCCCCCCCCCCCCCCCATGTTCCCGCCTTCATTCCATCCTCACATCCTTTGACTCCTCCCTTGATGTGGCCCTGACACCCGGTAGCTCCTCCCCCGGCCCCCCAGGCCCACCCACCACCTGCTCCACACATTGAAGCTGAAGGTGCGTTAAATAGCAGCATCTTTAAGGGCGACGGGCTGAAAATGGACCGCAGCTCTCCTGTGGATGCAGGCAACCGCTTTCCCACACTTTGTGTCCACTGCAGCAGCCGGCCAGACTGGACGCAGCCCCAGCAGGACGGAGGCGGCCAGAAATCAATGCTGGTCAAACGGGGTGAATCCCACCAAGGGGGGAACAGACAGACAGACAAATAGAGGATAAGAATAGCAGAATCAAATCAGAAATCAGATTTGAGCAGCGTGGAGGGTCAGTTTTTGGGGGGTAACACATACCTTTGTTGTCCCCCCCTCCCCAAAGGGATGGACAGTTGTGATAGAAAGCAGGCCTGTTAGGCCTTTCAACAGGGAGGACAAATTGCAGCAGGGAGGAAGATCCTCGCCGGAGCTCAGGAGAAGTCCGAGCGTAACGTTAAGCAACGCTTTATTATCGTCTTCTCATTGGGGCTCGGGCAGAAATCCGTGTGAAGCGGCCTGCCGGGCGAGAGGTGATGTCGTTCTCGTCCGGCGCGGCTCCGCGGCCTCCGCTGTACTCGGAACATCTGTAGGAATGAGTAAATCAGTGTAAATAACAGCGCGAGTCGCTTTGGAGAAAGATGTGCGATAGAAGCGTAAAATATATACAGGTTGAGAGGCTGAGGAAGGGTGCGTGACCTCACGACGAAGCGGCGACGACGCACGCTCACGGAGACGGGGAGGCTGGGCACCAAGGGCCTCCCGGTCACTGGTGTTCCACAGCCCTGTTTGTTTTAGATCAGTTGGGAATGCTTCTCCTTACAGGGGGTCGAAGTGAGCAACGGGGGCTCCGAAGGGTCTTCAGCTCGATGGGGGTCGCACTTCGTGTGTGAAGCTCCCTTCGCCGCCAGCATGTGGCTGCTGCAGGGAGGTGGAGCGGGGAGGACTTGGCCAGATCTTATCAGCCATGACAAAGTGTCCTTAAGCCGTGAAGGATGGCGGAGCAGCCTGGAGCCACAAACAGAGCGGCGCTCGCCGACCTGTTTACAAGGCCCTTTACACAGCAAAAACACACAAACACACCACGGCGGGGGCCGCTGCGCGCGCCACATTTACCCGGGGGCTCCCTGTGGTTCCTCCACAGACCTCCGGCGCTGACAGGGGGGGCGACGCGGAGACCTCGAGCGGAACGAGTTTGTCGCGAACCCTGACACACGAGCAGCAAACAGAACCCCGCAGGAAAAGGAGAAACAAATACATTAATTTTAAAAAAGCAACCTTTGTGGCTGCAGATTCTGAGCAAGCAGCTGTGCAAGGAGGACCGAAGCTGTGAGAGAAAATAAAAGAACCTCCAGGGCCGAGGCTCACGTTCACTCTCTTTTTATTTCGGGGAGAGGAGTTTGAGCCGCATCTAGAAGAGAAGGATTTTAGCGCTCAGGTACATTTGCACGTGGAAGGAACCGGGAGGCAGGGTGACCCCCCGGGTGGCAAAGTTTGGAGAAAATAAAAACAATGAGGCCGTACAAACAACTGCGGGAGTAAACATGCAGTCTCCCCACCAGTCGCCGTCACTCAGGTCGATCGCGGGGGGACCGAGGCGATGAACTTTCGTGCGTGCGTGCGTGCGTGCGTGTTTTCCCAGGCCCTGCAGCAGTTCCTGGCAGCCAGTAGCTTCCTGTACTTTAAACATAATTAAACAAACATGTTTGTATGGCCGCCGTCTATCTGATCCGTGCCAGTTCACGGTCTTGCTGCTGGGCAGCTGTCATACGTGTTCAAAAAGCTCCAAAGACGTCGGTCGCTCCAGGGTTCTGTGGAAAGGGTTCGACACAACCAGTTGCGCTGTGCACACCGACCACGCCTGTTTGCCAGTGGATGTCACAGCATCACTTCAAGAAGGTGGGTGTATTTCCTCCGGAATGGGACCGCAGCCAGAGAGGCCGCACCCCAGTGCGACTGGGCCAACGCGACCCCACCGCGCCCCCAGGTCGGTCCGCATGGAGAGGGAAGGGTCTTCTGAGCAACTTGAGGCCAAAGACGTGAAAACCGTGCACACGAACGCGAAGGCAGCGGTTGGTTCTGAGCCCAGTTGTACTCAGAAAGGTGAAAATGTCACCGAAATTAGTCAAACCCCAGCATCATAACAACTCCGTGAAAAACATTGATTTATTAATACCAATGACTAACGCGGTCAGAATTTGGCCCAGAAGAAACGGTTCTGTTTGAAAAAATAGGTGTAATAAAATTTTGGCCCCGTTTTGTAAATGAAAATGACAGCTTTTCATAAAAAAACACCATCGTGAAGGTAACGGGCATTGATTTATAAAATGTGAGTCTGCAGAGGTTTGTGCGAGTCCATGTAAATCTTAACATATTGTGTGTGCTTGTGTATGCGTGTGTGCGCAAAGGGGAGAGAAAAAGGAAAGTTCTGGCACCTCACAGCTCTTGTAAAATGCATGAACGCCTTCATTATTGTGCAATCCTTCTGATTTATTTTGGCCTGGGATTTTACAGGACCATATATACTTCCTTTTAACATTAAAGCGCCAAAATCCAAGGCTGTTGTGGCACCCAGAGCCGCCCCTCCCCTGCAGGAGCGTGCGGCATGCGATGGGGCCTCCGGTCGGGACAACGCGGTCGAGGGCAGCACGGACACGCGAACGCAAAGCTGCTGCTTGCTGACCGCTGTTCGCGGAGTCGCACCGCAGGCTTTTGTGTCCGCACGCGTGTCCGTCGCCGCAAACACGGAGATGAGCCGAAGCGATCGATCGCATTTTCAAGACGAAACCCTTTCTTCTCGATTTGATCGCCGAAGGGGTCAGATATCGGTTTAATTTTGCGACCGGGTCGAGGAAATTTCCCGGGGCAACATCAGCACCGGAGCTACCGTTAGCACTCGGCTATTAAATGCTATCATCGTTGACCGCTACAGCGGCACGGTGGGCAGGGCTGGTGCCTGAAAGCAGCTGGCCTGTTTGGATGTGGGTTTCCTCTCACAGTCCAAAGACATGTGTTTCATATTAACTGGTCACTGTAAATTGTCCGTAGCGCGCGCACGTGTGCACGGCCACCCTGTCATGTACTGGCTTCCCATCCGGGGTGTCGTTTCGTAGCCCGGCACCCACCGATTCCGGCACAGGGTCTGCACCGCCGCGACTCCGAGCGACGCGAGGTGGGTAAGGATACCGGCCGGGCACACGCTAAACATTAGCCGACACGTTGACACGAAACAGCTTGCGGCGTGAGGTTTGCGCATTAAGTTACTTACGGTGTTTTACCCCGGCTTCTCCCAGAGGCCCCCGGGGAGCTGTGCTGCCTCTGCTTCGTCACAGTCCCCGCACAAGGAGCCATCAAAGCTCCTGGCCAAAGGCGCCGGACACCCTTGGCTTCTGACCGACCGCGGTTCCGCACATCCGAGATTCCCGGCGGCCAGGATGCGTCGAGGAGGCTTTTCCACACACAGAAATCCGGTGTTTCCGCTCACAGCCATGACTTCCGCACCTCCCTGCAGGGAAAACCCGAACGGGGGCATTTCTGTAAATCATCAGCATATGGAGCCGGCCAGCAAAACAAACTCAAAGCAAAGAAACGGCGGCGGCCTAACAAGAGCCTCGGGGCCGCGAAAACACATCCTCTACATTCATGTTCACGCAGGGGGAAAAAGCGACTTTCACTATCGACGGGCACCGCAGGCCCGAAGGCAAAAGGAACCGGGTTTGAGCATCGTAAATCGATCGCAACAACGCGCAAACCAGCAGACCCTCGCAGCGCTGGCATGTATGCTTCTTTTACAAAAGAAGACTTCTAACTTGACGGCGGCCGGAGAGCACCATGGATGCTCTTCACGCGTCACTGCGAACGGTGTGTAAAAGAGGGGCTTCGGACCCCCCCCCCACCCCCACCCCCGCAGCTCATTGCTTTGCGCTTACACTTGACCGCCAACTCCTCGTTCAAACGCCGCGCTTTATACTTTTGCTTATTTGAGCCTCCGCCGCCAGGGCCCGGAGGCACCGAGGGCACTCCTCTGAGGTCATCTGAGGTAACCTCCAGTTCAATGGCCAGACTTGGGGGGCACTTTCATCTGACAGCTCACTAAAAGTAATCGTTCCTCCTACGCGAATCGCCCAAACACACTGGAACGTAAGCAAGCGAGGCGCAGAACAGCACACGGGCAGAATTTCACACCCAATAAATACGTGACTCCGACATCAGTTATTCTTCCATCGAGATTAGGAACGGCATTTCTGCTGGATGGGACTCTTACATTTATGACCGGGCTGTTTGGTGAGTCAACAAGGCGCTTAGATGCTGAAAACCCCAAAGGCTGCGTGGGAACGGTGACGTCGAACGCAAACAACCATGATATTTATGCAGGGATTACTGTTTAGATGAGAATGTTTGCGCTGCGTTGCCATTAAAGTACTGGGCCTTTGTGGCCGTAATCTGCCTGCAGACAAATACAGTAACAGGCAGCCTTCGCCGCGATAAAGTGCTGTGTTCACTGTTACACGGCCCTCCGATAACACGTGGCCTTTCTCTGCGCTTCGGCGGGAGCGCCTCGTTCCCACGGTACGGCCGCGAGGCCTTGGCTCCGGCACGGCGGTCGGCGGAGTTCGCGCGGCTGCGCGTTACCTGCCCGGCGGTCAGCGAGGCCGCTCTGGCCGACCCCTGACACGCCCCGCCTTTCACCGCGAAATCCTGTCAAGTTCCATTCGGCACTGCGGTGGGAAACGCGGCTCTCTTGTGCCGCTGCCCGCATGTCCTGGCGTAGCCCCTCGATTGCAGGATCCCTCCCACCGAGTCTCTCTTCCCCTGGGTGTCTTCCTCGCGTTCCCGCTTCTCCCTTTTCTTTCTCCCCTCCCTGCGAGTGAGCGTTCCTTTCCACTCTCCGACTCGCTTTTTCCTTGGCCGGACCCGGCGGCACCACCGTCTCCCAGCCCTTCCTCGCTGGGGGTCTCGAAGGCCTTCTTCACAGTAGAAGGCTTTCCAGAGACTTCGCCGGGAGCCAGCAGCCTCAGAAGGCATCAAAGCTGAAGCTTCCCGTTCCGCCGTCCCTGTTAGCGGCGGTAAATCAAGCGGCGCTTGACGGACTGCGCCGCGAACCGACGGGCCTGGCCAACCTCCGCCTTTTGTTTATGGGATTCCATTACACAAACTATCGTTGCTATTAAATAGGATGTGTTTACATGCTGGGACGGCCTCTTGCGTATAACAGAGTCTCAGATACTTGACCATCTGTTCAAAAAACGGTGCTTTTGAAAGCCGTTCAGAACCGAGTCCACATTCCAAGAAGAAACGGGCTGCTCAAACTGGGACAATTTGCTTTTCTGCTTTCTGGCACCGCGCTGCGCCTATTAAAGAGTGAAGTGCGCTTAAATTATCCTTCAATTACACCACGGATTGTTTCTAGAAATTGTATTAAAGGCTTGCTTTATGGCAGTAAATTTGTATTTCATCAAATAAATCCATATTTCAGAAAGGAGCGCCATTACTATCTGGACACGTTTCAAGGCTTACGCTTAGCTTGGCCTGGGCCGTATTTACTCACAACGTGCTAACTTGGCAATGCATTTATGAGACTTTTCAGCATTTAATGTTGTTTAATGAAGGGCCCTTTGGGCCTGTTTTGGTCTCTAACGCTCGCAGGTCGCCCCCACTTTTATTGCTCTGTGTTCTTTGTGCTCTTTTTTCGCTCAAAAGTGACGAATCGCCCCGGTGAGACGGCTGGCGGGAGCAGCTCTTTCTCCGGGCTTGAAAGGTAAATGAGGAACGGCTTGGAACACCTTTGCTTCTGAGGAACGCACCTAGTTTCTCCCGTGCATTTGTTCTCACGGCGAAAGAATGACGCGCTCCCGTGGTTCCCGCTCACCTCCGGATTTTACGGCCGTTATCGGCGCCGGCGTTTCCACACGCGGTTTTGGGCCTCGCATCCATTTTCAGAGGCTTCTTTCAGCACAGGTCTGACACTTTGGCTTCATTTTGACTCCAGGTGAACTCTGTCCCGGGGGTAACCGGCAGCGAGGAAAAGGCTCTTGGGCGCACCGGGGAAGTGATTTTCTCAAAGGTTTTCCTTGGGTCATGGCTGTCTCACCAAGCTGCTTTTCCCCAGTGAGGCGAACCAGGCCTAAAGTGAGGTTATGGCAGAAAAAACGTTGACTTATTTAGACAAAGCCCCTCGCACGAGGCTGCTGTGCCAGAATCGGAGACCCTTGTGAATCACTGGGAGCAGCAGCCCACCCTCCTTTCCTCTTTCCCCTTTCTTCTGACCATCATTCCTGTAGGTGGGATTTACATGATTCACACGCTGTTGCACAATGACGCTAGACACGGGGGTGAGAGCGTGCGTGACGCCCGGCAGACGTTTCCCGGTCGAGGAGTCGAGCCCGGAGTGGCGCCGATTCTGTGCCTAGCGGCGCACTAGCCGGGTCGGCACCTGACCGCTCCGTCAAAACTGCCGCGAAGTCTGCCTCCGTCGTCCGACCTCGCCCTTTCGCGTCAGACACGACCCCGCGGCCGAACTCCCTGGTCGAACGGAGGACAAATCGGAGGGAAATTAAATTCTGGGGGGGTGGCCGGCGCGTTGCGACACCGAGCGGCCCGAGCTTCCCACAACCTGGGCTGACTGAGCAGCATGGGAGTGGGAGAGCAACAGAGGAAAATAATGATTTGCCCCCTTTCGTGCGTCCGTGGATACGCATATATCCATAGGTACATATTTAAATATATCTGCAACGTACTATTTCTAATGCTGTGTTTTCGTGACACGATGCTTGTTTGCCTTAAAGCTACTTCATGACGTCTCGCCCTCAGTTGACCTTGCGGCGGCTCGGCGGTGGGTATCCGACCCGAGACCATTAAGCCCCGACGTATTTATAGAGTGCCGTGGCTGCGGGCTCCAGCGGAGCAGAGGGTAAGGCATCGTGTGGAAGCGCTTTTCATCGGGCCCCGCTTTCACCTTCCTGGCTGCTGCATGTTCTGTTCTATATCGGAGCATTCGGCACGGCAGCACCGACCCGCCTTCCCCTGCGAGAGGAAGCGAGGACGGGGCCCCTGTCGAAGGATGGTGTCCGTCAGCCTGTCGTCGCCTCATCCTGTTGGCCTCGACTCCGACCGCAAAACATGTCACCGCGCCGGCCACCGTCTGCTGTGGCGCTCTTCCTCCTCGGGGCCCTCGGGACAACAACCGCTCTGTAAAAATTAGAACAGGCTAAAGCGGGCATTTGGGGGCGACCGGTGTGACAGGATGGGACACTGAGGTCTTCAGTTCTGGCTGCTGCTGCTGCTGCTGCTGCTGCTGCTGCTGCTGCTGCTGCATCGCGGTTGTTGGGGAGGGGGCCGCAGGTCCGTGGGAGCGACCGACCGGCACGCCACCTGCGAGAGAACCGGGAGCCGTCACGCACGACCTCTTCCCGCTCCCTCTGGCCAGCTGCGAGGGCCTGGCCCTGGCTCGCCTCGCAGGGTCACGGAGATGCTGATGGACTGATGGGTTCCTGGCTTCCAGGGAAGGAGTGGGGAATCGGAGCACCAGGAAGGCCAGCGGGGGCACAGCTTCCTTTAACCCAGCCGCCCACCGACCCGCCTCCATTCGGCCATGCAGGGACGTCCTTGTTTTCAGCCTTCACGCTCTTCGCAAAACTTCATTTTCCCAACTAAACTGACACTGACAAAACGTGCACGTTATAACAGGAACCGATACAGACTGTGCAAAAAATCCGCCGGATATCAGTTTACTGAGCTGAGCCGACGGCGAGTTTGGCCCGAGCGGCCGATCCTCCTCGTTCGCCGCAGTTTCCCATCGCTTTGGGTTGCTGACACAAAGAATACCTTCGGAGAGGCAGTAAAATCCCCTGCAGTGGCTGGGAGGCCGACCACAGCCAAAGGTTTACAGCCGTACTGTTACGCCTGCGGTTTCTGCACACATTTTCTTTAGGGCCGCGGTCTCAGGGGCGTCAAATATGTTTCCAGCAATGTCCTCCTGCGCTGAATCAATATTTGAGAAATGCAGAGGGGCTGAAAAAGGGAAAGGAAAGCCCACGTACAGTAAATCTGTGACATTTAATACTGTAAATCTGGCGGATGTCAGAGCAGCTTTCGTTGTGGAGAGCGCGGGTGCGTCGGGGCGGGAGTTGAACGCGGCGGCGGCGGTGGCGTCCCGTGCGGCTCGGACACTGCCGGAGCAGCGCAGTGCTGTCCCCGCTGACCGAAACGGGGAACTTCAGCAGAGCCCTGAAAACACATTCAAGGGCATCGGCGCGGCAGAGGGGAGCCGGGACGCCGGCACGATGCCTTTTAATCGCAGCGTCGTCCCACGACCCCACACGCAGGCAACATTTCACAACTCACGGAGCTGAAAGAATGACAAAATCCAGGAAAGCAGGATGTACATAACAGAAATGTGAGTCATGAAAGAATGCATATAGCAAAAATATAGGACACAAACATAGAATTTATAAGGGCAAAATATGCATCATGAAGGAACATTTACAAGCAAGCACACAAGATCTGAGTGACTGTATACAGTTAGTGTTTCCGAGAGAAGCTGTACGAGAGAATGTAAATGGAAAAATGTGCGCCGTGAAAAATGTACAGTAACACCACGGTGAGTACTCGGGATCGAACCGTGCGGCGCTAAACAAGGCTGTCATACAACCGCATGTGAACAGATGGAGAAAGAAGGTGGGAAAACCAACGGTGTAAAACGGGGACGAAGCAGAGGGGCCCTCATGTACAGCTCAGCCGCTCATCTAGAAGACCTTCAGGTAGGAGGGAACCTCCTGACTGAGCAGCAGCTGCGCGGTGAAGACTGTCGCCAAAGACCTGCTTACTTAAGCCAGCAGAAAAAATGTTGCTCTGCTTCGTTTTAGCTGGCGCGCGAACTGACCGACGTGCACACAAAAGGAGTGAAGGATTCAGAAGGAAGTTGCAGCCCACCTGGGCAAGCCGGGTGACCGTGTTTTGGAACCGACAAAGGTCACATATTGGCTTGGAAAGTGGCATTTCCCAGTCCGCCGTCTTCATCTTCACGTGAAATGGCGGACGCCCGTGTGTGTGCGTGCGTGCAGAAATTGGCTTACGGTGTTCGAGCCATTTGCACAGCAGGGTAATTTTACCGTGTCAGCTCGGGGTAAGAACTTTGATCGATGAGACTGAAGCAGGAGGTGGGTGTGGACCTTTGAGTTTCAACCCAGTGCCTTCAACTGCTACGCTACCAGCCCGTGTGTGTGTGTGTGTGTGTGTGTGTGTGTGTGTGTGTGTGTGTGTGTTCGTGTTCATCCTCCAACTGTGTTTCTCAAACACATAGCAGGTATTCATCCTCTTACGCAACTGCCGCAAAACTGCGCGCAGGCTGCTCAGCTCAAGGGACAAAAGTCCAATTCAAATAATTAGACATAACAAAATGCACAAGAAAGACATTGGATACAAAATAAATATCAGGTTGTTATTTAATGACAAACACAGAAAGTCACAGCACATAACTTTTCTTTTGTTGCTCACAAAACCATAATCTGGCGACTATAATTCGGAGCACATTTCACTTATATGAAGATTGTGTTAGTTGGTAAAGTGTAACATGCAATACGTCACAAAGCGGTTTACGTTACCGGCTGGAACGAATGCTGCGTGAGTAAACCGATACACGGCGCGGAGATCAGACTGTTCGCAGCGTCGAACTTCCTCATAAACATCTGGATGGATGCAGGATGCTGGTGCACATAATGAAGTGTGCAATATGGAATTGTTCTGCTTTTTGGGGAAACTTAGCCGGAAAACGCGGCGCCGGCTTAAGAGCTCGCGGGTGCGGAGGCCGAGCGGTGCGCGTCGCTTCCAGCGGAGGCTGAGCTTCAGAGGCGTTCTTGCCCCCAGAGGGAAAGCGATAGAGGACCGGAGGGGCCTTAGTGCACGAATGCGGTGAACCGCAGGCCCGTTCGCGAGGCCGGAGCTGCGCGGCCAAACGAAACGTCTTGTTTAACTTTTTGGCGGTTATTGATGCTCAAGCAGTGTGACAAACCCTAGGAAGCAGCCCCACCCAGCCCTCACACACACACACACACACACACACACACACACACACACACCAGTGCCCCTCTTAACAGGCAGCTGTCTGACGTGAGCCTCACCCGTTCTCTGGGGTCCGTTCATCTTTCCAATCGGTTGGCACCAGGCATCTCGCTGAAACTCAAGCGACATATTTAACCTCAGTAAAATATATAAAAAGATATAAACGGTAAAACCAAAAGCAGTCTTTACAGAAACATCTACTAAAGCAACCTGTTTGGCCCGTGAGGGATTATGCCCCAAAACAAATTATTTGCCTCTAAACCTATGCGGAGGGAGCAGGTGGTGGAGTGCTTAGGACTGCAGTACCCTGGATCACGGTAAATTTGAGACAGTAAAAATTGTGTAAACGCGTGAATCAGTGTAAGAGGCTCAGTGTACAAACCTCACCTTGGTGAAACAAGCCAGCTATGATGAAGCAGAAGGTTTCGCATGTTCAGAACCATGCTGAGCTGCGCTCCGCACACTGACATCGGAACCTGACGGAGCTGCTCGCACGCTGCGCCGTGGAGTCGCGTCGGCCCCACGCAGACCTTAGACCCCACAGCCATGCGCGAGAAGATCTCAAATGCAACAACTTCCACAAACAAAAAGAAACGTCACCTCGTCGGTTCAGGTTTAGAGCTCGTGTCAGTGCCTTCAACTCGGGCGACCTTTGTTGTGCAGAGCAGGAAGGAAGCGTTGGCTCGTGTGTGTGTGCGAGTGAGAGATCCCTGAAAGCTGACCATCAACGGCAGTGCGACGGTGCATCTCCACGGCGAACGAGGACGGTGCTTCATTTGACAAATGAGCAGCGTAGTGGTTGATGCCCCGGAAGGTTCTCCTGAGCCCTGGTGGACAGATCGCCGCACCGGGGAGGACTTACAAGGGCAAACTCACATGTCCCCCCGCCGCCCCACCATGCTCACTCACCAGACAGGAGGATGACTCATTTCCGGAGGCCGCAGTCACAGAGGGAATAGCAGGAGGGGTTGCGATGAGGCCTACTTGTCCGATGGGACGGGATGCACCCCTCACCCACCGAGGCAAGACTTCACCGTTCGCTGTGAAGGAAGCGTTCAAGTCGCTACCAACCTGAATGTTTCCAACACAGCGCCTTTGGCCTTTGATGAGCGAGGTATGAACACGGTACGCCGCATACCGGTCCGGCGACATGCTCGACATTCCCATCGGATTCCCATCAGCCCTGCCTAACTCGGGCTCGCGGGCCTGCCGCCTCCCGGCCACGTCTGCTACGCCTCGCGCCGTTTGCTTTCGATGAATCTAATTCTTGCGAAAACAGAGCCGGGCTATTAAGCGGACCTCCATCGCAGCTCTGGTTCTCAAAGCCAAACCTGTTTATTGTAGGCGCGTATGTTGTCAGTCGGAAACCACCTTAATGTCCTTCAGTTTTGTTTTTTATCTAAATTCATATTCCCAAAAAAAAAAAAAGTTACAATTTTTGGAGAACTTTTTAGCCTCAAATGCCTCGGGTGGGAGTGTTTTGGGCTGTTTTGCTCACCTGATGCCCTGCGGAAACCAAAGTGCCGCTGCCCGTCGAGTCCCTCGCCGCCGCTTCCCGTGCGTTCGCATCAGCCGACGGTGCCGACATCCAAATCGATAGCAAAATACCTTGTTTGCAACCAGGGTTTGGCAGTGCACGATGTGGCAGAGCAGAGCCAAGAAGTGTTGAGCACAGGGGTCACCGGAGGTCACGGGCCCTGGCACAACCTCGCCAGCCAGGAACGCGACCGTTAAGTCCGATTAAACCGCCTTGCCGCTTTACCTCAGCCGCCGTTTTAAAAAGGTCTGCCTTTGTTTTAGCCTTTGCTAAGGACGGCACCGGCACGCTAAAGCAAGTTGGCGGCAGGACCGAAGCGGGCCGGCGTTCCTCGCTGGCGGGCGTGTGGAGTCCCCCCTTTCACGGCCACGATAAACGTGTGCTGCGCGCACAGAGCGGCCACGCCGTGAGCCGGGAAGAAATCCACGCCCCTGGGAATAACAAAGGCCTCAAGGGCCTGAGCAACTGTACACACAAGATCCACAAGCCCGGATGTGCAGGAAACACGAATTACAGCTTCACGCTGCCAACGACGCTTAAAAAAGCAAGTTTCGGTTTAGAAATCATCCGACCGATCGATGATAACCACCGCTGACTGTGCGTTTTACAAGAACAACTTATTATTCACAACAGACTATTTATTTAAAAAATAAGTTTAAGGAATCCAGTGATATATGTAAATAATCAATAATCAGAGTAAAGTGCCAAATAACATTTATACAAAAATGAAATCTGTACAAAAAATTGGAATGTGAGCTTTAAGGTAAGAGTAGGTGCATATGCTTCCAATGGCTTGAACCATTTTTGAGATTATAAAGGGAGTCGGGTGACACTGAGGGCGATCGGGTGTACGGCTGCAGTCTGTGGGGTCCGTAAGAATCCTCGGGGGAGCTTCGGAGCGGGCAGAACTCTCAGCGGGTCTGTACCACCGCCACCCACGGAGCATCGCACGAGACCGCTCGCCGCTCCCAGGTTGCCCCCCCCCCCCCGGTCTCGGCATCACTGTCCAGTCTGAGAGGTTTACGTGGACCGAGGATCGGGCCGCGCAGGAGATCACGCCGGACTTCCCTCCGCGTTACATTTTCGTGTGTATTCGGCTCAAACGTGGTTGGTCGAAGCTCTGTAAAAAAATAAAATAAAAAAATAACACAGTTCCCCTGTCCTGTCCTTCCTCCTCTCGTCTTTCTGCTCGCTCCAGTGTCCCCGTCCCGCTCGTGTCCTTTTCCCTCGCGCCTCCTTGACGTCACTTTATCTTGGACGGTTTTAGCTCCTTGACCTGCATGTGCAGGGTTTTGTGAACCGCCAGCGTCCTGGACTGACAAAATCCCTTTCCACACTCCTGGCATTTGAACGGTTTTTCCTTAGAATGGATGTACCTAAAAAGACACAACAGAACTCATCAGCTTTTTTTTTTTAACTGACGTGCATCGCACGCCCCATCGCGATATTTTAACGAAACGCCGGCACACAAAAAACGGAGGAAGATGCCGGGAGAAAATGCACCGTGGACGACATTCCCTTCACTTGTTCCCCTGCTCCCTCTCGGGTCCTCCCTCCGCCTCCCCGCAGGGAGGCTGCGGCCCACGCAGGAAGCAGCGCCTACCTGTGGTCCCTCAGGTGGTCCTGCCTCCGAAAGGCCTTGTGGCAGATGTCGCAGGTGTAGGGCCTCTCGTCCGTGTGCGTGCGCTCGTGGATCAGCAGGTTGTAGGACTTGGTGAAGTGTCGGCCGCAGAACTTGCACACAAACTCCTTCTTGGTCTTGGAGGGCAGCCGACCCCTGCTGGGCTTCCTCTCGGGAGACAGCTTGGCGACATCCAGCAGGGAGCTGATAGCGGGCGGAGAGCTTAGATCTTCTGCCTTCAGAGGGTCCTCCTGGGTGGCCGCCACGGCCAGGTTGGCGAAGTCGAACCGCGGTTTGCTCTTGGCGCGCAGGCCGGCGCAGTCCTGCTTGGGCTGCACCGCGTGGGGGAAAATAGGGATGGACGGCAGCGGAAGGCGGGTGTCCACCAGACCTGGCAGCTTGGAGAAGGTGCAGCGGGGCAGCGCCAGGGGCGGGTAGCCCAGGGTCCACTGGTGCAGGTGGACGGCGTGCAGCGCGCTGAAGCTGTAGATGTTGGGCACGTGGTCCGACGGCAGCTGGAACCCTCCGGAGGCCTGCAGCAGGGAGTAGTTGGCGAGCTGTAGCGAGGGGTGCAGCGGGACGGGGGCCGGAAGCGTCTTGCTTCCCATGGTGGAGCCCAGCTGGTGTCCAAGCAGGAGAGTGACGCTCTTCCCTGCAGATGAAACCCAGAGGGAAAACGGCGTCAGGGACAGCAGCTGGAAACTTAAACCTTCTCGCTTTTCACTTTCACGTGCGGAGCAGAACGTCGTACGTTTTACAACCGGTTTAGCTCTTTATACCCTAAGACAAACACAGTGCAGCGGCAGGAACCGTCGAGGACCCGGATTCATAAAAACAACCCAACTGTACAAAAGGGCAAATCAGTGCAGGCGGCTTAGCGTCGCAAGTCACCTAGAAGACAAGTTGGAGCTGAACAAATAGGCATTAAGTGCCACGTTCGGTCTGTGCTGGATTTCAAACGGCAACTTTTCTCCGAGCCAAATTCTTCTATAAACACACTTCTTGCTGCACATAAAGGCAAATACGAAGGGCATATTATTTGTGCCTGCCATGCGTTCGCATGCACGCGTGCTCTGATCTGAAATCTTCTCCGACTGCAGGCTGCTGCTGGCGAGGGCTGCGTCTGACCCTCTGCGGAAAACCCCTCAACTGCAGCGGCTTCCTCCTCCGCACACGCGGCACCCACACACGGCGCAGCTCGGCTTCCCTTTGATCTCAGAGAGTCGCCCTCCCACCAGGATTAGGGCCTGATGGGTATAAATGTGCACGGTCGCGCTCCTTTGTGCGCACGGTTACTCACTGCGGTGACAAATGTTCCCTTAGATGCGAACGCAGGGGCGGCTTTGAACAGCGGCGCAAACCCTCTGTTCTCGCACACGCATGCACGCTAGGAGTGGCAGGAGCCTCCCTGCCTGTGTGCGAGGCGTGTGAGTGCCCCCCCGGGGCAGCCTGCGTTTGGCGTGGGCGTACTCTCGCACCCGGGGCCGTTGCGAAAAGCCTGAAAGAAAGGCCTCTTTGAGCAGGTAGGATGCCAATGCGTTTATTCAGCTCTGATAAGAGTAAACAGAGAAGACAATCGTCTGAGTTTTGGACACCACAGACCCGTCCGCTCGCAGCCTCTCTCTTCTTCAGGGTTTCATAGTCTAGGCGTCAAACCCACTTTGCCCCGCTTCGACTTTCACGAGGAGGATCTACGTAGTATTTAAGTATTATTTATCCTTTCGGCCGACTCCTCTCCGGAGCAACTCGCGCTGGTTTACCCATTTATACAGCAGGGTAATTTTTACCACATCAGTGCAGGGGTGGAGTGGAACCAGGGGTCTCCAAGATCAGCATGCAACTAACTGCAATGCCACCTACTGCCCTGCTACAGAGATATCCGCAAACAGGGTTGGGTGACAACTCAGTTATGCAGTGGATGGTGTGTGTGTGTGTGTGTGTGTGTGTGTGTGTGTGTGTGTGTGTGTGTGAGAGAGAAAGAGAGGTGGGGGTTGCTAGCAATAATTATAAAAGGTTGAAATGGTAGTAACCAGAGGTGCTGGGAGGTCAGGCTCCCGGGGGCTCGGACCTTCTGATCACGACGCAGAAATAATTGACTTTTACTAACTGGGCGACTAGAGGAGATCACCAGCACCCCCAACTCCCTTTTAATGCTTTCCTGTCAGATGCACAGATTCTCCAACAGCTGTGCTGAACACATCCACAGCTTCTTGTAGCACATTTTCGAATCAAGCAAACACGCGCACACGGCCGAAATGGGGTAGAACATAGCGAACGTGGCGGCAAAAGGCCGACCGAAGGGCTGGACGCGTCCCTGAGTCCCAGGCCAGGTGACCCACGCCGAGCCAACTCCGAGGGCGGCTGGTGGGACTCGGCAGAAATGCCCCTTCTGCAAAGCCCGGCGAGGACAGAGCGAAGGTCAGGCGGCCCTCGGCATGGGGGGGAATAAAATCGAAATCAAAGTCTGAAAATAATTCTCTGCTTAATGTCTTCGTTTCTTTACATTATTATAAATAAACTTGGTCAAAAAAAAAAAAACTAAAGAATAGATGCAACATTATTTTTCACTGCCTTGCCCAATAATAATAATAATAATAATAATAATAATAATAATAATAATAATAATAATAATAATAAATTCTTGGTCCCAGCAGTGTGTACAGAGCGTTCATTTTATACAATTTATGCCGTATTTTTGCCAACATGAAGGTGATGCTTGCACTGCCATCATGGCCTTTGGTCCCAGGCATCAGCGGGTTTGCCACTCAATCCAAACGAACCGAATCGGAACCGTGTGGGATTTTTAATTCTTTCTTTCGTCGCCGTGTCGTTTTATTCCGCCGAAACGAACCGTTTAAACAGTTTTCAATAAAATAAATCGCGGTGAGTAAAATAATTCTGTACTCGAGGCGGCTTGGCAGGAAATTTAAAGCAAAACGAAAAGCGCCAACCGCGCCGCATCCCAGTGTGGCCGTCTGGTCGTTTTATTCCGGCGTTAAAAAATCGTTTTACTTTAGCACAGGTATGTGAGCGCGTCATAAGGACTTGGCATCGCCTGCGGGCAGCGAAACCGTCAAAATTTGTCTTTTCCTTTTTCTTTTTCTTATTCTTATTCCGCGGTCACGGACGGCCGCAATTCCCGGGAAAACGAAGCAAAAACAAACAAACGAAAAAGAATCAAACGAGCGGCGGTCCGGTTTGCACGAACTTCGACCAAGAAACAAATTATTTGCCATGACGGAAATAAGAGGAGCGCAGAAGGGAATTAAAACGCATTCCCGCCAACTGGAAACGCCAATATTGCGCAAAATTCAGGCGCATGAATTAACGGAGCAAAACGGGCGAAACGGCAGCGACGACACATTTTCTTTAAATGTCATTTTAATGCGAATTTAATCCACGCAACCAACCGACTGAAACAATTCATTCTAACGGATTTATGAGCGACAATTTTTTACTGTGCAACACCGAGTTTTTGGCAGGGCACAAACGCCACTTTAAGCTTTAATAAAATAATAATAATAATAATAATAATAATAATAATAATAATAACAGCAACAAATGGCGTTAAAACGAACTGTGTGCTACAAACATGGTATTTCCCTTTCTGTTACTCGAGCTGCACCGCGTTTCTGCATCACAGCAGTGAAAACCACGCGGCGCTCAGACTGTTGCTGTGCCTGGGCGGAACGTCACGGTGAAACGAGGTAAAACGCAGTAAAACGCGGCGGGTGTCTTGTACCGGTGAACAAGAAGAAGAAGAAGAAGTGCCTCGGTGTGTTTTTTTGAGAACAGAAACACCTGTTAACGCGGGCGCGCACACACACACACAGCAACGGGCTGACACCAAGACAGAAGACGCTCGGCGCTCCATCTTTCCTGGAGAGCAGCGCATGGAAAAGTTGCCCTGAACCAGAACCGCTCCATCAGCACCAGCACCACGCACGCACGCACGCACAGGAGCCGATAGTTACCCGGTGTCGGGTCCCAGCTCCTCGTTCGGCTTCCTCACGCTTCTCCGGGCCAAGTTTTGCCCCAACTTGTGCGGGACGGGAGGCTGCGCGCGCGCGCGCGCTCGCTCGCTCACACGCACACTCGCGGTCCTCAAAGTCACGGAAGCTCAAGTGCGGGCTCGCTGTGCGAGTGGCGGCGGCCGCTCTGCGTGTCCTGCGCTCGGGGCTCGAACCTCCTCTTTATCCCGACCAAACCCTCCGACCCGCACATGCGCGCCGCGTGGCCGCCACCCCCCACACGGACGGCCTCCGTCCAAAAAAGATCAACTTCTAACGCCGGCCTGCGAGAACCTCCCCTTCGCACGCACGCACGCACGCACGCACGCACACGCACACCGGTGGCTTGGAGGTCCGTCGCAGCGATGAACGCAGTCAACGCCTCATCGGCTTCGAACACAATCCCACCGCGATATTATTTATCGCTAAAATTATTCGTGAGCGGCGACAACGACGAACGGGCCGAGCGCCTCCTCATGTCACACCTGTGCGCGCACCGGAACAAAACTGCGCCAAAAGTAATAAACGCAGCAAATAACGTGCAGATTAAAGTCTCAATTTAGACTCGTGCAAAAGGCAAAAAATAAAAATAAAAATAAAAAAATGAATGCACTTGAGCAGTCGCTTTAAACTCAATATTTTCCACAAAGAACTGTTTTCTGCTCCGTCCCACATGCACACTAGACATTTTATTTTAAAGCAAAACCTACAAACGCAGAAAATACACACCAGAGCAAAAGGAACATTTTGAGGTCAGCAGTACCAAATAATAAAATATATCATGAAATCGCGGAACTTTCTTAGCCCCGCCAAAAGTACAGTAAACAGGTAAACGGCGTAAAGTAAACACGGTCACGGCCACTGACACCTGGGCGTGGGGGATTAATTGCGCATGCGCGCTGAACCCTTAAAAACCAATTTGTAAACGCACTGAAACGTTTAAATCGTTTAATCGCAAAGAAATAATTTTGCTACCTAAAAAGCGATCCCAGCAGTCTTGCGATTTTCTTTCTTATTTCCTATTGCAAATAAGAGAACCTTAAACTTAGCCGTTCGTATTTTGTTTTTAGTTGAATTTATTTGGACAGCCAACAAACACGGATGGACATGGGCGACTATTATGTATTATTTTGAACAATTCATGTAGGTGTTTTGCTGATCTTTTATGCGCGTTTCCATGTCCGCCCCTTGTTTGAAACGCACACAACCCATCCAGTTTTTTTCTGTGCAGCCACGATCATAAATCGTCCGACGTTCTCGTTACCTCACAACGATTATACATTCGTTATTCGTGTTCGTCGACCAAATATATCGATTTAAAAAAAAAAAAAAAAAAAGAGTACACTTGCAATCGATTACCAGCTAACTGTGTATAAATATGTGCACATATTGTAGGCAGATTTCGGTGGGAAATGCTATTTATTCATCTGTAACGGCGATTCTATTACAAATAAAATTAAGTGCGTAAACGGGCGTCCGTCTGACGTCATCAGAACCCAAATAAGGGACGCGACCGCGCCGCACCTGGTGCTCAGGTGTGTGTGTGTGTGTGTGTGTTCGCGAACCCCCGCCCCGTGTCCGACTCTCGGGCTGCTCTGCTCTCACAGCCCCGGCGTTTCGTCTCGTGTAGGAAACGCGCCACCTACTGGCCGCAGGTGGTTTTGTTTCGGCTGCGCGCTCGCTCGCTCGCCGCAGTTTTTGCACAACTTTTGTCAGCTTTTTGCGGGGGTTTTGCACACAGCGGCTCAATGATCGGATGAATTCGTCGCGTTAGCGTGAGGCACAGCGCACAGCTCCACTCTCTCTGCGGTACAACAGCAGGTCCCGAGGGGCTTCCCCCGAACTTGCTGCACAAACGTCTTACATCGATATATTCATACGGCGTCCGTACTGAAGTTCTAGTTTTAAGCGCCAATCGTCTTGCCATTAAAACCCGTATGAAACCAAAACTATTCATAGCTCGGCCTATGCGAACGTTTATCCTACTGTGCTTTCATAAATATTCGTTTCCTGCTGCATCGGTGGGCCGAGGGCAGCGCCGCTCACCTCCACCCCGCAGTTCATGAGCGGTTTCTGCCGCACAAGCGCATAAAATATCTTCATCCTGGATATAATAATTTTTAAAAAATGCAAGCGCGACATCGTTTTTGCGCAGAAAAGAAACCAAAGTGCGGAATGGACGGACTCGGGTCCCCCGCACATCGGCGGCAACGGCGCAAAAGAGAGCAGAGGACGTGCGGGGAACGGGAGATCCACATTGCAGAGGAGCCAGGATCACCGTGTTTTTTTTTTACTGCTTTTTACTCCATCACTGCGTCGTGAACATTCAAGTAAAGGCATTCTGTCAGTGTGTTCGGGAAGAGAGAGAGTGTGTGTGTGTGCGGGAGACCCCCTCTGCTCGCACCTCCGGCCTTACAGGTGCATTCACTCCACCGCAGGCTTAACCCCCACCTCAGCGAGGTGAATCCGCCCCCCCTCGACCACACGAATGTCGGTCAACCCATTCACGCAACCTCCCCAACCCCGCGTCTCCAGGCCTGGTGAGACACCGGACTGTGCGTTTCCAAGATAGGAAGCAGTCTTTTTGGGGTTTAATGAAGTTTACGAGACAAAAACCTCACTCAGGGCGAGAAGCAACTCCGTGCCAAATGCAAGCCTGCGGCTCCAAAAACTAAGCTGTGCTTAAAGAACAAACAGAGGGCGAGTTTCATAGAAGCAGAACTTTTTACAGCTGGCTGCCCACTTATGACCTTCTGAGAATTTAAAAAAAATTTTTTTAGCGTATTTAGTGTTTCATAAAATGATTTTTTAAAACGTTTTTCCAGAAGGGTGTAGGAGGTGACCGAGCTGTATCTGGTCCCACACCTGTGCATCGGCCGGTTTTGGGTCGTGGGCGAAGCACCGAGCTGTCCCGGGTCGCACCGATGCTTTCGTCCGAAGCGACGCAGGGCTCAGAACGAACGAAAGCGCACGGAGAGCAGCCGAAGAGACGCAGACTCGGTCACGCAGCCCGTTCGTCCCAAGTCGCCCTGTTTGTCCCGCACATCCCAGAATTGTAGCTGCATACAGACGTGATGTGAAGCCGCCGGGTGGCTGAGGGTTCGAGTCCCTAACTTTTGAGGAACAAAAAAGCGTTCGGCCCCAATCGCGTCTGCAAGCAAGGGTCCGACTGCACATAAGCGGTGTGTGCGTGCGCACCGGGTTTGTCGTCTGCACGTCGACGCTGCGTGCAGCTCATCCGCTGCCGAGCTGTGCGTTTTCCTGTGATCCCGCCGCGCCTCCCCGTCTTTCTGTATTATTTAAGATTTGCTGCGGGAAGAAAAAGTCTCTTTTTGTTTTTCTGCTTCGGTCCGAATAATCAAAGTCAGGGCAGGTTATTTCTGTGCCGCGATGACATCTCGCTTCGGGCCGCATCCTGTGTGAGTAAAGCAGCCTTTTCTCTGCGTCAATTGGGCCTAATTAGCCAAAGCCCGAGCTGGAGATTAAAAAAAGGCAAAATACGGCACCAAATATCAAGTTTACTGGCTTACAGTTGGTTTGTGTTTAAATTTCCTTAGCTTGTCATTTCCAATTGGACAAAACAGCGGGAGATAAAAGGAACTGAAACCCACGCACATTAATTAGTGAATATCATTTATAATAAAATAAATTATGCTTGGCCAGGTACCTAAAGAAAGCACGAGGGCATGACGGCTAAAGGCGGAGATGAATGGGCTGGATCGCAGCTGGGTGAAGTAACGGAGATCTGGGCTCCAAGGCAGCGAGACGCAGGCCCTCTAAAGTTACCGCACACGCTCTCGCTTTTACTGCAATAACAACCGCGCCGCAACGCTCACGACGACCGAGCGCGGTTGCTTCACCCACCGGCGCCCGAATCACGTCTGCGGATTCACCGCCGGTCGCGGCGGCTCCGGGACTCTTCGGCGTTCCGGCCTCGGCGCCGCCGCTGTGGATGAGCGGGTGTTTGTGCGACGAAGCCCCAGCGGGCTCCTGGCGGTCAGAACCCTGGTTTTATAAGGGTCGCCGAGGATGGACCAAATGCTGACGCTGCTCTGAGTCAGATCCCTCGTCCTCTGCCAGCCGGGGTGCAGCTGCACTTCTCAGGCAGGAGGGTCTCCTGCACCCCCAACACTCCAAGCACATTACACACAGCACACAGATCATTGGTGTCGGGGTGCAGCTTTGGAGCAGGTTCTATACTGGTGATAATGGACTGGATAGGACAGCTCTTCAGCTGAATCCAGTTTAAAATAATGTCCGCAAAAAGATACACTCGGCAGCCACTTTATTAGGGACACTTAGACATACCGCTCGCTCTGCACAACAGGTCTGCGTATGGCTGTGCCTCGGTGTGTTTGGAGGTCCAGCTTCTGTTTGGAATGACCATTAAAGTGCACAAGATGTGTGGTCCCAGTGACTTTTTCTGGACACCGCTCGATCGTTGGCGTCTGTTACTTTTGGCCCAGCGTTTCGGCAACAGCCGACCTCGCGAGACTTGTACACGCTACAGTCCCACAAACACAATGGTACTTCACGCTACAGTACCCTGTACAGTCCCACCTCTCGAGCCAAGGCAGACCCTTTAAGATGAGCTGGAATGTGATGTTAACAGAGTCAGCGTGCCATTAAAACATGTACAGAAACAGCAAATCCGACACCACTGTGAACAAAGATCCCCATAGAAGCAAGTCCAGCACCCTGTTGCAGAATCCCTGCTGATCTCGAGTCACAAACGAATCTTATTGAACACGTGTGCCTAATAAAGTGGCCACCGAGTGAATTTACAACAGTCATAGTAATAATAATGCATCCATCTATTACCAACCTCCTGTTGAGTGCAAGGTCACAGTGGCCATTGCAGAAGCATAGAGCATGAGACGGTACAGCTCGGATGGGTCCGTGGTACATCACAGGGCAACTGTACACCATCTCTCTCTCTCTCGCTCTCTCTCTCACACACACACACACACACACACACACACCCGTGGGCAATTCAGTCACCGATGCCCCTAAAACAACCATCATGCTAGCAGGAACAGCAGGAGTCGGTCTTACCTGTGCAACAGAGTCTTTCCCAGCAAGGATAACAAACAGGAAGATGAGTGTTTCGCTGCACTTGCCAGCCAATATTCATTCCAGCTCTCCATGCTCACAGAGTACTGGTTCTGAGCAGAGGGGGCACAGAGGACGGGTCCAGCGGTACACAATGCTCATAATGCGATCCATGTGTGAGGATAACTTTGCCTGTGGCTCATGTTTTGTTCCTGGGAAGGTCTTCATTATTTCATGGAAAAATGTTGCAAGGCTCAGCGCCTGGTCCCGGCCCAAGCCAAGGCCTCCTGTCCTGACATTGGCTTTGCCATGCACGGTCACACCGAAGCTCTCTCGAGGACTCCTTGCAGACACACCTGAAGAAGGGAGCGCACCTTCTCGCAACATCGACGTCTTGGGAACCGCATCTCAAGGACTTTCCTTCTCCCCTGGCCTGCAGAGCGGCGAGAATGGGAGTGAGCTCAGCAATACGAGAAAAAGTGTTGCACCTTCACGATGGATGCGTCCTTGCCCAGAAGACTGCATTCACACACACGGTACCGCGGTAATTCCTGCTCAGTACTCCGGCGTTACGATTAGGTTGCTAGTTATTAATAACTTGAATCGCATGAGCTCGGAGGGAACGGGAAGGTCTTGGCCCACCTTTGCAGGCCGCTCCCACCAGGATCCTCCGCGGGACAGGCGGACGGGAAACCGAGCGACCGAAGTGCGTGCGATCACGCGTTGTTTGTACGTACGGTATATTTCACACAAGAGAGGGAAACAGCAGTACGGACCCAGGAGCTGACAATTTGATCAGGAGCTCAAATGCTCAAACAGGCCAGCTGTGGCCATTTTTATTCACCCACTTCATGATCGCCGCTGCCCTCCGGCGAACGCAGCGCAGTGTTTTTGTGCTCTGCAGTGTTCGGAAGGTCCGCGGGAGGACGCGGAAGGGAGGTGGGGTCCCTGCTGGTAATGGGAGCTGTGCGATGGAGAGCTCTCCTCGGGTCTCCTGGCCATCGGCACCTGCTGCCGCATCATCCTCGCGCCCACACCGCGCTCCCAGGCGCTCGGAGGCCGGGCCGTCTTATGATGTGCGTTCTTACCCGGTTCACATTCCACAAAGCTGTTAAGCTGCTATGCCCCAAAGGCAAGCTGTACATAGTTTCCATATGTTGTGCTAATGCTCGGAATGAAGCACAACGTATGTGAAGGAATATTAGCGACCCGAGCGTGGCTGGGGGGGTTTAAATGTTTACAATGCATGCTGAATGGAAAGAATGCTTGTTCACAGGGTTTACACGGGCAGCAGGTGGAGTAGTGATTGCAGTTACAGTCGCCAGAGTGCAAGACCTGGCGGGTCAAACCCTACCTTGAGCTTTTACGCCCCCGCTCAAGGTGAAAGTAAACTGGCAAATGCGCTCGTTTCTCTGAAGCAAACGTGTCGGTGTCACAAACTAGAGCAAAATCGGCCATGGCTTCTGCACGCGGGGGTCACGAAAAAGATTCTCCTTTCTTTTCCAACGGGGAAGTAACTGTTCCAGCTTAGCTCATTTTTCCATTTCGTCTTCTAGCAACCAAATGAGCACCTGCTTTATTCATCCTTTGGCCCGAATGTGTCGCGCAAAGACACGGAGGAAGCCGTTCCACGTTCCTTACTGTCATGTCCGATGAGGTCAACGGCGTATATTTACGGAAGTCCCTACGTCGCCCAGTCGTTTCTGTCCGCGGTGAATTCGTACGTGGGTGAAAGCAGGTCCTCCGCAAACACCGCATAGGTGTGTAATGTCGGTGATCCAAGGTCTCGTGGGCACAAGCTGTTTTAAATGAGCTCAAGTATTCCCTAAAAAAACAGCCAGAAAGGGCTCGATTCATCTCTGAACAGTAGTCTGAGAAACAGGAAAAGGGGAATTTCGGTGTCTCTCCTTTCAGGAAGTTTCCAAAAGAGCGCCCGTAAAGTGTTTTCGTTCGCGGGCTAAAATGTGCCGCCACCGACGAGGGAACCTCGGACGTCTCCGGGTCAGCCCGTCCACCCTCGCGTTCGGCCGTGCAGCAGGGACGCATCTTTTCCGCACTACAGAAACAGATTCGGACGGTAGCTGTCTTTGCTCGACTGAACCGCTTGACTTTAAGGCTAAAAGAGGACTAAAATGGCGCAACAGGTAAAACTACGCTCGCAGGTAAATGTTACTCCATTAATAGGAATTTAAAATTTAATGAAACTCAACACTTTAAATTCATTTCCAAGGTGCAGTGGGGATTTGGTTTCTCGTGCAACAACCACGTAATTCGATCCAATTCATCCTTTATGTGGAGCCCCGTAGAAGTCATTTGTTTTTCGAACAAATGTGTTATTAGATTACGGCGCGCCTTGATCGTGTCCGCATGCGCGCGTAACTAACTGTGAACGGAGGTCTTGAGAGGGGAAAAGTGTTGTTTTAGTTCCCCGCCACTACAAGGCCGCCTCGCAGTCCCTTTTCACAAGAACAATGTCATGAAACAAATATGCGGGTGCAAGGTTTTGCGGCACGTCGGACCGGGAGGCAGCGACTCGCCGGGGGGCCGCGCAGAAGAAGCGCGACCGATAATGACGGTTGCCGGGGCTGCCGGGGTTGGGCGCCGGGAGACGCTCGGCTGCCAGCTCCCTCCGCATTTACGAGCGTCAGGAGTACGGACGCAGGTCGGCGCTACCCCGGCCCGTTCGGGGAAAGCGTGATGAGGATTTCAGCTCCGCTCCTGGGGCTTGGGCTCTGAACGCTTCCACAGCAAACGTGCGGAGCCCAGACCCGAGTCCGGAACCTCCGGCGCTGTGCGAGTACGAGGGGTGTGACTACGCAGCTGTCCTTAATCCTCACGTGATTTATGAGTCCCTGCCAAAGTTCACAAGGAGCCCCCCCCCCCCCCCCAAATACGGGTTGTTTCACTTTACATCCATTTTAAGTTTTATTTGTTATGCATTTGTTTACGCAAAGATTTGATTTGGCGCAGAAACAGCAGCCAAAGCAGGTGGGCAGGCATGGGCAAGGATGTGGGAAATGAGGAAAAGGCTTTGCACGTCCACGAGGTTCGGTTTTCCTCCTGTCAGAAGGCAAGTGGAACGGCCGAATCCCTAAAGGCTTCGCCGAATGCAGTGAAAAGATTTTGCTTCTGCACCCAGATTGCCAAAAAAAGGGGGGCAAAGCGCACGCAATTTCACTTTCTTTCGGAGAAGCAGCCGCACCACCTTCATAACCACACCGCCGGCCTCCGCCACCATTTTCTCCTACTTGCTTTCTGGGCTCACGGGCTGCTATAAAAACAGAAGTATTAAACATTCTGAATAATAAGGTGCAAGGTTTGCAAAAAAAGTTCAGAGTTCCTTGCAGACGTCACCTGAAGGTGTGAATGTGAAGAAAATGACAGCTGCCTACGATGAGACAAATGAAGGCTACAGTTAAAGTTCTCTTCCTGAATGGGAACTAAGAACATGATAAAGTCATACAACATGACGCAAGTCACCTTTCTTCCCTCAAAACAATTTAAATACAGGCTGAGGCCACACCGTAAATACTTTGCCCTCCCATAAGTTCGGTGATGTTTTCTTTTCGACAAAAAGACTCCCATCCACAAAGGACGATTAAACGCAGAACATTTCGTAGCCGCAACTCGGGATGTTGAGGGCTCAGGAGCCTTTTCCCCTCAAAGTCTTGGCTGGCTTTCAGTGAAACTGGAGAGCCAACGGTTTCGAGTTGTGTTTTATTAAAATGGTGAATCGCATCAGTCTTTTAAGGCTTTGATTCCTGGTGAAATTTCGGCACAGATTTCTCTGGAGGACACGTCGGAGGAAATTGCATGATATCATGCGGCTCATTACAAGCACATATGTTACAGCCAGGGGTAGCGTGGGGCTCCGACATAAATAGGATTTCATTTAGCCATCATTAAATAAAAATCATACTTCCGAGGGAAGCGGGTCCGGCGAAAACCGTGTCGGTGCCACCTAAGTCGCCATCGCTTCCAAATGCTCCGTGCTTCAAGGCCCGTCTTTGACAACGCACAGCAGATGGCTCCTTCAGGCCCTGCGATGCATGCCGCTAGTTTCACAAGTGGAAAAATGCAGAATTTATCTCTATTTAAATGACCCGAGTTCTATGTTTTGCACAGCTGTCTGTGTTCCATTGTGACTCATTTGCTTTCTTCACAAAATCATATGAACTACAGTGTTTTTTGGGATAAGGATTCATTTGGAGCCTTTTTTGGAGATATTATTTATTGGACAGGACAAGCGTAACTTAAACGGAACACGATGGGGTTTTGTTCTGGCACGGAGGAGAGGATGCCGGTTGACCCGAGCGTGGATATGTGGGCCTTGTGGCCGATGTAACGCGTTGGGAATAGAAACGCTCATGCTGTCAGGCTGCAGAGAGAAATCACGCCACAACGTTTTACACGCCAGCGCCGTCGAGCTCAGAGGAGAAATGCGCCCTGTTATCGCCCACCGAGGTCGTGGACTTCCAGCCACAGTCTGGCGCCACCGGGACCAGGTGATGCTCTACCCGAGGCAGGTACGTACAGACAGACAACCGCGCACGAAGCTGCATGCTCGCGTTGCCGCCTTTTCTCACGTTTGTAAACGGTTGGCCAACGTTAAAAAACGGGCCCATCTCCCCTTCCACAGCTGCATGCTGGTCTCCATTTTCTGCTTCGCCCTATTTTACCTCATCGGAGGTCTCGCCGCTCACACCGCAGCCTTTTCCCTGCTGCGCAGAGTGATTAAGGAACCGCTCTTTTCCTTTTTTGGGTCTACCTACACGTCGCACAGAGCGCTGGACGGAGCGTCGTGTACGGAACTGCAAGCGGGAGAGAAGAAACCAAAAGCAAACAAGTTCTGTCTTCTGCAGTAGCTTCGCTAACAGTTCATCTGTGTTGGCATCCTGACATTTTTGGGCGGCAACTTGCGCTCAGGAAGGCACTGGGGGCAGCAGGCAGTGCTGTCATCTCCGCATGATCAGGCTGAACCTGGCTCAGTCCTTGTGGAGTCTGCGTACGTCCACCGTTTTCACGTAAGCTTCCTCCAGATGTTTGTTCCGGCTTCCTTCCAAAGAAATACATTTTACGTTCATTAGTCAACTATGTTACCTGTTGTGCGTGCGTGTGTGCAATTGCTCTGTGATGGATGCAAGGTGCACTTTGCACCGAACAAGTTGCCGATGATGGATGGATGGATGGATGGATGGACGTTCCACTCAGACCAGCTGCTGGGCCAACATCTCCACATGAGCCCTCATGCACTTAAAATACTGCAAGTGCACAGAAAGATTAAGACTCCTGCCCATCCATCTGAGACATGGAATGCTTAACTGACCATCACATCCAAAGTTCATCCATCTGGATATTTATCCAAGACCAACCCTGGATATTACTGCTGTAGATGTTGGCCAGAGAGAAGTGCTGTGCAGCCTCACTGTGGACTCTGAGAAGAAGCTGAGAAACAGCGTGGGATGGGGTCTCAGATAAACATGTTTTGTTATAGTGCTCTATGGGTACTTGTAGTCCGGATGGGTTCAGTCAGCACTCATCCCGGACCATGGCCACATGGAGCAACGCGCACAAGGTTACTCGCGCACGTGCGCACGTCTCACCCATCACCATGAAGACCACGCTCACTGCTTGACAGGATTAACTAGAAAAGTTGGCATCGTCGCCCTTCAGCTGATAGTGAGTAAGTAAGAGGCCAACGGTTTTGAGACAATGAGCCCCAAACCAGGCAGTGAATCCCAGTCTTTTGTTTCGATTCACACCGAAGACAATGAAAAGCACACGAGCGACCAGAACAGGTAAAGATCTGCAAGATGCCCCAGAGAACAAACAAAAAAGCGCCTCTGAGGTCCAGGAGTCGCAGCCCTGCTCGTAGGAAACCCTGTGGCCACGGGAGTATTTTTACAAGATTTTGAAAAAACAGTTTACAGAAACCAAATTATTTTTAGAGGCACAGAGGCTGTGAAAGAGAGGAAAGAGAGCAGTGACTAAGGTCTGGAAATGGACCAAATGTTGAATACCGGCAGAAACACAAACAAACTCTGCTAAGAAATTCTTGTTAGAGGCAGCACGGAGATGGACTCGTGTCTGAGGGCAGCAGCTGGTTAACATGAGAAGTTTACAACTAAACAGGACAGAAATCTCCTTTGCGGGTCCACTCTGGGATGAAATGTTGCCCAGATGTTCATAACTCTGCCTGGGCTGGAGCACCATTTAGCCCATGCCTGTGACTTTGCCACTTTGGAAAATGTCGAGATTTCTTTTCAGAAGGCTTTAGCTAACATTGTGTAATTTTTTTTTTTTTTTTTTTAAATGGCATGTATTTCGTTTTGTTCAGTCACCATTTTTATTAACATGCCGGAGGTCATTCCACGGGGCCTTATCTTCTCCTCCGCATACATCATCCTTACTTTGTCAAGCCGAAGAACGAAGACAAACACTCGCGTACCGCTCGAACGGCTCTCGTGGCAAACCGCAGCCTTGCGAGCAGATGCCTTCGGCAGGCCCTTCGCGACGCCTATAACCCGGATCGCGACGCGCGAAGACGCGAGGCTGGACATTAGCGAGGGCCCGGCCGTCAGCGTTAAAACATCTCGGCACGCGGGGACCATAACAAACGGTTACTGTTGCCGGACCGCGGCCTGTTATCGATCACGCCGCGCGGATGCACCGGGCCTTGTTATGAGATGAAAGGATTGCATTCGACAATAGATCAGGTCCAGGCAGGAGCAGATCCTCAGTCTTCGATCAGCCCCCCAGCCCAGCAGAAGCTGTGAGTATAATTTAACGGACAGAAGCTCTGGGTTTGATGAAGAGCATGTACTACCTGTGTAGTCTTGTAATATTTCGGCGATGCGGTAATGAAACGCATATGGAACCCCATGGCGGTAGCCAGGCCCGTGTCAAGACTCTTAAAATGTTCCAGTCACATGAAAGACTAATTAAAACTGCGTGTGTTGTTCTATGGCCAACAGGAATCATTTACATTTGCCCCGCTCATACGTCCTGGTGATGGGGCAGGTGATTCGGGGGCCGCTCAGCACAGCTGTGGGAACATGGAGCTCAGGCTCGGGTGGCACGTGGTTTTTGTTAGAGGCAAAGCAAGCGCGAGCGGGCAGGCGGGCAGGCCAGAGGGAACGCGTCTGGAGAGATACCGCAAGGTTCGCTCCGCCATCGGGCACCGATCTCCGCAAAGCGGTGTTACCGCCGACACGGGAATCCAAAGTACCTTTTAGCGCAGCGCAGATGATCGGAGTCTGGCTTGCGGCACGAGGAACACAGCGCAAAGAAGGAAAACGCCTACAGTAAGCGCAGACGTTTCGCGATCCTAGCTCATGCTTCTAATGCAAACGTAGGCTTAGGCTTGCCCATAGCGGCATACAAATAATGTTAGCGGTTTGCGCACCCAATGCACGACGCCACGCTGTGGCGAAAAAGAGTGCTTAAACCCGCCCTGCATGCCAGAACACAAGCAAACTCGACACCCGTCGGCCTCCCGGAAACCCACATTTGCGACAGGCAAACTCTCACAACATAACAAAGCATCTCTAAGCATTCCTCCACGCGGGAGCGTGCTTCTGGAATCCTGAGGTCAGCTTCCCCGGATGGGAATCCTGCTGTTTATAAGGGCTACCAAAGCGTGGTGTCGAGTCCCAACATCGCGTCCGGATCCTCGTCTCGCCGCGACACCGGTCGGCTGACGGAAGAGAATCGCACAGCAGTCGCAAGAGCCTCAGCTGCCCAGCCTTTGTCTCTGCAGAAACATGCACAGAACACTAACAGCACACGCTAATGTTCCGCAACGGTTTCACACGTTAACATGGGCGGGAGCGATGTCTCGAGTCCAGCGCTCCCTCCTTCATCTCAGCGCTTATATTTACTCAACATGCCACTGTCTAGGCCTTCGTGTGAAATATGAAAAGAAAAATAACTGAAAACAACATTATTTATTATCTGTGAACTTAAATACACTTTAATGCCAATGAAATAAGCAGCAGCTAATATAAACAGTTTCATACCGGCGAGGTTTTCGGAGGGATGACGGATAGCCCAAACTATGCACTGAAACATTCTTGGTTTACGAAGGAGCCCCAGAGAACAGTATTAGCGCTGAATGCATTCCAAGACAACGACGCATCGCAGTATAAATGTATGAACGTATCCAAAACAGCCTCTCCCTCGCTCCCTCCTGGGTCCGAGGCCTGGGACCCGAACAAGGGGTCACGCGCTTGTTCCCACCCTCCTGAGACACCTGAGCATCACCCCCAACATGTGGGTGGCTGTACCCCCCCCCACAAAGCCTCAGTTCCAGCTTAATCAAGCCAGCGGGCCTCTCGACAGGTCCAGTTTCACCATGGAGGATTCCCATGTCCCTGGATCGCATTGCCCAATCAGGGGGAACTTACACATAGGTCACAAGCTCGGCCTACCTGGCCCGATTCGGTTTCAAGACCATTTCCAGCCTGCTTCTCACCCGCTGCCGTACACCTCGGGGTTGCTTAACCAAACCCTTTACTGTCTCTTTTGAAAAAATACAACGCAGTCATAAAATGAGTGTCCCTTGCAATGCACGTACATCACGTGTAAATGGCGTTTACGTGAGGAGAGCGGGGCAAGAAAGGATGGCTGAAGACTTGTGCGCGAAGATTTAAATGCTCTTATGGCAAATTTGCAGCAGCTGGGTGAGAAAAACACCGCACGATGATCTTGATCCTTAAATGACCTCACGGAGACACAGACACGTCTACGTATGCATAGGTTTAGTGGTGGGCAGGTAAATGACAATCACACACGATTTAACCACCAAACTGTTTTACTGTTAAAGTGTTTGTATTTAGTACGCAGGTACTGTTAGTGCCGTTGGACAGACAAATGCCACAGAGTGACGCGAGAGACGACTGCCCGGTTGCGGTCAAACGGAAAGGGAAGCGCATCCCAAACCTTATTATCCTTACATCGGTAACGTGTGTGTGTGTGTGTGAGAGTGAGAGAGAGAGAAATAATTTCTTCCGAATTTTTCCATTTGCTCACATTTATAACAGCTACTGGCTCCTGTGGTCAAACACACGGATTACATGGACAACGATGCACGCGATGGCTACGGTGATCCGTGGGCAATAAATCGTATTTCGTCCAGTTTTATTACCTTTTGATCTGTGCGCGAAGTGAGACGATCCATCGGCATTTCATGCATCGGTGTGTGCAGAGAGAAAATGTTATCGCGATGCTCTACCTACGTGACATCACTACTTCCGCTTCTCTGCTCATCAGAGACTAAATTTTACATTTTCGAAATAGTAAGTAACCTTTTTGGGGGTTCGATGAACTTGACTGTACACCAATTTTCAAGTCTGTGAAAAATAAAGCTGAAAGCACAAACAGACCAAGACTGAGCTGTATAGACATTGATGTGTGTGTGGTACATTTCACCGGACTGTTCTGCAACAGAGCAGGTTTAAGATCGTGACTAGTAAGAGTGCAACTTTGGCACACAGGTATTAAGGGAAGAGATTTTAATATCATTATGTGTCTGTTCTGAAGAAACGCTGCCATTACAACGCGTGCCTACGGTTTGTTAGTGACATGAAAGCCACTCGATTTGTAAATCGGTGCAGTTGTGTTTGGAGGTTTAGGAGCTTTTCTTTCATTTCGTAATGAAGCATCATTGCACCACGTGTTCTCCGTGGACCGGAAAAAAGTCAAACAAATCATTTTGGCACAATTTATCAGACCGAATAATACAAAATGAAACATGGAGCAGAAACAACTCGGACAATTTCTTGCGGAACGTGTCACTAAAATGTGCCTTACTGTTGTACGATGCGAAATACTAAAACTGAGACGTACGTTTACACTGAAGCAAAAGCCCGGAGAAAGACGAGCCAATGACTGCTAAATAATAAAAGTGTGCCCGTGTGCAATATCTTGAAAACTGTCCATTCATATTAACACAAACTCATTTCATTAATGGGATTGTGAATTTAATGTCAAAAAATGCTCTACAGGCTATGCGAGAAAAAAATGACATTAATGTACATGTGTACACGCTGCTGCGCACACATCCCACGGCCAACGCTCGCCAGCACGGTTTCATGTTGCCAGACGGCTTTCGGGGAATTTCCACAAAGAGAAACGGAAGCTCAGACCGCTACCTGCCCCTGGTCTACCCCCCCCCCTGCCCCCCGACAAACCCCACGTTGGACCATTACAGCGCCTTGTTTCTGTCTGTTTATACGGTGGTGGGATCTGGCCCTTCAATCCAACGTAATCCCGGGAAAGAAAAACAAACCACCCATTAAGTTCCACTTACGCAGTTACCGCTACTGTGTTAATTGGGCCAAGTTTGCTTACGGGAAGGCGTGGGGTCCTACGTTATTTTTTTGCATGGCAACAACACCCCCCCTCGACCCTCGGTTCATTTTTCCCGGCATTCCGAATTCCCTGGCAGCTGAGAATCTCCCCAAGTACCCGTCCCTTGGCACGCGCGTGGGCTCCCACACTTCAGGTCAGATTCCGAACTCGATCCCCTCCCTCCCCGAGGGTGTGCTCATCCGACAGCGCGGACGTGTTGGTGCACGCGTGCTGTTTGTGCGGTTGCTCTCCCTCTGGAAGAGAAATGAAATTGGATGAGAATCGCAGAGTAAATACGAGCGCGCGAGTAAAAACGACGTATACGTAATGCACGATAAAGATTTTTTGCAGCTGCTGATCGATAGAGAAAAGGATGCCAATAATGTAAAAAGGCCCGAGTTTAAGCCATAGGCATGGCAGCTGGGAAATGATGAGTCAGCCTAATGGATAACTGGTCAAATGGCCTTGTGCTAGGAGCACTGTGAAGTGGGCAGTTGCGGTCAGCACATTTTCACCATCATCATTTCTCTATCTCTCGCTCTCTCACACACACACACACACACACACAAAATGAAGATAAACACAGGCGTCCAACATGACGTTTGGAAAGTTCTCTGCTCATAAGGTACGTTTCATCAATTAAATATGAGGAAAAGTCAAGGAAGCAGGACTCATAAAATGGTTTTGTTTCATTGTTTTCATTTTTTCTAAAGTTATTCTCACAATCCCTTCAAAAACAGTATGCAGCCCGTTTCGCCGCATGGTCCCTTTGCTCTCTGACCACAAGGTTAAACGCAGCTCGTGAGCATTTCATTATGGCGACGTAAGCGAAGGCCTCGGCACAACTCTTTGGCGAACGGAGAGAAGAATCCCCTGTCAAGGAGCTCCTTCAGCAAATCTCAGCATCTCCGCCAAACACCACACGGACGCTGTCAAAGGCCAAAGGGGGCATAAAAGGGCACTAGGGTCAAAGTTTTACGCTTCCTTTCTCCAGATGCAAATTTCCACAAGTCAACATTGGCCTGAAAGGCGAATGCTCCTTTAACGCCGGTTCACCCTTTTATTTTATCATTTCTAACCCTGGAACGCCGCATTGTTACGGTGAAGTAAAACGCGGGCACTTCCGCACACCTCCGAGCTGGGAGCACCAGAAGTTAGTCACGTTGCGCTGCAAGTGCCACTCAAAGGAGCCCATTCATTCGTGCGCCATCGCTGTGACCCCCGCCCCCACAGAGACCCCTTCTCTGAGTTCCGAGCACATGTTGCCGCGGCAGGCGTGCCAGGTGTCTCGGTTACCATTCGATTCGGGCAGGCCGCCTCCCACGTTATTGTTATGGATGAGCTAATAGTTGGGGTGGCCGCGCCGTCCAGCCGTCCGGCCCCCCGCGGCTCTAATCGTTGACAGCAGCTCGGTTGGACACAATCAGAGGAATTGTGGGAAGCTGCAGCAGATGGGCGGTGAGGTTCCGCTCGGACTTCCCGAGCACCACCAAGAAGGCTTTATTAGTGCCAGTCAAGTCCATCGGCGGGGCCTCGCCGTCGAAATTGCCTGCAATTTGTTGGGCCTTGTTGGTGCTCGGGGGGGGGTTGGAGCCGGGAGACTTCTTCTCATTAAAAACTACGTGAGAGGCCAAATAAAGTTTTCTTGTTCGCAGAAAAATGCCAACGCTTCCTTCTTGCTTAGTCATCCTACGTGTGTAAAAACCGCGCGACAAACGTCAGCTGGAATTTCCGTCCTCTTATTGCATCCGTAAGAAAGGCAACGACGCAGGAAAACACGTTTTCATTTGTGAAAACTGAAGAACTTTCACGCAGGTGTAGTTGGTCGTACGCAACTGCTATCTGACTTGAACTTTGGTCAAAATCGCCCAGAAAGCTCAGTTCGCCAACCGCTCCTTTCAGCTTGGTCAAACCGGTGAAATTAATACTTTCGATAAAATCCAACTCGCTTTTCACGGTTAAGCATGAGGAAAATTGTTGAAGGGGCCAGAAATGACTTCAAACGTTTAACATAGTAAAATCCTAACCGACAGAACACCGCCTTGCTGGAATGTTGCTTTTGTTGGAAAACCAGCGCACACCTCTGTCATCACCTCTCAGTGTCCACCATACATCTACCGAGCAGCTTGCAATAAATTTTTGTGTTTCTCTCGAGACAGAAGTTTGCTACTGTACAACCAGGAAGGTTTGCTGGGCCATTCCTCACATTTGGCCTGGGTCACTTCTGCTGCCGCCTGGGTATCTGAAGTGACCCGACCGTCAACCACGGTCCAAAGCAATGCAGCGACACACAAAATACATGCTTCGGAGCGAACTCTGCTTGATTTGTGAGCAGGACACAGGCAAAGCGGTATTAAATCACAGTGGTGCTGGGGTCAGAGGTCATGGAAGACAAAGCTGCTGCCCAAGGAGATAAATAGTAAATGTGCACCGCCATCAAAAAGCTCAAGCCCTTTTCTCCAGCACATCTCCCAGGAAAACCCTTGCTCAGCGAGAGAGACCTTAATAAACGCAGCCCAATTCATCACCGTGAACTCTGCGGGTGCGTTCGTAACGCAGAAACTATGAGAACCGTCGCATGCATGTTCTCGTAAGACATATTCATCAGGACCCTTCAAAGGCAAAGCAACGTAAAGCCAGAAGAAACAGCAACGCTTTCTCCTGCGCTACCTTAGCCTCCTGTTGTTTCAGGATGAATTATTATGTCCTCTTGCTTTATTTTAGCACCACTTGAGAAGGAAGCTTTGGATGGCCTCTCCAGCACACACGATTACATATTTTGGCCATAACTTTTCTTCCCGCGACAAAAGGATAACACCCAGTGGAAGGAAAGGTGTTAAATTTAACACTCTCTCTAATATGTATACTTATTTCTTTCCCCCTCTTTTCAAAATACGTGTGAATGTGAGCTTTGGGAAAAGGAAAATGAGGAAAAAATCTGCTTTGGATAGCAGGCCATGTTTCTGCTTTGTGACATTAGTTTGGAAGCGGCAGCAGTTCACGGTGCAGCACAGCAGAACCTGGACTATCTGGCCTTCAGCCCCATCTGTGTAAGCAGGGAGAGTGCAAGCAGAAACAGTCCTTATCATCATATTCATTCAGCTCTTTCACAAACCAAAGCAGGGGGAACAGCTTAACAGCAGAGGGGTTTAAGCGACCTGTAAAATGGCTCAGAACCTGGAAGCAACGTTACAGAAACACATCTGAAGTTCATTCTTGTACTCCGGTAAACAAGATTATTTGCATACAAGGTCGGCTCTTTCAAACATGCACCAAATGTCCGAGAGGTTCCAAACAGCCCTCTCGAGTCTAAACCAGATCTGACAAATTCATCACAAACTAACTGCTGGCTCTGTGAGAAAAGTTTCATATAACTGTAGAGCTCAACTCTCCTTTTCCAACTTTTGAACAGCTTTGCGTCCAAAAGCAGATCACGCTGATTGCAGCATCGCCGATTTTCTTTGAAAGCGCGGAACGCCAATATTTTCAAAAACACATTTTAAAGGAACCGAAGAACCAAAAAAAAAAAAAATAAATAAAATAAAAAAAAAAAATCCACGAGTGTTTTGCAGACTCGGTTCTTTCGTTGGACAGATGCGCCACGGATTCGGGGCACAAAAGCCACCGCTAACTGAGAACTCATCGCAGAAACGCACCGTGTCTACAGTTCATTTTTTACACTATCTATGCCGAGAGTAGGCTAGGGAGCACCATGACACTGCACTGGTCAAGCAGTTATTGATCATGGATGGATGGATGGATGGATGGATGGATGGAGAAATATTTAGGGAAAGTACCCGTCCGGTCGTTCCCATCAACAGATGTGTACTATCTGCAGGTTTCTGGAACGTCAACTCTGAGTATGTAGACAGTAAAACAAGTGATGACTTCATTGCGCTCCGGTCAAACAAGCTCCCTGTAAACAGCGCAGAAAAACATGTTTCCAACAGGCCGCAGATTTGGCTTTTGTTAGAATTTGCTGAGCAAGCGAGGTCTGCACATTTTTAATTGACGCAGGTGGTGCTGCTTTATTAACAGACTTGTAATCTTGTTGCACACATAAAAGTCTTGGGCAACAATGCAATGTGTGTGCCTAGGAATACAGCCAGTTTCAATACATCTGCTCCGTGTGTGAATCCTACGCCTTCAAAGCAAGAAGGGAATGTGAAGAAACCCGGAAAAAAAAAAGAAAAAAGACAACGCGCACCTAACCGAGACTGCGCTAAGAAACGTCAGCACCCGTGAGCGTGCGTGAGGGCGCCCGGCAAAAGTCCAAAAGGAGTCCAACTAGAAACCAGAGCGCGGCATAAACGGACGTCAAAGTCGACCGGTTACGTTCTTTTACCCGCGTTTTAAAGGATTTTTGCTGCTGCTGCTGATGGATGGATGGATGGATGGATGGATGAGCAATTCGCTTGCAGAACGGAGCCACCGTCCGCACGACGAGCTCGGCAGAGCACCCTTCAGGCCGCCGGGGCCAGTCGACGCATCTCAGCTGCGAAACATCTCCATGACGTCAAATTGGTACAGGTTCCGAATCGAAACAAAACAGAGCAAGGAGTAACGTGGACAGTTGGCAGGGATGATCCGATAACTAATGTGTCCTGATCAGGCCAGGAAAAATCGCTCAGCCTGTGAGGTGCACCTTCCTGACAAAGCCAGAGAGGATCACGAAGCGTCCATGTTAAAAATAACCGGTTGCAACTGGGTTCAATTAGGCGAGCGGCCATACCTCCTTTGGCCCCTGGAAGCCCCTGGAAGCAGACCGGCAGCATCCTGAGCCACAGCTCCAAACAGGCTATGGAATGAAAACAAAGCAAACATCTCCTGACTTATTATTGGAGACGGGAAGCACGCAATTACAGGTTTCTCCTTTCATTCCGAATGATGAGCCGCGGCCTCGCGTGGCCAACGCTCAGACAACAGCATTACCCACACGGGCCTTGGAACAGCCAACGTGGATTTCGGGTCATTACCTCAGCTTGGATCCTCCACCTGTTTCACAATTAGCTCATTTGCGAATGGAGTTCTTGTCCGTTCCACGGAGGCTGCGTGCAAGAAAGAGAGTTGCAAGGAATGAGATGGGGGATCGCAAGTCCGTGTCACCGCAAATGTTTCGCGATCGCCGTCCATCCTGCAAGATCCAGCCCTCACGCGAGTTTCCCCCCGCAACTGTGCATCTTCCTCCCAAAGGACAACTCCGGACCCGTTCGTCCATCTTCGGATTTATACGCTATGACTAACTGATTTTATTGCAGGAAGAAAAACAACAAAAACAGCCAGACACATGTTTAAAATATAAAGAAATTTGACACGGATGCAGTCAGTTTGCAAACACCTATAATCGTACATTTTCTTTTCACCTTTCATTTTATATGCACCCCGCACACACAATAAATGCTTCCGAAGTCACCGTTACGTCTTTCCATCACACGGCAGCGCTTTTTAAGCCGTTAACGCTGCGGTAAATACAGTATGGCAAACACGCACGGGATTTCCGCTCGGCGTGCGCGACGGTTGGTCGGCACGACCGCATGCGGTCGTACGGTTTGGTTTGCGCTTTCCACCGAGCCCGACAGGTAGATTCCCCTCCGCGCCGATGCTGTAAACAGGACACATGTTGTGCCTATAAAGTGTGCCATTAGGAAATGGATTTTAAACGATTTGCACAAATGGATTTGTTCCGGTGGACTTGTGTCCAGGGCTGCTAGTTCCAGCACACATGCAGAAGAACTCAAATTGTCAATTTCATTCCCCGCCCCCCCACAAACTGCTTTTTAGTCTGGAGAGCTCTCCTGTGCCGACAGCGAAAAGAGCCGCTGCATCCCAAACCGGGCTGGCGAGCGAATGGAAACACAGTGACCTTTGGGAGTCCAAAGAAGACTTCCCGAATCCACGTCACGCTCCAAAGTTGCGCTTCCGATCCACCCCTGGGAAAATCCGTTATCGGATATCTTGTAATTGCCCTACGAGTGTGCGGCGGCAAGTTCTGCCCAATTGAGAAACATGAAAAACTTCACAGAGATGAATCTGTTAACCAGATGAGATCTGCTTTTCTTCAGGACCACCGTCTGCTTTGATGAAACTCAAACGTGATTTGTGGCCTCGCAGCATCTCAGCGAGAGTCCTTAAACCTGTTGGTGACGGACACATGCCATTCGGAACTTTTGCCGCTTGACCTCTCAACATTATACACAAATCTGAAATGTACATCATGCGGCGCGCAGCACCGTGCGGGAGATAGAAGGCTTTCGCTACATTTTCGCACATGAGCTGAACCATTCGACGCTCCTCGCTGACCTACGACCAACCGTGCGCTTAGGAGCGGCAAGGGCCGTTCGCGCCATAACGGAAATTTGTACTTGACTACACCGTATGCTCGTAGGTCGGGGGATGCCTGCAAAAGGACATTTTGTTTTAATATTTTAAAAGCGCAAAAAAGCTTATAATAAACACGCTACGCACAAACGGAGGCATACTGCTGTAAGATACTAAAGAAAGGTTGGCTTCTTAGATACAGGGGATGAGAGCGTGGGCCAACTCAAACAGCGAGAAGGTTTCGTCGGTCCCGAGAAACACGGCGCACAGCAATGGCGCCGTTACCGATGGCCATCCTTTCCAACTCCTACACTACCGGCGGACCAGGCGGAAAAAATGCAAGAGCTTTGAGCCGGGTCTACAAGAAACCAGAGAAGCACGCTGGCGTGCGCGCGCATCTGCCGGGAGAGGGCGTGTCCGACCATCTTCGCGCGAGGATTCCTCCAGCCCGACAGCCGCAAAGCGCAAAGGACCCCGACCCTCGCCCCTGCCCAAGGAAGCGTCCGGCAAAGCCAGGGCCACAAGTGGAAAATTGCGAGTTCGTATTTCGCTCTTCCCCCATCCCGAATCATTTTTCCTAATAACGCCAAACACCATCTAGCCTCCTGTCAGTTACGTGAAATTATTGTGCCCGAGTCCCGCATAGGAGTGCACCATTGTTAGTGGAATACACGCCGCATGATGAACAACTTCCCTTTCCTGCTTGCCGCAGCTGCAGCCGGGCCCGGCGTCCTCGGCGCAGTAAATCAGGCCTTTGTACTCCAGGAGGATCCAATCAGCCGCAGGTGTGGGCCTGCCGGGGCCGGCGTGGGATTAGGTAGCCAGCGCTGGATACCGGATCGCGGGGCTGGGCCGGCGAGCGCGGGACCACATGCGGCCAGCTCTTTTGGAGGGAGCGAAGGAAAAAACGCTGATGAAATGTGGCACGGGCCCATGGAATGCAATTTCAAGCTTCCACATCTGCAGGAAAGGAGAAACCGGTTCCTAATTTTACAATGATGATGTCAGTGCTAGTACATGACAGTGGAGTCCAAGTGCCAAGTTTCTTTCTTTTTTCCTCCTTCCTTGGGCTTTCGTTCCATTTTCTCCCCCTGTTTAGTTTAGTTAAGCAAGAAGCCCGAGAGCTCTTGTGAACTTGCACATCACGGCTCTTTAAATGACCGGCAGGACTTTAAAGGTACCGAGAGCTAATAGCTCCTCGTAACTTTGACCGTATATTTTTGTTCGTGCGACGTTTGTTTATATTTATCGACATGTAAAATGTAAGCAACTGAGCTGGTGCCGGAGGAGATTCTCTCTGCTCGATTCCACAGGGTCGGTGACATCCTCCTGCCACCTACTGTGCGCACAGATGAAGAGCCAGGCTTCTGCATGCACGCCGCTACATTCCCTTCTTCCGACGCTCTTCGTAGCAACCGTGGTTCGAGGACGGGGAAGCCGCCGATTTCTCTCCGTCTCGGCAAAACTCCCATATTCCCTTCCGACTGCGGTTATTTATCTTTGGTTGACGCTGTCAGCGCAGCAATAGCACCTGGGCTGTGGAGCAGTCGGTCTCGGGTTCCCAAGAAGGCAACTACTGTTGTACCTTCCAGAAGGGAACGCGTCAAGTACACGAAGCAGTGCTGGTTTGGTCATTGTTCAGCTGTGTAAACAACCGAGAGAGCGAAGCCGCAACGTTTGCGGGTCGGTTCGGACAGAAGCGTCTGCTAAGGCCCCGCTCGCCCTGCTGCCCGACAGGACAGCAAGAGGGCGGCGCGCCACTTGCCGCACCTTTGTCACATCTGACGCGCGCTGACCCGAGCTCCGCTCCCAAATCCCAACCGCTGGAAAAAAGCCTCGATTTGCTCCCGAAGGAGATATCTGACCAGAAATCCGGGAGAAAATAAGTGACGTGGCTCTCTTTCACGCCAGCGATTACAAGTGGAAAAATTCGCCTATATTTCGATCGGCTGAGTAAAAAAAGACAAGGAGAAAATCAAAGGGGCACCTAAGTGACATAATAAATCAATAAATTACAGTCCGACATGCACGTCCATGTCTTTGTATCCAAAAGTGCTTTTACCCAAATAAAAGAGATGGAAACTTTTTGGCTCCCCAGTGCCAGTAGCAGTGCGTTCTTTCAACAAGCAGAAGGGAAAGCTGCAGCAAGGCAGCGACTACCTGCCAAACTAAAATGAGGTACAAAATACACTTTGCCTACCTGTCGGTCAGATCTGCTTAGCGGCACACTTTGATCAGCAGCATACAACTCTCCGCCATTTAAATGTCTGTCATGCCGCAGCATCTACACTGCGGAGAGATTTACGCGTGTGCGTATTAACTAAGGCAGCACGCACACATGCTTGCGTTTTCAGCGTCTCCGAATGGAATCGTTTTGCCGTTTGGGGTCTTTTGAACGTCCGGCTCGAGAAGCGCTCTCGGGCCGAATCGCGGCCCAGGATCCAAAAGGAAGACGGGGCACAATCCGCCAGCTCGGGCCGGCGGTGGCGAGAAGCACGCGGATACTCCGCGTGCGTCCGCCACACCGGCGGCCGAGCGCGGAGCGCCGCTTACAGACGCGTGGTTCGGACGTGACGCTTTCGGGAGTATTTACTGGAACTCGTGCGAGAGTCGACTTCAAAAGCGGGTGCCCCTCTGATGCAAAAAAAATTTCAGTTTGGCAGCGGGTCAAGCTGGAGGCTGCAGGAAAGAGCTTGCAGGGGGAGACTGACAGTATCAGAAATGACGTTCCTTCCTTTCAACTACTGTGCAGCCCGAACCCCCCATTAAAACCAACTTTATGGTTAGCGGCCCCTGCAGATACAACCGTAGACGCTACAGAGTTGGCGAGCGGAGATCATGAGCAAATGACTGGAGGTGGATAGAGGCTACCCTCTGTGAAAGAGCTTAGCTCTGCAAATGGAAACGCCAGCCCCATCTGAGTTCTTTTGGAGAAAAGGTGTCGGTTTTCTGCACATAAGAAAACCTGACCTTCTGATCGAATTTGCAAAAACACAACATTTTTTCTACCTAACAAAAATATGCAGCTATCTGGAAATTAAAATAATGTATGTAGCTGAATAAAAATGCTACGGTAAAAAGAAACTACATAAAGAATAACGGGTTTTTCACCTTCAACAAAGTTTCTTCAGGAAATAAATCTGAGCGAAAGAATACGAAGCTATAATTTCACGCTGGATTCACACACACACACACACACACAGTGAGTGACACAAAGACACACTCTAAGACCACACGCACGGTGTCTTCAGAAACAGGAGTGGCTGGACCTGGTCCAAGATCTGGTCTACGCTCTTCGGGTCTCCACGGTGTCCGCATCCCCTGATCAGCAAGGGATGAGCTCACCGCACCTCGTGCCGAGGCGGCCACGCCAGGCGGGATCTGCGGTCCCGGCAGCAACTGGTTCCAATGGAGGTTCAAGGCAGCCGTGGAGTGCTGAAAGCATCCTGCCCTGTGCTCTCCCCTCAGGAAAAGTTCTGCTAAACGCTTTGCTTCGGTCAAAGCCACCATATTTGGAAGACAGCTCTACGCACCCGGGACAGCATGATTAAAGCATTAAGTCATTTATTGTAGCTCAACAGGCCCGGGATATTTGGTGGCCTTACTTTAGACCTTTTCATCTGCATACCTATATATAACTGTGAGGGTGGCGGGGGAAATCAAGCACACCCCCCATCTGAACATCTGTTTTGTATTTTGAGTAAATTGCTATTTTCCAAGTTACAATCATCTGTTATTGTAAGGTTGAAGCTGTCAGTCAGCCAGCCAGCAGGGAACACAGCGATGCCCCACTTCTGGGGCCTGCAAACCCTGCTGGAAGCAGGTGGACAGATGAGCCTGGACCCGGCGCGACAGCTGGTTGTCATCCACACCAGGACACACAGCTCATCGACGCGTACGGTCCACTGTGGTTTGAGCTCGCGCTGCCGGCAGAGAAAAGGTTAAACGGTCGCTCATTGAAGTTAAAGATGAACGGATACAGATAGGTTCTGCAGGCGGTCTGCTAAATGCGCCACGTTTATAGATATGGAAAAATATCGCCGGGCGAGCATGAAGCCGTTCACCTTCAGGACCTTCCCCGGGAATCTGTTTCAGGAGCACCGTAATTTGCGTGTTCCGTGAAAGACCAAAATCGCCCTTGAACAAAAGGCTGGAATATGAATTTGTCAAAACCCTGCACCAAGTACAGTTCGCTCTTTCCAGTCCACTGGATTTTCAAAGCTTTGATCAAGTGGCTTCCGATACCTTTTCCAGTTGACCTTAAACAATCTGCTGGCTAAATCGCAGCGAAAGATCTTAGGCATATCTTGTCCGGCAAGGTCTCTGTTTTTGCTCAAATTTAGTTAAAAGCAGGACACTCTGCAAGCTCCCCCTTCGGCTGTTCTCTGCAATCCAACGGTTAGTTTTAGCACTGGACCGTGGTAAACCATGCCACAGGGGCTGCAAGGGAAAGGTTGGTGCTTCTGGGTTCATATCTGCTGTAACTGGGCCACTTTTAAGCAAAGACAGGAGACAACAGGGAGGTTAGGTGCCCTTCGGTGGTGTCCAGAGGATCTCAAGCATAACTTGTCTCTCTGTACCATGAAGAATTGCTGCAGGCAGCTTGCTATGTCGGCGAAATGCTTCACGACAAGCAAAATGACTCTGCACATAAGAGGACGTTGTTAACCGGTGTCTATCTCTGCCACTCTAGTGCAGGACATAGCCGCAGGGCAAACAAGTATACCGTTTTGTTCTTTTACCACGATCGCACCGGGGCACCAGGCGGCACAGTTGTCAGAGCCGCAGCCGATTCAAATCTCCGCCAGAAGCTCCTGCTGCTGTACCCTCGATCGGCACGCTTAGAAAAAAAAAAAAAAAATTTTTTAAAAATGCCCAGCTTTGCACGTGGACAAACAGTTGCATGTTGCTTTGGGGAAGAAGAGAGCTAAACGTAAATCTATTGCGAGTTTGTCACGGTTCGGCGCAGTAGAAAAGCCGGTGCTTCGCTGCATTCTGCCTCGGCAAAAGCCAGCTTGTTTCTGCCGTTTCGGCTCGACTCTCGTTCAGAACCCCGATCTCCGCAGCTGCCTTTCCTGGGCCCCCGTGCGCTCATCGAGCAGAAAACGTGCCCCGGTGGCTATTCGTGAATATGCAGAATGGCATTTTGGCTTTTACAAGCACCTACTTTCATTGGTGCACAAGTGGTGTGCCTCCTCAAGGGCTTAATAAGGGAAATTACATCTGTTTGGAAGACAAAGGATTTGTACCAGGATTTAACACCAATTTACCAGCTTGCCAAGAACACACGTTTTCGTGAACGTCGGGCGCAACTTGCGGTATCGGTTTACGTGAATCCGTACCCAGATCGTGTTGTGTTGTTCTTAAGGGTGAGCTACGGGTCTACCTCAATTCCATTTGTGCATTTAAAGCATTTAAAATAAAATCCCCCCCAAGACTTTTTGTCCTTCTTTTTTTACTCTTTGGTGAAGGAATGCCAAAGCTGCAGGAGGAATTTTAACTGGACCACGAACACGCAGCCGTCTATGGAAGCAGGGCATCAGGCATCGGCGTTCAAAAACAGCTGTTATTATTTAGTTGCCAAAGAGATAAATAAGGACAAAGCTAGCGTAACTGCGTAAATAGCGTAGTTCTGCAGTTTTGTATACAAATCTAAGCTTAGCAATGCTGCAATTCACATTTTAAGCTACTGCGGACAAAGGCGTCAGCTCACAATAATAATGAAAACAAAAGAGCAACATGAGCATCATACCGGTAATAAAACCGCGAGGCCCGTAAGTATTTAATATTGACAGAACTGGCACGGCCCAGCGTTTTCCACCTGCGCATCCCTGGGGGGAGCCACCCACACTAAAGTTTATCACTTGCGGTTGCTAAAACAATCTGCAATATCGAGCAAGTCCATAGGAGAGAGGAGAGAAGCAGCGGGAGCGGCAGCCGCCGCCGCCGCCGCCATACGAACTCTGACCTCGCGAAGGCTGCGGACTTGCCGTCCGCCGTTCGTACCGGGGACCCCAGCCACAGACAGCAGCACTTCTGCACGCTGAGCGCACGTGTGTCCCGCTGCGCGTACCTTTAGCGTACGTGCGCGCGACATGCACTTTCACAAAAGGCCAGCTTTGGCCGAGCGAGACCTTCCGTGCGCGGGTGACTCGTCCGTGGCGCCATCGCTAAGGGTTTACGGTTATTTTTAACACGCTTCATGAATTCTTTACATTCGTGCCGCTCGACTCTCCGAAAGCCTGTATTTGCGGTCATCGGGCTATCGGACGTATCGGAGCGGGACTTTCTCAGCAACGGAGCAGATGGCAAACACATTTTGTGCATCATTTGTAAATTATTTCAAAATCTATTTATCTATTCCAAGGAGATTACTGGAATCTACATCTGCATTTTTATGTAATTGTTTCCATGTTGTATTGCAAAGGCTACCAGGGGGACTGGAAGGGAACAAGTACAGCAAGGAGGCTCTTGTCATAAACAATGTTATATTGCCACTGTTAAACATCATCAAATTGCTTTAGGCAGTACAGACCTATCGCTGTGAGTTATTGCATTTAATGTATATCACAGTTTCTCTGTCAGTGTGACCCGGGCCCTAAATCTAAGAAACAGCAGGCACGTATGGGAAAGGCGGGGGGTGTTTTTCTTCTCGTGTGCGTACGGGGAGGGGGCGGGCAGGTGTGAGCTTTAAGAAGGACGTCCGTCACACGGACCCGCTCGCGCACCGCAGGTCTTCTGTTCCCCGGGCTCCGGGGCTGCTCCGGTAGCCGTCGGGTGCGATGGGAATTTGATAAAAATCAGGCCCCTTCCTGTAGCAAGGCTGCAAATGGAAGGCCGGTGTTTTCTTTCCCGAATTCATAACATTCTCAGGCTTATTAAAGCATAAGCTCTGCAAAGTGGCCGCCTCCATCCTTCTACACCTGTGCAAACATCAAAAGCTTTGGAAGCCGAAGCTTTTCTCCAAGAACCAAGACAGCGTGGCCGTCACGTTGATTACAAGACGTTGCCCCGCACATCCCAGATCTCCATCTTTGGCCTCGAGACTTCCCTCTTGGATTTGCCAGCAATCTGCTTCATCAAGCCAACCATTCAAAATGTTCCTCCAGCTTGTCTATTCCTCCAGCTCACTGCAGTGAGGTTTTGACTTTGGACACCAATGTGAAGGAGCTGATACGAACTACTGGTGAGGCTAAGGTGGACAGGAGGAACATTTTAACAGAGACCGTGCCTGCATGATTTACAGCTCTTCCGCATGTCGAGCAAGTGAGTGGGTGGGTTCATTTCCAATTCCTTCACGAGCATGAGCGTACAGCTTCCGTTACACAAGGAATGGGATGACATTGGGCCTGTGTTTAACTGGAATCCCAGCTCAACTTTTGTATGAATTGAGACAGCGCTGCTGAAATGTCTTGTCCAGAATCTGGTTTCCATTCTTTTGAACTGACCACTCTGTCTCCTGTTGTTTCCATCGAACGTGCTGCTGAAGTAACAGAAAATACAGTATACCATCACTCCGACCTCTTAAACGTGCTTCACGCTTAAAACCTGCAAACAACATACTGTTTGGAAAGGTTAACTAGTTGTTTATTTTAGCTGAATATTAATTTGATTTTAAAATTTGATAGTTATTGTTATACCAATTTTATCTAATGGTTTTAATTACAATATGTAAGAGATTCATTTTTGTCTTTGTGCTTGTGTGCAGATATTCACAAGGTTTCTCACATGGTTTCAATGTATACAGGAGACACCTGTCTCAAGGTGAGGTCCTTTTTGGTTCCTTACTTAATGTTAAGCACGTAAATTTTTGAACAGGAGCCAGGAAAGAAACTGGAACTTGTATATATAAACCAGGATGGTTTTTGGCAAAGGTGTAAAATGTAAATCTGTCGAAAACATTTTTTTAGCTCCCTTAAAAATCTGCGTGGGGGGTGGGGGGGGGAGAATTAACATCGGGAGATCTTTTTTTAAGGAGAAAAAAATCCCGATGCCTACCAGAGCAGAGCAACACAAGGCTTTGACATGCTGCGAGGCCTCCGTGAACAAAACGCAGACGCCTGCCGCTGCGGAGCCTCTAATGAGACAGCAAGCCACCGTCGCCCCTGGTGGGAACTCCGGAGGAGGAGGAGGGCGCAGCTTCGGGTGGCCTCGCGTCTGCTTTTTCGTGACTTGGCTCTGGGATTTCATTAAGCCTCCCCGCCCCCAGGGCTGTGCTCGGTTTTTTTGTGGCCCTCGCACGATCGCTGCCCGTGGGTGACTGCACAGTCATTAAAGAGATGAAGAATGACTTCATGTTCATTACATTCGTGCGTTATTAACATGATGTCACCGCAACGCGCGCGGAGAGATCGCGCGATGACTTCACTACGGCTACTTGTGAGAGAAAAAAAAAATACATTATCTAAAAGTCTCGGAAAAATAAAAAGACTTACTGAAATCTAGCCTTTAAAGTCGAAAGAAGCCTCCCTCTTCCTCACCATGAGTACATTTTTCTTTTACGTGGTTGCAAAAATTTTAAATTTAGGCCATTTCTGTGCTGCAATGGACATTTTTCAAAAAACAGAACAGAAAACCAATACAAATAAATTAATAAATCAATAAAACAAGCTCAAACTGTCGTATCTTTAAAAATCTGTAACTTGGAAGTTTGTAACAAAGTACAACAGTGTATTTTTTCCCGAAACATATTATTAATCCTCACGTTTTCCCATGTGCGAACCCGTTTCGTAACTTTAAAATATATTTAACGTGCAAGGAAATATTGCTAGAAGTTTGGCTGAATTTTGATGTCACATCAGTGCTGGCGGAAGAAAAGTTTTGAATTCATTTTCACACTGAAATCCAGATAAAGCATTGTTCTAACAGCAACGTGTATTGCAGCAGTTTGGTTTGTAGATGTAGACGGCCGAAATGCAGGGCCCTTCAAAGTACGCACTTTGCATTTGTCGTCATACAGCCAACGTACTATTTGCGTAACTTGCGCCGCCTTCCTCGAAACGCACTGCACCGCACAGGAGTCGACAGAACACGAGAGAAATCCAGAAGTTTAATCATTTCCATATCAGCGCTGCGAGGCTTCGGTCCGACACCCAGGTCTCCTTCGTGTCAAGGAGAGGCGGTGGAACTTTTCACGCGGTCAATCCCAAAAAACAGCTACGTTACACGTTAGACTGGTTTTGCGCAAAAAACGGATTCGAAGCGATTCAAAAAACAACAGATAAACCATAAGAGTTATAATAGATGTTAACGCAGTGCCGCGTGCCAGCGCTACAGCACGGCCATGCGAGAATATCCCCAACGTGCGGTTTTCTTGCAGTCACAGAGGAAATGAAGTAGCCTTGGCAAATGCCGGAAAACCCGATCTTCAAGCCCCAACAGTGTGGGGATCTGGGTTATTTGACCTTAATAATGCATGATTAAAGGAAACATGTATGCTTAATAAATATATTCCCGCTGGCCAAAAAGGAAAAATCCCCGCAGCAACCCAAGGTACACAAAACGCAGTCTTTACAGGTTTTAATCTTGGCCATCAAGCGAAATCAAACCGCTATTAAATTTGCTCATAAGGTTGGTGCAAACAGGACGCATGTGCTTTAAATTCGACAAGCGCGAAGGACACTTTACGGCCGAAGCGGGAATTTTAGGTACGATTCGTAGCACAAAATCCTTCGCTCAAACTTCCAGTCTGTGATACATTTCGGTGCCCGCTTAACTTTTATTCGCTCAAGTGAATAAAAACAAACGTATTTTTAAATCGACGCTGCCTAATAAATACACGGAACGCACAAAAAGTCAGGCCGCACAAATTTGGTAACCGATCCCTTCATAAGCGCTCCTCCCTGGCAGGGTCTGTCCATCGTGCACGCTCTCACGCACGCTACAGGGAACTCGGTCACCAGCTCACCCGAAACACGTGCCTTTGAACGATGGGAAGAAACCAGAGCACTAAAAGGAAAGCCACGCAGGAGGAGCTGAGCGGCGCCAGCGGACCCCCCCCCCCCCATGCGCCACCACCACGCTGCCCTTCCGCTACCCCAGCGTCTGGAGAAAAGCGTTCGAGTACAAACAAGAGCGCGTTTGCAACGCATGCTTTGTGGGTGGGACAGAAGGCTCTTTTCTGTCCCGCTGTGCACAAAGGCGCTCACGGAAGCGCTCGAGCGCCAGCTTCTCCTGCACGGCCAGCGGCTGCCGCGATCAGCAGGTGGTTCGAATTGTGATGTAATGAAGCCATTTTGCTATTACGCGTTTATGCAGTGGGTACAAAAGCCCCGATGACCTACGACTGCACCACATTTCTATTATTTCCACCAACGCAGCAAAGCAAATTAAAGGTGCTGAAAGACCGTCGTATTCTTACTTGCGTACAACCCATACAGCCGTCGGGATCGTATAAACGCAGAGTGATATTTTAATGTACAATTACTTGCAGAAAATTAAAATAAAAGTGCGCTTTTCTGTGCAGACCACCCATTTTTTAAAACAAAGCCACATGCTCTGCAGGCATATCGTTCGAAATTTTTCCCTCCCGTCATAAAGGAAGCATATTTGGATATGCGGCACATCCAAGCGGGGCGCTGCGCTAAACTCCCTGGACTTGTTGGGGTGATGAGGGCCACGGATTACTTACCGTGCACAACATGGCCTACGTCGAGCATCTCGAAGCACCTCTCCCCCAGCGCGTGACGCTCTGCTTTGGTCCGATGTCTGTCCAACTGTTATTACAGCTATTTATTTTGTAACGTGCCAAAGCGATACTTTCGATCGAACGACATAAAATATTCCCAGCTCCGCCATTCCAAGCAGCACTACCGGAGGTCTTCCCTGCCTACAGGATGTTTGGCACATTTTTCACCCGATACGTCGGCGTGCCCGCGCTCCTTCGCACAGCACTTTACTCCAAATGGATCGGTTCCGGGCGATTACCTTGACCGAGGGTCCACCGGCACAGCAGTATCGGAGAGCGGGCTTGCAACCAACCCAGCGACAAACAGGTCACCCAAAGTCTAAAGCTGCGGTCTGTCTCCACGCGTGGGCTGCACTGCAAACAACATTTTGCCAGTTATAAAGTTTTACTCATTTTCAAGATTCTTGCCGTAACTCCTTTTCTCCACATTCATTTCTGCCCCCATTTACCAAATCCCAGAACAGTGAGCCTGAAACCAGAGAATGCAGATGGGCCACATAACCTCACACAAATGCACTTCGTGGTCACTTACAATTACATTTAAAGCATACAAATCAAACACTGGGATGCATAAAAGGTTTATTGTCGCCATTTCCTCTTGGTTGTAAACATGATAGTAAAAATGACAGCAGTCAGAGTGATGGATGCGCACAGGAAAGAAAGCTACTTGAACTGTACATGTTTGGGTTTCGGCATCTCGAGTGTGTTTATGACTGGATGTCATCGACAGGCTGAGAATCCGAGACGCAAACGGTACGCCGACGTGGCCCAAAACAGCCACGATGCCATAATCCCACGAGCCCTCGCCGTAAATATATGCGATTTTTTCTGTCTTCAAAATTGCATGCAGTTTCCAAAGAGCACAGCCGTCATGCTTTACAAAGCATCAGAAAAAGCTACCGATTTCACAACGCAGCGGTGCAAGCAACAAACATAAATCTTCATAAAACTAACGTTTGCATTTTCTACCGACACAGAAAAAACAAATTGTTGGGGAAAAATACTGAATGAAAAAATACTGCTGTGAATGTGAAAAAGCGCCCTTGCAGCATCACCGTGACTATTAAATAGAGGAAAAAACAACAGCGGCGGCAGCCTTTTGCCCGAGTTGCGTTCCACAGCCGTCTCGCTCGCTGTACTCGTGCGCTGCTGGCCCTGCAGCTACTGCATCTATCTGGATGTATCAGGTCTCCTTCTTTGGCACATGGGTCAAAAATGAAGGGAGGACAAAAGAAAAACAAGCAGGAACTGTGTCCTCAGGAGACCCTGCCATGTCCTAAATTGTGTTTTATGACCTGAGCTGCGGTTTTTGTTTGAAACACCGTAACATTTTATGGGGTGAAACGTGGACCTCGCTTTTACCTGTGAAACAACGGCCATCGGGGCAGGGCCTGCCGCATCGATTCCATATGTGCCGAACGCTGTTGTTTCCCTTGACCCGAAGGCCTGCGACGCGGTTACTCCGAAGTCCTTTCGGACTACTCCCTGCCCCGAAAACAAGTGGATGCCGGACAAATCCAACCAGTTGTAAGAGGTCACGCTTGACACACTTTTGGTTGGATCGGTCCAATTTCTGTTTGACGGTGACCTGGATCATAGCATGGGAGAAACACCGGAGATGATTCAGTCAGCGAAACACAGTCCAGGATAACAAGCCTGGCCTATAAAACCGACTCTTTTATTAGCCATGTTCTAAAACCGCTGCCAAATATATTTTCTAGTGTTGGACTTGAATTCTTGAGCCTTCCGCAGCTCTTGTCTGAACCTTACTTTAATGTGACACAAATCTCATTTTGATCTTGCGCAGTTACTTTCATTTCTGCCCCGGCCACGTTCTTGCCTCCCTCCAAGGCCCCCCCAGCTACTGCTTGTTAAGGCTAAAGAGGTTAAACTCTTTCAATCTGTCATCAGAATGTAGCTTATGACCCTAAGGCCTTACAAAGGGTGGGGGGGGGGGACTTCCTGCTTTCATTCCTGTATGGCAACTGGCGGTATCTGAATGTGCCGTAACACACATAAATTTGAGCGTAAGGCAACATTCATATTTGATATTCACAGTATTCACAGAGACCATAACTTAAAAAAAAAAAAAAAATTTAAAAAATCATATTACAGCAAGTGAGGACAATAGATTTTTTTTTTTTTTTTTTTTTTTTTTAATAGTCTGTGTTCAATCTACTCCCTTAAAAAGTCAACCAGCAGTTATTACCATGATGTGACCCCATGACTAGACCAAGCCCAGAGAATTCGATTCAGGTGGTGCCCTGCTCACCCGACAACTCTGTGTCGACTAAAAATAAATCTCAGGTTTCTGCATCTTTCCAAAGGTCCGCCTGAACTGCAAGAATGGAGCCACTGGCCCCGGTACAAAATAACCATATTGTATTCCAGGGGCTAACAAGGCGAATTCTACCCTCGATTCCCTCAGGAAATGAACTTAGGGTGGGGTGGCATGGGTGTGTGCTCATTCCAACTGCGTTCAGGGCATCTGCAGGGCCTTTGCGAGCCCACCGTACTCCTGTTTCTGTCCGCCTGCCACACAGGGCAAATGAGCTGGAGCTAAACTGGTTCAAACGTAATGCTCTGAGAAAAAAAAGAATCAGAGCCCAGATGGGATTACAAGTGCTTGTTTTTCAAAAGGCAGCTGGCGAATTCTGATATTTTTCTCTTGTCTATTGGGTTGGAAATATTACTGCACTTCTCTATAATGCAGTGACTGAACTAACACCACTGCTGCCCAAAAACAGGAGAAACAAACAATTTCAGGTACGGTAACAACGTGTTCTTCCTCTGTTGTGAAATACACTTTGCTGTATGCTGCTTTAGAGGAAGGTGTCTGCAGAACGAATAAACGTAACTGCGCTCACAACACATCTTTCCATCTTAATAAAGAGCACACGTATAAACAAAAGACAGGCCTCATGCTGAAAGGCAAAAGGTGAACAGGACACGGTTTACACTACCATGAGAATAAAGTTGAAAAAACTTCACAAAGCAGGTACATTAAAACAAACATTACTTAATATTAATACAATGCTTAAAATACAAATACGATTGTGTGTGCGGAGCCCATACGTAAGTGCTCTCAGACCCATCTCATGTTTGCAATGCCGCTCGTGTCAAATCATATCCGGCCAACATTTTACGAAAATATTTTGCTAACTACCGTCACCATATTAGTTTGACATTTGCTTTTTCCTCCGTTTTTATTCAATTATCCCACACAAAGCCGCTGTATGTCTTACACGCAGAAGCGAAAGTTATTTCAGAGGCATTCTGTGGGGCTGGGGAACACAGGGCTTCAACGGTACTGAGGAAACAGGAGGACATCCTCCTAAAGCGACTTCCATTACCTGCAAACACAAACGCATACAGCAACATTTGGCTGTTTCCTCGGCGAACTTCCATTTGACAGCTGAAACAAATTAATGCAAAAATCTTAGGTCCATATAGCAGAGACTGTCCCACAGCACCTTTATATCATTTCTCACACTAAATTGGGCGCAGAGACATCGCTCCTTTGCCAAATATAATGCTGAGCTTAAATTCGACTGGAAGAGGCTAATATGGTTCAGGCCAAACCGATCCCAACAAACTGCAACATCTGCCCAAGAGACGCTACTGTGCTAGAAACCCTTTACCGGGATTAAAGAAGGTGGACGAGAGCGTTTTAGGTCTTCTCTCGAGGTGCTAAAGCGTGCCTTCGTAGTATCGCGTTCAAACATAGAGAGCCAAGACCCGCGCTTTAACGCCTGAGGTTTCCTTAACACTTGAGCTGCGTTGCCTGCAGTTTGGGGGCACGGCACAATTGCGGTTCTTCAACTAAAGACATTGGAAAGTGTTTTTGTCTAGGGCAGACCAGTAGGTTGCAATAATGCTTCCTTTCAAATCGCTCAAACACTTACCGTATTACTGCAAATCCATAACGCTGCAATAAGGACTATTCGAACGGCGACAACAAATAGTCACATTAAGCAATTTCTCACATCCGCTATGTACAGGTGTCACAATAATGACATTTTTCTCCACGATCTTTGACACGCTGTACAACTGCTCCTTCATTCAAGCACATATATTTGTTATTAACTGAAATCAGTAATGACAAGCTATGTATTTTTGTAAGGGTTAGTATAACGCAGTACGGCCCATTTATATGTACTATGGGAGACAGCCAAGGCGACCACTACAGACAAATAAAACAACTCTGTTCATCAAAAGTCCAGCATCTCAAAGAGAAATTCGCTGTCAAACCGCAATCTGATTATGATTTGTCAGTTATTTTCTGTTCAATTCCCCAGGTTACAACTTACAAAGTTCACATCTTAGGCATATTTGTGCTTTTACCAGAATCAAAATAATGTTACACTTAGATGAATTCCAATGAAAACACGAGGAGAATAGAGATGAACTTTGCTCTTGGTGAGAAAGTTCAAGAACAATTTATTTGTGCTGCAAGACACGTTGACTAATGAAGTTTTGGTTATAGTGCTCTGCAGACCCATGGCCTCCATCAGTCCTTCTCTCTTATTTGTGGTTTCATGCCGGGTTACCGCGATATCAGCTACGCTATAACACAGCCAGTGTTGTATTTATTTATTTATTTATTTTTTTGAAGAAGAAGAATATATTTTACGATATTAAATAGGGGCGGCTCAAAGGGGAATGCCGCTGACACTCGAGACGTGATTTGTACCTTGCCCTGCGCTCGGTGAAACTGCAAAGAACCCAGATGATGAAAATTCCCCTAAGGTCTGGAGTTTAATTGGGAAAGGGCAGCGCCACGGGAATCACGGCCGCACACGCGTGGAAAAGCACGGATCCTCCAGAACAAGATTAGATCCAAATTTGACCCACCTGCCAATCACAGATTTTCAAAATTGACTGCAGGTTTCCATACCAGGCAGCGGTCAGGAGCTGAGCAGAAAAATTCACCATCATATCAAAGCACCGACCTGCCCTATAAGCACCAATAAACCCTGCGGTTCCTCTTACGATGGATGATGTTACGTACGGGGAGAGTTTTTCTACAAGTTATTATTTTCCGCGTACGTCGGAGGCCGGGCACGCGTCGATGCTTTGAGTTTGCTGGATTCATTACTTTCTGAACAAAAATGTCCGTGACCCCCCTGAGCGCTACAGCCCTGACTCAGGAAACGCCTTCATTTCACAACTGAATGTTTAGTTAATGAAAACACAGAAGGTTTTAATGTTTTATATACGTACATTACATAAGCGACAGAGGGAAGCACAGCTAAGCACGCACATACGCACGCTGACACGCTCATGGCGGCAAAGCGCAGGAGACAGAAGAGCTTGTCGAAAAGGCATCTAGCGCGTAGGCGACTGTGCATTTCTGCACGGTCACACAGGCCGTTTCCACCCCCCGTCAGAGCAGAGAAGTTTTGCTCGGGTCTCCGAGACCATTGCTGTGCTTTGACTGCGTGAAATTTTGCGAACCTCGGTCCTTTTGCGGGTTTCAGTCTGGGCCACGAGCGGTCGAACTGTAAGGATTCGGTTAGCACCCACTTCCATTTTTTTTTACAAAATTCTTTAGGAACAAAAAGCTATGTTCTGCCTGTTAGGCCTGCAAATTGGAAGAAAGGATGTTTTAAAAAAGGCATGGCATCAACTGTGGGGAAAGCCAACGTGTTTTCAAAAATATGTAAACGTTGATAGCGTGGATTTATCATGTTTGTGAAATTATTATTATTGTTATTATTAATAATAACAATAATAATAATGGCGTGAAGAACTCAACAAGAAAAGCTGGCGGCACGTACGCCAGCATTCTGCCCGATTTGTACCCATTGCAGTGTTTGTATTGCTGGGACCTCTCATACTTCAGTCAATGGACATATTGGCATATTTAACACTTTGGCAGGGCTCAGCTCAAGAGTTCTGCACTGAACTCAAAGAATCTGACATCTTCATCACTGATCACAGAAATCAAAGACGCCACGGCAACCTGAGCTCTGCGAGACTCATCTTTGCGTACAAAAACTGTAAAGGGAGATGGAAACAATCCCAACTTATTCATGCGAACCTAGACTCCACGAAAACTTAGCTTCACGAACGCGGTTTCCAGAGCTTCGGGAAAAGCCGTAACAAAGCGCCGGGTCGGTGTTTCTGAGGTGCCGAATTCAAATTTTGACTGAACTCCCTCAAGTCCACATACGAAAAGCGTTGCATGCTAATGACAGCTTTTGGCCTCCGAGCCAACGGACAGACTTTGTTTTTCATTCCGAGTTCGTTCCTCCTCCGCCGGTCCCACCGTCGACGCGGAGGCGAATGGAAGCACTACTTGGAGCAGTTTCACATAGCGTTACCAAAGCCCATTCTGGGCAAATCACTTGACTTTTAATGACAGAAGGTGACTCTAATCCTCTTGTATGAGAACGTTCCTCCTCTTTGCTGAGTTTGGAGATCGGGGTTGCTAAAAGGCTAGCCGCTGGTTTGTTTGCTACCGTTGGCCTTGAGCCTGTATTTACATATAGCACCTGGAATTGGTTTCCAGGGTTGCTCCTCCATATGGGAAGGCCTGCAGAACATTGGAGGCACCTGGAAGTGAGTTATGCCGAGAGATCTGTAGGTCCCCATGGAAACTCGGGACCTGAAATGCGTGTCTCGAGCTGGATAGATGCATATCAATCAGGGGGTCCTGGCAGTCTGCTGGGCTCTTCAAACATCAGGTGTGTGTCTGTATTTTTCTTTGTACTGGCACCTGAGGATATTTTGGACACGCTCCAAACTTCCCCTTCACCACGGAGAGAGGCCGAACGCTCGGCGCACGGCGCGGCTGCTACGCGCTAAAGGTGGTTCACCACATGCTTTTCCAATACATGCGAGCGCTCCTCATCGAAACACAGGAAAGAACATGTGACTCATCCGGCCGATCGCCCCACACCTGCTTTCTAACTGCTGCCGTTCCTTGTTCCTCCCACAGTGACCCCTTTCCAAGGAACTGGAATCTTTACTTTGCTGGAAGCTTGATGCATTTCCAAAACAGATTTCGAAACAATTTAATAGTTTAAAAAAAAAAAAAAAAAAAAAAAAAAAAAAGGGGCTTTTGCCGTGTTTCCAGAGAGGCATTTGCACCGAGGGGCAAAATGACCGCTTCAGTGTTTGGAGAATGCGAGTTGTTTCTTGTGCTTAACTTGATTTACGTTCTGCGATGTTTAAAAGGCCTTCCATTTATTATTTACTGCTGGGTAAACATGCACTTCATCAGAATCCTGTACACCCTCCATACAATCTATCAAAAAAATTGCCTACCATCCAAAGGGTGGACTTGAAATGTTGAACGGAGCTTCCCGGCCTACACTCCTCTCATTGTCAGAAAAGCATATTGGAGCGATCACTACATTTCCCCCTTTTCATCACATCTAATGGACACGGTTAATCAATAAATGTCACAAATCCATGATGTGTAGAAATCGGATTTCAGTGCCATCGGTGGCAGCCAAGATCCTAGGATGCAGCAGGCAGCGGTGGAAAAATAAAGAAGAAGCCCATCTGGCTGTAAACCGTCTGCATCTCGACACGCGAGGAGGAGCCGGTAGGGCGGGATCCGGGCCCTCGGAAGTGCCGTTCGATTCTTTTGCCGAACGTACAGCTCGGTACTCCCGAGTCTCCCGCCGCGAACAAAGCACGTTCGGGTCAGCGAACCCGTGGAGCCGCGGCCTCGGGTCCGAGCGACGCGAGGCGCGCTAGACGTGCACGGCGGCTCCGTGACTGCCGCGCACACGCAGCTGCTACGAGGGCAATGCGGTCAACCGTTTGACCTCTGGACGAGGCTTATCAAACACATTTGCGGTTGGCTGCAACCGTCTCCCCGAACACCGGTCGTTTCGAACAAATCGCAAGCACGGTCACGTCTGTAACGCCATCGATGTTCGATAATTATTCCGTAGGGAAAGGGAACTTTGCTGCGGTCCGGTTTCTCTTCCCTCCAAGCAGTTGGGACAGTTACTGGAGATTGTGAGGTCAGCTGAACAAGTGTGGAGTGAGTCCAAAAATCCAAATGAAACCAAGCAGATAAAGTCATAGTGTTGAAACGCACATGCTCTCGCTCTCTCTCTCTGACACATACACACGCGCGTGCGCACGTTGGAATGAAGAGATGACAAAAGGACAGCATCGCAAAAAAAGCAGAGAGAGAAAAGACGCAACAATAAAAGCTAATGCTGCAGAATTAGCACTAATCCATGGCGGAGGTGTGCATCTGTGTGTCAGAATGTGTTCTCCTGCCTTTGCCAAGGCAGATGTCCATGCAGTTCGGTGAACAATTGCAGATGTATTACAGAGCTTTGTTTGAATTGCCTATCAGAGAACGGGGCAGGAAAATACATCTGTTTTCAGTCAGGTCTCAGAACAAGTCAGGTTTGAGCCCAATTCCGTAAGCACGCTTTCGCTTCCCTCCCATCGCTCCGTACTCTGCAGAGAGCAACTTGTAACAGGATAGCAGGGTTGTGCTTCAAATTACCTGTTTGTTTTTACTTCATTTAGGATAATGGCTTCATCCCAAAAATTAAACGTAAGCCACAGTTACCGGTGAGGTGCTGTTCCGAACCCACCGCGGCGCGTGTCCCCTGCACGCTTCGGGTGGCCGGCCGTCCCAGCGCTTGCAAAGCCTGCACCGGTCGTGCGACTGCTGCCTCTACACTCCCAAGCAAGAAAAAAAGAGCTACGTCCGAACCGGGTTTTATCACCGTTTCCTTTACTCTTTAGGCAAAATGAGAAGGAAAAAAAACGATATCATGCGCGGGGGAAATCGGGAAGGCATGCTGATGCCAACCACAGGACGCACGAGGTGGAGGTAGGATGTGACCAAGCTCTGACCAACATTAACAAGGTCGGTCTTAAAACCGGGCAGCTTTTATTTTGCCCCTCGCAGTTACTGTACCAGAGGCCAAAGGATTCCCAACATGTGACTCACCATCGATGCAGCATTCCTGTGTTACACTACTTTCTCGCGCTCTCTTTTGGAGAATCTCACTGTGGGACATATTTTCAAGCTAATCCGTTTCCAAGAAAATCACAAAGAGCGGCAGAAAATTCCAGCGAATGGGAATAATTAATTCAATTCATGCAACAAAGATTCCTTGCATCGCTTCATTACGTTTGCCTGCGCGGAAGCCAGAACAACGGCGCAAAACGCACAACCGGCGCAAGAACCTGACATCGTAGACTGAAAACCATTTTGACTTTATCATTTGATCTGTTACAACAATTCACCTTATTAGCTGAATGACTAACCGAAGCAACTGGGAAAACTTGAGTCCAACACCAGGGAACTTCTCAAATGTAAAAACAGGAGTACAAAAAAAAAAAAAAAAAAAAAAAGTTAGCAGGAGGAGACGTTCATTTGACTCTCAAAGCGTTTTGGAAATAGTTGAAAAAACGAATAAGATATGAGAAACGGAATATCGATCTGATTTCAATAAATCGGAAAGTAGCAGGTACGCTAACAGGAAGTTGCACGGAAAGCTCCAAATCGGCTTTAAGAGGACATCCCAAAGGGTTTCCGTTTCCAGCAACCAAAAACTGTCCTGAAATACCGGCGAATTCGCATCGTCGAGAGGGGTGTTTGCGACGCGTACTCGTCCGCGGGCTTTCGGCCGCACCGCTGCCTCGCCGCGATTCTCGTGCCTGCGCGTTTCCGCAGCCTCGCGTGCACTCCGGGAAGCGGAACGCGCGACCGCAAACGCATCGGTGCGTCGATCCACCTTTGGCGTTCCAGCTGCCACGGTCAGAGCGCGAAAGGGCCATGTTAGCGTTAGATGTTCGCCTTCTTTCCTTTTAAATGCGCTTGCAAAGCACACGTTGCAACAGTTTCCCCAGCAAGAAACGGCCAACATACTACAATCCGCATTAATATTAAATCATCAATAACGTTTGTGAACAAAATTCCCCGAACGCGACACGTGCGTGATCGAGCGCAAAGCAACATCCTGCTCCGCTGCGCACGGCTTAAACCAACATGCACTCTTCGTGCAATAACTACCATCGTGGATGAACCCTTTTCACATTCGCTTCTATTACTTTGCTTTGTGGTGTAACTGCGGGAGCTTGAAGGGTAAAAGAAAAGCAACCCTGCTGGTCTTGCGGTGAAACATTAGCTATGGCCTCAGCTGCTCAGTTTGGCTTCAACAGCCCAGTGCACTTTTTACCGTTTTATGCAAACCGAGCATGGTTTTCTAGTTTGCGCCACAGCTGTGACGCAGTGCTTCACACTTGCAGTTAGGGTGAAGTACTTCAGCAGGCTTGCTTAGGAAGCTGGACGATCTTGGCATCGCAGAGCTGGAGTAAAAATTACTGGCCACACACCGGGGTGCTGACTATGGCGATTACCAGTAAGGATTTAAATATGAGTCAGGAAATGAAGGTTACACGTGGTTCATGTTTTGCGAAGCGCACAAGGTTAAAATCTCACAGCCTCGAAGAGACTGCCTTCCGCCTCTTAAGGGGGCGCTTATCCCAAGGCTCGGCCGGGGAACGATAAATGCGCACATCACCGCGGCGCTGACCCGGGACCCGCACAACGTCTCATCTGTGTCAAATTCTTATCGCGGAAGCGTTCCGATTCGGGCTCTTCTCGGCGAAAGTCAGAAAATCTTCCGAGCGGAATGCCAGAGCACTGATGCTCTTCGGTTCTCAGCGAGCGTGCTCCCACGGGCGGCGTTTTTTCCATTTGGGAACTCTGTGTGAAGGGAGAGGCACGCTGGCTCCTTCTGCGCCTACAACACAAACCTCAGTCCCTCTTCTGGGAGGCCTTCGCCTTTGTTTCCCGCACAGGCCGTCGCTTGCCTAAGCTCCAAATCTCCACAATGATAAATAACTTTCTCCCTTCGCGGCAGGACCGATAACTCAGCTGATAAGGTCCTACGCATGTAAACCTGATTATTTAAAAGCATCAATAATCGCCCCCATATGTATTAATAACAGCAAAGAGAAAATGATCTTTGACTCAAAATTCCTGGCAAATTTGAGTGGTTTATCATTTATGCTCCACCAAAAATGTGTTTTCAGTTTTAGTGGACAAAGGGGGGACAATTTTAAGAAAGAAAAAAAAAAAATGTATGAAAAACAATGAACTGCTCAAAGTAGTATGTACTGATTTAAAAGTACATACAACACTGTACTTTCATATATTGTAGGTACTTGGTTTTTTGTGCCGCAAAGTAGATGGTAAAATTTTAAAAAATAATACTTTTAATAAAAAGTAAACCACAGACAAATTTCGAAAAACCGAGCAAATAACATTTGGTTCAGCAACAAGAGCTTATGGACTGCATCTTGCCATCAAATTGTATAAACAAGCGCATATTCAAAAGAAGACGTACAAAAGCACAGACACGGTTATGGTTTCTTATCATTCGGGAGACGTGTTTTATGAGTGGAAACGGACATACAACAACACCGTCTTGCTCCCTTTTTTTCAGAACAGGACGCACCCAGCTTTTTATTTCGTCTGTGTCTTTCAACTACTAAGACAGTACCAACATTTCTCGTGGCTTGACTGGCCTTGGTTTTGGTTTAACTGTGCCAGAGGTCAAATCAAAGCTTTTTGGCACGTCACTCTCACACTTACAAAAATATGTGGGCCCTTTCATACAACGGGGTCTGACGGTGACTCTCCGAGTTCAGTACAATTTTTTGAAAATGCCCAGCATGACAATTCAATTACAGCACTTAAGCTGTTCGAGGCCCATTTCCAACCCTCCGACAGTCTGGGAAAGTGGCTCATTTAGAACCCCCCCACCCCACCCCCGGTTCTCAAAACACAAATATCAATGAAACATGGACTCAAGCAAAGAAAACCGTAATACAGCTGCCACAAACTCACCAATCGTAACTGAAAAAAAACATTAAAATGAATGCACGATTGAAGTAGGTGAGACATTCTATGTTTTACGTTTTATCACAATAAATCATTGTATTATAACCATACTAGCAAATGATTCTCCAAGGATTCTCTAAAGATGTTTGGGGGGGAGGAATAACTTAGCAAAGGAAAGATTTCAAAAGGTACCCATCAAACGCATTTGGGGAAGAAAAACTAACATTTTTCTGCAAAGACAGCAAGCGTGTGTCAATTACAGTCCTATGATGGCGCTGGGAGGAAGGATTTCACTGTTTGGCAGGAGTCCGATGCAGCAGCAGGAGTCCAAGAGCCTCACAGGGCAGAACGGTCAATACTGTCGTGGCAGCTAGGATCTTTATAAACTTTTATACTGTGTTCTTTCAATCTTTGCCATAATTTTTATGCTTTTGTTTTGATGTTATTTTCCAAAACTCGTAACAGGTTAGAAAAATCCAGCATGGGCCTCTCACAGAATTTCTTTTCAAAAATCCAGTTATTTCCATGTGGAAACTGCAGGCTGCTTTAAGAATAACAATTTCAAGTGTTTTCAGTTTTGAATTATAAATACTGTAAAAGTCTTTAGAATGTTGGCGACTTAGGCCAACAGCAACCTGAGAGAAACCATCTTGCCAAATATATGGCGTGTGAGAGCGGGTCCAAAGAGAAAGACCTCACGACAATTCAGACATAACTGCAGCAGCTTCGAGTATCTTGGGAAACGTGCGAGAAATGTTACTGCACACGCATGTGGCTGCATCTGGCACGTGGGGACCCGGGGCAGTAGGGCGACGGTAGTTGAGGCCGTCGCGCGTTGCGTCGCTCCAGGCCCGGCTGACTAATGCGCGACTGACAAGTGGCACGCCGGCGCTGAGGTTTAGTTGGCAAGAATACAAGGATGTGTGACTCTACTCTCTTTTGCTCGAATAAACGCAACGCAACGGACGGTGAGATTAATCGAGAAGGACTGGCAATTTTTGTTTCCATTTGATACCACGGCTGCGAGCGTTCTTTCAGACGGCGTGCTGTCCGCGTGGCAGTGCCCTGTGAATCACCCGCTGCGATCAGCTTTGTTACCAACGACACGCAGCAAAACAAATCCTGACGTTCTGGGTGGAAAATGGGTCAGGATGATGTCAGCGAAACCCGTACCTTTGCAGGAAGAAAAGAGAGCGAGAGAGAGAGCGAGAGAGAGGGGGGCAATCGGCAGCGGGCACGTCACATCTCACAGGTTAGGGACTGAAAGTCGCTTTCCAGGTTTGGAGCTGAGCCACCGCAGGACAGCCTTGAACTGCGGGCTTCCAGAGCGGTGCTTCCTGCTGGTATCCCTGCTTGGCAAGAACGGGGCTGCAGGAAGCCCTCGCAGGGTTGCGCCGCTCGCCCTGGGACAGATCATCCCACAATTAGCAGTTCATAAAATGGCTGCACGCAGAGCTTTTTGAAGGAGAAGGCGTTTGGGGCTTCCCTTCACGCCCCGATGCCCTTTCCCACTTTTTGCGCGCCTTCGTGAGCTCCTCACATCTGACTTTGTGTCCTCGAAAAACACATCCTTCTGCTTGCTTCTGTCATATCCCAGAGCTCTTTCTTGGCAGGAGGGGGCTCCTGGCAGCAGCCCAGGTCTGAGCAGCACTCTGGTTTGACGCTGAACTTACACAGCGGATTGCGGGCCTTGTGAACAGACACAGCCTCCATGTTTTAATGATGTGACAGCTATCAAAGGCACACAGAGCGAGTCCTCACAATGTTTGGAAAATGTTTAAAACATTTCAGGCAAAGCGCAAGAACCAACAGGCCAAAAATTACAAGCCCTCAGATAAAAAATGAGGACACAAAGTACGCAGCAGCTGTGGAATAATACCAAGCCTGGGTTTATTCTACAGCAACCGGCCGAGAGTGACCGGCTACTATCGTGCATTGAGAGAATAAAACAGGCAGAACGCAACACCAAAAAAAAAAACAAAAAAAAAAAAAAAACTTTAAACTGCACTTTGCGTCCATTCATGCCCATATGTTAAACTAGAGTAAAACATGAATTACACACTAAATTTCGAACCTGGAAAGCAGTGCTACTTCTGTTGTCTGGTTGCTGGTTGTCGGGCGGCTCATATTCTTTCTGCTACTACAGAATTATAGACCACATTCAGTCAGCACCAAGGAACACACTAGAGAACACTTCAGGATAAATAAGGAATTCGCCCTCTGCGCGATCGTCTCGAAAAAAGAGAGTCAAGCTTGGAAAAGTTGAAAGAGAACAAAGCAGGGAACTAGCATCCAGGTGAATGAATTCAATCGCCGTGGCAATGGACGCACGCTCTTCTGAACCCTAAAGGCACGAAGATGACAAAACATTCTGGAGGACCTCCACACAGAGGACAACAGTAAACTGATCCGACAACATTTTCTTTCAATAATATGAGAAATGCATGCGCTATTACTATCATCATGACTCAGAATGACTTGGTTTCATTACAGGGCAAAAATCTACCCGCAAATTATTAATCTCTCAACAGTCTTGAAACCGTTTCCAGATAAGCGTTTCCAAATAGCTGGTTTCACTGCCATATCCCTCACCTTTCTTGCCATGCGCCATTTTCATTCTCATAAACATTTGCAACCGAACCAGTATAATGAAAACCGAGCGATGCTGGACAATGACTGAACTGCTGCACTTTCCACATCTATTACAACAACTCTACAATTGAAGCAACAAGTGTGTTTCCCCCTTTTTCCAGGCTAAGGGTAATGAGATATGTGGCTAAAACAAACAAACATTAAAAAGGGGGAAAAGCAGGTGCGATACAAAAGTTCCCCTATAAAATCAGCAGTGGGGGGCGGGCACCGGCACCTCCAGGGTAGACCAGCCGCTTTAGAAACAACATGACCTCATTCGAAGGAACCGACTTACCAGACTCATTTACCACGCTGATGCCCTTACAAACACGGTAACAGGGTGGTTTTCATTATTCCAGTGGACAACATGCTCGCAAAGCCATTATCTTATTACAAAACAAAGGCAGCTGCACTTCTCTGCAAGAGATGAAAATTAAATCAATGATATCATTAAAAATGCTTCCTTCCAGATTTTTCTGTTTTTTTTCTTTCCTCATTTTCAACACCAGGGGATTAAGAGAGACATTTGCTGGGGCTCAGTGTGCAACCGCAGGCCAGAGGGAAATAAATGCAGACGAGTGTGATGCTGACCCATCGGCAGTCTTCTTCCAAAGCGCCGGTGTGGAGAAGCACGGCCAGCGGCTTCACCAGAACGGAACATCAGACTCCTCCGCGGGACTGGGGGGGGGGGGGTCTCTGGTCTCTTGAGCGCTGGAAAACCAAGCTAATGACTATTCTTCCCCTGCTGCGCTGGGGGCCAAGAGGAAACACTAAGTGAGACTAAGGAGAAGCTTTTCTCCCCAATTGTGTTATATCTAGGTATGCCGCTCCCAATTCCTAACAACTACTGAAAAGATTAGGCAGCGCATCACAAACCTCTTGATGTCGGAAGACATGCACAGACAAAGTTTCAGAGCATGAGCAATGCCCATCTTTTTGTTTTCAGTCAGTATGAACATCTGCTTTCTAAATAACTGTGGGAAAAAAGTGTGAAAACTGGTAACTTTGGTGGACAGCAGACCACCCTGTGCATTTTGCAGCACTTACCATTCTGCATGCTAACTCTCATGTCAGTTATCTGCCAGTAAAATAAAACAAATTAGTTAAGAGCATGTTAAACAGTACAAGGAAAAGAATTCCTTTTTTTTTTTAGTGTCGTGTTTTCTTTACAGATGGCCAGTACTTCAAGTTCATCGCATTAATGCTGTCATTTTGTTTCATTTGGATGTCGAAACAGTGCAGGGGCAGCCTAGTCCCATGCACCTCCATCTGCAGCGTTCTCTCTCTCTCACACACACACACACACACACACACACACACACACACACACACACACACACACACACTCCCAACATGAGCTCAGTAACAGTCACACAAAGAAAAGGATGGGGTCAGGAGCTGCCAAGATCACCATCATCAGTGAGGGTGGTGCTCTCCACTAGGGTCTCGCTGTGGTACAGTGTGGTCCGGACCACCAAGCACACCCCTCCCAAGGCGAGGGGGTTAATCCGGAGCCTGGGATGGAGAGCTCCTTCTGTGGACCACTATGTCCAGTAGTTTATCTGCTAAAAAAAAAAAAAAAATAACAGGCTAATTTATGACATGGCATGTTTAACTTTTTGGTCACCCATATTTTGCTGAGTACAAAAAAGTTGTGCCTTCGGGACGTACTGTTATGAGCTAAAACGCAACAGGCGACCTGCGCCCGACAGAGCTGCAGTGCTTTTATTGCGGCCTGCCAACGTAAGGCCACGCGCGGGCTGCAGGCGTCGCTGTCCAGAGGCTCCTTCGGCTGCACCACTTTCTCAGCAACAAAGTTGAGGGAAATCTCACGCAGTGTCACAGACCGCACTACTTGACACTTACCAGACCCACTTAAACTCACAGCGCCACCATGTGGACCACTGGGATTACGCGCTATCGGTGGTCCTCATTTCAAGAAAGCTGCAGTGTACAAGTGAGCTTTTTCTAACCCATTTAACAGAAAAATTATCATCAGTTCATGAGGAAATGGAAGAAGGTTAACAGAATCCCTGGGGAAACACAGTCCACTGTCCCATATCCAGTTGAAAAGCTTTGCTGATTTATTATAAAAGTGAAGAATCTGCAAATGAACAGTATTAACAGCTCTCGCTACCTGCTGTCAAGGGAGCTTCAGCAAAGAGCAAGATGGTCTGAACCAAAGTCAGCATTCAGGTGAAAAACACTTTGCCGGTTAATTCTGGACAGTCTTGGGTTGCTGTCGGGTTACAGAGGTATGAGGTACTGCTGTGGAAAGTAGAGAATGGAAAACAAGTAGCTATGGGAAAAAAAGGGATTGAATGAAGCCAGTGATCCAGCGATCGAGATCATTATAAGCATGAAAATGTCAATCCATCATTATAAATACAGCTAGGAATATCCGTGCGTACGTGCCAACTTTCCTCTGACGAAAACTACGCAAATGGAAAGAGCCACTTTTTTCACGTAATGCAGCAAAGCTGGGCAGCTATCAAAGTTTTCACCAAACTGCCTACTGTATGAACATGCAGCGGCCTAACTTGCAAGCTATCATTTTTGGAGCTGACAGAAAGTTACCTTTCTAACACGCTTCCAAAATGATCACACCCTTGGGAGTGGGTACAGAGGCACACTCTCTTGCCAGATACCCTTAGCAATGTAAAACAAACAGCTTGATGCATACGGTTTATTCTCGACTATGACAAGATTGTAAAAAAAAAGAAAAAAGAAACAGATACGTATACATCCCACCCCTCCGCAACACTTCCGTTCTCACGACTGCACCAAAGGCATGGTTTCTTCAGACAGCCCTGCCATGTGGTTTACATTTCAACACTTGGAAAAGCATCCTGAGGCACAATTCAACTCCACAACGGTGAACTAGAAATGCAAATAAAGAAACAGACAGATGCATAAAGAGAGATTTGAAAATGGACACCTGTCTGCAAAATATTACGCCACCCTGACTATCCTTTTTGTCCCCCCCAAAATTGAGCTTGTACTCATCCTCTCCAGAGCCACTGGAACCTCTGGTCCCCATGATGCTGCCTTGTAGCCACCTAGATGCAATGGAGCATCTAGGAGAACCTAGCACCCGACACTGGGACAGGGGCTACTGCCTGGCTTAGCCAAGTCACATTTCACCCCAAGCGGAGAGAAGACTCAAAAAGCATCCAAATCAAACCAAAGCAGCACATCAAGCACAAGTTTTAACTATTGTGAACACAACGGGTGAGTAAATATACTATAAAAGGAGGGACGTGCGTGAGCGATATCGTACGTTTAACTGCATTTTCTGTGCGCAGTTGTTCAGCTGGGATACTCACTTGTACCATGTTTTCGCCTTGTGGATCACGTTCTGTCATATACACAATAGAAGTGACAAGCGGCAGCTGACCATGTGACACAAACCCTTTCCCTGCCAACGTGGCACCCCTGTACAAGTGACGCAGTTCTTTTTGTGTTTTTGTCATGCATTTTAAAGGCATTTTCCACATTTGCCTTGTGCAGCTTTAATTTTACAAACTGGTTCAATACTTAAGATTCAAAAACACCAGAGATATTGAATACAACAGAAAACAGAGGGCAAACTGGGAAAACAAACAATGCCAAATGGTTGTTTATGTCAGTTACATCTTAAAAAGTCATCAGGATTTGAGGCAGCAGGCAGAAGAGGTTGGCGTCGGCGCTCCGCACCGAAAGGACCCTGGTTCGAATCTTGCTCTGAACACGGTAATTTACTCTGGACTACTCCGGTAAAAATGACTTCCATAAAGCAGACTTTACTGGACTCTTGGAGAGTAAATGACGGCAGCTGCGCGAGTTGGTAAATAAGTAGCTCAGTAAACAACCCTCACGCTGTGAAATACTTTGGAGAAAGGCATCGGCGATGAACACCATGTCACGTATCGATGTGAAAGCGTTTTTTCATAGAATTTGACCAGACCGTGTCCGACTTCGACACTTCCGTGTTTAGAGTCGCTTCGGAAAAGTTTGCAAGACGTGAAATAAGCCACTCGAAACACGTAGAGAACACAGTTTCTGGCCTGTTTGTGTTTTTTTTTTGTTTTGTTTCGTTTTATTGCAAGATCGGCGGTGGAAGGTGGCCTGGTTGCGCTCCTTTTATAGTGACAGCACGCGAGTGAAACCATATGCTTCTACGCGTTTACCAGCGGGCATTCTGAGCTGCTCTCATTTGAAGCTCGCACCTGTTTGTTAGCATGCCGTCTCTCCCGCTGACAACGGCTCCTGGTGCTTTAACACCTTCTGTGATTTCTGCAAAGGGCCAAGCGTGCGGTTTTCGTAGCTATGCCCCCCTCCCGCCCCCAGAATGTTGCTGGCCGCTCACATCGTCCGCTGCATGTGCAGACTGCACTCCCCCCACCCTAGGGGTGGAACGGAGGCAAGAATACCCCTTGCCAACAGTGCCCACAAACTTGAGATTATGACATTCGCCCTCTGCTGAGCTCCGTAACGTTCCCGGGGGCGACCGTAAACCATCGTGTGCCGAGGCTGCAATAAATTAATATGTTTGCGAGGAGGGGGTTTCTGGGAGGCGGGGTGGCCGCAACCTAATAATAGCAAGTTGTTGTGGAAAATACTCCATCACTGCGATATTTCATGAGAGCCATGTTTCAGTCTTGCACCTGTCTTCTGAAAAAGTAAACAATACATTTTTCCATCCCACGTTCCACTTTACTACCCTGACTCACTGCTTCGCCCAGTGCTCCTCCGCCAATGCCGCACTCCTCCTCGGGCCTTTATAGAGCCAGCTGGGATGTGTACGGCGAAAACGCCATCTGCCCTGAGATCTGGGTACAGTTTTGCCTGGTAAACAGACTGCATTTTGCCAAACATGGCTTTTGATTAAGTCAAACAAATATATAAGTACAAAGAGAATGCGTACATACGGACAAAAATCAGACGTCGGTTTTCGCAATGTTGAGCAACTGGAATTTTGTTTTTTGGCTCTGCTACCCTACTACCCTCTTCCTGTGCTATGATTATCATTCCTGCTTCATGGTGGGTTCATCTATTTTTGGAATAATCAAGCATATCATATATTTCATCTAAAATTACTCACAGCCTCTGTAACTCATTTATACGGCTTGTATTTCAAAAGGGGGGCAGAGACTCATTCAGAAACAATGCTCGCAGATCTTGGAGCAACATGGTTAACAGTCCAGCCGCCCCAAACCGAGGCGTCGCTTATGTTCTACGGCCAGGTATCTGACGTGCATTTCTGGCCGACAGGAGCCCGGCGACAAACGCCCGAGTCTCGGCGTCCACGCGGCAGTACGGCGAATGCGACACTGTACCGTACCACACTACCGAAGCGGCTGCGGAGGATGTGCTGCCGCATCAAGCCTTAAGGCCACGCGCCGCACATCTCACTTTAGAAAGGCGAACATATATGGTGACGGCTCTGATTCGTGGCCCTTCGAGGTGTCGAAAGACGCCAACGCCGCATTCGATGAATGAAAAGGCCATAATTTAACGGCAAACGTTTCTGTCGACCTGCTTTCTGTCATGTGAAGAAACCGTATCGTGTTTTAATTATTTTGTTTTTTTAAATACACCAAGGGGGAGCTTTTGAACCTGTTTGAAAACATCTGGTGGCCAAAGGCACCAATTACAAAATAGTCTGGCATGCACGCAGTATTTTCAGTGGCCAAGTGCAGCAAGCTGGAAGGGATTCAGTGGCTCGATTTAAAAGTTGCTCAAAATTAAGTTAAATCAACTGAAAATGATGCAAACTCTTCTGAAACTTAGCTCACCGGTAAGAATTAAACACAGGCAAAGTGAAGAGCCGCAGAGGCAGTTTCTGCTGCGATACAGTACGGCAACCTTAGACGGCTCGTCTTTCGGTCTCACTTTTGCGCCATATCAGATACTTTTGTCCAAAGAGACCGATACCGCTTACAAGCGCCAGTCTAATTGAATTCGGTAACTCCGGCAAAGATTCGACTCCCGGGCTTCCTGGGATGCGAACCGGCGGCTCCTCTTTCACAGAACCACCTCCTGAAATCCCAAAATTATTACGTGCATCCCCCCTTCACGCCAAAGCGGTTACCATCCCACCCCGGGCCTAAGAAAGCTGTTTGGTAGCCCCGAGTACTCACCGATGTGAATCCCCCTCACGGTCGCCCTGTACGTGCTCGTGTGCGCCCAGCATGGCGACCGTTTAGTGCGTGCAGGCAAGCAGGTGCCTCCGGCACGATGAGACGCGGGAGCGCAGGTAGGATGCGATCGAATGCCACGCAGCACGTCTGCCCCCAAGCCTGTGCTAATTTACGGGGCTGTAAAAACTTGTCGCGCCACCACTGCAGCTTTGATAAATCCGAGTACATTCGCAATAATGGCCCGTAATAGCTGGCACCCCTGCGGGAAGGATCGGCGCTTGGGTTTACGAGAGACTCGCAGGGAACGCACGTAATGAGTAATGAGTTTTCGGTGAACGTAGGCGAAAAACAGAAAGCCGTGGACACGATGCCTCGGAGTTGACGGACAGATGTGCTAGTTGTTGCTGGGATCATTGCTTCATTCCACAGACAAGTTATGCAGTGCCTGTGGCTTGTCAAGACCTTAACTACTGTCAGATAAGGAGAGGAATGGCGCACGTACGCAGTCCCACAGAGATTTAGGTGCCTGGCAGAACATTTTTTTCAAAGCAATTCACGCAGCGTAAAAATGTTAACGTTGCAGCTGACATTACAGTTTCATACACCAAAATGATATTTCAACAAGCACCTTGCTCAAAATTTCTTGGTCTTAAAATCGGCAATGCACTGGCTACACTTCACCTGCTGCTCCAAAAGTAATGAGGATGTTGCTGAAAAGAAACGGCAGATTTAATTTCCAGTCCACCTTCTCCCGATGACAATAAGCGGGATGAATATCATGCCGGTCACAATAAAACAGTGCTCAGATTGGGGCAAAAAGCTGGCCAAAAACTTCCGCGGGTAAGAAAGAAGACCCATCAAACCTGAGCACAAACCCTGACTAAGGGAAATGATACCCTGACTAAAAATACTGTCCGTGAAATATCTCGAATAAATACAAACTGCATGAACAACATTTCTCGCGCAGCAGCATTTTACAGGAAACACTACAGACGGTTAACCTTTTCAGCCGGTTTATTGGGCCCTAACAAAAGAGTTACGGAGGGAAGAGACAGATTAAGCAATAGACAGAGGCAAATACCAGTGCTGAAACCTGACCAGTTTCACAGAATCACTTAAATACATGAGCTACCAGCACAACCAGTTACTCTCCAGAAAAGCACGATTATGCCCAAAAATACGCGGCGATGTTAAACACAGTACCCGTCCCAAACTAAACTGACCAACACTCAAAAAACCTAAATGCTTTCCCTGTCAAGAACACAAGCAGCACATACAAATGGTGGCAAAAAGGCCCTCCAAAGTAGCAGCGATACTCCAGTCACAAGACTGGGACCGTTGCTTTTTTTCATCATTTTATCATTCCTCTTTTTTTAGACTGAAATCATACTGCGAAAGTAAGCCCACAAAAGCAGTTACGGTCCATTTGGGTTTTCTCCAACTCCCTGAAAATCTCCGGGTCTGATTATGCAGTGACTTAATGTCCCCCAACTGCCCAGGATTTGATGGATATTAGCTTCCCACTTATTTATCTAACATTAAATAAGAACTCAGCATTCTGAACTTGGACAGTATAAAATAACGCTGTGCCAAATCATGTTCTGGTGACACACTTTGTCATGCCTCCAAGTGTCCCAAAGTGTCTCAGAATTTCTTTTGTGCTAGAAAGGTTTAGATAAGCTTTGTGGAATTAAAAAAAAAAAAAAAAAAAAAAAAGCATAAAGGCCACACGCCACATGGAGTGGACAACTTCTGCGGAATCACCAGAAAGGCATCCCTATGGCAACAGACAGCCATGTAAACAACAATCTCAATTATATCTTTTACTCATTTCATTAAGTCAGTCTTGGCAGCTTTTTTGGAGTTGCCCCACGGTAATGTTGGCTCATGTCAAAATGGAGCATAAATTGGTTTCCCTTCATTTCGTTCTCCCAATAACAGTAGGAACTGATGACTTTAAGTGCTTTCAAGTGCAGAATTAGCTGCAGCAAGCTCTGCGCACAATGTCACGGGGGAGAAGCAATATGCGCCATGACAGCAGGTCTAGTTAAGAGCAGCAGCTCTTGCGTTTCCTTAGCATTTTTTTGCAGAAGTGACAAAGGCGCTCACAGTAGCACCCTGTCCTAGCTTACGAGGGCTTTGCTGGGGGGTGAGGGTGGGGGGCTCCTGAACTGTGGTTTGCTCTGGCACGTCGGAGCTCAGAGCACACAGAAAAGGCATTTCCGTGTCCGACCGCAAACCCATAGAACGCAGCAGCGTGACGGTTAAGGGCAGAGCAATGCCAGGCCGTCTCCAGCAGCTGGGGGCCAGGCTCACCTTTCAGGCGTGTGGGGTGTCAAGAGGAGTCATCATCATAAGCTGGCGATGACAGCAGATCTTGTTACGACACAAAGAATAGTGGGGGGGGGGGGGGGGACCTGTTTTCCTCACACTTTGATAAAGAGCTGCCTGTCGGGTTCTCAAAGGCCTGAATCACTCATGGCTCCCATTTGGTTTTAATGCATTAACTATCGGTAGGTTTCACTGGTGTGGGCAGGAGGGCATATAGTAGTGGTCAGTCTTCCTTATTAGACAACTCTTCCATTATTGCCAGGTGATTCCAAATGACAAAGGCACGCTCGAAATGAGTCTGTACGTTGTGCAAAATAAATGTACGGGCATTCAAATCTAGACGACTATGTATTGACATCTACTACAGTTTGGGTGCTTCAATCGACCAACACCGTTAGCAGATTTAAACACGTGTTGAAAGGATCACTTTTTCATTTTCGGGTTTCAACTTGTTCATTTGAAACTAAGTTGCCTTTAGCGCGTGACTGACTAGCTGTGGGTAACCATCGTGCAGTTGACCGGTACCCTCTCCGGGTTGTACCGGGCCTTCCGCATTACACTTCCTAGGACTGGACCACCATAGCCCTGTGCTGCCACAGGCAGTTTCTTAAAATTAATGAACGGATGGACAGACAAAGGAGACGTCACATGCGTGACGATAGTGACACTGTACGAGAGACCGATGGCCTCCAACCCTCAAGCCAGGGTATAAATCCCATCCTGCTCGGCAGTTCTTGGGACTTCACACACATCACAGCAAAGTCACAGATATGGAAGAGATTAGATGGACGTTTTTCACTAAATGCGTCTTATGCAGATCTCAAGCCTGCAAACAAACCGCGTGCTGACGTATAGGGCAAAGCAGCTCCTTCGCGGGCCATAATGGATTCAGGCTGCGGCCTCGGTCAGTTCCCTCTCGTGGGAGAGCTTATTGCCTCGTAAACTGTGTGAAGTGTATGTTAATGCTTTGACTCTACTTTATACAGTATATAAAGTCCCCCTGCTTTACTCTGACTGGTCACTAATTTATCACACTTTTCCTCGAGTTGTGTGACATTAAAAATCTTCACATCAACTTTCTATGCACCATTAGCATTATGTGTAGTACTTTTAGGAAGCATTTAGATCAACTACCTGCAAGTATCTGAAGGAAGTGATTCATCTCCAATAGAGCCACATGGCAGCTGTACTTCGTCATTTTAAAACCTTTATTTTTTACATGCAAATTTTACCATCAGTTTATACTGATGTTCAAAAGAATATATTTGGCCAATGTGGAAAAATGCAAGGAGGTTTTTGTGATGATACTGCAAAACGTTGAAACATTAAATACCTGACCTTTAACATTTGGTGCTAAACCACTGAGGGCACAAGACTTACTGTAGTGCTTAAGCATTCGGGACTGTCGTTACCCAAACTTCCCAAACACGGAGCTAACATATAAACTTCACAGAAACCGAGCCGGATACAAACCCATATCCAGACACACAGCCCCGCAGTTGAAGGGCACCAGTGCCACTCGCTATGCCACCGCGACACCCCGTCGAAACATTAGCGCTTCAAACAGAAGTGTTACCAACTGCCACGGCGTGAGCACTGGTTCAAACAAGACAATAGTTCAAGTACACTTATGTATGGAGCAGAAGCATTTCAAAACCAGTGAATCAGGAGCCTAGTAAAGACGAATATCTGAGATAAGCCGAAAGCAGAGAGCGCCGCTTCTGTCGGGAAAAAAAGCCCATTTCACAGCGGAGCAGACGGGACTCAGACAGAAGGGGAAGATAACACGCCGCTCACTTCTGTAGTTCAGCAATGACCCTCACCCACACGGGCTTCGAGCGAGGGGGAAATTTGCTCCCACACTTGATGATGCCAAGCGATAAGTATTGGAAAATTGCTGCTGTTAGCAGTAGCTCACAGTGATTTGCTGCTTGCTTTAGGGAAGGAACAACAGTGCAAAAATGTCTGCCGCTGGTGTGAACTTGGACCCAGCTCAAAATATCCCCAGCGGTTCATTTTTCAAAGAAATAAACAAGCGCCTGTTGGTTGCCTTTATCGGTCTCGGCTTGGTTGGAGGACAACCAAAGTCTACAAATACAGTCTGCTGGTTTTCAAAGTGCGTTGGCTAATGGGCACGGCTCGCTTGCAGGAAGGAAGGCGACCCGATAAAGAATTGTGTGTCAGTTGCTGATGGGCATCAAACCTTACCAATTCGATCGCCTTCTGATAAAATTTCCTCTGCGCCGCTAAACAATCGTGCTGCTAAAGCTGCATGCAGTTTCCCAAAATAGAAACAGCTTAGCAAATTCTCACAAGAATAAGATAAACTTTGTCCAGGTTTGCCATCAAATGTGTGAGTTGCTGTTTGTTTAATCTTAAAGGCCTTACAGTAGTGTGTGTGCCCACATCCCTACTGGCCCAGAGCACTTCATTTGTCACAAGATTATGGATAAATATTGCAAATAAACGCTCACTTTGCACCGAGCGTGATGTTTCCAGCATCTGTGCAGCCCTCTGGAGCACCGGCGTGAAGTGGTGCTGGGCCACTGAGCCTAACCTGCATCTCGCACTATTAGTAGACAGAACCACACAGTGTGGGAAGGATGCTGCCCTTCTGCAAGATGGCATGAAACAGAAAGGAAGCTCGAGTGCGACAGCGTACTGTACCACAGGCAACTTTGTTCGTGAATTTCCAATGACCAGTAACACCGGAAAGCAGGTCTTCAACAGGTGCGAGTGAGAAAAAGTTCGCAAAAGTATGCCATGCATGGGGTCACTGGTACATTTATTAAAATGAGTGCATTTTTGGATACATAATATACGCAGCTGCTAACTTTAACCCGTGAATTTACACGCGGTTTAATGTCCGGAGACAGCCTGTAGGCATAGCATTAAAAAAATAATCATTACAATTGCCTTGTTACCTTGCACGAGCCTAGCCTGGAAAATGGCAAACAGCTAAATGCGAAATGTTAAATGTTTTTAAAAGTACGCAAAGTAACTGAAAATGTTGCGTTGGGATCCTATTACCACCAGCCACATTTCAGTGAAGAATTCTGACAAATTGTGGGAATCGTGGGAAAAGGCACCAAATGTTAAAATTTAATGCACGCAAATAGGTTGCCTATATTGAAGGCAGGCCTTAAAGTAGAGAGGAAATTTTGCCTGTTGAAATATTACCTAAACAGACATCTATTCAAATAAAACGCAAACTAAACGTGCAAAGCGCAGATAAGCACAGGTACAAATCAGGTCTATTGGTAGCGGCTTGTATCGCATTGTTCAAGTTCTCTGCCGGAGGAATATCTGACACTCGTAGGAGAAACACGCCATGACTGACAGCAGCTCATATCGAAACTTGTCCACCTGGGCGCTCGGGGAATGTTGCGCTAGCAGTCGGTTGAAACTTAACCGAACCGATGAAATATATTGACTAATCCCTCACCACATTTCAACACCAGTCAATGTTTAGTAGTTACGCGCTACTGAAAGTGTCATTCGATTGACCAAAACAAACTGTGAGGGTAAAAGCAATGTCAGAATGGCCAGAACTTTCCCTGGACCCATTCATACAACTCCTCGCAATGGCAACGGTCACACAAAACTTTTGCAACCGAGACTATCTTGACCATCGTCTCCGTTCGGGGCGTTTATGGTCTCGGGCCTCCAGGGACGGTAAAGAGTGTCTGCGGGGCAGTGAGAGGGAGGACGTGGGGACAGAAGGTGAGGCCATAGGAAGGAAGTGTGGGGAACAGCAGGGGATGAGAGATGCCCCGTAGGACTCTGACAGGAACGCTCTCCACAAGCTGTTGACAAAAGAGGAAGAGCATGAAGGCAGTGACAGTGAACTGCCCCCTAAACACACACATACACACGGTCAAATACCCAGAGAAAACATGGCCTGTAGCTGCCTGAGCCCTTGACAGTCTAGAACAAACAATGAAGCCAACCAAAGCCGTTCAATTTGAGACAAATTTGAAAATAGCGTCGAGCACATTTTGAGCGTAAACATGTTTTTAAGATTTTCGATAGCAAGCGGATGTGATTTAAATGCTCCGGTTACCTTCAAGTTGCTTTTTTCTCCGTCATTATCGGCACAAACCGTGCCGCTTGGTCTGCCTGTTACACAAGCGCTGCGGACAGCTCAAGCGTAGCGCACTTGTGTGTGTTGGCCTTCAAAACAGATAGAAAACAGCGTGTCAGCTGACAAAACAATCACTACAGTTAATATGGTAACAACTTACAGTACACACAGCTGCCATTAGACAGGACGGGAAAATAGAAGAAAGTTAAAGTAATGGGCTGCTCTTCAAATGTTTGGCTTAGCCACAATAGTTGTTAGCACTGTCCCCGAAAGGCATCCTATTTGCATGCAATTTTCAATGTGGGAACAATTTTACATCCAATTGGCCTTGTCTTGGTAGAATGTGCCACCGATTTCCTTCTGCTCTGCCTGTTGCTGCGCAGCGTTTGTCTGTAGGCCTCGCCGGGGTCACTCGAGGGACACCGGGGAAGCGTCGCCGCGCTGTGCGGAAGACGTGGACGCGTCAAGGCTAGGACACGCCAGGTATCCTGTGCGCTCAGAGTGCACCGACAGGTCTTCTGACCTTCAAATCCAGTACTTTTTCGTACGCTCTTACACTGGTGGTCGCGTGCGTGTTTAGAAAGCATTTTTCATTTCACACGAAGCGCATTTGTTACGGGGCACCGCAGGAAGCTCCGCTGCATCGCCATCACAGGACCTGGACATGTGCCCAAACCTGGCTGTCTTTGTACAGCTTGCACATTCTGCATGTTTTCAGTCCAAAGATGTGTGTTTCAGGCGAACCGGTGACCCTGAACTGCCCCAAGTGTTTGCGCGTGCGACCGCATTAGCGTACCCCGCCTCGCGCCCTATGCTTCTGGGAACAGCTCCGGACCTTGCCGATGGATGGACGAACTTTTACACCAGAGATTGCAGAGGTAAAGAGGTGCGCGACATGGTGCGTCAGGGATGTTTTACACGGCCCAAACGGTAACAACTGCTTGAGCAAAGGACGTGCAAAGCAGTCCATGCAACACCACGGCAAATCCAGATCCAGGCACCAGCCTCTGCTGCAGCAGTTGGCTAAGGAGAGGAGACCACTTACACCATTTACCGCGGTGCTGCAATCTCTTTGGAATGTCCCTCTCACCAGAAAGGTTACCTAAAGAAACACCCCAAATATTTTTTTTGTACATTTTCCTAAAATAGAGCGTAACGGTGTTTAAACAATTTTATCCCTAAGATTCCTCTAAACTGACTGTTGACTTTCCCAGCGAGCAGACAGGTCTGGTGCCGATTTGTTAGGATGGGGACGGCCAAAGTCCCATTGAGGCAAGGACTGCGTGCAGTAAACTCGGTTATCTTTACATCCTTTTCTGTGCTTTTTTCTGTTTGTTGCTGTGACGTCAGCGTCATCGAGGCACCAGGACCGAGCCATTAGCCTTCCACTTGTAACACTTAGCAACCCACTGATACCAAAACAAAGTCTTGACGCTGGAGACATTTCAGCAATGCTTCTGAAACCACGTCTGCCCCAAAAGACCATCCACTAAAAATACCAGAAATCTTGTCCAGTTTTCTGTCAACTTTTATTTTGTCATAGGTGGGTAATGAGAGTTTTGAGAAGCAAAAAAAAAAGTCTCAGGTAATAATTATTGAGATTCGGAGGCATTTTTTGGCTCAGTAAATCCAGAAGGCGACTTGCGGATCCCAGCTAACCGAGGTGCTTTGCGGCACTTTCTTAAAAGACGAAGGGAGCCGAGCCGAACCATCGGACCGAACAGGCCCTCGTGAGCCCAGGAAGACCATCGCGGTAACACGTGCATCTGGTAAAGACCGATGTCAGATCACGTCAAAAACTTGAGATTTAAACTGAAAATTCCAAATAACAAATGTAAGATGTCAAATCACTTACAATTGTTTTGTTTCAGTGATATCATTTCCTTTCAATGGCTCTGCTCAAGAGGGTGTGTGTGTGTGTGTGTATTCTGTTGCTCTCTTGTTGCTCTCTTACATCTTCGAATACTTTTCCTCCGGGAAAGAGCGTTTGATTGCTAACAGCACAAGTATTTAGCTGTCCGATTACATAGCAAGAGTTTCGTGTTGATGCCTATTCCTTACATTTCGCACAAGCCTACCGAGAGCCCGCTGAGCAATTTGCCCGAATGCGTTTCTTCCTACTCCCTTCTGTGATGCCATTAAAAGAAGCAATTGACCCAGTCCTGCATTCCAGGTCTCGAGTCGTGTTATTCAGTCAACACACATTTTGTCTCTTCCTCTGCAGATGAAGGATTGTGTCAACGCATCCACGGTCACACGGGGGAAACATGACTATTTACTCGGTAGGTGGAGGAATTTCCCCCCTGAACTGTGAAACAGAGCAGAAAGGCGTACAAAACCTACCTTACAAAAAGATCAAAAAAGTTACTCTTATTTTTCATCATTTGATGCTACACCGCTTTGTGAAGCTTTTACACCTTTATGGCCGGACATTTCAAAGTACGCTTACAGTGCGCGTAAATTGAGTTTTCTGGCGAAGGAGCCCAGTTTGCTATCCACTGTGCTGCACCTTCACTTAAATATTCTTGGTTCGCATGTATAAAAACCGACACACGGCGTTGCCGTTTGAAGGGTTCTTCAAACACATGTTGAGAGAACGCACTTTAGACATGCAAGGGTTTCATTATAAAGATGTTCCAGATGAATGTGCTTTTTTGAATAATGGAAAAACACATATATACATTATTCACCTTCTTCGAGAGAATGAGTTGAAAACATAATAGGACTTTGAAACTGCTCAAAAAATTGAGATGATATCATACTGTGTGTTCAGCTTGGTTTGGCAACTGGACATAATTTTATGGCAGCTCACCAGGCTGGAAAACAAAACAAAATAACAATGAAAACGCTTTTTCGGGGACCAAACTTGTTGCTGCACTGCTAGTGTCTGAGCGAGTGCTCGGCGCGGGAAATCGGTGGTTGGCTGGGGCCTCCTAGTGGCCCAAGAGCAAACAGGCTGGCTGCTTACCTGAAAACGTTCGTCGTGTCACTCCGATTCGCAAGTTAAGGTCAAGTTTGTGCTGCTGAAACTGCGAGCAACGCAAACTGCAGCTACCTCATGCGCGGCAGAGCTACGCGTTTTGTACAACGGGACGATGGTGGCGAAAGGGAAATAACTCCCAACCAAGAGGCGTGTGGGAGCATTCTGAGGCCGGCTCTTTCCCTCCTCGCTGGTAAAAGCGCTCGCTGCGTCTGGCACACGACAGACAAAGGCCGCTCAGACAAAAGCCTTACGATATCTTCCTGAGATTCATGTTTGCCACCGGTGCTTTGAGTCACAGCTGCTCTTTTTTTTTTTTTTCCCCCTCTCTCTTTTTCTTTATTTTACACTTTTTTGTACACTACAAAATGTATTTTATAAATGAGTATCAGGTGTCTCTGTTTCCCGTGCCTGATTCAAATAACAACAAATATAACAAAGGACGCACTGTACTGTGCTGGAACCTGTTCAGCGCTCTGTTTCCCAACCATTTGGCTCTGTCCATTGCATATCAGCTTTAATCTAACATAAACTGGAATTTCACATAAAATGAGCCATAAGGGGTAAAAATCCAGCATGCTGTTCAATAAAAAAAAACCTTATACTGTATAAAGTACCACATTAAAAAGTTCAGCTAGTGCATATTTCTAAATTAGAATGCAACATAGCCTTTGCTATTTTTTGTCCTTCTGTTATTTTTTGGAAACCTTTCTTTATTTCGGCAGCCAAATGAACGTTAAGAACTCCTTTAGCCTGAAACGTAAAGAAAAACGAGCTGAAAACAGTGCACATTTGTAGTGAAGCACATATAAAAACCCTCAAGAGCAACAGGCCTCCTAGAATTTGGCCATGAAGAGGTCAGGTGGCCGGCCACCGTTGGACAGATTAAAAACCAGCAACGTGACACTGCACATCAGATGCCGGTTATCCTCATCCGCTGCCACGATGAGACCGAAGGCAAGAACCCAGGAGAAGCTTCGGCGTCGCTGCCCGAGACGACAGCCATCTGACCCCGGTTTGCGCTCCGTGCCCCGGGGGGGTGTCCTCTGATTGCACGGCCAAAAGATGCGGGAACCCCCCGGGCGTGCGGGTTACTGTGCCGTGTGCCCCGTCTCCTTGGGGGCAGGAATCCGCGGACTCTGGCAACCGTTCCGTCTAATCAGTCATGCCTGCGTCTCGGGAACCAACCATCTATGGCTGAATATTAATGAAGCATGAACAATTTGACAGATGCAATCTCAGTGTCATTTAGCATGTCATGGATACTCGGTTACAAGACGATATTCAGTAAATAGGTGGGAATTAGATCCAGAATGCACAGCAATATGTCAGGCCCCTAATCATATACAGGGTATTGGAAACATATGAGGCCCAAGCCTGGTTTTAAGAAGAAAAAACTACAATGACAATTGATCACTTGTTTCCCCACTGACTTCGATATAATATCGGCACTATGCGCCCTCCGTAAATGGGCGGTTTTCTTTCTATTTATTCTTTTAAAGCCTCTACTCAGCATACCTGGAAAAAGCTGTTCTAGAAAGGATATCGGTAAAGACACGTTCAAAAGGCCCCTAGTGACCAGGGCGAATACAACCAAGCACTGTTTCATAACTTTGAAAGAAGAAGAGGAAATAAAGAATAAAAAAAAAAAAAAATTTTTAAAAACCCATTTGATCACAAAGAGCATTTAACAATAACAACTGTATCCAGTGGGCTGCTGCTGTCAGCTGAGCAGATGAATCTCCATCAAAAACAGGCAGTGAATTTTGCAGACAGTCGGTGGAGATCATGAGATGACGACCCACTGTGCCCAGGTAGCAAGCAGCATGCGAGAAATTGTGCAGCCTCACTGCAGCATTTTGTTCAGCAGGGTCACCAAGGAGAAAATGTAGCATAAATGATGGAAAGGGAGAATGTCATGGAACTTCAAAAAAAAAAAAAAAAACCCAAATACATCTTTGGACCACCATACCTCGATGGTCTTTACTTTCCATCTCCCACAGAGGCCTTTACATAACCTTGCTGATGCCACTGTGAAAAGGAACTGTATACGAGTTTCTGTGTTTCTACACGGTGAAGCTCTTCCTGGTGAAAACCCAAGATCAAACCCCAAAAACAAAGAAGGTCAAGATGATGGGCTCCTCTCAGAAGTCCAAACCTGTACTGGTGAAGCTCCCCTGGCCAAATCCCATGCCGACGCACTGCCTTTGGTCAAAAGGTTCATTGTCAGTGGCTCAAAAGCATTTATCGCTCCTACTTAGCAGTACTTAGCAATGTGTCTCTTCTCTTCTCCAAATGCTTTTTCCTCCTAAAACAATAAACCAGACAAGTTCATGAGCAAATTGTGAAGCCATCCTTCACTTTGATTTCATTCTGCCATATTAAGAAACTGAAAATATGGCAAAACGAATATCTTCGCAAATGGCAGCCTAATACAGAGCGGCGTAACAGAGATGTTGTGTTTGGCAACGACAAAGTGCTGTGCGCTATCATAAAACAATTCCTCATTCCTGGGGCGCTCATAACTGTGCCCAAGACAAGACAGCTATTCAGAGAAGACAATGCACCTTTCATCCTAAGCACCACAAAGGCCTATTAGTTCTCACTGGCCAACCCCCATGTCCCATTTGTGCTTCTCAAAATAATTTCATATGGCTTTTCCTCTGGCGCTGATCCATGCCAGGTTCAGTCTCTTGCAGGAGTCAGGCCGTTGTTGCGACATTTAGAGAGAACAAGGCAGATGCCAGAACTTGATGCTACTTGACACCTCGGTCTCGAGGTTTCTGTTCCTCAAAAAAAGCATTTTTGATACCGTAGTTGAGCTACCACAAGGCCAGACCGTTTTCACGCGGATCCAGTCTGAGAGCTTCTACTGACAGATGAGTACAGAGCAACTGACAGATGAGTACAGAGCACTTGCTTTAGATAAGGAAGTAATGAAACCTTGTAGCGCTGTCATGATTCAGACAAGACGAGCAACGCTAGCTGACAGCAGATATGATAAGGGGGAAAAAAAAAAAAAAAAAGACCACGGTAAATCAGGTGAAACGTATATCTTTTCATTACCCGTGTACTAATAACAAAAACAACACAACACATTCACTCTTAGTCTATGTAATACACCATTAAGTAAAAGGAAGTAATGGTTGTTATGGTTACTGTTTGGGGAGCTGCTTCTGAGGATGTGCATATTTAAAGTTGATATTGACAAACCTCCCGCGTGCCGCATTCCTCGGTTGCCTGAGCGTTGCCTGAACAGCCAACCCCGGGTGAACTGCACCCTGGAGATGCTGGGCAGCACATCACCGGCACGTGGACAGGAGACCTGCCCGCGTTACACTATGCTGCGACGCACTGAGACGGCAGCAAGTCGAGCGAGATGTTCCACCAACAACACCACCGTGACCGTCTCGGTCACCTTAACTGATCCTTAATAACACTCACTTTTGGCAGTTTGACGGGCAGAAACCATGAACACTGACAGACAAGTCTCCTCGGCACAGTAGCAATTGTTAGATCGCAGCTATTCAGAACCTGATCAAAGCCAAGGTCCAACTTCCTAGAGAAACGTGCATAAATGAATTCCGAGAAAATATTGCGCTCGGTTCACCGCACAAAAAACGATTCACTTCACGTATACTTATTTCGTAGACCGCGCCAGTATAGCGATATACTCATTTTATTTAAACAATTTAAATGGCGTGCCTTCAGCAATTCCAGCTATTGCAGGCTGCAATGCCACCAGGGTGCAGTTTCACTTTAGGCATGCTGTACAGGTGTCATGGCTCATCCTGGAATGATCCTAAAGCTGAAGTCTCAACTGAACAGCAGGTTAAAGAATAAAGGCCTGTTTCATGTTTAATGGATGAATAATTATGCATATGGCAGTTTCAAACAAAATAAATGTCTAAATAAGACACGGACAGGCCCCATATAACTGAAGTCAGAACTTTGGGAGGAAAGCGCAACTTCCCGTGAAACAAACGTCAGTCTCGACATTCGTTATTTTCACTTCCACTACAGCACAAGGGCAGCACAGACTTTACAAAACGCTTCTTTGCCGAGTCACTGTCGTCTCGACAGGATAGTTGCAAAGTAGCGTCTTACCCCGCAAACCTCCAGTCATGCGGTCACAGATGCACGTCGAGGATGGAGAGAGTCGCATTTCCGGGGGTCAAAACGGATTTCTGAGCCGAGCGCTCCACCGTACTGCACGCGGCCCCCGCTTTCCCGTCATCCCGTGGGGCGCCAGCTGTGCCCCCCACAATGCCAGCCAATAAACAAGGCCACTCCAGACCAACTGAACAAGGACCTCCTGACTGCGACGCACCATGGACCAACTGCACGGCCCCACCTGCCCTCCTCACATCTGACTTTGGGACAGCGCTGATTTCTCCAAGGAACAAGCTTACTGCAAAGCATACGTTGTTCCCATTAAAAGTTATAGCTACTTTGATTTTGATGTGGGCAATTTAACAAGCGCCTCATAAACATGTTCTTTTCTGTTGCTCCGAGAGCTTGTTCTTATTCCTTTTTTTAATTGCTTGGAAAGTACTTAAAAAGAAAGCCCAAAAGCACATGCGTTCCAGCTGCCGAGACGCACGAGGAACAATTCGGCTCGCTTTTCCAAAAGCATTACCTACACGGAGCAGTCACGCTTTACATCAATGCGTGGATCAACGGGTCGGGGCAGCAAATGAAAATCACATAATGAACAGCAGGCTCCCGCTTCATTTGTGCGGCGTTGAGATTTCTGTCACCGAGCTCTGAATTACGGCATCGCATGTAGGCAAAACAAATGAGCGATCGGTCGCCAACCGCGACCTGCAAAGTATTACACGATGACTTTTGTGGTGGCGGGGTGGACAGGGAAGCGCTCCATCACTGTGTTCAACCGCATTTTTTCTAAGAAAATACTAGGCATCAGCCAAGATCGGCGTCCGCTCCGTATCGCTTCCCCGCCACCAGCTAAGTACAATTCCATACGGTGGCATCCCGTGCTACTCGACGGCTCCCCAAAGCCTAGGCCTGGGAATCGCATGTGAACACTTCATATTCGAATGGCTGTGGAAACTGTCCAACCGCTAAGGTGACTGTGCATGTTGGCACGGACTCTGGGGGTCAAAAAAGCAGCCCGGGGGGGGGATAAACCAGCCTCTCGGAATTATTGCAGGCCTCGAGCTAAAACAGTAAGCACTACACCCACCCTTCCTGGCTCGTGTCAACAAATACCGTGCCCTATGGAAACCGTCCCGGGGTCTTCGTTCTGTCCGCAGATGCCAAAGGCCGCCCTAAGCCTGGCAGATGCGGGCGTAGGACCCTCTTACCTGAGCGGGCCTTCAGGGCGAGTTCTGGTCCCGTTTGTCCAGCGCGGCCAAGACTTCTAAGACCAAACAGATTCATCCATCAGGGGAGCAAGCGGCCAGCGCTTGTTTTTCTAACCTTTCGGTGTTTATGAATCACCTTAAGCAGTAGAGTGTGTGGTTCATTAACTCCAGCTTTTGTTATTTTCCCTGGATCACAGGCGCTGAAATATTAAAGGTGCTTTTTTATAATCAGCCCTGTTCTGTAAAGGCATGCAGATGGCGTTTAACAGAAAAATAAAACTAATCCAGTGTGCAGGCGTGTAAATGTATAGCAACCCAGCTGGTTTTATTCAGCTTAATGAAAACAGCTTTGAATAAATAGTTTAGCGATCAGATCAGCTCAGCCATTTCGAAGTCAAAGGCCGAACGCTGAGACGCAGTTTGCGTGAATTGCGCGACGCTTGCGTGGACCTAAAAGGCGCCGCCGAGGGCAAGAAACGCACGGCACAGGTGCATTGTGGGAACGGAGCGCGTAGTCGCGGTGCCGAACCGAACCCAACCCAACCCGCAGCGCACTGTAGTAAAACGCGTCGCGTTTTCTTTTCGAAAGCATAAAACGTTATTTTGCCATGAAATGTAAGCGCTTCTTCTGCACCGTTTAAAGTGTCCACTTGGGTGATAAAAGCACCTCGTATGCCCGACACCGTCTCTTAAGGTCCAGCACCAGAGTAGCACGAAGAGTTCACGAACTGTGCGTAAACCACCCTCAAGTTAACGTGTTTACGCTTCCATTTTAGCACAAATGCTGAGGTGAAATTGCCGCCCACAATAAAGTCGCGAAGAAAGTATGGCCAGCTGTATGTAAAACGAAGCGTCCCAGAAAGCGGAACATTTAAAACTCACTTTTCTTTTCTTTCCAGAAATTTCTCGACAGCTATGCGCGCACGAGCGGATTCGTTCGCTGCGAAACGCGGTCACAAGAGGCCAAAGTTAGGTAATCGACGCCGTCTTTTTATGAAGATTCCCACACAAACGTGCGTGTATTTTTAATATAAAACCCACCTGAACGTTTCACCGAATTTCGACTCTCGGGTGAAACGCCGGGAATTGCGGTACAAGCCGAGTTCGTCCATTCCGGGTCCGGGCAAATAAAGGGGCGCGACGGCAGGGCATCTGCAGCAAAAGGTGAGGCACAAATTGTGTTTAAATCCCATCTTTGAGCAGCAACTCAACTCTTGTGGCTTTGAGAGAAGCCCAAAAACTAAAATGGCAAACGGGCTTCGGCGTGGCTACATTCCGCTGTGTCAGGGGTCCCGGGCCCAAATGTGTACAAATCTGCGACAGAGCGATGCTTAAATCTTAAATGCTTTCATACACCGGAAAATGATTTTATTGTACGTCGTTTCGGTGCAGTAAGTGTGTTAAAGTGATGTCCAACTGCACTCTTTAGTGGGATTCACAGCATCTGTGGTGGGTATTGCACACAGTAAATTATTAAGGGAATAAAATGGTCACAAATGTCACCCGTCAACACATCGTTCACGGAACGGGGTACCTATAACAAAAAAGCTTATTTAGACACTTTGAAAGAAATAATTTAATGAACATTTTAGTCAAAATGATGTTGGATTTGTGTACAGCTGAGAGATCCGTGGTAACAGTTAATAAATAAATTGGAATAAATTTTGTACTGCGCGTAAATACTGCACACAGATAAAAGTCCTGCTGGAACAAAACCAGGGAAAGACTTCATGCTGTGTGAAGCGAAAACAAATGTGTGATCTTGCTAGGGTCAACGATGCTCTTGGAAAGTTCAACCACGACTTCTTTTATGGAGACACCAATGTTGTGCAACTTCAGAGTCTTTCAAACTGGCAAACGACAAACCGCCAGGCAGCGCTCATCCAGGGGCGGCTCCGCCTTCACCTACGTGTTCGGCCAGCACGTAGGAGAAACCCAAGCCGGACTCAACTTTCTCCTGCCAAACAAACTCGTCTGACTCACCATCTTCATCTTATCTCTCCCAGGGCTGAACTACGCCAACTTTCCCAATAATGACCTGCAGTTTAAACTCCTGGAGTCCCTCAGAGAGTAGCTGCTCAGCCAACCGAAGGCCTCTTTTGTGAAAGGCAGGCCGTCGGCCGCATTTGCACACTTTTGAAGGAGCGCTCGCCGGGGCCAGGTCCAGATGCGTCGCTACAAACCGAACGGACTCTGGGGCTTAAAAAAGGTTGGGCAGAGGAGCCTGGCACCAAAGCTGTAGAAGAGGTGGCTCCTCTGTCCTCAGGGCTGTGACGTTCCTGTCGCTCGGGTCGTGCTCCACCGCGCCTAGGATGCACTTCTTTTTTTTCTCATACAGGCCTGAAGGTTCCCCTTCTCTCTCCACCACAAGCCTATCTGGCATTCCTGCTGCTGCCGGATGAACTTCAGCTTCTGCAGTCGGTGTCAGGCAGCAGCTGCAGCTCCCAGATGTTCACTTCTGCTGCAGACATGCGTAGGCAGCAGTAGCTGTGGTCTCCATGTACACCCACCAGAAAGGCTGACAGGTCAGGCACAGCAGGAGCTGGAATTCTGGCTTTCTCACGGAGCCCCTGAGAACCAGCAGAATGCTCGAGTAGAGGGTGATGGGACATCAAATGCAACAGATAAAAAACCGATAAGAGAAGCTTTACAAATTTCCCTCGCACTTCACCGCCACGGTGACGGTGCAAAGCAGAATTCCAGTGCTGTTTAGTGCGGGGGTGTGATTCCCCTCGGAGGCGCACCCCATGCTGTGTCCAGTGGGGGGTCAAAGCAGGATGGGGGGAGCGCAGGGTGTAGATCTCCTCTTTCTGTTCAATGGCAATCTGAACGTAACAATAAAAATAGATTAACTACAAAACAAACATTTAAACTTCCCATTGCCAATACGTTTTTAGGATTAAAACAAAAACAGCATCTCCCAAATACTGGTGGCCGGATGCTATAAGTGTAGTCGCCATAATTCTATTTTAATACTTTATGCTAATTACATTTAAAAACAAAGGAAGCTACTCGATCGGCAACTTGCCTGCGGAAGGTCTTTAGTCCTGAGACCCGTTTAAACAAACAACTGCTTTACGTACAATTTTGGAACCATCTCCCTACCTTTTGTCGGGAGAATAAGCAGAACGTAATCGCTGCACGTACTTGTCATATTTTCCTTTAAAAAACAGTCCACCTTTCGTTTTTTAAGAACACATTTATTTCGACGTGTATTTTTCACAAACCGCGATCATTGTTGACATCAGCCGGTTTATCCACGCGAATGTCGCTAGCATATGACACCACGCAAACCCTCGATTGCGATTGGTCGAAGTGCTTCCATTTCGGATGACGCGCTCCGGTGGCGACACACGTGCGTCGTGAGCTCGGCAGCAGACAGAATGGGAAAGAAACGGCAGAAGGGTAACGTCTTTGCCAGCTTAACCAAGAAACAGAAGAAACACCTCAAGGACTTTGGGGAAGAGCATCCATTTCATGACAAGTAATTGGCATTTTACGCTTTCGCTCGTACGGAATTTGACAGTGTTCGATAATTCCACGGCTAAGCACACGTGGTAAAATGTGCTCCTGTAAAATACTCGAGTTATCAAGCTACTCTTTTCATCATCTGGTGTTACACCTCTGTAGTTTTTGGTGTATTTTGTCTTCGTTGTTTCTTCCAGTGTCCCCGAACGGGAGGAGAGAACACGGATAGTGAGTCTGGTAAGTGTGGCGTCAAAGCGCCGGCAGGGTTTTTACCAAAACTTCACCGATGTTCTATCAGTAAAGTCCTCGGTAACATCGGTCTGTCCGTTGTCCGCGTCCACCAGCTGGACAGCCCGGAGCGGCCTGAGCCCGAGAGCGACGAGGACGAGCAGGAGTCTGAGCCCGAAACGGCCTACGAGAAGCTGTTGTCCACTCTGAAACAACCTTCGGAGGAAGAGGAGGATGAAGAGTCGGAGGAGGAGGAGGGAGAAGAGGCTGAGGATGGTGAGGAATCATGTCAGGCTTCACTGACATCGCTTGCTTTTCAGACAACTATTATTGTTTTTTTTTTCTTCTAAATTATTTTACCATTTTCCAGACATCAAATCCAGACATCAATTTTTTTTCTGAAAAGTTACAAAGTCGGCTTTTACCACCGTCTCACCGAGTCTGTTTTTTTCTTTCGTCCAGGGGCTGAGCGCGATGATGGGACAGAGGCGAAAGGGCAGGAGGAAGATGGGGAGGGTGTAAGTGAGGCTTCGGATGAGGAGGGCGAGCGTGCGGAAGAGGAAAAGGGAGAGGACAAAGCACCAGGCGAGGAGTTCACAGACAAGGAGCACGAGTCCCAATTCAGCCTGGAGACCAACTTCTTTGGAGACGTAGAGGTGAAGGAGAGCGAGGACTCGTGGGACAAAAGCAGTGGTGCGTGCCCCTTTCCAGACGTGATGAAGCTTACGGTCATCCTCACTGCGGGGGGGGTCAGATGCGAGCCTAGTTGGGATATTATTCTCTTACCGGAAAGCAATGATTTTGTTGAAGAAACCTCTGTTAGATCTCCAGTGTCATTTAACAACTGAATGCCTTCCACCTTTCAGACCCCTTGGTCCAGCACTTTGACAGTGAACTGAGTGAGGAGGAAGTGCAAAAGCTGACATCTGGCGAGAAGATCAGAACGCAGGACAAGGTGGGTTTTTGAAAACATGACATGAAACATTAAAAAGGGCAGAGAATGTTGCATCTTGGTAGGATGACGAATTTAAAAAAACAGTGGCCAGCAGCTAGCGCAGCTGTTAGAAACGCTCACCTTCCAGCTGAATATCCTCTGTTCATATCCCAGTTCTTACACTTACAGTAAAAATGACCCTGCCATATAAATGGGTGAAAGACTGTAAATGGCATAGTGTACAAACCAAACATTTTAAATTATTGTTTGTTACAGGAATAAATTACAGTGATAATGGTAATGTTATGAAAACCTGTGGTCCAGGTGCTTAATAACCTGTATTGTTCAGTGCTGACACTCTTGAGACTTGTCCACTCTTTACACCACTCCAGTGGCCCAGGCTGGGAACAGTGTTGTGCAGCTCAGCCTTGGAGAAGTTTAGCTCTATCAGCATGGAGTCAAGCATCAAACCGCTCCATCTCCACAAGACCCTGGAGACCAACTGGCCATCAGTGAACCAGACCTTCTTGCCCCAGGGTTCATCCCAGGATATCAGTCCACTGCAACAGGAACTGCTGGGCCTCATGGCTTCTTACCGAGACGTCTACTTCCCTGAGAGCTCGCCCATGGCTGAGATGCGCGAGGTGCGCAGTGCATATTGCCTGCATGCCCTCAACCATGTGTTGAAGGCCAATGCCCGAGTCCTAGCCAATAACAGCCAGCTCCACGAACACAAGCCTGGGGAGGAACTGGAGGATAAATGCCGGGACCAGGGGATGACACGACCCAAGGTGAATGCAAACCCCTATGTTTCACCGTGATTGTATCTGACATTCTTGAGCTTCTGATTCTTTTTGGAGCTCTGGCCTACTGTCAGTTACTACTGCTGCTGCTATCAAGTGGTCTTAAGATGAACTGCGATTAAAAACATTGCGGTGTCCAAACTAAAAATTATGATAAAATTCTGTTTCAGAGCCCTTGTGTTCCATGTTGCCCTGAAAATGTCTCACTTTCATATCTATCAAAAAAAGCACCTTAAATTGGTGGCACGGAGCATTTTGGATATTTAAAAACGATCAGTGGGTAGTAGCAGATGACGTATATGCAATTTGTAAAATGTGGCCAAAAACAGTGGCTGCCAAAGGCTGAAGCACGGCTAATCTGCTTCAGCATTTCTGTGGTCACCGTCTGTCCCTCTATGTGCACATCAAAGTGAAAATTAAACTAGCTGACCTTACATTAGTTGGCTTAAGTTAACACTCCCTCTGGCGGGAATGGCTCGCAGCTGAGCCGCTTTGTTTTCATTCGAGCTTATTTTGCAGTGATGCCTCTGTCACTTCTAAACATTTTCCTATACTTGGTGCTCAGTACCTGTCCATCAGTCTGGGTGAGTAAACACACTTTACTGTCCAGTGAGAAAGTCTTGCATTCTGACCTCTGAATATTTCCATTTACCTGCTATAAATTATTTCTTAGCTGCCAAATGTTATGCTGTAAAATTACTCGATAGTCGATGGTGACATTTTGGTTTATTTGCTGCGCTTGAAATATTTTAGAATCATTTCTTCTACAATAGGCGTTCTGACATGGATTGTGTTAATCGTCCTACCATCAGCATCTTGCATTGCAACAACGCTTGTCATAGGGTTCACTCGGGTTACTTCATCAGTTACTGTGACTGAATCCACTCACCTGCACCATTCTGAGGACCCCAGCAAATCAGGACTGTGCTGCTCATTCTCTGGTTTAATATGCATGGTGGTCAGTTGGGTCAGTAGCTGTCCGTGGTGGCGTTGCTGCCAGCCTGTCCATTTCCAGAAGGATGCTTTAGAAACGCTGGTTTCCCTGTCGTCCTGCCGCAGGTGCTCATTCTGGTGCCCTTCCGAGATCACGCCTTGCAGGTGGTCCAGATCCTCATCAGCCTGCTGGAGCCCAAAGGGAAGAAGATGGACGTTAGCCACAAAAAGAGGTTCAAAGACGAATATGGGGAAGAACCCGGTGACCGACCGCCCAACCTCACCCGGCCAGACGACTATCACGCCATTTTCTCTGGCAATGTTGATGACCACTTCCGAATAGGTTGGTCTAACATGTAGCAAAGATTTTGAAGGCTCTTCCCCAGTCATAGGTACATTTACAGTGTTTCCTTTCAGAAAAGGAGCACGGTAAATTCTTCCAATCACCTTACTTTGCTCTTCTGTAAAACTGATGCTTTCCGCTAAGCTGCCTCTGTTTGCTGACTGTGTTTGTCGGGTGCACTTCTCCACTCAGGTTTGTCCATACTACGCCGCAGCATCCGCCTATACGCCCCCTTCTATTCCTCAGACATCATAATTGCATCCCCACTGGGGCTTCGCACAGTCCTGGGGACAGAGGGCGAGTCCAAGCGCGACTTTGACTTCCTGTCCTCCATCGAGGTGCTGATTGTGGACCATGCTGATGTCTTCCTCATGCAGAACTGGGAGCACGTGCTGGTAAGCACGAACCCTCAGCCTCTCGCTGCCCAGAACGACTTTACAAGTTGGCTTCTTGACCATCTGGGCCATCAGCTGTCTCGCCACCTTGAACAGAAGCAGATGTCCCTCACTACCCACAATTCACTCTCGTTATGTTTTAGAATGTGATGAAGCACCTGAACCTACAGCCGCTGGACTCCCACGGTGTGGACTTCTCCAGGGTGCGCATGTGGAACCTCAACAACTGGGCACGGTTCTACCGCCAGACGTTGGTGTTCGGCGCCATCCAGGAGCCACATATCAACAACCTCATCACCAAGTACTGCTTCAATTACAAGGGCCAGGTTTTGGTGAAGAATTTGCCTAAAGTGGGCTCCATCTGCCAGGTTATGGTGCAGCTGCCTCATGTCTTCCAGAGGCTGAATGCCGAAAGCTTTGAGGACCAGGAATCCAGGTACAAACTGACCCTGTGGCTGCATTGCGTAGTGCTGAGACCTCAACACCAGAGGGCGCCAGCAACTATGACAAATGCCTCACAAACCTGCATCACTTTCTCTGTCAAATGAGCTGCTCTCTGTTTTTTAATTCAGTATTTGCCCTCCATACTTGCTGCAATATATTTAAACTGTGGAATTAAGACTCTACTGTGTCACAGTGAAGAGGGTCGGTGCTGAACGGTCCAATCATCCTTGCAGGTTCCAGTTCTTCGTAGACAGGGTGCTGCCCCAGTACCGGGATGCGGTGATGTCCCACACCCTCATCTACGTTCCCTCCTACTTCGACTACGTGCGGCTGCGCAACTACCTGCGCAAGGAGGAGGTGAACTTTGCCAGCATCTGCGAGTACTCGTCCAGGTCGGAGGTGGGCCGCGCCAGGCACTACTTCGAGAAGGGCGACACGCAGTTCCTCCTCTTCACTGAGCGTTTCTACTTCTACAAGAGGTAAGGTGGACATAATTGCAGGGCTGTGGTGGGCAGGTTTCGCAGGTCGGTGGGTGGGCGGCTGTTGAACGCACTCCTCACGCACCTGACACTCAGCCGCTCTGGTGCGTTGCCACTGGCCTGGACTGAAGCGTTAGCTAAAAGTAGCTGTCGCTAAAGACCTTTGTCTACATCTACACAAGCGCTGCCTGCCTGCCTTCCTAAAAATGTGTTTGGACCCTTTCAGCGCTCTTCCTCTTGCTCACTGGTGCCCCTCTTCTCCCGCCCAGGTACACAATCAAGGGCATCCGCAACCTGATCTTCTATGCGCTGCCCACCTACGCTCACTTCTACAGCGAGATGTGCAACATGTTGCAAGCGAGCGGCACCGCCGGGGAGTCGGGCTGGACCTGCACCGTGCTCTACAGCCGCTTCGACCTGCACAGGTTGGCTGCCGTGGCCGGGGCCGAGCGAGCCGCCCAAATGCTGCGCTCCCATAAGTCCGTGCATCTGTTTGTCACGGGGGAGGAACAATCTCTGTGACCAACTCTGGACTTTGGGCAGGACTTTCCGTGGCAGCTGCAGGCCGCAGCCTTGTGCTAACTGCTGCTGGGACTGCCGTTCACGCTGGAAATTAACAGGTTTATATAATTTCTTTTTTTTTTTTAAAAAAATAGTGACTTGGTTCATGTCAGCAAAAAGGGTAAAAACAACCTGTGTTGATGTGGCAGTAAAGAAAAAAATCTATAGCTGTGGAAATGATTTTTTCCTAAACGTAGCCGTAAATTTGTTGAACTCGGTTGTTAAGTAACCGACTGATGTTGTTAACGGAACCGGGACTTTGTAAACTTTAAGCCTCCTCTTGGAATAAATTACATTATCAGAAGGCGACCTCCATTAAATCTTTTTTTTATTCTGTGTCTGGCCATCTGTCTGTTGGTTACGCCGTTTAAAAGCTGTGATGTGAGGCTGCACTGATGGGTCGGCGTGCTGTTCTGAATTAAAAAAGTTCTTTGTCTGTGCATGCGCTTTTAGGGCTCTAATGGGGCCTTCAGCTCAGCTTTGCAGCACTGACACACACTGAAAAGGCTGAAACTAACATGCTGTCGCACGGTCTGATTACAGCGCCGTACGATGTGGGATACCGGCCAGAGTCCCAGGCGGGGGTGCTCCCGCCGTACCCCGGAGTAAAATCACAATTGTTTTTACTTAAGATATTTAGGTGTATAAAATAGTTTAAGCCCAACAGCTGTAAGTTGCTTTGTATCTACGGTTACACCAACCAAGTACGCCCTTTATAGGAGTTCCATTAGTTTCCCAGGGTGCGCAAACGACATCGCGAGTCCCGGGACCTGGGCTGTGCCAGCTGTCGGCCGGTCCCTTCCTCTCAGCATCACTAAGGAGTTTGGTTACGGGAAAAACGAAACTCCAGCTCGGCCGCAGCGACCCATCGATGGAGGCCGTGCCCGGGTGTTGCAGCACTCGAGCGTACTCTTCAAAAGTCCGCGTGCACCGACGGTTTTACGTCCGCAATTCCTCCACTTTTCTCCTCCGCTTCCTGTCCAGCGGCGATCATCATGCAAGAGCGCCGTACCGCGGTAACGACGTGTGCGAGCTCAGCTGGAACCTCGCTGGCACACGATGGCCTTGGTTTTCACTTTGTTATGTAATTAGCTTTTTATTGATCGTCTAATCTCCGCCTCGTGGCTTTTAATTTAATGCTGTCCTCCTCACCGCGGGGACCGCAGGGGGTCACGGCATTAGAGTGCTTTTGGGACGAGTCAATGAGCGCAGTCAGTATGTCATTATGATGGCCCAGCGGTGGCCAGTTTTCTCTGTGTGAAAGGCTTCCGGAAGGGCCTTGTGCCCATTTCAATGCACAGATCCCCGCCAATATTTATGTTCTAATTTCCTTTGACCCTTTCTTAGTACAGTCTGTGTGCGGGGGGGTTTGAACGTCTCCCACCAGGCAGTCCGCAGTAACTGATGCCCCCTCGACTTCAGGAACCCCCTGAGCTGGATGAAAAAAGCGCTCAACAGCAGTTTCCCTTCCAGGGAATTTCACCTGCAGCCCTAGCACCTGCTGTCCTGCACTTCTCCATAACATCTCCATCAACTCCATTAATTTCTACAGCTGGAGCTTGAAAATAATTCTGCAATAACTGTGCAATTCTATTTAAAAATGGTTACAAGGGCTCTTTGTAGCCCTGCCACAGAGACGCTGTGCTGATAGATGAACACAAAAGATCTCACGAGGCTCATTCGCCATGTCTTCTACTTAAGTAGGGTAAAAACCAGGTTCTCCAAAACGCTTCTTTCATGCACCTCTGCCATGCCTGGCACCTACCATCACTGCCCCCCTGAGCAAACAGATTTGATAAGAGAGGCAAATAAGGCTATGGGGAAGCAACATCTTGCTCAGCTCGTTCCGAATTTGTCAACAGCAGCAGGGAGCGTTTTGTCTCGACGAAGGTTGCTGGTTGCCTGGAAACGCAATGCACGCTGTGGATAGACTCCTCCTCGTAAGAGTGTGTGGGGGTTTTTCCAGCGGGGACTGCGATCGCATTGTTTATCATTTCCCCCTAACAAGCTCCACTGTCAAGCCCTTTTCGGCTCCATTTAACTGCTACCGGCATCGTCGTTGCCACGGTTTCCAGAACCGCGGTCCGACAGCGGCTCGGCGGCCACTTCACCGTCGCCAGAGTTACCCGGAAGGCATTTACAAATCTGCCAGGGGTGGATTACAGGGCACACGTATATTAGGCCTACTTTCACTGAAGCTTCATGGCTGCTTGTGACACGCTGGGGGCGTCGGGTTCAAGGGGTTATCAGGTTGGAGGCTGGTGATGGATGAAATTATGCCCAATCTCCAATATTATTAAGCAGCAGCAAGCAAACAATCAAACTCAAATTGTTTGCCAATTCCTTCACCAAACAGTTGCTGAGATTCAAACAAAAGTTAACAGCACAGCACAGAAACACAACTTAAGTCAGTCTTCAACATAAAGCTCTCAAACTTTCAAAAGTTGAAGTTCTGACCTCAGAGTTTGTTGATGTGGGGCCGAAAGCAGGTGTAGCTGCAAGTCCAGCTGTGGCTCCTGTCTGCCCAGCTCTTCTGCCGGCTGTGGTTCTTGGTGGATCTGTGAATGAAAGTGGCAGATGTGAAGGAGCACAAATTGGGAGGGCACCTCTAGGACAAGTGGCCAACTTGGGGTTTAATATCCCCTTGCGACCGAAAGACTCGGGTTGACACCCGTCCTCCAGGTGCTTTCCCTAAACTGGCACAGAAAAAATTGCCCAGCTTTATAAACGGTTAAATCACACTAAGGAGAAAAGTGAACAAACACAACGTTGTCCTTCGCTTTAGCAGAAGGTGTCAGATAAGTGCAGCTTGGAAGCAATAAACTGCAATGTAGTCTACGGTGGAGATGCTCAACTAAACCGGGGGGAAGGTTTCTTGCTGCATGCTGGGAGGCCCCCTGCACCAGTGGGAGCCTGGAGATCCGAAGAGGGCAGCTACGTATCTCTCCTGGCTGCGTCACCTTTCCGTGTGCGCTTCTCCAGGCGCTGAAGCAGCTGACAGGCGTCGGAGATGCAGACACACTGTGTTCTTGTGAATCACGAACGGAAAGCCGTGTGCAACGCTTGGCTCTGAACCGCATTTGTCCCTGGTTATTTATTCTCTGCCGAGCGGCCCATCTCCAGGCATCTTGTGACAACACCTAGGAATCACACGCCGCACCGAGGTTAATGCTGCATCTTTAATGCTGGCAAAGAAGGCCTGCTGGATCCCACCCACACGTCACATGGGAACACACGCGTCTGCATGCGGGACGCCCGGCCAGGTGGGACATACAGGTCCTGCTGGGGAGGTGAAGAATGCACGCACGTCTGCAACCTGATGCTCACAGATGGGACGCATCCATCGCGCCACAGCACAGCTTCTCTTGACGTGCAAGGTAGAGCTGCATCGGTCTGCGGTGCTGCTGAAACTGCAGGGATGAAGCTGCTCCTCTGCCTTTAGAAAACATGGAATCGTTTTTCCTAACTGGCAACATGACCCCCTTGGGAGCAAACGGTGAATTTCCCAAATAGTGTCAGCATTTCGGTTGACAAATCCCATCATTTATACAGTAACAGAACAATAGAAAAAGTAAGGATTCTCAGCTCAGCTTGTGCTTTTGGATGTTGCCTATTTAGTCAACCTTCTCATAGCTGGTAGCGCATCAGTGGCGGCAACAGGGCTCCTTCAACAGCCAAAAAGCCGAAGGGTGATGGCTCTCGATATACTGTTCAACTCACACACCGGTGTCTTTGTTATTCTCATCCAAGACCTCTGTGGCTTACCAGTGTGTAGGAACCTGTTACCTTGGCAACCTCCTCTGGTGCCTACATGCTGAACGCTGCCTGGAGAGCGTTGGAGAGATTCCGGTCCAGCCTGCAGTGGCTCTGCCTGCCAATCGGTTCCCTTCTTCATCCGGACGTGTCGGCCTCTTCACCTGCGCCGTTGCCCACGTAGCGCGACCTCGCCGTTTTCAGGCCCTCAAACAAAGTTTGCTGCAGTAAAATTTCAACAGGAACCTCTCAGCCAGACATCTCCAGCGAGGAGATGTGCTGATTTAATGAGACCTCATGCAGGATGCAGAGTAGATCCCCTGGTACCGGCCGTGTGTGGTTCCCCCCATTTGGGTCAGTAACATCACAGTAGCTTTAATGAGATAATGTCTTGCTGGCTTCTTTCCTGCACCATCTGTCAGCTTCAGCGCTGAGGTCTTCATAATTAGAACCTGGAGAAGTGACCCTTTGATTTTTGGTTTGACAGCCTGACAGCGCAGACCTTCGGGCCCAACCGGGTCCCCGAGAGCCCATTAAGCTGCGTGAAGGGATCGATCAAAGACTGAATGCTTCGGTGCCACGTGAGCTTGGGGACGACTGTGCCCTTCAGAGCGGGGGCCATCGGTCCTCCACACGCAATTAGGGAGATGAGTGTTTGACCATCAGCCCAAAGGAACAGAGTGACATTTCAGCAGAAGGTGACCATGCAGCAAAACATTTTCGGCTACATTCATACACTTCACAGACGCTTCTCTCCAAAGCAAAGTACAACCGAGAGTAAGCAAAGCGCATCGACAGCAGATGAAGAGCTTCAGACAGACGCAGGGCGCTGAGCACAGAGGGTTCACATCCCTCAAGCAGCTGCCTAGAGGAGGGACAGTCTGACAGCAGAGACACAGATAATCACAGCAGACGGTGTTGGACTCATTCATGTGGCTCAGAGAGATGGGTTTGGGATTGACTCAGCAGCTCTGAGGGACACGCGGAGATCTTTACAACGCGTTGGAGCCCACGCCTTCCATTTCGGGGGCCTTGGTGCTGGCATCTTGCTTCTAACAGGGCCAAGAACTTGACATGGCCTGTGGGAAGGGTGAACACCAGTTGGTCCTCAGAATGAGGAGCACTTTTGCTTCCTTTTTCTCCTGGATTCTGGTCCTCCGCCGCCGCCTTTCTAATAAGCCCCCCCAGGCCTGCTGTCCCACCAGAATGTACCACAAAGATATTCATGTGCGCAGATGAGCATGCATATGCATTACGGAGCAAATCGCCGCCAAGGAGGAAACCACACCATCTCACAATGGATGGCATCAGACCGTCATCCAACTGTGGGGCCCAGCCAACGTAAATGTGCCCTAGATTTACCAGGAGTTCAGAGCCAAACAAGTTGCTGGACAAAGAAAGACCCCTAGTGAGGCCTAGAAGACATACCAGGCAAGCACCAGGTGGAGTATAATTTCAGCAGAAGAACCGGAGTCCAGTGGGAGTAGAAACCGGTGCCAGGTGGTTGGAATGCAATGTCTAGTGGATGGATTCGAGGTCCAGATTTCCAGTTCTGGTTGGTGTAACTGACTGTAGTAACAGGATTGCACCCTTTCACCTCCCTACCTACTAGGGTGCACTTGCATGGTTTAGTTTGGGGTGGAGGTGGCATGCTGGTTAGATCAGAGCACTTGGGTTTGAATCCCACCTCCTGCTGTCGGATCATCGATCCAGGTACTGGCCCTGTGTTGTTTGGGTAAAAACTACCGTGCTGTATAAACGGGTAAATCGGTTTAAGCAGCTCGGTGCACGAGCCTCACACTGTAGGTCGTCTTGGAGAAAAGCATCATCTAAACAAACAAGCGTAAATATTTCCCTCCATTAGCGTGACACCCATGCCAGCTGAGAAGCAGTGGACACGCAGGGCTTCACTGTGGTCACTGTTTCTCATAATGTTTGGACCAATAACAATATTTTCCCTTTCAGCTTACTGAGGACCCCCCTCCTCACCTAGTGGATACTTGATATGTCTCTATGGCAACGAAGGTCGCTGCTGAAAGGCTCTTTGCATTACGGGGCCAGAAATAACCACAGAGATGCACAAATGGAGAGGAGGAACTGAGTGACAGAGGGGCCCTGTGCACAGTTCGGGGGGGGGCACCATAAACTGCTGTGCAGCTGCGCTGGGGGACCTTATTTCCGCTGCCCAATCGATTTCGCCCCGTTCTACTGATTTACACGCAGGGCCACTTCCGGACCGCTGGGGGCGGCGGGGTTTTCTACGCTTTCTATTAATTTGTCCAACTGGCAGCAGAGAGAGATGGAGCTGAACAGCCACAGTGCTGCTTGCTAATGCGTGGGACCATTAGCAGGAAACGCGCTTCACTGGCTTCCCTTGCACCCCTTTGTTCCCAAAATAAGAGCCAGATTAATGTGTGCTACAGCTTTGTCTTACCTGGGCTTCTGCTGGTGTCCCACACGGCAGGCCACAGGGAGGGGGGGGCTCAACTGGAGCACTTACACTCTTCCTGAAGTTGACCACGTTTGTCTGGCACCCTGTAGATGGTCAGGCATGAAGCTCTTCCTCTCTGTCCTGACATGGGTGGTCCTCCAGGAAGGAGGTTTCACGGACGGAGGATCACACCCAAATACAGGCTGCTGCTGGAGTTACAGGAGATGAAGCACAGAAGGTCATTATTTGACATCATGCGGGGGTTAGATGTACTCCTCCCTTACCGAATGGTGTGAATTTAAAGAGGCCGAGAGGGCTGGAACAGGGCAGAGTGATGGGTGCCACGCGTGATGGCCACTTCCAGTGCATGCAGCCCCGTGCTAACGGTTCACTTTAATAAGACTTTCAATGCAAGATGATCAGCTTCACCCTGATTTGGTCGAGCAGCATCACTACAGGGAACCGTGTGATGAGAAGGGTGATTTATTGTTATTGTTATTAACTATGAGTTATGAGGCTGCTATGCCTGAGCTCATTTACACTGACTTACCCATTTTTACAGCAGGATAATTTTTTACTGCGTCACTTCAGGGATTCAAACCCAGGAGCTTCACATTTTAAAGCAATGGCTCCCACTGCTACGCCACAGGCCACGCGTCCAGCGCGTGGCTCCCCGGGCCCTGGTGAGCAGCGCCCGGGTTTGACTCAGGACCCAAGGCCAACTCTTTCCCTCACAGGGGCCTAATGGTTTTCCCAGTGCTTTGGGGGCCAAACCCTGTTAGGGTTGAATCCCGTCGTCCCACTGAGGCTGCAAGTAAAGTGGCAATAACTGCCTGATCCCCGTGTTGTGGGAATCAGTAACTGCCAGAGTAGCTCAATGCTCTCATGAAGCCACCTGTTCATTAATGTTGCTGTCTGCTCATAAATATTTGATCGTGGGGGGTTTGTTCATTTATTTTCATGCAAACCTGCTGCTCTTACACTTTATTATTAATAATTTGTTGATCGATAAAGCAGCATAATTTGAGGCACACACTAAAAGATCTGCAGCTACACCATGCACATGCTAGATGGCCATCCTCACGCTGTGATTATTATGATGTTTATTAATAATCTGCTGTAACTGCTCTTATGTAATAACCGCTCCATACACTTCTGTTTCCCTCCACTTTCTTCCTGTTCTTCAGCCATCTTTTTGTTTCTTTACCTACATTATGACGTTTTGTCTTTTTTCTTTGTATTTGCTCCACGTTGCTTCTGTTTGCTCCATATTTGCTCCACGTTGCTTCTATTTGCTCCGTATTTGCTCCACGTTCCTTCTATTTGCTCCATATTTGCTCCGTATTTGCTCCACGTTGCTTCTATTTGCTCCGTATTTGCTCCATATTTGCTCCGTATTTGCTCCACGTTGCTTCTATTTGCTCCATATTTGCTCCACGTTGCTTCTGTTTGCTCCGTATTTGCTCCATATTTGCTCCACGTTGCTTCTATTTGCTCCATATTTGCTCCGTATTTGCTCCACGTTGCTTCTATTTGCTCCATATTTGCTCCGTATTTGCTCCACGTTGCTTCTATTTGCTCCATATTTGCTCCGTATTTGCTCCACGTTGCTTCTATTTGCTCCATATTTGCTCCACGTTGCTTCTATTTGCTCCATGTTGCTTGTTTGCTCCATGTTGCTTCTATTTGCTCCATATTTGCTCCACCTTACTTCTATTTGCTCCATATTTGCTCCATATTTGCTCCACCTTACTTCTATTTGCTCCATATTTGCTCCGTATTTGCTCCACGTTGCTCCGTATTTGCTCCGTATTTCAGCGGCGCGTTATTAAAATTTTACGCCGCCTTTCCCCCTTTTTTCTCCGCTCTCCATTGTTACCGGAGCCGCGTTTCATAACGGACCGTACCATTTTCCGGACCCCCCCCCCCGGCGCTGGCCCCTTCCTTCGCGCGTCCGCCAGCCCTACCTCGGCGCGCGCCGCGGTCGAACCCAGAGCAGAGCATCATGGCGATTGATGGTGAGTAGGCCGGTGCCGAGCGCACGTGCGAACCCGTCCGGAACCCGTCTCCGTCGCGTGCGTGAGCGCTCCGTTCGGCTGCGGTTCGGTCTGTGTGCCGCGCGGTGCTGAAACGAACAGCTCCCGCTCGCGCCTGAGTTGCCCGGCGGTCCGGAAGCCCCGCAACTTCCAGCGCAGAAACGGACCGAACCCCGTCCGTGTGGAGGCGAGAACTGCAGGGCAGTTGCAGCGTGGATACGGAGGCAGATCGAGCTCGTGCGGTACTTCGATACCACGGTGTAAAAGGCGGTAAACGTGACCAAAGACGGTAAAACGGACTTGTGTGCCCGGTACTTGCTGTGTGTTTGCACCCTGTTTTACACCGTTTTACGCGCACCCCCCATCCCTTCAGTCTGTGGTCAGATGAGGAATCGCAGTCATCTTTTTGCCTCTGCTGTCGTCGCTCTTTTCACTCAGCACAAAGTATCACTGAGACTCCGCTTTGCTGTGTGTTTGGTTCGGAAAAACACACCAAAGAAACGGCCGCTGTCGGAGATGCTGAGCTCGGCGATGCCGACGTTCGCGTCGGCACCGATGGTGCCGATGGCGGCATCGGTGTCGGTGTTGCTCGGTGGGGATGTCGCCGTTGCTGCCGGCGTTGGCGGCGAAACTGCGGAAGCTGCGAGAGGCCTTTGGTTCCGCTCCATCCAGCCATTGGTAGACGTGTTGGAGCAAAAGACCGAGACACAGAATTGTGTGTGAAAAGCGATGAAGAGCGATGCAGATGAGAGTTGGCATTCTGTGCTGAATACACACTTAGATACCCACTCGGGATCCTCCGAGGCTGCTGGCAGGTTCTCCTGTATCCAAGAGAGTAACCCACGTGGCCCTCGATGTTCTCTCTGAGCAACGGAGGTCAGGTGGCACACAGTTCCCTTCTTCTCCTCAGTCCAGGAGATACACTGTTGGCAGAATGGCACTTGGGCACACGTGGACCGCAAGGAGGTGCAAGACAAAAGATGTTGGTGATCTTTTTATGTTTCTAAACCCAAGAGGAGATATAAAGATGTCTTTCTTAAACTCTGAAGGTGAGAGGTGCTGCAAAAACACACAAGGTTTTTTGCATTAACTCAAACTGCCAGTGTTTGCGGCCACTTGGTTGTGTCTTGTCTCCCCTTCTGTTTGTGGTCTTCAAGATGCACCTGAGATGCTGAGGTGATGGGTTGGGGATCTAGGGGCGGTGGCTCTACTTTTTGCACGTGATGTTCTTCTGGCCTTTTCTGACTGTGACCTTCAATTTGAGCTCAAACAGTTCACTGCTGAGTGTGACACAATGACGGGTATGAAGATCATCACCTCCAAGTGTGAGGTCATGGTCCTCTCCTAGAAGACTGGGTTGTTCTGGCCCTGGTTGAAGAGTTCAAGTACCTCTGGGTCTTGTTCACAAGTGGCAGAACAAAGAGCAGAAGATTGAAAGGCGAATTAGTGCAGCATCAGCAGTTCTGTGGTCACTGTTTCAGTCTCTGGTGGTGAAGCGGAAGCTGAGTTTTTGGACAAAGATCTCGGTTTCCCGCTCAACCTACATCCCCATCCTGTAGCCATGAATAATGACCGAAAAAACGAGGTCACAGATTCAAGCATCAGAGCTGAGGTTTCCATGCTAGGTTTCTGGGCTCACTGCCCAAAATAAGGTGATGATCCAGGAGAACCTCAGAACAGAGCTACTGCTCCTCTGAACCGACAAGGGCCAGTTGAGGTGGTGCAGTCATGTAGCAAGACATGTCCCACTGGGAGGAGACCCTGAGGCAGACCAGGACATGTTAGAGGGATCATTTCGCTGCTGGCCTGGGAAGAGACTGTGGTTGGTCAAAGGCAGGTTTGGCTTGGGCTGCTGAGCTGCTATGCTTCAACCCCCCAGGAATAGTGGGAAGGTCACTGAGCTTGACTGACTTCTCAAAATCATAGTTATTGTCTCCAAGGTCTGATCATCTGTGCTGGGTTCGCCAATTTCTGCTTCCTTAAAGACAGTTTGCACTGTTAAGTTTTTCAAAATCCAAACTCACTTGTTTTTTATTTGAGGGGTTTCACAGTCATTTGTTTAATAATTACATTTGCACCAAGACTTTAAATTCTTTCTTACGAAACTCTCAGGTTTGACCCTGAAGTTTTCCAGCCACAGATTTTCATATTCAGCACCTGACTGAAATAGAGGTTCTCAGGACTCTTCCTTCTCCTCTTCTACCTGCTGCACCTCCACCTCAACTTTGACCTTTGCTTCCTACTCCAGGTCCCACCTCAGTTGGAACTTCTTGAGGTCTTGAGTGGAACACTGTTCTGCTATTCTTTGCCTAGTAAACTGTCTGATAATGGGGTTCATTCCCACCACCTGTTCCAGCTGCTAGAGACCGATGTCATGTCCACCCACGGGTGTTCCACCGGGAGGAGGAGGGTGGTGGGCTGCAGGTCTGGAATCGCTCCTCCACAGGGGCGGATGTGGGTGGGTTTATGCCTGCCTCAGCAGCTCTTGGCCACCCAGCAGATGAGAACCTCCCACAGAGCTGTGAGACGCCTGCAGGGTGCAGGGTGTGACATCAGGAGGCGAGTGGGCTGGGCGCCGGGTGGCACTCTGACTGCCTTGCACAAAATTCGATTACATGGGACAAGAAGGATGAACGCCACACATTTCCTACAATGAGAAATCCCGGGTTTTCAGAAACGGGTGAAAATGTGGCAGTTTCGCAGTAAAACAGATGCAAACTGTCCATCAAAGAGCTATGGCTCCTCCTCCTTCGGCTGGACACCAGGGTGTTTCTCTTTCCTGCGGACACCAGCTGACAAAGACATGCGGATGTGCAGATGGACACACGTGCAGGACACCTTTCCTGGTCCAGAGGCACTGACCGTCATACACGGTCTTCATACGAGGTCCAACACAGAGGGTTGGCCAATACATCAGGTCAATCCCAGAAGGCTGCGGGGCTGTTTAGACACCCATGCTTCCACTGGGACTCACAGGGACAAGGACCATAGTGACTGCAGTCACCACAACTGGTGACTGACCACTTGCTTAGGAAGAGCCACAACCACAGCGCCTGATGCTGAAGCTCATTATTACTGTACGTGAGAGTCGTAACCGAAGTCCAGTAACTTTCAGGCTGAGGCTCTTCTCATGCTTGTGTTCATTTTCACCACATCAGCTCAGTTCTCAGGTGTCCCAGCATGCAATGTGGGGGGAGGCTAATTCAAGTTTTCTCCCGTCGGATTTGCCTCCTAGCTAGAGGTGCCATTTGGCATTCTGGGAAAAACACACAGCCAGGCCTTCATGATGCATGACAATAAACTGAGGGCATGCAGTGTGTGTGTGTGTGTGTGTGTGTGCGCGCATCCATCTTCATGCATTTAGCTGTGGGCATGCATTCTATTGGCAAGGGATGTGTGTTGGCATCTTCAGAGGGTGTGTGTTTGCTAACCCTGTGGCAACATTTTTTGAGGGTTTGATTTAATAAATGGTGGGATTAGGTGTTAACAGGGAACACTGGCAAAGAGTCCTCATAATAATGTGTGTGCGTTACCGTGTGTGTGAGAGACCTAAACTGGGGGGGATAGTATGTGTGTGTAGTGTTCAGTCATTCAGCAGTGGGTCACACACCTCTTTTCCCTCTCGCTCTGCTCCTTCCGCCCGCTTTGCCCCTGCTGCCATCTTGTCTCCTGTTCTCGTCTGTGCTGTAGCGAAGCTTGCGTGATGCTCATTGTAGGGCACGACAGCACGATAACCTGCTGAAAAAGCCCAGCCTCCCGGGCCCTGCCCCTGGCCCAACTTTACCTTTTCCACAGAAGTGACATTAAATATTAAATAAGTTTACTGTTTCCGGCCTGTCCAGGTCACAGGGGGTTCTGCTTTGTGTTACGGAGTGTTTCCTTCATGCTGTAGTGTGTTCGTGTCGTGTGTATGTGGTTCTGCACTGTACAAACGCATGCTACTAAGTACAACAAAGCACGCTGTGGAAAAGATTAATAATAATAATGTGCCACCGTTGTCCAAGGCAGCTTACACCTTACTTATGTGAGGTCTGTACACTGAGTTACTTACAGTGATTTAGCATCTATACCGATTTTGCCAAAGTGGCTCCAGCCTGCAGGCTGACCGCAGGACGAAGATGCCCAGCTAGCACCTTGCTGCCACCCTGTGGGCCGTGTCACTAAGGCTGATGATGCAGCGCTGCACCACACCCACATTACTTTACGCAAAAGCCTCTTTAAGGGTGCTTTTGCAGCCATTTCACGTGAAGCAGGGGGTGGGTGGGAGGGTCCCCTGCTGCATGCTGCCGCTTGTTGCCTCCGAGCACCTGTAATGTGGCTGCAAATTGTGCCGACCACCTAACTTATGAACTAAGCACCTGCTTATCTGAAAGGTTTTGCGTGTCGACTAATGGCCCCGTTTAATTGTGAATTAGACGGAGTTTCGCTTCCCTTCATTTCAACCGTCTGGAGGAAAGGAATCTCTCCGAAATGGAGCAACGAAACGCTAAGCTGTAACATTCAAATTAACCCTCCTTTTCTCCATTTGCATTTGAAACGCTGCACACTTTTTAATGAAATCCCAGCCTTTGTTGCCAGGATGGAGGTTTCGTCGGCTCCGTGTTCCCGGGGGCCAGGGGTCGACCCCTCTCGGCTCCTCGGCGCAAACTCGACGTCCTCCGGAGAGACGCCCCCCCGTCGTTCAACGCTATTTAACACAAAGTTTGGGGATGTCGGCGCGTTTTAATCCCAAGCAGTAAAAAGAGGACTTTGCCTTTGCCGTCGCATCCGTTCACATCAAAAATTCCCTTTTTGCATTCTAGATAAAATATTTTCAGCATCCGGTTTGACGGGACATTTAGAAGACAATCTAAGCAGTGGGTCTCTTATGTATGTATGATGTGAGAGAGGACAACTGCGTTGCTAGTAGTGGAGGTGCTTTGCTGTGCCACCTGGGTCCCACTCTCGCCCCGATGCCCACCTCAGGACAGAGGCCCGGCAGCCACGCACGGCAGGCACCGCCTTTCCGAAGAGCGCCGAGGGTGAAGGGGGAACGCGGGCTCAGAGCACGACACGCGTCGAACTGCGAATTCCAATAATAAAGCGTCGAGTAATCTATTTTTAAAGGCTGGGGGCAGGAGGTGGGTGTGGAACAGCGAGTCCGGTTAGGTGCGATAGGCTGAAAATGAGGCAACAGGTGAAAAAACCTCATTCTGATACACAGACTCCCTCATCACACAGAGGCATGCAGAAACGCACAGAAGACCACACCTATGAAAGGTGGTCCTCCATGTGACAATTCAGTACCATCTCTGTGGGGAACTTTCGGTATTTTTCACCACACTGCATGGCAGTTTCTACAGCACGTGCTGCGCTGACATGTTCCTCAGTTCGTGACCCAGCGGCAGCCGTGTCCTTTATTTCAGGGCCGTTCATAATTACCTATACCTCTCTGCGGGATGGCCCGTTCGGCTCTTAATAACAAAGACGAGCAAACCGCGACTATTTATCACTTTAAGTTTTCCACGCTGTCGGCTCCTCGTCTTCGCGGAGGAGAACCGGAGGGCAGCATTAACAGCGAACACAAATCAATCCTTTCCATTCAATTATTGCTCTTCCCCTCCCGGCTGCAGCCAACCAAACTGCTGAGCTGGACCGGCAGCGCGACAGGAGGCGTCCGGACTCCCTAGCGGTCAGCCTTTTTCTTTATGGGGTACTGGCAGAGTTACCCAGCACCGCCTGGGTCAAAAAGGTATAGCGGTCGAAAGGTAAAGCAGGTTATACTGTATTTTGGCTAAAGGGGCTGCGTACACAAGTACTGTTAGTAATGCGGGACAGGCAGATGCCACAGAGAGCGACATGCTGGTTGTGGTCAATTGGAAAGGAGAAAAAAAAACTAAATCTGCAAACTGTATTAACCTTACATTACCGGTATATCTGTGTGGGGAGCAAGAAAATGTGTCACTACTGCTGCATCTTTCAAAATAGTGACTGGCTTTTTTGGAGTTTAGTGACCTTGACTACATAAAAACCTCACTTAGGGTGAGCAGCACCTCTGTGCCACATTTTGAGTCTTTGACTTGAAAAACAAAACTGCATAAAGCACAAAAACAGACTAACAAACAGAGATTGAGCTTCGGTCTCAATGATCAGTTTCCTTACTGAGTGTAACAAATCCGTCTTTTTGGTTAACTCCCTCTGTAGCCAGCTGCTCAAACGGGCAGCAGTCTGTCGAAGGGGTTATCGCTCTTGCCACCTGGACATGCCACCCCCCTTGATGATAACCTCTCCTTACAGGACAGTGCCAGTCTCTACAGCCATAAGGAGATACTGCTCAGGCCTTGGTCAACAGCTTTGCATAGCTAGTCAATGCAGCCAGCTTGACACGTCCTCCATCTTAATGGTCAGTTCTCTGAATGGGCTGTTGCCTGTTGGTACAGCCAGGGTCAGGTGATCCACCTGAGTTGCTGAAAATCTGTGATGGCAGGTATTGCACCGGTCAGCTTTGTCTAAGGCGTAGCCCTGTACCGGGTTGGTCAGCAAATCGGCTCAATGCGGTAGATATGCTACCTGCACCACTAGTTGGTACAGATAGCCAGACACAATCAATGAGCACCTGGGGTCACCTGAGGTGGACGAAGAGATCACTGTGGCAGATGTTAAAGAAGGGGGACGATAGCTGGCAAGTCCAGGCTGTTTGATGGGAAGTCCCAGGCTAAGCTGTGCTGTTTGGTTTGTTGCTGCTCTCCAGTTTTAGCCTGTGCACAGCTTAAACCTGCTGGTCCTGGAGGACAGACTGGGGACCCATTTCCCTTCTTATGGGAGATGAAAGAATTGTGACCTCAACTGCTGAATGGAAACAGTTGGCATTCATCCCACTGATGCTCCCTGTAACCATCAGAACTTCAGATCTGATCCCTTGTAGCCCCTTGAAAGTGAGGTAGAGTTAAAAAAAAAAATTGTCCTTATGTCATCAGATCAACCCCTGAGTGCTCTGGAAGCTGTGATGTTACTGTTGCTTCAACTCTGAAGAGGCTTCCATGCAATTGTATAGGAAGCGGTAGGATTTGTCGCTGCTGGTGGACATCACGCTCAGCAAGGAAGAGGGGCTGGGGGAGGTGGGTGGAACGTAATGCTTTGTCTTAGTGAAGGCAGTTTCTCTCACTCCTTCTCCCTGTCTGCAGATATTCGCTGTATGAAATTATCCATATCGATTCAAGCCATAGACACAAACGGGAAACAAAGTTACATCGCATGTTTGTTTTCTTTCTCGGGTTTCCGCTGCATCGCCAGTGCACATTACCGGCCTTCATCTGTCTTTGTTATTTCATGGACTCCAAAACATTCTGCTGCTCTCAAGTGCTGCTTGTGCTGCTCAGGAGCGACTGCTGGCTTCTGTCGCATCTGTAAAACAAATATGAACTTAAAGAGGAAGAGCCCTGGTGTCAGAGCAAGTGCCTTGTGTTTCCCACAGGGTGTTGCTGTGACATAACGCAGAAAGTTTAACCATCCAGGTGACATCGATCATGACCAGTTTTGCAGCACAAGGGGTTGAGAGGTTTACAGTAGCTGTCAGTCTCCTATAGGCCTCTCAACGTATCCACAAATCTATCTTCATTGGTACGCCCATATACTGCGTGTCACAAAGAGAGAGCAGGTACCTTTTGACCCACTGCAGGTGTTTTACATTGTTTGACTAGATCAACACTTAACAGTCTTTTCCTTTCTGCTGAGAACTTGTGTCCATACAAGACCCTTTCTGAATTCATCCTCAGGTAGCTTTCGCAAAGCTCATCAGAAAGCTGCGTGAAAATTACCACTTTTTTGTTTTTAGCACTCAGAGAAGATAAACAGCAGCCCACAGCTTCAAGTACTGCTCAGCTCTAGGACACCCACGCTGAAGCTGAAGGACTCCTGCATTTTGCCCGGAGAGAAAAAAAAAGACAAACATGACGCATATTGTGTGACACAGAACAATTCCAACAAATAGATGAAGGCGTTAGATGCCAGAGGTCCAAGAGAAGCAGCAGAAGTGGCTTTCGGTTTGTCACCATGTGGCCTCTGGCTTCTCGATGGGAACTGTGACTTAAAAGCAGTCGGGACTTCTAGTAATTGGGTCCTGGGGTGCTTCCCGACTGCCAGGGCCATAATGAATTACAGTGCTTGAAAGAGCAGGTGAGAGGAAATGCTCTCCTGTACGTGAAGGTTTTAGGCCTTTTTCGCCACCTTCTGTGCTCTGCGGGTCAGTAATTGGAGTTCCCATCTGTTTACCGTCTCCGCTTTTCCATACCAAACAGAAACATTCCAGGAGGTCCTGCGGATACGACAGGCAAACCCAGAACAAGAAGGAAGCACCCTGAGCCCTCATTACGGAGACGGCCTTCAGCTTCGTCTCAAGTTCCTTTGCACAAATAGCGAACACAAAACAGTCAAATTGAGAACTTTGCTGACGTAACTGGGCGTTCCTGTGCTTGGTAAACATTTTGTGATTTAGCCTTTGTTGAACTAAGAGGAATACTTAAAAGCCACGAGACCACATTGTGATGTCGCTCGAAGATGCTGTCATCCAGCCCATCGTTCTTAGTATAAAAAAAAGGGGGGAGGCCATTTGCTGTGCTCTTACTTTGTTAGTGAGCGTCTTTTCCGGGACGGGCATCCCTCCTCGGTGGCGTTCGGCCACTGGCCAATCGCAAGCTAATTGGGCGACCAATCCAATCCACTAAATAACTCGGGTTATTTGACTAAAACAGACATGCAGACAGGTGAGCGACAGCAGAGGGGGACGGAGACAGGCGGATGCGCTTCAGAGAAAGAACACAGCAGCTAAAGTAGACTGTAGCTTCCAGTTGCTCTAAAGCTGATGGACAACAGGGAGCGGGACACCTGTCAAGCCCTCTGTCAGAGCACGACTCCAAAAACCACGCGGCCTCGTTTCCTGCAGAAGGGGCAACAGAGATTCCTTGGAGGAAAGTGGAACGAGCCAAAAATACAACTGAGGGAAACCGCGAGGCTGGACGCACACCTCACCTTGGCTTAGTTTAGCAGCCTCGGTCAAAAGGCTGTTTGTCCTCTCAGACCTTACATTGAGCTGGAGTTCAGACGGGGGCAGAAACTTTTCTACCTACGGAAACGTCAGACTTTTAATGCAGGTTTTAATAAACACTGCTGAACGCTGCTAAAGTGGCCAAAAAAAAAAAAAAAAAAAAAAATCCACCGTTCCCAAAGCAGATAGCCGTACTGCAGCTACACCCAGACCCTATATATCATGCTGCGCTTTTTAAGTATGTCACGGTCTCGCTGTGATACCGCAGATCCTCCCCGCTACAGAAAAAAGGAGCCTGGTGTCGCAGTAGATCGACTGCGTGAAGGCTTCTGAATGTAAAACAAAGCAGATGAAGTGGATGAGCTGCCTGGGTCAGTTCAACAACCAGTGGTTTACTTATTTCTAAGAGTGCAATGATGTGCCAAATGGGCAGCAGGTGATACGGCAGATACAGCTGGTACCTTCCAGCACCTGGGCTGTAGGTTTGGGTGTTGGCCTGAATGTGGCTCAGTCTGTGCAGACTTTTTGAGTTCTCTCTGCATTTGTGTAGGTTTCCTTGCAGTGCTCTGGTTCCCACCACAGTCCAAAGGCACATATTTCAGGTCTATCAGTGGCTCAAAGTTACATGTAGTACGTGTGTGTGAGAATGAGTAAGTATGTGTGGTTGCCCCATCATGGATGGTGTCCTGGAGAAGCTCTGGAAAACCTATTATTAACAATGAATAGATAAGACAAGAGTTCACAATGCCATACACACTGGTGTTCTTCAAGGCCGGTTAAGACCTTCTGAGATGTGTTCTGGACTTCTGCAGTTACCTGAATTCATAAAGGAGGTTTGCTGGAAATTCCAGCTCAAAGAGCCTTAGTACTCAGTTAGCCGTACCCATTGCCTGTACTGGGGTTGTTACGGTACGGTAATAGTTAAACTTTATTTATTCTAATTTAAATAATCAATTTGTAAATTTTCAAAGAGGAAAAAAGTTCAAGCTGCTGGCTTTTTGTTTTTAAACATAAAGTGGTTCCATTCATACCTGTGCTTTCGCTGACTCTTTCCACAAAGTCCACATTGAACCGAATTAAGTCCGTCTAATAGAGTAGCTTTGAAGGCGAACTCATAAAACAGCTGAACTCCCTTGAGAGAAGCAATTGGCAACATCACGCGCGAGTCCGTCTCCGTGACCGTGATGTTTTCCAGGCCCAGCACCAGAACGGGTGAACAGATTCGTTTTCCCAGCCTGTCGATGTGACTCTGGCCTCGACAGATTGGCATTAACTTTACATTATCATTCGATCCACGGCGCGTCACGCCGAACCACAGCGTGTCATACAACTGCATTCCTCCTCGCTGTGACGTTGATCTATCCGGAGGCGAGGCGGGTGCTGACATTGACGTGCTCAGCTTACCGCTCGTGTCCCTCAGGCACAGAGAAAAGTCAAGTTAATCCGGGTGACACAGTGGGCACGAGGTCTGCAGGCTGAAGGCCGGATGGTGAGAATCAGGCAACCGGGCCTGTAGGTGGGCTTCACCGGGGTTGACTTGCGGGCCGAAGCCATTTTCTTAGTCCTTAAGGGTCTCCTTTCACTTGACTCATGTTGGACCCAACGCTTCCGCCCTGTTCTGCCTCGTCCTCTGTTGCTGACAAGGTGACCGACCTCAGAAAAGACTGAATGGAAAACTGTCTCGGTGCTCGCCGAGCCTCACATATCCATTTCGCCTTCGCTGATATCATGGGCAGTTAAAATTACCAGAGACCAACATGTCAACGTTTACCTAAAGCGTAAACTGAGCCAGCTGCTGTTCTGCTCCAAGTGGGCTCTAACTGAGGAGCAGCGAGGGACCTTCAGGGAAGCAAGTCAGATCAACATATCTTGGCTTTCGTGGCTTTGTTCTAATATTCATTTCAAATAAATGAAATACAGTGAAACAGTGTTGTGTGTGTGCGCATCTGCGCGAGGTGCAGTATCTTTTAAATACGTCCAACTGGACTAATTTTACCAGCAGCGTGATCTGCGGGGACTCGGAGACACAGGTTTGTCCAAGTCGCCTGCCAGCACGTTGCATAATTCATTAAATGCAGTTTAAAGATGAGAAACTCCACAGCGTTGGATCTGAGTGCTTAAAGGGGGATGGGGTGGCATCCCTGGCAGGACAGGCACTGATTTCCCAAAGAAACAAACCGCTTCAAAATTCATACAAGCAAAAGGGGGAATGAGGGACAACGGCAGCCTGAACTGTCATTGCTCACGAATTACCAGTTTCTACAGGTGATTCATATGGGCTTTCAGCAGAGCTCTCGGTTAATGGGCTTCCCGTCGGTTCCGCCCCCAGGCCTGGAAATGGCCTTACGCAGCCCCAGTCCCTGTACCTTTGCTGTCTTTTTGTCTGTGTTTAAGTTTCTGAAAGAACCTCTCTGAGTCTCCACGCACGCAGCCCTCGAGACCAAACTTGAGGCGGAATGTGAAGTGGGTTCAGATTCGGAAGCCCCTCCAGACCTGTGGTGCGATCTTACCTTCATCCCACAGACTTTCTGAAAGTGCGCCACCTGCCCCTCCGTCTCCAGCACGGTTTTTGGGGAGTTGGGGATACGCGAGGTCATCGTGTGGGTTCAGGTTGTGCGGTGCAGCTGGCCTGCGATTGGCTGTGTTGCATAACTCCGCTGCTTCCCCTGCAGACAGACACAGCAAACTCGCACATCTAAATATAGCGAATTGGCCGCAAATGTATTAAAGCGTAAGCAAAAGTTTGTCAATAGTTACATTGAGGTTTTTGAGAGGATAAACACTGCATGGGCACTTCTTCCAGAAAAATAAATATGATAAATCGGTTTTCTGATTTTCCATGCATTACAGTACTCAGCACAAATCTGTGCAAATTATCGATGGGGTAAAAATGCGATAGAAACAGAATTGAGTTAGTCTTACAGATATCACAAAACGCGACCGTCGGCTTTCGCTAATCTGAGACCGTTCCTCTCCTAATGCTGTGCAGCCACTTGAGCTTCATTGCCGACAATATTTATAACTAGGAACGTACTGGTCCGTCGTGAATAAGGACATGCGTTATGACATGACCGACTGCCCGGAGGAAAAACCAGCCGTCTGAAACCTCGCTGGGAAGCCACGAAGTAAACATCGCTGCTGAAGCTGCCATGGAAGGCAGTGAAAATTAGATAACCGCGAATGGCAAAGACACACGCTCGGGTGGAAATTCAATTTCGTGTCTCATCGGTCTTTATAAACCCATCTTTAATGGGCCTCGCCCATTTCCATTTGGTCATGAGAGAAGGCTCCTGTGATGCTGCACACCAAAAGGCCCGACTCCTACAGACAGACGCGTATTTCCACACAGCGCAGACACACGCACCTGCCCGCATGTGCGTTTACAGCAGGAAGCAAGTGGCTGCTCGAGGAACGCCTTCAGCCTTGTACCTCGGACCAGTCTCGCTTTTGGCCCTGGAACAATCCCCTCCATTATCGCCATGTATTACTTAAGACAAATACTACTACGCAAATATAACAATTTTCTTGAGCAGATGTTTTTCCCCACTGGCGTAAATACATTATTGATGAAGAGCAGTTTAATAGCCGCTGTCCGCTTTATACCACGTTCTTTCTTTATAGCTGCCCACCGTCCAATACATGATCCGTTTTCCCCAGCTGACACGTTGACCTGTCTGAGGGACGTCATAAGTCGGTTTGCTACTCAGTAGTACAGCAATGAGGTTGCTGGGGAAACACAAAAGAGCTGCTGGTAAACCCGTACATGAGGGCATTCGACTCGAGGGGGGGCGGTACTCAAAACAGCTGAAAATGACCAAACTCATGCAGATGGGTTTATTGACCTACATTACACCATTTGTTTCTAAATGCCATTTAGTCAGCCATTATTTACCCAACTCCTTTCTCCAAGGTGACTTGGAGTGTGAGGTTCGTATACCAAGCTGCTTACAGAGATTTAGCCATTTACACAGCCGTATCAGTTCAGGCTAAAAACTCTGATCCAGGTCATTACATCAGGAGCAGATTTTAATCCAGGTTCTCCAACAACTATGCCCCCAACTGGCCCAAATTGTTCAATATATGGTCAGTCGTTGCCCCCTGGTCATTGGTGTCAGCGGTCATCGTGGTCCATCTGTGTGTCAGATCAAAATTTACACCAGTTTGTTTCAGGGGTGAGAGAGAGAGAGAGAGAGAGAGAGAGAGAGAGAGAGAGAGAGAGAACTCTTGCTCTCTCTCTCTCGCTCTCTCTGCATCCCAGCCCCTCTTCATTAAAAATGCACTTTTTTCACAGGTGGCGAACGCAACTGTGGAGTACATGAGCTCATCTGTATCAGAAAAGGTAAGACAAACATTTGACTGGATTGGCTGTCACCCCCTCTGCTCCTTGACCCCTAACCCCAAACCCTTTTGCTAGCCTTTGCTTTCCTCCACTTCCCAGTAGCTTTGGTTTTAGTTGTTCTGTTTCTGCATTGACAAATGATAAACAAAAATAAAGCAATAAATAATGCAGTGCCATCCTTGCTGCTGGCTGCTCCATTCCCTGCCTTAAAAGACTGCCTGTGTGGTGTACCGTGTTTTCACCGTGCTTGTCCTTCAGCCAATCCCCAACCCTCACTCCCATTCTGTGGTGCATGTAGCATGAGGGAGGAGGGTTAGCATGAATATTAACAAGGGGGTGGGGGGTGTACCGTGTTTCTGAAAGACGAACTTACGCGGAGGCTCGAGCCAGAAGCGTCGCTGGGCAGCGCCAGAGAACTGTAGCGAGAGACATGTGAGGAGGCCTGTGACAAGCAGCGAGCCGCTTGAGCGGCATGAAGGTCACTGTGGAAGTTCTCCTGCAGATTTCAGGGTGCAATATGTGGTTTCCCTCTGCTGGGTTTCTCACAGCTGAAACCAGATGGTGAGGAAACATCTGTTTAAGTTGAAGCCTTTCAGTGGTGGCCCTCACAGCAGTTACTCTGTGCAGTAGATACAGAACACATGCACATGTACTACCAGTATAACAGTTCCTCTTAGAGACGCTTCAACTCATACAATTTTTCCATTTTGTCTGGAAAATCCCTTTATTTTCATGTGCAATCGACCTCTTTGTTACTACCCAAATGCCTTTTTCAGAGATGATTCACAGTGTGAGCTTTGTACCTTACGCAATTTTTACTACATCAACTCGGGATTTGGTCCCATGATCTTGGGTACTGTAGCAGGGGTAGGGATTCAACCAAGTCCTTGGGCTCAACCCAATGGCTTTAACCAGTACAGGACTGTTATGACCCCTTCAGCTGGGCTCTGTAGAACCTAGGGGTCAAAGGAGAGGCACATAAAATGGGAAGAGGGGAAAGGGGTTTAAAGGGTTTTACTGTGACAAAAGGTAATGATTTTAAGGGGGTATGTATATAAAAAAGTGATTCACTCAAGGGTGTTGAAGTGAAAACAAACAAATTATTCTATCATATATGAGCCAAAGACCAACTACTTATCTGAAACTAGGAAAGAAAAGGTGGCAAAGTCTTTCGGGCCCAACTAGCTACGCTGATCTAAGCTATGCACAAAACACACAAATAGAAAATAGGACAGCACACACCAAATACAACAAACCACTACCCCAAAAGTATACCCCCCAAAAAAAAAACCCCCCACAAATCTACTTACAAACTAGGCAACCACAAGCCAACATCACTGGGCTGCAACTCAACTCAAACAGAGAGAAGTCTGGAGATAACAAAATGGCGGGGTTTTTAAAGAGGCAGATCTTGGCGGTGATTGGCCAAGAGGGAGGAAGCGATGGCGGGGCTGTTGATGATGGACGTGAGCCGCAACCAATGCCAGACAGTGGACTTGCGCCGCGACATAACAGCTGGGAGGTTTGTGGTGATGGCATCAGCAGTGCTGAGTGGCAGGATGAAGGGCCAGCGGTCACTGGACCCCTGTAAACAACCAAACAGCTCCACAAACCCAACAGAAACACACTGGGACGTAACACCTTGCCTGGTGTCTCCGTCCCTCGTATCTTGTTTTTCCCCGTTTCCCTAAAATCCCTGCTTTAGAGCAGCGTGGAGCTCCTCATCCAGCACTGCAACATGTTTTCGTCTAGGACCTGTCAGCAGTGGTGTTTGTTTCTGACCCAAAGGCAACAATTCCGTCAGTGCAACGGCTACGATGCCTGCTGGTCTTTGCTGGGGATGCGCCTCAGCCTGGAAGGCCGTGAACTGATGTGACTCCAGTGTTGTGCAGATCTGTACACAGGGGGCTGGAGCGGGCGGCTCTGCTATTGGATTGTAGGCCTGGGAGTAAAATGAGAAGCTCCTTCACATGTAGGTGGCGGTTTCTATGCCAACAAAATTACAAAAAGGCAGGTCCAACTAGCGGACAGAAGGTGTATTATTAATTATAAGGACAACTGCTACGATATTAATTCCTATTAAATTTACCAACAATACCTAAACAAATGATAATACTAGTAGTAATAATAATAATAATAATAATAATAATAATGTTTATTGTATAAACTGATCGCGTGCATGACCTCATTGCGCACTGCGATCTGGGCTCATTTCACAGAATCATTTTCCAGTTTTGTCTCCAGTGGTAAAACTTTGTGCTGTGAGAAGAGACCCAAGCGACTCACCTTAGTTCACCTGACTGAAGGGCAACGTGGTGACCCCGTTCCCTGACACCAGCAGGTCCTCCTTCACCAACCTGCATCCTAAGGTATTAAAGTTAAGGTTTAAAGTGAGGAATAGAATATCCCAGGTGTTTAGTTCCGTGATCCTTCTTGATGGGACCAACATCTCCTTGGCCTCATTGTGACAGAAGCAACAAACAGCAGATGTTCTTGATCTGTGTCTCCATACTGGCCCAGATTGCATCCTGAGCCTTTTGTGTCCACAGAACTGGATCCCTGTTGGGTGTCTGGAAGCACTCCCGGTTCCTGTTGATCCTCTCTGCTCTGGGTCCTTTGGTGCCGGAACCAAGACAGCAATTGCCACAGCTGTGGACCCTGCCCTGGTTATAAACCACTCTGAAGGCCCAGCCTATGAGGAAAAAACAGCACAGTACCAGAAATTCAAAACATAAGACCTCCAAGACCGAATTCTATCTACACAGCAGTTAAAACTTTGGTCCTGACAGATTTAGACTTTATAATTTCTGAATGACTGTAATTTCTGAATGACTGTGAGTGTCAACCTTCAAGTGCCATCTTGTCCAGACTGAGATGGAAAAGAAGTCACTGAGCTCCATGAGCTTCACACCGTAGTGGCTGGCATGAATTCTGATGTGGATCGATTGAAGGTTATCGGTTGTTGAGTATGCGTGAGGACTTAGACGCTGCCAGGATGAAACAGAGTGCAGGGGCCTTAAATATTGAATGAGAAGAATTCTGAAGAGCGAGAGGAAAAAAGGTTTGTAAGACCCCAGGCGACCCTACGCTGTGCCCACCCCCTTCCCGCTCATGAGCATCCATTTCCCCAGAAGGTGTTGAGTTTCAGTATAGACCCTGTTACTTGTCATCAGGGAGAAGAACGGAGAGGTTGAAAAGACAAACTTCACATGGGACTGCAGGGAAGGCAGGGAGAGCACTGTCAGTATATGCAGGTTGGAGAGCAGGCACTGTGGACTTGAGCAGAGCTGATAGGAGGAGAGATCTCTGCCTCGACTGAGGAGTCCGCAATCCTTAGTTCGATATAAATTATTTATTACCTTTGGATTTCTCGTCTACGCTGAGGCTGCTCTGACCAACCAGTTCCAGGGGTTCGATAGAGCCTTGGAGATCCCATGTGGTTATTCAAATATCCTTGGTTCCACATCCTCAGCATGTAAAGGTCCTGAAGGGTTGAGGAGGAAACAAAAGAGACAGGATCTAAGCCTGGAAACACCCAGGCAGAAAATTCTCCATGGCATCAGACTTCTTTATGGTCGCAAGGGCCTTGACTGCAAATCACATCCAGCCAACACAGCTGTGTGCACTGGCGCGCATCTGTAGATGCAAGCAGACTTGTCACGATTGGAATTTTTCAGTTAAGATTGGCCAAAACTGTCCAGGTCTAGAAGTTCAGAAACACAATTTTACGAAAATTCCGATGTGAATCATCGAATGTGTAGTGGGATCAGTGTCGGGCCAAGATGCCCTTCGTGGTACGACTGAGGATTACGTACTTTCTTCCTGACACGTACCAAAGGGCGGCGCAACCGGAGTGTCCCGCTCCGCATGTCATCCCTGTTGTATCGTTTGGCACAGAACACCGACACACTTCATTCCAGTTTCAGGTGAAATTGGAACGTCTTAACAAGACCATCCCATTTTTGGAGCCCTTCGAGCCATCCTTATTGTTGACATCACGGGCGCGTACACTGTATTTGTATTTATGTCAGAAGCGCTCCGAAATGGAGCCTATTAGCTGAGCTCGAAACTGCATTAGAGGACTGCCACTTCATTTAGCATCTCGGCACTTTTTATCCCATTACCTCACCTATGCTGTATTAATCTCTCTGTAGTTGTTTCTCGACCTGCAATGGCTGTTGGTCTTCGTGCCTCTTTGTACCCCAACTGTTCCACTTAAATCTCCGTTTTCCTTTTTGGCTGGGAATGACTTTTGACTGATGGCTCCTTCTAGGCAATGGCTTGTCCTCAGGTTGTAAACTACCGCAGACAGTTGTTTGATGGCTCGGATATAAATCAGTGCCCTTCTCGCTGTCTGTAAAGTGGCAAATGGCTGCTTTAAGTGATGCATCACGTTGCGCGCATCAGACACCATCTCTGTCGGCCCCCAGTTCCGTTTCGCCGGGGAAACAAACGGTGCTTTGTCATGCATTGGCAGTTGTCCCTGTTCTCATGACCGCCCTTTGCTGTGGAGTTCATCTTGGGAAGCCCGATATCAGATTGAGCTCCTGCAGCAGGAACCATTTAAAAATTCACAACGTTAAGGGTCGTACACAACAGAAGAGCCAGCACTTTGATGGTCTCGCAGGCGTTACATTAATTTTACCTTGTAATTTTCATTGAGTCAACCCAAAATAGCTTGGCAAGCGGTATTTCTCCACGACCCTTTACAGGGCAAGCGGGTTCTTACATCGCACACTGTTGCTAGGATACCTATGTGGATCTGGGCTATGGATGCGTTGAGCTCCGAGGCTGCTGCAATAGTAGCGTGGTTGCTGTGCGAGTGTGCACAGCTCCCACGGAATGCAAACCCGCATTCGGTTGGGTCTGCTGCGCAGGACCAGTTTGCCGGAGCGTGAAATTCAGCTGATCAAAGAGCGGTTTCCGACTTTAAGTGGCCAGAGAGAACCGTCTCTAATTATGAATCCATTAGCCGGATAAATGTTTAATTACATCTAATGCTCAGACTCTGATAGTGAACATGAAAAGGAAATGAATGGCTCTTCAAGGAGCGTCGGAGAAGCTGTTTTCTACTTGTGGCCTGCTGATGGGGAGAGCTGTGAGAGATGCTTTCTAAATGCACTCATCAGCAACCGATGCCCAGTGGACTGGACCGTTGTTATCCTAGCAACGACCCCCCCCCCCCCAGTTTAGGGAAAAAAGCAGCACTGCATCATGGGATGGCGAAGATCTCCACCTGCCAGAAATGCGTGGGCAGCAACATACCGTTCGTGCTGATGTTGCGTGGTCTGGATTGATGTTTTAGTGCCACAGTGGGAACATACTGTAAATGAAGGCCTAATCTAGCGTCTAGATGGAGGGTGTTTGTTTATCTTTCATTTCCATTGCGATAGAGATCAAGAGTAAACTAGCGGTTCCCATCATCCCAGCTGAGATCCCTCAGAGATGTAATATTTTCTCATGGCTTCAAAGTGTTCTGCAAGACCTGAACAGCTGAGAAGGGACAGGTTGACTGACCCAGCTGTCACCACAGCTTAGGTGAAGCGCTGTTTAAATATCCGGCGCGATATGAAGGATCCCGTCCTGGGGAGAGGAAGAGCCTGGTTGCCATGTTTACCCCATTACTGGTTCAAAGGGCGACGGCTTCAAGTGTGACCACTAATGCAGGCGGTGAGAGGGCCTGCTGGGTGGCAGGTGGGTGGCAAGAAGCAGGAACTGTGTTGTCACTCAAGCGGGGGAGCCCAGAATCTCAGTAGGTGCAGATGGTGCTGTCTTAACTCAGCCAAACCATCACAGCAATACCTTAGCATCTATACTTAGCACTTATTGTCACAGGTGAGCTATATAAACGGTTAGGTTTTGAAGGGTTCTTAAGTAAGGGGGTGGGGGTTAGTGTCTCGGAAAGTATGCTTGGCATAAATGGGGCCAAACCGCTCGTTTCATTTAGGGAGGTGGGTAGCTGGAGAGCTGCCCACAGCGCACTGCATGGAATGTGCAGGGACAGGTATGCCCCAGATGGAGAACAGCAAATCGATTTCTTCCCAGAAGGTTATTTCACGCAAACCCACGAGCTCTGCTTTAGTGAACGGCAGCAACATTTTGGAGCGGCACTAGAAAAACCAGGGCCACTCTGCATTACTAGCGGCACACCCAGCCACTTCCACGATGGTCTGCAAACAAGCAGATCATCGATTCAACAAGATTATTTTGACCGGCCGAAGAAAGAAGTAGGAACTGAAGTTTCCAGTGAAATGTGAAGTGATTCAGGGGGTCAGGAATTGTGAGGAGCTGTTTTAACAGGAAAGTTCAGCACAAATTGTCAACCTAACTGAACATTAAAAGCACACTTTGGGTTATCTGTGCTGCAGGAATCTCAGGTGTAGCTGGAGGGAGTAAAGTGTGTGTAGGTTAGAGGAAAAGGAGGGTCCCGAAACAGCTGGCCATTGTTTTCTTCCATACATCGCTGGACTGTGGGAAGAAACCCACACAAACATGAGGAGGACATGTGAACTCCGCACAAGCTGATCAGGGATCAGTCTGTGGGCACAAAACTGAAGCCCAGGTGCTGTGAGCATCAGTACAATCGAAGCCATCCGGTTTCTCATGGTCCTGCTGGGCGGGCCCTCAAGGCCTCGTGAGCAAGTCTGCCGACAGCAAGGACACAGCTGACACCGGCGTCCAGGCACAGGCTGTTTGATGTGGGCTTTGATATTACACTCCCGGCAGTGCAGCCAAAGCAGTCAGACCCTTCCGGCAGGACCCAGAGAGCACAAGGCAGAACCACACTTGTTTTTTTCTAGCAACTGTAATACCACAGAAAGTGCTTCAATAAATAATGAACGGCTGGGACTTTTTATTGATCCTGCAAAGAGAAGTAAAACAATTGTGGGAACCAGTAATGCAGCACCTGAAATCCAGAATCCACACAGAATGGTCCTGGTGAAGTCCAACATGTTGGTTCTAAGGGCATTAAGGCCAGAATTCGGGGGAACGTTTGTCTTCGCCAGGCTGGCCGGCACCAGGTCACAGTGCTAGTACTCCTGGCAGCCAAGAACTTTCCAGAGGCGACCGAGAACAAACTCAGTGTCCGGTGGCTGTCCTTGTCGACACACAACATCCCATTCACTTGGAGTCTTTGCTTGCACGATGCTCTATCGTTTGTACATGAAAGAAAAGCTTTCCTTCTGCACTCTGGATGCAACGCTAACCTATAAAAGGAGTTCGCTCCTGGGTTTCTTAATCCGTTCTAAAGCACCCTGCTTCTCACTTTAACCTCTAAACCGGTGCCATAAATTCCACAGACAAGGGCTGTAAACCTGGGGGAGACGCTACATTTCCACATCCACAAGCAGCCCCGGCCTCCCGTGTGCTCTCTGCGGTCTCCCTGGCCAGGAGGACTCAGGCGGTTGTTAATGGAGTGCAGCTAAGCGTGTCTCTGAGTCCTGGGCAGATGTCTCAGCGACCTGCCCCCTCGAGGACTGCCTGCCCCAAAGAGACTGCTGTAATACATTGGAAATGGGTTTCACGGTAGGCTGACCCTCCCCGTTCACAGGGTGCTACAGTACTTTTCTGTCGAGCGGAATCACAGCAGAGAAGAACACGGACCATCAGCATTTACAAAGCTCACTTGGCTGGGGTGTTACAACCAGCGTTTACTGCCTTGGCGCATCTTTGGGTTAAACTATAAGTGCAAAACAAGATCCCCCACCACCGAGACCTCATCCCCTGCCAGTTCCCCTTGCCGCTCCCAAACCTTCTACAGCCCAAGCCCAACAGCATGGTTGGAGGAGACACAGGGCCTGTGTGTGTGCATCTGCAATCTTTCCTTTTTTGCTGTCTTGCCATTGCCTTCTATCTCAGAACCCCGCTTTAAGTGACGCTCAGCAATTCACTGCCAGTATTTCAGGTGACAGTGACTAAGTCTATTAATGAGGTGTGTTTGAAAGCAGCACGAAAGGACACCTGACATGCATGGAACTGTTTCGCGTCCCATCTGTGCTCTGAATAATTCAGCCGGCGCCAACACACAGCTCGTGGCTGCTCCGTCGTGTCAGCTCAGACGCAGGAGCGGGGCTGCTGCGGGACCCCCTGGGGGCAGAATGTGGACTCCCAGCTCGCGCCCGCTGTCACTCTGCAGACTGTGCGCTTGGAGAAATACAGTGCAGTAGACTGTAGGAGGGGATTATGGGCAAGCGTACGCTCCGCAGAGACACACAAGCTCCTTGACCCGGAGTTCTCGTTTTCCCTCTCTCCTCCATCGTCTTTCCTTTTTGCCAAGTCTCATCATTGTCCTTCCCTTTATCTACAAGTCTTGGAGTCCTGTGCACAGACCGATCTGGCGCTCCACCTTATGCCGCGGCACACAGCACTCGCCATCATCTGCTCCAGTTCAGCATCCTGATGCTGAAGGGCCTTTCCGGTCACGGTTACACAAAGTGTTCCTCAGACCCATTTTGGAGTCTCTTTTCACGTTACTCTTTTGTCCACAAGATGTTTCCTGAACACACCTTTGTGCCAGTAGGGTAGCGCTCCCTTTTGCGTTGTCATGGCAATGAAAATTGATGCTGAAACGGCATCGCTGTCCTTCTGTCAGATCGTTCTGCCAAACACCTTATTTTCAGGCAAAGGACTGAGCTCTTTTGTAACTCCTAAAGGAGGGAGCATGTGCGCAAGCACCCACAATCAGTTTCATTGCTTTTGCATTATTTTACCTGTTTCTTCCGTGTCGGAGTCACCTTTTACTGAAATGTAAAAAGTAAATTTAATTGTTCGTCTCCACGGTAGCCGCGTGCCTGTTGACACAGCTCTCCGGCTGGCTGGCGTCAAGCGGGGCAGGAGGTCGAATCCACTTGATACGGGAGGTGTCGAACAAATCACTTTGGTAGAGGACAAGGAAGGCGGCCCGATTAAATGTCCAGGTGCCGTCAGGTTAAGGCTCTGTGACAACACAGACTGGCAAAGGAGTCGGGCCGGTCAGATTACTGCAGAAGAGACAGGCCGATAGGGTTCCCGGGGGTTGCTAACAGGACCACCCCGCAGGCGCTGGGACTGTACGCGCAGTGCACTTTATAACCGCTATTGTCATTTGTTCAATGGCAAATAAGTTGATTTAAAGCAAAGAGAGGAGCACAGTTATAATTTAGAGATGACTTTAGAGTTAGAGGATGTGAAGGTGACTGGAGAAGACTTTCTTGTTCTGCAGATAACAATGGGTAGATTAGTGGAAACACTACTTGCACATGCAAAGGATAAAGGAAACATGGGGCTGACCTTGAAAAGCTGTTTACTGCTCATAAGGTCCCCCGCACTCTTGTGGTCAGGCAGAGGCATTCCTGATACCGACGCACTGCCGTGTTAATATTGATCTGCGAGTCAATGCCTGTGGCAAAGCAGGCGAGTGAGCCGCTGCGTGAAATTTGACATCCGGCAGTCGGGGCAACCAGAAGGTTAACCTTGAACGGCACCTTTCAGCTAAGTTACTCAGAGCAGCAGGAGGCAGGAGTTTCACTCTCAGGACAGTCGACCGATGTTTGTCTGAGCAGCAAGACAGCTGCTGTGCCACCAAGAAAGCTGCCTGGGATCTTCTTTGGCCGTAGAAAGTTGGGGTTCACCTCTGTCTGCCGGAGATGAGGCTGAGGTAAACCAGGAGCTCCGCCAAGGCCGTCTGTTGGATCAGTAGGTGGGGAGGCATCGCTGATCTCAATCCTCTTACACTTGGGAGGAAGTCAGTGTCATTTGTTTACCGAGCGCGTCAGAGATGACTCACGCCGTGTCTGAGCCCCTTGACCTTGCTTGCAATGCTCGCGGTCCCACGATCAGCTGCCGCTTATCTGTCTATTCAGACACTAAGAAAAGTTCTTTCATTTTCTTCCGGTCAAGTGTAGATTGACTGTTTTCTTGGCTTTCTTTTACAAAAGGAAATGACTGAGGCCAGGCCTCTCGATGTAACGGTGACAGCTGGAGACTTAGCTGGAAAGGCTCAAATGTGTCTCTGTGTCTAATCATACTGACTTGCATATACGGTGAACATGGATGCTGAGATAGAAACATTTTTTTCCTCCCATTTGCTCCCTTAATGCATAACAGGTGAAGGTAAGCAGCCCAAACAGAGCTTTCTGACCTGTGCGTTCCTGCACACGCATTCGCCGTCTCCTCACAGTTATGTGTTCTGTCCACAGTGTCTCCGGAAGCGCTGGGTTTCTTGACTGCCATCGCGCTCTTCATCGTCTTGATGATCCTCCTCTTTTTGTACCTCAACAACAAGCTGTCTTTAGAGAGCACCGGGGAGCTGTCCTGTCTGGATGAATACAGGGGCAACAAGGATTCTCAAGGTAAATACAGAAAAAAACCCCGTGTGCCTCCTTGCCCATGTGAATGTTTTGTCCTAGCCTTTCTGGATGGAGCACCTTGGACGCCGGTGTCATTCCACACCTGCAGCATGGAAGGGGCTCTCCATGTGGCCCAGCAGACCTGACCCACACTGAATGCCACAATGTTAGCAGAATCCTGCCAACAGTGGACACTGCATTAGCAGCGCTCCTGGCAGCAGATCCTAAGAAGGATCGGATTCGCCACAGCTCACGCACAGGCACACGCTGGACCGTTTCTTCCTCGCCGGCGGGTTCCCGAAAGTCACTCGGGTTCGTGCCATTTCCTTAGTCGCACAGCTGTGCAGACAAACCTTTCACCAGCAGCTGAGCTGAAGAGAACGCATCAAAATGTAATGGATAAGCTGTGGTTTTAGAGGCCGCTAACCGTGGGGGGTGACACACCAGCAGCGCCCTCATCGGCTCCCCTTACTCCCATTAAGGGGACAGTTTTAGCTGATTATCCAAGCAGATCCGGCCCTTTGAACGAAGTGCGGGGACACCAGTTACCGCGGTGCGTGCACTTTCCTTCAGAGACGTTGTGGGCAGCGAGAGACGGGAGGGAGAGCAGCGCCGTGCTTGAAGATCCGTCATCGACTCCGAGGAGCAACCGGCCAACTGCAGATTGATTGTCATGGTAACAAGACGTGAGCGATAGCCAGTTCAGCCTTTAACTGGATGGCTGGGTGTCACCCAGTTCCATGTGGCAAGGAGGTTAGGATTACTGCTAAGGCAGAGCCACTGTCTTCTGCACGCACGCCATTACGTAGAGACATAAACATGCAGAGACATGCGTGGTCAGAGCAAGAAAAAGGGGGGAACCCCCCCACCCAGCCCAAACACGACAGGGCTTCTGGCTTCAAATAACTTTTGGTTCCCAAACATCTTATAATTTCTGTAAAAGCGGCACCATATGCTGCTCATAACAGCTGGGTGGCTCCATTTGTATCACTCAGCAATTCTTCTGTCGGGATTGCCATTTCCAGCAGAGATTTGTTTTTTCCTTCAATTTTGCACAGGAGAGGCCTTCAAATTACTGGGATGATGGGATTCTGCCAGGGGCACAGCGGCCTCTTACGTGTTTGTTTTCGGCCAGAACGCGCCTATGCCCCACATGCTAACAAGCCAGTCCAGGCCCATCGGGAATTAACATGCTGTGGTTCCGCTAATTCAGTTCTGGCCGATTCACGTATTGGAGGCAGACAGGGCAGTGAAGTCAAAGCTCTGTGCTTGGACCGAGTTGCTTGGTGACACGCGGTCCACCAATCCCCCTCCCTCAGGATTCCCGATGTCACCGCCTCCGTCCTGGTCCCATCGTCGCCGCCGGAGGCGCAGCTCTGACAGGCAGCCGCGGTATCGGCTCGCTGATCCTTGTGCGGCGCTGACCCTTGGGGGGCCTTTGTAGACAGTTGCCTCAGTGTGGTTGTTATGGAGGTGTCAAAAACACACTAACCAAATTCATGTGAATTATTTTGCAGAAGTTTTGCTTAAATGACAGAGAAATTTGAAGAAGCAAACACTGCACGCTTGAGACACAACCTCATGTATCTCTATTACACACTGGCCAGCGGGACCGCTGCCTTTCATGCAAGTAACAAGCTGGACAGAGGACTTGGAGCAAGATGCAATTTTTTGGGAAGAAAAAAATCATTCCTTCTTGCTACCATACAAATGGGCAACTTCATTCAACTGCCGTTCTGTTCTCACTGTTCTCTCTGCTGACAATAAAGACATCTGAGATCGGGCTGGGCAATGGGTGCGAAGCTCCTCAAGGCCCCTCAGAAACATTTGATTTCCTGTAAAGATGTCTCCTTTAGAATTGAAATAGATGGGAAAAAATGCTGTTACCGCATGATGAAATTGAGTTTCAAGTTAAATGAGACTGAGTTCCATTTTAATGGAATCATTGGTCTTTGAAGGCCCAAGGCTGTAGCTCTCCACGGCAGCCCAGAGCAGGACCAAACAGCGCTTGCAAAATTGTTTCAGCCAGGAACCTGCTGAAGAATTAGGCTCCGATGTCCTGAGATAAACACGGCCGTTGGACCCGGTCTGTAGCAGAGCGAGGCTGCTCTGGAGAGCCGGGGAGCAAGCACGTCCAGTGAGCCGGGGATGGCGTTCTTCAAGAACTTCCAGCAGAGTCTGCCCTCCGTGTCCTCTATCCTGGACTCGGTCACCAACGCTGTGGATGAGTTTGCCTTCGCTGTGGGTGACATCAGCTATGCGGTCAGCGACCAGCTAGCAGAGCAGGTCACCACCATCATTCAGCGGGTGCAGGCAGAGGAGCAGGACAGGTTACGCAAGGCCGAGGCCGCTGAGCGGGCTGCCCGTGACGCCGAGAGGGAGCTGGCCTTGGACAGGAGCCGAACCAAACTGCAGGAGCCACGGGTAGACTCTGCTCCTTCCCTTCCCGGTGGTGTCCTGGTAGACTCTGCTGCTCCAAATAACAACGTGGAGTCTTCCCACCACATTGCATGGACACACGGTGAGACAAACAGCTGTCCTGAAGGGGGCGGGAACATCGATACCTGTGGGAGGGAGGACGAGCCAAAATCCACCTGCACTAATATCCCCCAGAATCCCAGAGAGAACATCGGCGCTGCTCCTGCTGCAGTCGGTCAAACCACTTTGGACAACACAAGGGATTTTCGAGAAAATGCAATCGGTAGGCCTGGTGAGAGCCGGATGGAGCGACGAGGCAGCAGGACACCAGCAAATTCTATGAAGGTGATTCACGGCAAGCAGTCCTCCAGAACAGAGTTTGGTGCTCATCCCCAACTGGGAAGAAACGGAGATGCTGGGCAACGGATGGACTCCGAGCAGCACAATAGGACCGCAGGTGATGCCACCGGGAAGGGAAGGAGCAGAATGGAGCCCGGCCCAGGTGAGAGGTGTGCAGCTGTGTCACAACTTTGTCCTCCTTCTCTGTGGACGTCTGACACTCTCAGCTGCTTTCCCTGCCTTTTGGTGGCGCTGTTATTCTGCCTTCTGGGACTTTCCGGAACATGCGACTCGCATCTTGTCTTTTCCTTTCTCGACTGCTGCCGCCGACTGACCGGAGCAGCGGTCAGTCAGTTCATGCTGTGAATCTCGCGTGATGACCAATCCATAAGAACAGCTGGCAAAGACACTCGGGCATGACAGGGGCTCCTCGCACCCGAGCCCTACGAGAGGGTCACAAGGCCAGAGACAGCCTGATGCGCGACAGATGCACGGCTAGGGTGGTCGACACCGAACCGAAACGTGTTTAGCTCAGAACTCTCCGGCATCTCATTCCAGCCGTCCGTCCAGCTTCCTTTTCCACGGCAACCAGCGGCGGCTCGGTTCTATTCCCAGGTCACCAACACGTTGCCATGTGGTAAATTTCCACTGAAGGTGTGATGAAATACTTAATGCCCCATTCGACATGCTTGTGCTGGACTCCGAATCCTGTCAACCCAGGATTTACACACAAGGCCTTCAAAGTCGGACCTGCAGTCCAGTTTCATTGTTTCGTTCGCCTATTTTCATTGTCCAAACAGATGTACAGTAATTATTAACTGGCTGATGCCTCGGACCATGTTGACTTACACTTGCACTCAGCTCCTTACACATGCACACACACACACACACACACACACGCAACAGGTGAATTGTTGTTATCATTACACATGAAACGCACGTGTTTGCCCTGGGGGGAAGCCCACACGATCTTGGGAAAAACATGCAGACTCCACACGCGCTGAGTCTGATTGGAACCCATAGCCCAGGAGCGGGGGCACCCGCGCTACCCACTGCCTGCTGTGCTACCAACTAATACTGCATTCAGCTGTGCGCACAGCGACGCTCCTCCTTTAGTTGACAAACAGAGTGGTGTTACTACGGAAAAGTGACAAAGGTTCAGGCAGACCAGGGCCTCCTGTTGCGCCAGCAGACCAGGATCCACCACTGAACACGCGGAGGTGTATCAGTAGGTAGAGGGCACTTTAAGCCAGTTAAGCCGCGTTGGATCAACCGGGGCTGCTGGGGAACGCGGTTAATGCCGTCTTCCGAGCCACAGTAATGTGCTTAGAGGCACACGGCTGAGGTGTTCACCTTGGGCTGTCCTTGACCCCCCTTCTTACCTGACTGGCAGGCCGTGGGGGCTCGAAAATGGTCCGGTGCACTGGTCAGCTGCACAGCTCCTCTCGTAGAAACGGTGGCACCCGAACCAGCAAGTTGAGCAGCAGCCAGATGCTGGTCACTTATTTTACGCAGAGGGGCTGGGCTGCCCCCTAGTGGCGCGCAGGGCCAAGTTCAACACACAAAAGTCCTCGCCACTACCGCAACATTCATTTTTGCAACGGGAAGTTATGGCAGTGCATATTTCAGTTCAATTCAATTTTATTTTTATATAGCGCTCTTCTCACTGCAACGACACAGATCGCTGAACAGACATGACATGGGTAATATTCATGCGCAGTCGGCATCTGGCCATGCAGGAGAGGAAAAACAAAAAGCTCCTTTCCGCTAGGGAATTGGAGAAAAATAAACCTCTGAGGGTGCGTGTGCCAGTGGAAGTCCACTCCTCGTGGGCACTCTAAACAATGTTAATAGTCGGAGATTGTGGTTTTGTCGTAGTAGCATAACCAGGGAATGTTTTAAGTCCGATTTATAGTCAGGCAAAGCCACCCGCGTCCACAGCATCTGATTCGATGAGGTCTGCTATTTATTTGCGCACAGTCTACTTTTAATCTCTTTCAAACTTTTAAACTTGTCCAAGTGATTTTTTTTCTGTTACAACAAACACTATATTTTCAAAAGTATATTATGTTGTTATAACCTTGTGCAGTTTCCTTAAGAATTAAGGAACTTTCTCCCTATCTTGTATCATGGGGCTGAAGCAATCAGGGGTCTTCCTTGTGCAAGCAGTGCTGTTCTCTCGCTCACTGGCCTACAGCGGATCTGATGTCGGTCTTTATCCCATCTCCCACCTCCAGACAAGCCTTACCCGGACGTGGACCCCCGGGGCTCCTCCTCGGACAGCGAGGATGAGGTGATGGGCAAGTACCAGGAGGCTGTGTCGCGCTCGCAGTGCATGAGGGCGGCGGACAATCGGCATCACAAGGGCTACGGCTGGGAGACCAGGCACAAGTACAGCCCCCTGTCAGCCGAGTACGATGGCTACAGCAGCGAGGCGTCTGCCGAGGAGGGTAAGCCTCCACTCTTCTGTGGACCAGAGCTTGGCCGGCCTCAGAACGTATCAGTGCCGACCGCACCAACAGCAAAGACGATCATGTGAACAGGGGGTACACCGCGCTTTTGTAAGATTAAGAAAAAACAGTGGGAGTTATGTCACACAGCGGTTTAAACTACTGGTTTGAAAGCTTTCAGTTCTTTTTAAATCCCCACGAATGAGTCTGACCACTAACAAAAAAATGGCTGGGATTATTCACAACATGAGCTTGGAGTGCCATCCAGTGTCTGTGATGGAAACAAACTTACTTTTTTAAGTTTCATGTGATTTGCACTGCTTTACATGAACATTTTCCTCTTTAATCTGAAATGATGGTTGTGTTGTTTAGGGGAGTAATGCACGACGCACATCAGGGAAATGTTGGCACGAATGCGAGTTGGACACAAGGTGGCATCGCTGCACCCAGCATCTGAGTTCTCAGTCTTGGCCTCTTGTGGCTCGGGTTCAAATTCGATTTGTTTTCCATCATTTCAGTCGTTTCTGTATAGTCAGTCTGTCCTCCAGTAACAGACATGACTGTAGGTATATTTTATTGTTTTTTCCCGTTTTATATTGTTTTCATTTCCTCTTTTTTACATACATTTCACCGTTGTTGCTATAACTAATAAAATACCTAATAATAAATGTTTGGCAATTAGGAAACCGGGTTGAAAGCGTTCTTTATCATGCAGAAATCGGCATTTTTTTAGTGCTGTCGATTTTGCTGTGAAATGAACTTATCGGATGAACTGGGAACCCAGTACGGTTTTCCCCACAATAAATAACGCAAATATATTCCCGACTTCAGACCGCAGGGCATTCGAGCTGCTTGAGGAGGCAGTTACCGTGGTACAGGTGCATTATTATACCCTACGGAGCCGCATTGCGTGGCTTGAGGTGCGATGGAGCGGTGGTCCCTTTTCTGACCACTAGGTGGACCCCTTGGTCCTTGATGCCCTCATGCACCTGCATGTTGGGCACCTGGGGGGCAGCGGGGCCACGGCCATCACCTAACGCAAGCTTATCGGTGCGTTTCTGCAGCGTTTTTACGTGAAATTCCCACAGTGCCGGCATTGTCTGAGAAAACCGTACGTCGTGTATTGATGAGGCCCTGTCAGCGATGCGGCGCTTTAATGGATTATGTTTATCACTGAATGAAAAATGTGGGCACAAATAAACATCCTCTTTATTCACGCACCACTTCTCTGAGGCCACAGCACTTGGCCCGAGCAAACATGAGCAGACCGCTTCAATTTTCTGATGTTTTCCTGGACTTGAGAAAATATCCTCTTTCTCTGGCAGCGAAGCGGAGTCTGAGCTCACGAGGAATATTGGCTCAGGAGACACAGAAAACAAAGGCGTCCTCCTCACAGGGAATGGCCAGAGCTCCATAAATTCACCCCGGTTCAGAAGCGGAGCCCGCCGGGTCGCCTGCCTCACATTTCCTTTCCCACAGCGGTGCGCTGGTTCCTGCCAGGCGACCCGGGTGGTCGTGTCACAGGGGATGGAGGGAGGGCGGCGGCCAGGGCGTCTGCGGGTTCTCCTTTGTGCCCCGGGTTCCTGCCCCTTTGCCAGCCTGCATCCTCCCAGGGCCAGCGAGCACGCAGGGCAGGGACAGGGCGGCGCGTCGCGAGGCGTCCGAGTGCCACCGCGCTTCCGAGAGGGAAAACAAAACAAAGAGCCTAAAAATGAGCCTTCCTCCTCAGCCTTTCTTATGACAAATGATCCAAGTTGTGTTGCCTTCGCGTCTTATTTAAGTGTCTCTCTCTTCATCGCTCCCCCCAGGTCGCGTTTGAAGTCATTAAAAGTCGCTGCGCTGCCGCTCATCACTCACCGCCGTGTTGATGCTCTTTGTTGCCAGGAGGATCTGAGGCAGACGCCCCCCGCACAGCCCGACCCCCGTCTCAAAAAAAGCGTCTCTTCTTTCCTGTCTCCCAGCTTCGTAGAACCGCGCAGCTCTCGACGCAAACCGATTTTAAAGCCGTTTTGATGTGAGGGGGCGCCGCTCTTGGGTCGGGCGAGGTCAGCGTTAATTGGAAAAACGTGGAAGGTTTCATCCGCTGCGCAAACACTTTCTTTCCGACCCGGGAGAGCCGGCAAAGCGTTTCCACCGGCCGACAGCTGGCAGGGTCACCTGCTACGTCCGCCACGTGTTTACAGCGGCCATTGGCGATGCCAAGTTTGTCTTTCGGAGCAGAAGGGAAAATATATTTCCGTCTTAAGTGCGCTTATTTTTATAACTCGGTTAATTGCTTGTTTACGGCTTTCCTTCATTGCGGCTCGCACACGGTGTAGGGTTTCCAGTTAGAGCGAGCTTAGTGATCGGGGCCTTAAAGGCGAGGTTGCGGGATCGCAGCCCGGGATCGGCGTGCCCTTTGACCTCCGGGCCTGCGGTCCGAGGTGGGTAAGGCTCTCCGAAGTTAGGAACGAGAGAAAAGGAACGAGACTTTCCGCGCCACGCTATTACGACTCACAGACAACGCATGCGGTTTGCTGGGCAAGGGATGCTCGGCAGATGAAAACAGCGACGTTTCTCCCAGGAAAGACAGGCAGGAGAAGATGCTGCTCCGGCGTGCGCTTCAGATGTCCTTCCAGCTGTGCCGTGTTACCCAGGGAGGCGTCTGTCTTGCCTCCCCTCGGTCCTCCGCGTGGAAATGGGCTAACGTGTGAAGTCAAGTGTTTTTCATTAGCGGCTTGTTCCGTTTCCAGCCCTCATCAAATATTGATAACAACCTCTGGATCTTTCTGCGTTTTATTTCCCCTCTTTTTGAAAAATCTGAAATCCCTTGCCAGGTTTGCTGCGTTGCTCTGATGCTTGTCGCGGTAGCGGTGTGCCCAGGAGATCTCCCGGCATGCACCGCGACGAGGCCCCCGGCGGCGCGGCGGTCGCTCCACAAATGGCCCTTTGTGAGCCCTTCACCGTGAGTCATGGCAAAGGCAGCCCGTCCTTATATAAAGTTCTGTGATAATGAGTGCCAGCGCCGCCGTAATGGAGGCCAGATGAAAAACTGGGATGAGATCATCGAGACTTGTCTTCTCTCGACCATCGGCACATTCCTGCGGCAGCGCTGGCCTTCTGGGGTTCGCTATTTAAGCGTGAAAGGCCCGCCCCGGCCAATAATGGTGGGGGGGCTCGGGGCACCCGGAGGCATACGACGCCAGGTGCTCCCCTCCGGTGGGTGCCCGTGGCTCCTCCGGCACGGCAGTCTCCAGGAACGTAACTCCGCACGAACCCGCCGCCGACATTTGGGGCAGCTGCCATTGTTTGAGCAAAGGCTCTCGGGCAAACGAATCATTACGAAAGGTGAGAAAGAAGTGCGAGGATTAAGATGCCGCGCTTCAATTTTTGAACGCATTTTTGCGTAATGTTTTATTCGGCGTTGCGTTTCCTGAGTGGGATTCGAGGACGAGCAAGTTCAACGCAACTATTTGACGCACGCCGCACTCGCAGGGAAATTGTTCTCAGAACAACAGTAAAAATCAGCACGTAGGAGTGCTTTTCTGCTCGCGATCACACTCGAGGAATCGGAGGATGTAGCACTCGATCGCTGCCAGAGGACCAACTGTCCAGGCGGTTGTAACGGCGCAAGAGTTCACGGTCGATCGCTCTTTGGCAAACCGTATCCCATAATGCAGCGCTAACCGCTATCTGCAACATACAGTCCTCGCCAGCCAATCCTTTACCAGACATTTGTGGGAAACAAAAGGGCTGAAGAGCAGGAGATACTTGCAGTCCACAGCATGACATACAGGGGGCAATAAGGACCCAGCCAATAAGACACAAAAGCAGCTTTTTCCCTCCGGCAGTTTCCCTTATTAGCCCCCCATCACAACCGCATCACAAACAGTATCCATCCTAGAATGGACCTTGTTGACTGTCTGGTCCGACTGAAACGCTGTCTGTATTTAGCATTGACCTCAACACGTGCTACTTCACAAACTCTCTAGCTGTCATGTCGCTAATGTTTGTTGTTTCTATAGCCCGAGTGTCACCGAACGTGCGTTCGATAAGTCAAATTCCGTCCGTGTGCAAATGTTTCATGTTTTCGCGGGACCTTGGCCTGCTGTCCACCTGCAGTCAACTACATCCAGAGGATGAGGCGCACACCCCCGCTGGACGAGCTGCAGCCGCCACCCTACCAGGACGAGGACGGCTCCCCGCGCATGTCCTGCACCCCATCAGACCTGGGAGACTCCAAGTGCGCCCAGTCCCACTGCAGCGACAGCCCCCGCCACTCCTACGGCAAGTGCCCCAGCGAGGCGAGCGTGGGACACGAGACCGAGAGCTACCTCAACAAGGGCTACGAGGAGGACGTGCCCAGCGACAGCACCGCCGTGCTCAGCCCCGAGGTGAGGAGGGGACCTTCGGAGCCGAGCTGTTGGCCAACCCGCACCCCTCGCTTCCCCGCGCTTCCTCCCCCGCAGTTCTCAACCGTTCCTCATCAACCCGCTTTGCCCCCCCCCCCCCCCCCGCCAGGCCATCCTGTGCCGTGTGATTCTGCTCTCGACATTTTCTATACTGAGCACCGTGTTAATGCAACACAACTCAGTTAGCATGTAAACTAATGTAAGACGCGAGATAACAGCTTGGGTTTTATCTGCAAGGGTGTTCGGAGGACAGTTGTGCTGTGGGCCACCGGACCCCCATCGAACCCCAGGCGATGAACGACAGCCCCTCCCACCCTCCCACCCCTAGGCCTCGCAGAGCAGCAGCGATGCTAATGGGTAGCAAGCGAGTGCGGCGCGCAGTAAGGGGTGCGCTCAACAACAGGGCGATATTTTGGCAAGAAAACACAGGCCAGGGCCATGGAAATACAAAGGAAGGAACTTTTATTTCCATAGTGTATTTGCACGCTGCAGTCATCGCAGTCTCCCGAACCACCACTGACAAGCCATTAATCTCCCACTGCCTCGCTGCGGAGTGAGGAGGCTCAGATAAGTTAGTTATTAAAAAGCCATTTGATTTCAGCGAGCCATATGGTCCCAGGATCTGAAAATGAGCCGAGCTATAATGTCAAGATCCACAGCCTGGTGATTCGGCCACATTTCACACGGGGTAAGAGGAGCTCAGAAGTGTTGCGCTCATCACCGACACACAGGGCTGCGCTCAACTCTACCCAGATGTGCGCGGAAGGCGGCTTTCAAGCTGCTTCTCCATTCAGCCACCCCATGTATGCACCATATTCTTCAGTGTATTCCCAGTTCCCATGAGGCCTAGTCCAAGGGCTGGTCCTGCACAACTCTGGGTTCGGCTCGACTCGGATGACCGGGCGCACTGGCAAAACCGTGCGTGAAAAGTAAGGCTAAGTGGCCCAATTTTCAGTCAGCGGGGTTCCATCAAATCAGGGAGGTTCAGGTATGGCCCTGGAAGTGTGATGGAGGCATTGCTCTGTGAAACACATGACCCATCGAGGACAGACGATCAGGTGACTGAACCACACACTACCTCACTCACTTCCCCAGGACATGTCAGCCCGTGGGTCCGCCGCACTGCTTCCAAAGGGCTACGAGCCAGAACCTTTGGCTAAGTACGGCACCCTTGACGTGGTTCTCGACTACGACTCGGAGGAGCAGTGCCTGCTAGTGACGGTGACTGCCGTGACGGACATCCCGGTCCTCAAGCGCACGGGCAGCATCTCCTGGCAGGTGCACCTAGTGCTGCTGCCCACCAAGAAACAGCGGGCCAAGACGGGTATCCAGAAAGGCCCGTGCCCAATCTTCACGGAGACATTCCGCTTCAACCACGTGGAGCCAGAGATGATTGGGAACTACGCCGTGCGCTTCCGCCTCTACAGCATACGCCGCATGAAGAAGGAGAAGGTGCTGGGCGAGAAGGTGTTCTACCTCACCAAGCTCAACCTGCAGGGCAAGATGTCTGTGCCCGTGATCCTGGAGCCATGCTGCGCGCTACCGGTGAGTAGGAGATCCGTGGAAGCATGGGACAGTCGTGTATAAGTGCGTTCGCATTTGAGGCTTCGCACGGAAGCTTTCGCAGGTCCTGAGTACATTCGTGTCGACACGCGGTCTGATGCCGAATAAGGGCGAATTGTTTATTTACTTCATTATACCGCATTAGCCAGCGTCGGATTTGCTCCTCGGTGTTTGCGCAATCGCGGACGTTCATCGGCTTTGACTTCGCGGTCATGCCACGGTTGGCAGAGGCTGTTAAATGGGGTCCGGTTGTCCATGTGTTGCCAGGGGTGCGAGTCCCAGGTCAGCATCTCGGAGATGTCTTGCAGCGATAGCACCTCGTCCTTCCAGTCGGTGGGTCAGGGCTCGGCCCCCGAGATCTTGGTCGGGCTGGTCTACAACGCCACCACAGGCCGACTCTCCGTGGAGGTCATCAAGGGCAGCCATTTCAAAAACCTGGCGGCCAACAAGCCACCCAGTAAGTACGCCACAGGGAGCTCCAGGCCTCCGCTCCAAAACAGGCCTCAGTTTGGTAAACAAACTCTGTTTGCAGAACAGGCCATTCTCACTTCCAAATAATTTCCAACTGTCGGACGCACCCAAAGCGCAGCTGGATACAATCACAGCTCACTGTCCAGTGGAATCGCATACATCCGTGTGACAGCAACACACAAGAGCGACAAGGCTCTACTGTAGACTTGATGATAATCCCTTAAGCTGCCAAAACCTTTGGCCTCGTCTGAAATAATGTTTCAAATACAAATAATGTACTGGCCAAAATCCGCATGAATAATGGCTGACATGTGCCATGAAATAATCTTTTTTTAATATAAAATATATCATAAGAGGACTTGCAGCAGAATGAAGAATAGGATATCTCTGTTAAACGCAGACTTATCCCGTCCAGCTGTCGCCCACAGTGACCGTGGCCCCGCAAGGATGGGCACAACCGAGCACTGCGGTCGGGCTGCGATCCGCTCGTCATGCGAGTAAACCCGTCACAAAATGTCCCTCCTGTTCTCACCCTCCGAAAACATGTGGAATCGTCTCCAGCTGAACCTTCTCCGGCGATGTACTCCTTCTGACCTGTGTGATGACTGACCTCTGACCTCCTGTCTCTCTGTCTCTCTCTGCTCTTCCACTGTCTTCTCTTTCCTGAGTCTCTCACCCAACTATTGACATCTTGGCCGTTGTTTCTTTTACTGCTTCCCAACCCCTGTTGTCAGATGGGCTGTTCTGTTGTCTAAAACACTTGATAGGTGGACAGGTTTATATAATCAGAGGTGAGTCCCTGGCCATGGGCGCTCCTGCCTACCGGCCCTTTTTCCCCTCTATTCACATAGGATGGCTCTCATCTGTCTTTGTCCCTCGTAATCTTGGTTCTTCATGGATGCCAGCTCCAGACATTCAACATGTTTTGGGTGCCAAAAACGACAGCACCGACAAAACAGCATCTCAAACGAATGCAAACTGGACCATTTTGAGATGAGGTGAGAACGGCCGCATCCATGACGAACGCAGCCCCGTGCTGAGGCTGTGTGCTGTGTTTGTGTGCCACCCTGCCTGCTGAGCCCACGCATCCTCTGCTTTACCTGTCCCCTGTCCCCTGGCACCCCTCCATCGCATGGTGTTTGGTTGCCGCAGTGCCGTCCTCGCGCTTGCGCGGTGCCAGGGCTGTGCCCGCCGGCGGGCCTGGCACCACGCCCCCTGCACGCTCCTCTGCGGTAGCCCCGGGACAGCGGTGTATCACGTTTTCCAGCTCCGGCTCCACACGGTGGAGTCGTCGTATCAAACCAAGGCCCAGTTTGGGCTACTGGCATGGACGCGTGCCACTTGTAGCCCCATAATTTGATATACTGTATTTGATACAGAGTACTGTATCATTTCATACTGCACCCTTCCCAACATGGCAGAGAAAGGAAAAATACAGGCGTACGGCAGCGTTTACTCATCGACTGCTGAAAATAATTACCTTGTCAGCACAGAAACACTTCACAGGTCTTCTGCCTTCATGAAAACATTTACCCCGCGACTCGGAATCTTACGTACGGTAACACCTCGATAAGCGTTCCCTCCGATAGCGCTGTTTCACGAAGGCATTGTTTTACGTTAGCCCTTCGATTACTATTTTGAATAACGTTTTTTTTTTTGACGTTTTATATTTGCTGTCCATAAAGTAGACTGTTTTCTGCTTTGCTATTATTAAAAGTACAGCTAATCTATTTAGTTTTCAAGTGCCATTTATGCAATATAGTGTATTAACAAGGCCTTACAGTTGTGTTGCATTAAGTTCCACCTCTCAAAAACACACCTCGAGCCCTAACCAGGTACGACCGCGTATGCATCTGCAGTATTTACGAACTGAACGCACGCAACGATTTAGGACCGTCTGCCATAGACTTGACCCCGGACATCAGGGAGCAGAAACGTCAGGACGGCTCCCAGAAAAAGCCAGCGCATTAAAAAAACCCAAGTTGCACAGCTGCATTCTGGCTATCAAACTAATTGACAGTCACAACCCAGTCATTTAACCACAATGCCCTGAGAAGCCATGCTCTGATGCCGGCCACTTAAACCTTTGACAGCTCCACAGTGGCTCCGATTCAGCGCCGGCAGAATGGAAATCAAGGCTGTTTCAACCCAACCTTTTATACCCATGAAAGCCGGAGAACCTCTTTATTCGGAGCAGTGAGACGCAGCCTCAATTGCATCTGCCTTTCTGCCACATAAAAGCTTCGTCGCACGTTCCTGCCACAGAGGGGGGAAAAAACGGGAGCGGCGTGCTTTTTCAGAGAATGCATTATTATTAAGTACGGTTGAAGGCGAAGACGGATCGGGCCTGAAAAGATGTGCGTTGCGTTTGCTTGGGCTTTTGTGATCGCGACGCTCCGCTGTAGCGTACACCATTCGGCTCGATACAGAGGTTCGCGGCGAGCCATTCATCGGAGTTTCTGCACAAAAACAAAAATAAGAAATGACTGGGGGGGAAATAATTAACACGCAAGGAACAGAGCTGTAAACCGATTCTCCCGACGCCACAAAAGGGAACGAATTAAATCGGGAATAAAACATGGCGCTCTTGAGCCGAGGCGAAAGTCGGGGGAAACGGCGGACCGAAGCGGTTCCGGAACGGTTTGCCTGCAGGACCGCTCGCGTGCACCAAAAACGTAGCCCCTGCTTTTATTTCAACAAACGCTGGATACAAAATGCACTTTGCTCCTCGTGTTACAAGCGGACGATTCTCAAATGTTTGCTCAGTGTTCGTGGTTTAGTCAGTGGACATTTTAGTCACTTGTTGTAGTCTAAAGGGGTTTGAGTTGGATGCAAATGCAGTTTCGACCTCTGACCCCGCGTTTCCTTTTGTGCCCCCCCCCCCCCCGCTCAGACACGTACGTAAAGCTGACGCTGTTGAACTCAATGGGCCAGGAGATGTCCAAGTGCAAGACGTCGATTTGCCGGGGGCAGCCCAACCCCACCTACAAGGAGACGTTCGTCTTCCAGGTGGCGCTGTTCCAGCTGTCGGACGTCACCCTCATCCTCTCGGTGTACAACAAGCGCAGCATGAAGCGCAAGGAGATGATTGGCTGGATCTCGCTGGGCCTCAACAGCTCCGGGGAGGAGGAGCTCAGCCACTGGACGCAGATGAAGGAGTCCAAGGGGCAGCAGGTGTGTCGCTGGCACAGCCTGCTCGAGTCCTAGGACGAGGAGCAGCAGGAGCTCCCCCTTGGCTCCCGCTCGCAGGACACGGTGTGAAGGATGATGGAAGTGTTTCCCCCCATTTCTGTGTTTTTTTTTTCGTATTTGTTGTATTTGTAAAACTTGCTTCTAAAATGTGTTTTTAGGCATCGATGCCGGTCATTTGACGCAGGGGTTAATGCTGCTTGTTCACAGCGAACTCATACACGCCCGCACGCTCAAACGCACGTGATCATTTTAACCATTTCTGACCGTTCGGCGTGTCTCCGCCTTCGACTCGGCCTGAGCTCCTAAAACCGCTCTGCGGAGAAGCTGCGGTGATCTAGCGGGGGTTCGAGCCGGAGACGGGGCATCGCAAATTCTCTGCGCTCGTTGCCAAAAAAAATCCCGCCTTGCGTACGTTTCTCAAAAAGCAAACGCTGCCAGACAGCAGGACAAGTTGTGGAGAGTAACAGCCGGCAAGAACCGTCCGCCTTCGCGTCTCGTGTTCCCCCGATTTGCGGCATTAGAGCAGCAAAACACATTATGATGCGGGAGCAGCGCAGCTCCACAGGGCACCTGCTTTTGTGCCTGTGATCCTCGGGCTCGCTAATGGAAACAGTATTTTCCACTTTACTGGCGACGAGTTGCAAAGCACAGATGCAGCTCCTCTTGTTTACCTTTGTTTTACTCATTTTCATGTATAAAAGGAAGGAAAGACTGTTTCGCAGCACACCTAAAACAAATGGGCTGATAATGGCACTGCTTTTGTCTCGTGTCTCATCTTCGGTTCCGCCTGCACTACGATGAGAGCATCAGCCGGCCTTTTTGATTATGGCGCGCGCCGCCCACGGTTTCGGTCTTCATCCAAACACGGTTACCTGCGAGGGCGACACACCTTCCGTGCTCATCAAAGTTTACCTTCCGCTCAAATGCGTGTCGTCGCGTCTTCAGTCTTAACGCCAAAACACCCTTTTCAAAAAGTTTTAGGGACCGAACACAATGCCATTTAGACGCGTGACCTCATGAGTCTAAAAAACACGGAAAAATGTACAAAACCTCTCTCCGTGGAGAAGTCGAACGTCTACTTCAAATCAGCAGATACTTGGGAAGGGTTTTGCAGATGTAACCTCAGCTGTCTTACTGTTTGGTACAACCGAAGGAGAAACATCCGGTAAGACATCGCTTTTTCGATCATGACGCCAAGAAAATCTCGCAGGATCGTGCAAAATATTAACGTCGTAATACTACGGTAAACTTCATTCTAAGGGGTCGGTGGCTGACGGTGGTTTTCTTCACACATTCTGTCATTTACCTGCTGTTACCGTGATATTTCTGTGCAACAGGCACATGTAACCGTTTTTGGACCTTTAGCCTGGAAAGGACAGCTCTACGGTCCGTTGTGAAGTTTGCCTGCTCCTCACTGCAACTCTTGAGAATTCATCTCCCCCAGACGGGGGCGCTGTTGCTGTGCCTTGAGATATACAGCACATTGCGGAATTACCGCTACCTTATGATTCCGCCAGATTACAACCTTTAGGGTGTGGGTGACCGAGGTTCTCTGGTGAAACTTGTGTTCCGCTTTACTGAATTATTTTTCATTCATGCAGGCTATGGCTGCTTTTTTATAAGGGAGGAGGAACTGCTCCGTGGTCTTCAAGGCACCATGACTCTGCTGAAAGCCATGGGCTTGAGGTCGCTGACTCTTTGAACATTAGATCTTTCCCACTCGACTCTGTCAAAACAGTTGAGAAACGGATCACGTTGGCAGATACGACAGGATTCGAATCTGCAGCGGTGAGCAGTTAGGGCCCCGCTGAGATGCTACTGCTAGGATCGGAGCGCTGTACCTTCAGAGGCAGAACGCCTGAAATCCCATCAAACTAGGGGTTCGTACTCTTTGCAAACCTGACACAACAGGTCTGAGATTACATATTTTCTGTGGCAGCATGTCCGTGACATCGGCCTTCGCTGCCAGGCAGGGAGTCCAACTCAGTGGATGGGCGGCAGCCATTAACAGACCTTCGTGGCTGTCAGGGACCCTTCTGACAGCAGTCAAATAACCCTTTGGTCCAGCAGTGCCAGGCTGCCCACTGGCTGGCCCTGTGCCACACACCTCCAGGCGACTTTTACAGAACCCGTGCTGTCTGCCTCGACTCAAAGCTCCTCCGTAGAGCCGTCCATCTGGTTCTGCCACAGCCCAGACCTCAGTACCGTGCCTCACCCGTCTGCAGGTTGCAGCTCAGCACTGCGAGATTACCAGTGAGCTTACAGCTCAGCGCTTCCCCCGTCTCTCGCACAGACACACACGGAGGAACCGGTCGCCATTCTCAGTGCAGAAACGGCTAAAGCACACAGGTGCAGAGCTGCAGGTGCATGCGCTGGTGGTGCAGAAAATGTAGGCAGCCCCAGCTGAACGAGGATGATGTGGAGGACGGAAGGGTGGCTTGCAGCCTCCTTCTGTCGATAGAACTGCGACTGGTTGGTCAGCCCACAGAGCTATGATTTGTGACTGCTCAGCTCATTTTAAGGATTTCACAGCCTTGAAGTGTGGGGCGTTGCACTCTTGCCCAGCTGACCGCTGAGGAGAAGGCCTCAGTGACAGCTGTGAAAGTCACAGCACGCTACAGGCAGCCTTCGTGCCGATGGGTCCCGGTATCCGTGCCCTTTTAGCTGCTTTCCCCGAACCCAGCAGAACCCACAGAGACCACCGGCCGGGCCGCAGCGTGCGTTTGGCATCTGCTGAAAAGAGCCCATTTTTCACCAGTTTAACTCCCTCTGCGCAATCACTTTGCTGCCTGCCGCAGAGTTTTGATCAAGCTACTTCTAGACTGTCGATTGTTACATAATGTAAACTTTATAGAGATTTTTTCCTATCTATTTTTATATTAAAAGTATGCTGAATGGAGACTGGGATGAGTTTAAAGCTCTGTGAGCAATATGATTTTGAAAGTGCATATTTCCACCCAGTTTAATTCATTTATCTATTATTTATTGTGTCCTTGCCACGGTTTACTCATTAAAACAGCATAAGACACAATGTTCATACAAAAAACACAGTTTGGTTCTTTTTTTTTTTTTTGGTAAACACCCCATAGGGATTGAAGATGTTTTAAAAAAGGTAAAAATGTAAGATGTATGGAAAACTTTGTTGCTAAATGTGATGTTGTTTCGCGGTTGTGCTGATATCATACTGGTGCTGAAACATTTCCGATCTTCTTCTATCCCCGTTGAAGATGTAGTTAAAAAAGAAAAAAGACAAAAAAACACACCTAGTCAGCTGGCCTTGTGAAACTGGTAAGCTTTGTAATGACAAAAGCACACCTCTTCAGCACAACAGTGAAACCCACCTTGTGAAAGCCAATAGGTTGGTGGGCAGGTCTCTCTCTTGCCCAGGATGGCACGCTCACGAGCCAGTCGCTTTAAGGTGTAAGGTGGGGGGAGACCCAGAAAGGGTTTACTGGCTCATAGCCCTGTTTATATAAGTAGTTTCAGTCTGGGTTGGGGGGTGTTGAACACCACCACAGTGACTGGTTACAATTAGCATTAAGATTAGCTTTAGCTTTAGGGTTGTCAAACACCGGTACCCTAGGATGGCCAACTTCCACTAATAGTTAACAAGGAAAAGTGCACCAGTGTGGAAATAAATAACCATTCCTTCTCCGAATGTAATACGTTCTTCAAAACAAGTTGTACGGCAAATTTTCAGATAGCAGGAGACGACGTGGCATCATTTTAAATGAGAAAAATAATAATGGGTTCCTAGCGCATCATCACACCTCCAACCAATTTTCACAAACATCACTACAACACAACACTCTACAGTCAAAACTAAAGAACAGACCACCACCGGCTATGTCTTAATAAGCTGTTCCTCTCTCTTTTCACTGAAAAATGGGGGGAAGGTGACAGGATTAATGCTTGTTTATTTAAACAAGGCTGAGCGGCAGATGCCATCCTATGGGGAGAACAGCTGAGATGCGACTGCAGCGCAGTCTTGTTTTCTTTCAAAACAACAGGGGTCCACCGGGCACGCTTGTGTTTATGGTCGACGGCTTTACTGAGAAGTGGCTGAGGGCCACTTCCCTGGAGCTGCATTCACCCCCCATAATGCCCCACTCTCTTAAAGCAATTCTTTCACCTTCCTAAAATGCTGCACCTTCTCGCCAGGACTGACACAAAACAAACAGTCTTGCTGGCGTGAATTTTCCACATGCGGATTCACAGGATTTTAACTTGAAGACTGAATGCCGGGTATGATGTTCTGCAATTCATTATAGGGAACGTTTGAATTGTGAGACTCTGGGCGGCAAAGAATGCCTGTATTTCTGATGCGTAGTTGAGCCCACTGATAAACACATTGCACCGACCAGCACAAAAATGACTGCATGACTGAAATTTGCACCACTGACAGGCTGCATCAAAATGTATGCCTCATTTAAGATATAACGAATGCTATTATCAGAATTTATTTTCTGTCGATAAACAATTTTTGCGGCATAAACCTCGAAAGGGTCCCGAAAACATAATTAGGTGGGTGGGAGATTTTTGTCCGGTTGTTATGGGTGTGAAATTCGCCCTGGTGCAGTTCCTATGTCAGTGGATGCACTACAAGCACAACGTCAGTGAAACTGTATTGCCTTCAATACAGCTGCGCAAAACAGAAAAAACGTAATAACCTGGTTATTTTGGGAGGGGGTGGAATAGCCAAAACGACTGGAGTTGCACAGCTCGACTGATGCAAGCATTAGGCCTTCTCATGACCAGAGAGGATCTGCGTAGTGTGGAACCATAGTGTCCACTTGTACCTGATACACTGGGGTCAAGATTCAAAGGTCAGGGAGGTAGCAGGGAGAAAAGTGACACCAGCATCACTCAGAGGTGTTTGAAGGAGCCCATCGTGCCTAACAGCCCAGCCCAGTCCAGTCCAGCACAACCCAGCATAGCTCAGCCCAGCCCAGCCCAGCCCAGCACTCCAGATGCGCAAGGGGCCCTTTCTGTGTCCCACGCTCATTTAGGACCGGAACTCGTTCATTTCCAAACTTTCACAAGGTGTGTTCTTACTACTGTGATTTAGGGTCTTTAACATTTTATATACGTGTGTTATATGCTCTGCTGGTTTCTCTCACTTCCTGATTTTACTGCTTACAAGATGAATCCTCTCATGTTTTCGTCCTTTTCCTTTCCTCTCAACGACTGCCTATGACCACCGATTCCTTCGGTGCCTTACTTTCTCTCTCTCTTTTGGTCGAGAGTGTTACTACCGAGACCGCGTTTGTGTCGCCGTGTGTAAAACGTACTTTTGGGTGTGAATTAATTTGTAACAACGTCTTACATGGTGGTTTCTGAAAAAAGAGGATTTGTATGTGAAATAATTGTTTTAAATAGAGAAACGGTTCTGCTGCCGGCTTCTGCGTCTTTGTTTTCTCGTGCGGCTCTTTGCCCGACATGCCACGACCAACGATGGTTCATGAAAGTATACTATACTTTTAGCATAGTGACAATACTAAAGATTTAAGTCATTTGAGTCCATTTCAACAGCCTGGTTAGCACAGGCCCTCTGACTTAACCTACATCATATAAGGAAATACAGCAGCGTCTGTAATATGCGGCCTAAACAGCCACAGCTGTGGGTCAAATAACAAAAATGTAGGTAATACAGAACCGTGTCTGTGCAATAGGAGCTGTACATATTTGGGAACAGAATGTCAGATAGACAGAGCAACAAAATGAAAAGCCATAAAATTTTATTTATTCCTTCCTAACCCAAGGCAGTAATCATCACTTTGATGTTTTCCAAATAAAACGGAGTGAAACAAACCATTAGAGAACTATAAAAAATTTAAAAGTAAAAACCTGTGGCTGGATAACACACGAGGCCGAATAAGCGGGACTCTGCCGTCTTGAGAATCCGTAATATTGAATCTCATCAGCAGCAACAAATGAAAGCAAATTTGTCACTACGCGAATAACAATGCACCACAAACAGATGGTCTGGGTGGCACGAGACCGTCATGGCACGCAAGCGCCGACGCTCCGGGGAACGTGACGCCGAGCTCTGGTTTGGCAGGTGCTTATTAAACTTTATTAAGTGCACACCGCACGCCGCGTGTAGCATCACCCGCTTACAGCTTCGCTACAAAAGCTGTCAAACAAACCCAAACACCGACTGCAGATCAACGGTGTTTGCGAACGTTGACTCGTGCAGGAATTAGTCGGCCGCTTCTGGCAGTCCCGGATCGAGGTGACGCCTCGCTTCAAGGAGTCCTTCGACCCCCGCGTTGGTCAACCGTTTCATTACTTTTGCGGGAATGCGGATCAAGCAGAAGACGCCAAGCCTGAACCCGCAGCCTTCCGAGAGATACGGGCCAGCTGATCCTCCTACGAAAGCCACGGAATTAAATGCGGTACAAAATCCGATACGAACATAGTTACAGGCATGTTGGTTGAATGTACAGCATTTGTAAGTGTTCCCGTCCTACCTCCCACTGAGGCGCACCAGGCCAGCGCCTGCTGATGAGCGGCCCAAGCGTGTAACACGATGAAGCGGAACCAGGTTGCGTGTTGACTCGCGATAAGTCATAACTCCTGCTTGCTCTGCCTGGGTGTCGCCGAGGAGCAGGCAGGCGTCAGGAAGCAAACCTGTGCCAAATCTGGAGGCCCGTCTACACGGCACGGTACATCCTGCTACAGCGGGAGGTTCGGTTGTGCCCATTAGTCAAGCCTGTGTAGCTCAGCGCCCGTCCCACAGGCACTTGGGTCCGTGGCTGTGCCACAAATGCCTTTCAAAGTGAGAAGAAAGCCCTTGGTGTCAGCTGAACCCGTAACCGCTTATAAGAATGTGGCTTCGTGGGCCACACGGCCGTGAGCCGTCCCCTTCCCTCCACGAGGCTGAGCAGCACCGACTCACCCCCGACGCTGTGGAGCACGTGGGGGGAAAGGAGTGCTGCTCTTCTCTCCCGAGCCAGAGGTGGCCTTTGAAGTGCCAGAAACTGGATTGTTACGGCAAGCGGTGGGGGTGGGGGGTATTGGACTATCGGGGACAGAAATGCGTGAGTGGAGCTCACATCTAATCTGCTGTCTTTCAGCCCGTTTCCCCAGGGCGCGGTCCCCCAAGCGCCAGCCTGACCGCGAGACAGAGCCGCCGAGACAAAGCTCACCTCCCTCAAATCGGATCAGCGGAATTGTGCGCCGCCTCTGCTTTTCGTGCCCGAAAATCATCGCCTGGGTCTTACGTAACGGCTCAAACCGAAAAACCCAGGCAACCACGGGTGGGTCCTACTTTTCTGCTGCAGACGGACTACAGCTGAAGACAAGTGGACGCAACGTCCCACTCGGACGCCCTGGGCCGTGACTCACGGAAACCGGAAAACAAATCCCGTTTCACCCGGCAGCAGAAATCAAAGGGACTCTAATGCATCTGAACATATTAACATGTATGCAAGCGTGCTAAAGGTGACGGCCCACTCCCACACTCTCGGTTCTCCGTCAGAAAAACACACGGTGAAACACGCACTCTCTCTGCCTGCGGTATTATCGGCTACGCTAGGCTGAGCGAGCGCCGTTCCTAACACTTTCCTCCCGCCGTAAGAAGAAACCGTATCGCAAGAGAAAAAAAAGCACCCGAATCCGATTGCAGCCGGGAAGCTGAACCCCGGAGAGGCGCAGGCACAGCGCGCAACTTTCCCATATTTTTTAACTATTCATTTGTTCTCATTTTAGAGGAATTTCCTCATCTTTTTTGTGTCGACATGGTGCAGAAAGCCCGACACCCGAGGCTCGCTACGATCGCACTCACCGGTGGCTACACCGGAGAGGTCAATTCCAGCGCAGCCGGCTGCAGGACACACGGAGCCAGGAGGGTGTCATTCGCTGCCATTAACAAACACTCTTTGAAAAGAAACAAATAAGTTCATCACGGGAAGTTAAAAAACGGCCCGGCAGAGTAATCGAATGACAAAAGCCGCCTCCTTGTTGCAGCAAATGCTTCCAACGTGGACCAAAGTGCTCAAGGGCAGGGCTGTTTGCCAGGGATCGAGTGGGGAAACGACAAACCCGGGCACCCGAGTGCAGCCGCTGAGGGAACACCGACGCAAGCGGGAGCGGAAATGAATAAATAGTTGCTGCAAAGGAGTTGGTGGGCCACCCGGGTGGGTGGCGGGGGGGGGGGCTGTCCCAGGGAGGTCCCGACATTCCCCTCAGGTCACGTCATGTTTATAAGATACCAACATCAGATGTGTGGTGACAACGTTTGTGTGTCTGCTTATGCATAAATTATGTGCACGGGGGGGCAGACCTTCAGCCGTCAAGAAATGCAGCAACTACAAAAGGTAATAAAATCGCACCCCCTTCGACAGCGTGATTTATGCCCATCGGTTTCACAACATCATAACCTCGTCTGCCAGGAACTTCATCTCCATCTTCCAGGAGCGACGGCAGCGGAACAAACTTTTGTTTGCTCTGCGCCGAAGTCTGAAGAGGCTCAAGACAAGGGCTGCACTGCCCGGGTGATGCCAGGAGATGCTGCTGAGGTATTTGGGTGGCGTAACGGAGCTCTCGTACCAGGCAGCAACACGCGAGCCTTCTGTTGCCCGCCGCCTCCCTTCAGATAGGCCGCCCGGGGCAGACGTGGGTGAGGCGCGGGGGCTGAGGGTGCGGTTTTGGATTTGCTCTCTCTTTGCGGTAATAAAACAAACAAAGGGCCGACTCAGCAAGGTGTCTCATTTATACACCCGGTAACTTCATACCCGATGGCACCCCGGCCCGACAGGGATTCGGACGCACGCGGGCACGCACGCGCCCTCAAGACGTCCTCTGTGTGCAGCGCAAATATGACACACGCTAACAAACCGTCAACGACACCCCAGCGGGATGAAAGAACCGGCTTTGGGTTTTGTCTAACTGCTCCACGTCAAGCGCCAGATGAATGTTTGCGTTATAATTTAATAACCATATGCGGCTGAGTAGACGGAGGTGATCCTGCATGCTGACGTTTGATGCTAATTCCACACATTTATTCCAACCCCAGACAGCTGAAGATACCCCACCGCGACGCTGTGTGAATCACACACTTCATTTTTATCATCTGCCAGGGATCTGAATCCCTCAAGGAAACGAAACGCCGGCCTCTTCGAGCCGACGACGGAGCGGCGTCAGCGCCCCCGAAACCGCGAGACTCGAACCTGTGACCCTCGGGAAGGCACCGGGTTTAGGTTTGACCACAGGCACTTGGCAAATTCCAGGGTTCACGGCGCTATGGATCTATAAGCACCGTTTTCATAATCAATGTACAGTATCATAATCTACTTTGGGAATCTTTGAAAACCGCAACCGCCATAGGACCCGGGTCCACATGAGATCGGACGAACCGAAAGCGAGCGCTGCGCACACGCGGCTGTCGAACTGCTCTTCACGGCTACCGGTTTACGTTTTCTGCGCACAATTTCGGGAAGCCTGCAGCCGCCGTTTCACCGCCAGCGCGGTTCATGTGCGAGAGCAGCTTCAGTCCAAAAGATGGCGCCAGAGCGACGCACACGCACACGCACCGCTGAGTAACCGCGGAGTAACTGCTGAGTAAATGCGCACTGGCCGTGCGCGTCTGGAACCGCACGAGTGGCTGCAGAAAACGTCTGGGCGTCGCGTCGCGCACACCGCGGCTCCCCGGCCCGGTGCGGGACTCTTGCAGCCGCCCCTTCATTTCCTTTAGTTCCTCTACGAGCGGAAATGGGGGGAATCAATCACTGCGCATCACTTCGAGGAAGGGGGAGGGGGGCATTTTAAGGGAGAGAAGGAAAAAAAAACTGTAAGGTGCTGGCCCAGATGTGCGAACGTCTGTCTCCAAGTGTGTGTGTGTGTGTGTGTGGGGGGGGCACGGGAAGAGCGACGCGCGCGCTTAAGGAAAGGCTGGAAAAAACGACTCGACGTCGGGGATCAAAGAGGCAAATGCGTAACAGATGCCTGCGAGCGCCCCCCCCAACACCGGCACCGTTCCGCACGCCCCCTCCCTCCCGCTCTCCCTCCCTCCTTTGTGGGTCGCGTCCACAGCGCCCCGTCACTCTCCGGTGCGCGCGCTGGAGTGCGGAAACGGCTCAACAGGGGGGGGGGGCTCCGCCACAGGGAGGGATGGGGCGACCCTCGCCGTCGCCCCGCGAGTTCACGGCGTCCTCGAGCCTCTCCGGATCGCCGCGCGGACGGCACCGACGCGCGCCTTTGTTTGCGCGCTGACGCGTTCGCGGTCGCGCGGGGCACCGGACGGCAGCCCTAACCCCGTCTGCGCGCGCGCCCGTGCGAGTGCGTGCGTGCGTGCGTGCGTGCTCGTGTGTGTGCGCGCGCGCGCGCGTAGGCTGAGTCAGGAGAGGTGCGCGACCTGCCGCCGTGCGCGCGGAGCGTGTGTGACAGCGCCTCGTCGCCACTCCACGGAGCCACCGGGACGGAGCGGAGCGCGGGCTCGTCGCACATGGGAGGCGGCCGCCGGTAGTCGCGCGCGGGAGGAGCAGGACGGTTCACACCTTTCAAGGTAGGTGGCGGCGGCGGCGGCGGCGGCGGCGGTGCGCGCGGGTGCGGAGAATCTGGTCCCCCGGTGGGCGCGCGCCGGCGCGCGCGCAACCACTCGTTCCGTCGCGCGTTCGCCTCGTCGCGGTGCGAAAAACACGGCGCGCTGGCGGGGCTTTGTTGAATTTGCATGCGGAAATTATTTCAAGAATAGCTAAAGTGAATATTTCGAAGGACCTGTGCGAACGACCCTTTTCACAAGTCTCTTCCCACACAAGAACAAAACAACAACAGCAATAATAATAATAATAATAATAATAATAATAATAATAATAATAATAATGCCCTGTCTGTTACTGGCTTGCGGTGGGAGGGAAGTTTCCCGCGCCGTGTAAAACAGACGCTGAGAAAAACGGGGAGCAGTGGACGTGCGGTCGAGTCCCGCGCACGGCGCCCCCCAGGGTACTGCTTGGGCATCAGCGCCGTCTTTAAACCCAAGTCGAGTTTATTAAATGATAAGGAGGAAGTGGGGAGCGGGTTGAGGTCACGTGGCCGTGGCCACATTCCTATGCAGCAGTGAAAATGGTTTCAGGGGTTCGAGGCTCCGGCTGGCGCTCTGGATCCTCACGGCTTCAGGCAACAGTCAAAGGGGCTTTCTGGAGTTCCGCACTACAGACGGCTGCCCGAGGTTTGGTGAACATTCGTAACCCAGGGTGGGGGCGGCGTCTGATCCTGGCCGGCAGCTCCAGGTCTTCTCGCACATCCAGGCAGACAGAGAGCAGCTCTTGTTCAAACACTGGCAGCCTTTCAATGGGACTTGCAGAGCAGGAGGCCAGGAAAAAGCTTCCTCTCTCTCCCCCTCTCTCACCCCCTCCGACCTTTATGGGGAACAATCCGGACGAGCGCTGCACCGGCACTGGGCTTGGACCCGCGCGCCTCGCCGTCCTCGCTGCCAGCAACATCTGGAGTCACTTGCCAGGAATTCAACCTTTGCTGTTTGTTTCCCTTAGAAGGAAAGCTGTAAAAGATGGAACTGCGATAGTCCAGCAGGCCCCGGGTGGTGTTTCAGGGCGGGGTTAGCTTGTGCACGGGTGACATGGAGGGGCGGGGCGGGGCGGGGCAGAGGGTAAAAGCGGGGCTTCCCAGCTCAGTGTTTCCAGTCCACCCCAAGAAGAATCTCCCCCGTCCTACATCTGACTTTTCCACAGTCTGCTGCTATCCCTCTCAGTGGCTCATGTCCTGCTTAGTGTCTCCTGTGCCCATGGGAAATCACTCTTGGCCTCCTTTCCCTCAAGTCCTCCCGGACTGGAGTTTCCCTCGCATCGAGCATGCACTGGTACGAACCTGCCGGAAGGTCCCGGCTCAGCTTGTGCAGAGCAACACCGCTGCCAAAAGTATGATTTCCAGAGGGAAACTAGACAGGATGAGGCCTTTGCTTCCGCTGTTACCATGCTTATAATTTTAAAAAATAACAGTAATTGGTGGGGTCAAGAATCAACGTCGTCAGGACGCTATCATTATTATACTGTTTTCCCCCCAAAATCTCCAACGCTACCGAGTGCCTTTTTCTAAAAATTTTGCAGGCCTCCAGTTGGGGCAAAGTTAGGGGCGCTAACCAGTGTTTTCCTTGATGTCCACGTGGTGGCGCTACGCTAAGCGATTCAATTTTCACACTTTGATCATTGAGACCCAGCAAACTGGCGTATCAGATGTTGCCATACATCCGTGTCTCCTCACCGTATACAAATTCTACTCAGCAGCTGCAAAAGTCCACAAGTCCACCTTACAAATTGCTCTGCCACTTGGATTAAGCACTCAGTTGAATAAAAGTTCATAGAGTTCACACAAAGCTGGGCCACCTGAGTGCTGCGACAGAGTGACAGTAGATAAATGCTGGTGACCACACACACGCTGCACTATGAGGTTTCATACGGCAGAATGGCCCTCGCAATTGTAGTTTGACACTATTTATAGTTGCGTACTTATTTTTCAGCCTCACGTTGCTTAGCTGACCTTTTCAGAAGAACGCGTTTCACGATTTTAGACAAACTTCAGGATTGTACGGCTGTGTCTTCAACCACTGCGATACCTGCTGCCCTTTCGTGCGTAGCTGGGACTGCGGAGAAGGCCACAAATGCGGCGCTGGTATTATTAGAAAGGTTATGGTATGCTTTTAGCTGGAGAGCAGAGGGGCGGATATCTGGTTTGTTTACATCACTGGCTGAGATGAGGAATTTTGCACTCCGTCATACTTCAGAAAGCACAGCTCGGGGATAAAGTGCTCAAGCTGGCTTCCTCGGCTAGAACTCCAGCTGTTCAGAGAAGAGGCACGCGGTTTATGAGCCGCTTTGACAGACACGTTCCACAACAGGAGTGGACAGTGACAGTAAGGCCAGACCTTTTGAGGGTTGACGCCTACCACGTCTAGACTTACAGGGTTACTCTCGCTACCGAGGTGTGAAATGCACTCAAGATACCTCAGTTCATCTTGGTCACCGACTACGCTTGCACAAAGTCCAGATGTTGACTTAAGACACGGGTGCGCTCTTCGCAACCTGTTAGAAATGCCTGCGCGAGGATCCGTTTTTCAAGCGCGGCGGACGTTGTGCATGCGAGGAAACGGTCGTGATGGCTGCTTCCAACCGCAGAGCGACGCGCCGAGCACCTCGGCTAATGTACATCCTTCAGTGCTCCGCGAAGTCATGTGGATGCCGAGATGAATGTTGTGTTCCTCTGCGTGTGAGCTTGTCATGGGCTGCCTAATACGTACCTTGCGAGACCGTAATACTAAAAAAAAAACACTGTTGTGGCACCCCCCCCCCCCCCCCCCGGATGAACGACTCTCTTGGATGAAAAAGTCCAGAAGCCAAATTTCAGAACGTCTGTAAATCCCTGAGTGGGACGCAGTGTTTACAAATTGTCACAATTACACAGCGTGAAGGCCGCTTGCAGGAGCGTCGCCACAACGCACTTCGGCGGCACCAAGATCATCAGGCATAATCATCACGCCCTGCCGCCCGCAGCCTTTCACAGCCCATTGCTCCGGGCTGCAGTCGAAGCGGCGCTTGCAGCTGTCTCTGTTGTGTGCACAAAGCCATTTCACATGGTCACATTGCAGCTACGATTCCTCCATAGTCGTACCCCAGTTTTGTGGGATGGGATGAGTTACTAGCCTGTGTTTAACCAGCAAAGGCAAAGAATGATGCTCCTCTTTCAGCCCCTGTTGAATCGGGCCACGCCAACTCTCTCAACACCTCGTCTGTCTTGCCAGCAGTGATCTCGTGTTTAATCTTTAGTGTTTCCTCAGAAAGACGCTACATCAGGGTGATGTACAAGGAGGGCCACTTTTCCACACTCCACCTAAAGCCTCCCCCTCCTTCCCCAGGTAATCTTTTGCTGGAAAAAACTCTCTGTAGGGTGAATGGTCATAAATCAAAGATGTAATTATCATTCATATCAATGTTACAAATTTCATTGCACCCCTGTGCTACAAAACTGGCCCCATTTACGCTCCAAAATCACCAAACTGACAGTTTCTACAGTGCTTAACATTAGTTATCGTAACACAACATAATACTGCTTGACTGTCTACATAAACTCTTTTACCTGCCATGTGCTCTCAGACAAAAGATATGGTGCTCTGCCCTTTTGTCTTAATTGAACCTCTTTTAACCAAAATAAATCCACGCTCAGCAAACAAGCCGACAGCTACGATTACTGAGATTAAAGTGGGTGAAACTGGCAAACAAGGAGTAACGGAGCACAGCACGAGTTAAACTGTCCCCACGGTGGCACTGGTCCTGCTCCACTCGGCTGTCACCCCGCATGCAAAAATACAAGTTCTTGCACAAAGTTGAATTCTCCTAAGCTGAATGAACGCATCTCAGGGTTCGATGCTATTCTGAGGACGGCGCACATCGGGATCCTCCTCGTAAGCGAGCGTGAAACGCAGTTTCCCTTTAAGCGGAAGAGATAAAGGCACAGCCCGGTCCCCGTTTCAGTCACACGGTCAGCCGTTTGGACGCGCTCGGATCGCATCGCTCAAACGCGTCACAACAAGCAGCGACCCGGCGAGCCCCAGCACTTTTCACGGACCGTGGCAGATTAGCGGCTGCTTCAGCTGCCTTTTTGTCCACATAAATCAGCCTCGGTCTGCAACCCGGAGCAAGGACGACGGCGAGAACGGCGATGGCGGATCGTAGACAGAAATTCCTCATTAGTGGCTTTATTTGGAGGGGTCATACTGAGTCGGTACTGTGAAGCGTACATGTCATGTTTGTAAAAGGATAAGACGCCTCGTTCACCTAAGGAGTGCGCTTTCTGCCAGAGACACGAGCAGCTCCGTTCTGCTTGGCTTCTGCTGCTGCTGCTGCTACGAGCAGGAGACTAATTGTTTGCCGTTTCATTGCCGGTTCTGTTCCAGCAGAGCAGTTGCTCTGTTTGAAGGTGTGTGTAGGCGCCCCGTATTCTCTGTGGTCCATCAAAACTCAGGACCACACATCTCACCGCGGCCTTCTGCTGCTCCTACAAGCATTCTGGGTACTGCCTCTCTGTGGTTCCAACAGAACGGCCGGCATCTGCGCAGCATTGGTCAGATGTCGCCGTCCTGTTGGGGAGCGACACGCGGACTGGTTACCAGTTGCTTTGTCAGAGCGACGTGCGGCGGTAACCTTCCTCACCTGTGTCGGCATTACCGGAGCGTAACTGCAACTTCTAATTGAAATTCACACTGGTTTTTATAGACGAGTCCCCTCCAGCCGCGGAGCAGCGGAAACTTAGAGCTGGGAGCTGAAGTGGGTTCCTGTCTATCCAGGGCTCGTGTTCTACAAAGGCTGTTTTCATGATGCCTGCTAACTAGACAGGCGCAGCATTCCTCACCGATGACAGGTAATTGCGCCGCCTTTACCCGCTCCCGCGTAATGAGCCACCGCCGCTGGTGCCGGTGTCGGTGCCGTTGCCGCTGCTGCCTCCGCGCTCGCGGCTGACAGTCCATCAGTGCCTCCTGCAGCAGGCAGGGCAGCCGCAAGAGTGCTCCGCCACTGAGCGGGGAGGAGACATGAAAAGCGCCTGGGAGACAGTGCTGCGGCGTCCTTTGCACCGAAGCTGGAACGTTGATGGATGGGGGGGGGCGCTCTTTCATGTGTCTTTCCGAGTGGAAACGGGTTGACTGGCAGGAAGGCTGGGGGGGGCGCAGCCCATCGCTTCCCCATAATTCAAAGCACAGCCTCTTCCCTGCCCCCCAAGGCGCAGTGAGAGGTGCTGCAGGGCGGCAGTGCGGCTCCTGTCAGTCAAGTTAAAGGCGCATGTGGTGACTCTACACCCACTTTCCTCAAGAAGTGCACCCCCCCCAGCCCCACCCTCCACACTCTCCGAACTGCCTGAACCGACGGCAAGAATGCAAGTGAAAGCGGTGAGGCGGCCCCCGTGAGTGACACGAGGATGGGCTATTGTTTGCATGTCGACGTGCGGAGGATATTGGCGGTTAAACTCCCTCCGCTCCTTTACACATTAGCGCCACGTAGTTCCCCTCGACATCAATTCCAGAGGCTGTCATTTTTAACCGGTGAGGATCACACCTGACAAATCTAACTGAAGGGCGAGACAATCGAGAGTGTCTCTCATAAAATGCGAGGTAGCCTCTTCCCCATAATACCCTTCCACCAAGGTTATGAAGCATGAAGGTAATTTGTACTCCAAAAGGCCCCCGGGAGATTATGTTGGGGGGTGTACTTACTGTAATGCTAAAACCTTTGCAAGCTCTCGCATTAGACACACAGCCGACCCTAATCCCACTTCCTTGGTTGAGAGGAGCACCGTAGGGGTGCCGCGGTGCGAGACGGAGATGAAATGCGCCTCCGTGTTGTCTACGGCACAACCGCGAAGCCACCCGCCTGATCATTATCGCGATGAAAAGGGTGGTGGAGATGATCACACTCGGGTGTCTTTGGGGTCCTTCTTCAGTGGACACCTTTGAGCAGCAGACAGCTTGTTGTGCGCGGCTGTCTTGTGTTTGCTGGGTTGCTCACGAGCTCAGCACTGTGTGCGTGTGTTTCTGCATGCATATACGAAGAGCTACGCATGTGTGGGAACGTGTGTGCGCGCGACTTAGTTAATAAGAGCCTGCGGCATCCCCGCAGCTCTGCCCCCCACCCCCAGCAGAGAGAGGCCCCTCAGTGGAAAGGTTAAGTGCTGTTAGTGTCAGCTTCATGATTAAGCTCTCACTCTGAAGAAGACCGGGCACCCCCTGGAGCAGCCTCATTAAAATGGAGCGTGGTGGGATCGGGCACCGGGCACGTGTGTGTGTGTGTGTGTGTGCGCGCGTGTGCGTGTGTGCGCACGCGCGCAGCCCCAACAGCAGTTCAGACCCAACAGAAGTGACAATGCTAACCCTATAGGACAGTGCCAGTCATGGCCCAGTGCAGCCATGAGAAAGCGGAACCAAATAACCCATCACACATCCTGCTCAAAACAGCTAGTTTGATTTCCTCATTATTGAAACCATGTTGATTTAATTGTATACTTGTGGCCATGGATCGCATATTTGCAAAGGCAAGTTTATTACGGCCCTGTTTTATGCTCCTCCTGACAGCTCCCGCAAATCAAATTTTCTCATTTTTGGCAGGACGAGGTGGCGTCTGGCAGAATGACAGGTTGCATATTTTGCCGCATTGTTCTGCTCTCTACCAAACTTTGAAAAACAGATGGGCTGGGTTGACATTGTGAATGGTCACTGATCCAAAACACTGTCTGTCTCCGTGTGTCTGTCTGTCTCAGATGTTGGTCGCTGGCCTCACATCACTTTGTTGCCATGGCAGACACAGCCTGTTGCTCAGAAACAAACGGAGCCCAAGATGGGACCACACCGGAGGGTGACCCTGTAGGTCGAGGCACGCGGGAGCTCCGCCTGTGTCTGCATGGGGGTTGTGGGGGAATTCGGGGATGCCCTGTCAGAAGATGACCTTTGATTGAGAATACCCCACCGAGAGTGCCCTGCCTGCCCCCTGTTAAGCTTGGCAGCTGCCATCTGAATTTGCATGTACGTATGCGTGTGTGTCGGCGTGCGTGTGGTCTTCATTTTCCCTCTTGGAAGGGAGGGGGTATAAAGTCAGTGACACAAAATGAAAATCAGAGCTCGAAGCCACCCCCTGACAAGTCCTCCCCCTCCAACGTGTCCCCCCTGGGGTGCAGCCGGCTCCCCCTAGTGGAAGCATCCCTCCTTGCGCCCACGCTCTGCAATTAGCTCTTTCTCATCAAAGGGAATAGGGAAGAGGAAGCCAGGGCTCCTATGTGAGAATTGGGGAGATGAGAGGAGCAGAAGGAGCTAGAAGAACGGGCTCTCTCGCTTTCCCTCTCCCCCCCTCTCGCTCCCTCTCTCTCTGACTTGTGCTCTCGCCAGCAGAGCCAGGGTTGTTTGAACAGAGGATCGGGGACGACAATGTGCCGCAGAGACTGCGTTCGCCCCGTTTCCTGTTCCACCGAGACCGACATTGAGAGAATAAGGGGAAGAAGCCCTGGGGGAGATTTTCTCTCTCCTTCTTTTATTCCTGTCTCTCTCTCTCTCTCTTTCCTCTTGACCCCCCCACACACACACACACACCTCAGAAGAACAAGAAGTTTTGCTCCACACGGGGGGGGGGGGGGTTGGCAAGCAGATATTTCATTATTTTTTTTCACAGCGAGCTGTCTGCTACGGCTTCACAGTTAATAGCGCTGGAAGGATGTCAGCATCTCGGCGAGGAGGCAGATGAAAGCTGGAGAGGGGCGAGCACCGGGGGGAGAGGTCCTGTGGGACGAGGCGGCAGGCTGGCAGCCCGCTTGTTTTTGCGGCGCGTGGCACAGGCAGCGGAGACAGCTGCAGGAGGAAGGGGACTTGTTCATTATCGGTGGCACTCCTGCAGTTCGCAGCGACGCAAGTTAATTAGGGCGGGACACTCTTCCTCGCCAGGGAGTTGCCGTGCTTTATGAACCTATCCGGACCGAGGTCGGGGGGACAGAGTGACAGCACCCTCCCTCATTCCATTTCCACCGCCGCTGGCAGAGTGTCACCCGAACCTGTCTGTTGTTCCCGTGTCCCCAGTGAGCGGCGGCTCCGCGTGCAGGCCGTAAGAGCAGCTAACCGGAGGCGCTAGCAGCAGGCCGAGCGATGATGTGTGAAGGGAGGAGGGAATTGAAATGCCGTTGCTTTCGTGCATCTCATCCATATCAGTATTTCAAATAAACCCCTTAATGAGTTGGAGAGTAACTTTAAAGACAAGCATTCAACTGCTGCTGGTTGGGGCATTGCTGTCCTGCCCTTGACAGAGGTTCCCAACCCAAGTGGCTTTGGCAAAAAAGCTGCGTCAGTCAGCACCAGTGTGAGCGTGCAAACAACTGCTCTGCTGCACTGGCGGGGGGTCCATCAGATGGCCTCTGTGACAACGGGGTCACGGCAGCAGCAGTGGCCGCCGGTGGAGTCGTGGGACTCGAGACGACGGACAGAGACAGCTGGATCAGGTTGCGCTCAAAGGGAAGGAGGGACAGCGGCCTTGGTAACAGAAGCCCATTCAGGATGAATACATTGGATACTGTTGCAGAAACAAGCCGCCCCGTGTTGTGTCGGCGCGTCTGAGGGACAGGTCACTTCATCATTTCACAGTGGCTGTGTGTCACCAAGAGCTTTCAAGGATCCCTCGCCGGGTCAGACGGGGCATTCGGGTTCACGAGGGCTTCCCCAGCGCTGCATTTGTCTGCTAAATGTGGGTCACATCGCACAAGAGTTGCTGTGCTTTTGATCTAACATTCCTGATTTTATTACTTTTGCCTTTGAATATAAAATAGAAAGAATTTCCATGTATTATGTGGTGGCCCCGAATTCGATCCTACGCATTCATACGGCTTCGTCGAATTTACTCTTGTTTAAATACAACACATCGGGGTTATCGGGACAGGAAGTCGTGTAGTGGTTAGAGCGGCTTTCCACTCGGAGGAACCGGGTTTGCATCCAACTGCCTCATGCAGTGCCCTTGATCAGTGTACTTGCCCTCAGTTGATATTGTGAAAATGGGGGTAAAAATGCAGGAGAAAAGCGTGAGATAATAAATGTAATGTACTTAATTGTTGTGCTTGTTTGCCCAAGACGGCTGTGTTCTGTGTGAATCTCCCTATTGCAACACAGACAGAGCGTATGAGTAAAAATCAGCAAGTGTTATTACAGCTTAAATAACATGAAAAATATTACTTAAAAAATGTGATACGAATACTAGATTTTTCCTATCTGTAAAATAGGTCACATTTAGCTGCCTGTGGTTTTGATAATCAAAAGAATCTGCACTGACATCTGCCAAAGGGCTGTGTGTGTTTATGGTAAATATTATAATTGTGCATTTGAACTTGTCTCAGTGACACAACTATCAGATGCAACAACCAGTGAGAGAACGGTCCCTCGCATTTGACTGTGCCACCATTTTCTTGGGAGAATACAGCTTCTAGACATGAGTGAGGGCATTTTTGGAAAAACACCAAACCCTCTGGTTCTAAGGTTCTCCCACTTGGGTCTAAGTGCATGCGTCTCCCTCCCCTGCCATCCCTGCAGACCCGAGTCAGGGAGACATGACCCTGGTCCTGTCCATGAATCTGTTCTGCGAGCACGCCGCTTCCGAAGGGGAACCCTCGCGGCCGCCGTACCAGCCCATCTGGGAGTCAGAGCGCTGCAGCAAGAGCTGTGTGTCCAGCACCTCGCCACTGGGCTGCGGTGTTGAGGACCTCACAGAGGGTTTGCCAGGTTCATACTCAATCCAGGGCTGTCATCTACTTGCAGCTCTTCTTCTGCACTTCCAGCTTGCTTGTCTTGACTTTATTTCTGTACCTCTTCAATTTCAACACTCAAGTTCTCCAGAGCTACTGTTCTTTGGCTTAAAATGCTTGTCCTCTGATCGCAGAGCCTCACTGCAGAAGACCCCCGGATCACGTGGTTGCATCAAGATTCTCCTACTTTAAAAGGAAGTTTGTGGATGATGAGGAACCTCCCTTCAGTTTCCGGAGCTACTGCCAAACTGTGAGTGTCCCCCTCGGTGTCATCTACACGGCCTGCTCTGCTGGGGGCACAGAATTGTCCACAAACACCACAAAATGCCTCTGAACTAACCCTAACCACAAAGCGCAGAAAGGACAGGAGGAGAGGGTGTTCATGGAGAATCATAGTTTTGATGGCGCCTAAATTGATTAAGAAATGCTGAAAGCAACTAATACGTTCCATTCGGCAGTAGGCAGACATCACAGCGCATTTGTTTAAAGCAAAATATGGGCTTGTTTTCCTCTTATCAAAAGCAAGGTGCTGAAGTAGGGCTGAGGGCAGACAGGTGATTATGGAGTGCAGTATGCAGAGATTCCCTGTGTGGCCTGCAGGTGGCGCCAGTGCTGGAGGAGCGAGCCCACGTGCTGCGCCTGTCCCTGGAGAAGATGCGCTTCATCGACGACCCCGAAGCCTTTCTCCGACGCTCTGTCCTTGTCAACAATCTACTGCGGCGGCTCAGAGCGGAGATCCTTCTACAGAGCGAGTGGTGCTTCCCGCCAGGCCCTGCCCCTGGACCAGGCCCCGCCCCTGGTCTCAGCACCTCCCCCATGTGCCCCTGGGAAGCTCCGCAGGGGCCTTTCCGCAAGCGTTTCCGGTTGATCCGTGGTGAGGCCCCGGAGTGCCTGCAGGCCTGCTGCTGCTTCTACGGGGGGCGCTACCTGCGTCTGCCCTTCTCAGTCTATGAGGACGCTGCCTCTTCCTCCTTATCACCATCCTCCTCATCCTCACCCTCTACCCCATTCTGCACATCCTCCCCACCTTCCTTCTCTCAGCCATGCCCTGTGGAGGACCGGAAAACCCGTCTGGACTCCCTGTACTCTGGCTTGGAGCCCCCCGTGGCAAAGGGAGCCACAGAGTTGCTGGAGGCCAAAGAGCGGGCACCTCCACGCGAGAGGGCAGCACCACGCGATGGAGAGCGTGGGAAGGTTGCGGTGGCATCCCACTCACGGTGGACTGAGCTCAGGCCCGAGCACAGCACCTGGGGCCAGGACAGCAGGAAACTGTGAGAGCCACTGCTATGGAGACGAGAAGGTCGACATCATTGCGCCCGAGGCCATCAAGTGGGTTTTAGGGGACAAGAGCTCTGAATCCCAATGCAGACCTTCAAAAACCATGGCTGAAAGCCACTGGACAAAACCAGAAAACACCGCCTGGCACGCACAAGAAGAGGCCGTTTCAGTGGAACTGGCAAGAGTGTCCCTCACACTGCGTCAGGCAGCAGGTCCATGTCACAGGATGCTTCTTCGTGGAAAGTTGGGCATGTTTGGGGTAGCTGAAACACCACAACGTTCTTTACAATCTAGTGTACACCACAGAAGTGGCAACTGGCAAGACAGAAGATCAGGTGTTTGTGATGACCTTGGGGCATACAAATGTTGGTTTACCCTCACATTCTTAATGTTCCATGGGGTTTGGGACTGTAACTGCGCTTGTTAGCACCTCTTCCTGCTCATGATCCCTTCATCGCACACTGCCAATGCTGCCTGGGGCCACCAGGAACCTGTTGGGTTCAGGCTTCAGGGCTTTGGACTGCAGGGTGTGCCCATTTGGCCAAGTCACCAGACCTCCACATGAAGACCTTCAGTTTGTCCAGAGTAGGAAACACATGGTGCCTTAATTTTGTAACGTTTATAGTTTTTTTCTTGTACTTAATTGTCTTAAAATTTCAAGAGCACATTGTGAGTCGTGCGACAGCTCGTCCAGCAAGGGGTTATTCGGGAGGACCTGTCGACATTGGAAGAAAGGGGACCACACCTAGTGGTCTGGGAACCTGGCCCTCATTGCCATGGAGACGTCACCCAGGTACAGTTCTGACCCCCCCAAACGGCCCCGGACCTCCAGCCAAACCAAGAACTCAAGCATAAATCCGGATCCCGCAAAAGGGAGGGGCCCACCTTATGAATCGGCGCTTCCCTGGCCGGATCTCCTCCGTTCCTGGGTTTCTTAATACAGGCACCTCATGCAACCTCCAGACACTTTATCTGTTGAATAACTTGCATTCCGACAAGGTACAAATGAAAGTACCTTCATCTGAAAGTGTTTATAGAAACTCCATTCGTTTTGTGGATTTCCTTCATTAGTCTGTTTCGCTTTGATTTACCCAGAGCTTTCCTGTATCATAAAGAAGAAAACCCTAAAGAAGAGCAATAGAACAGTGTCGGGACATAATACGACCGTACAGAAGCACAACCGTTTGCATTTTCTTATCAAAATGTGGTTAGACGTGAACCCACTCTGATCAGCTGTTTTTATGTGATGTTGTTTTTGTGAAAACTGTAATAATTATAAATAAAAAGAATGTCTTCAGATGTGTACAAAACACGACACGTGGCATTTTGATTCACTTCCCTGCCAAGGTCTGTGCTCTCCCATCTCAAAGTTCCTCTTTATATTCTGACAAGTTGGTTTTGGCCTTAACCTACAGTCAAAAGTTTCGACTTTAGGGTGATGGTTGCTCTGCACACAAAACACTGTTGTCGTACAAGGCCAATATACTTAAACCCTCACACTGAAGCTGCTCCCATAAACAACTTCATACTCGTACCTGTAAAAAAAGCTACGAGTGTAAAGAATATCAGAGCCTCAGGCGGTGTGTTTGGAACTCCTATGCGATGACAGCTGGAGTCACAGAGCTTTGTGTTCGATTAGACAGCAGGTAGCGCAGTGGAAGTAGGAAAGGGAAGTCCCAGGAGGGGCCCTGCCGTTGAACCCGACAGGTGGGAATGTGACCTGAATCCCTGAAATGCATAAACAATTACCAAGGTGCATAAAAGGTTGAACTGCACGACAGTGCTTCTGGAGAAAAGGGTTTTGTACACTGATGAACATCATTAGTTAAAACAATGTAATATGCTGTAAAGTAGCAGGAATGTTAGCTGCGCAGTTTCAGCCAGCTGTCTGCCACCCCCTACCCCCATCGCAGCAGAGACTGAGGCTTCGCGCCTGTCGCCCGTTAATCTTCCTGACACATGAGCGATCACCTGCCTGCTCCCTCACTGCCATCTCTATTATCTCTATGGAAACAATATTTACTGGCTGAAGCACGTCAGACCCCCCACCGTGCAGCTTTCAATGCCTCTAAGTAGTAAAAAACCACAACTGGAACACAGACAGGAATATATATATATATATTACACACAGGCATGAAAAATGGCAGCCAGAGAGAACTAATTTGGTTATGAATATAATAAAACCAAATATAGCCTAATAATTTTTTTTTTTTTTTTTGTCAAGGTCATAACCACTGACCTGCTTGGCCAAACATAGGATCAACAGCAAATTCTTCCCTTGATCGTAAGGTACTGAAACAACTTGTGTTTATAGTCCTGCACTGTGACCCAAACTGGCCCAGGTCAGCTTCAGGGTCTTCACAGAGGAACGGGTTCGTAAGAAACGGAAACGCAGCACTGCAGACCCCTTTGAGGTGTACAGATAGCAACGATGCTGTGTCCCGGTTGTTTAAGAGCCATCACGGAAATGAGATCCACCTATGATCAGACTTTTCTGATAATGCAAATGGGAGCAGAGTGGAACCTCGCTGTTTCCAGCATGACCAAACTTACAGAAGCACGGCTCCCCGGCTGCCCGACGCCGTTTGGGGCGAATCGCACAGCAAGTATCTGCGAATCAGGGTGGGTGCTGATCCTGGTGAAAAACACTGTCGCTAATGACATCGGCGGCTGCAGGCACGCAAATGAAGGTGAGCTGCCGCAGGAGTGTGACAGTGCTCTCCCATGGGGCAGTGCTCTTTGCCGCCAGCAGTGTGGCATGTTCTCTATCTCTCTCTCTCTCTCACACCAGGCCACCCCCTCCCTCCGTCCCGAGGCTCGACAGACTGCAGTGAGAGGAGCTGTCATTTGTCAGCAAGGAACTTTGGCAGCTCCACGTTTCCATGGGAACGGTCTGTTACCGAGGAATGGTTTTGCATCACAAGGCCCTGAAATTGGTTCCAAAGCACAGGTCTGCCCGCGTAATTCTTTTCAGCTCTGCTCTGAACCGCCCCTGCTTTTAGACGCGTCCCTTTCCGAGACAAGATGCCCACACTCCTTTTGTGGCTCTTACTCTAGACTGCTTCTGTTCCGATTAATTCACCTCTCACATTACATTTTTTTTGGTTCCGTCCCAATTCCATAATCATAGCTGGCAGTACCAAGCATGAGGAGACAGATTTGCTGCTTAAAAATGACTGAAGCATCCTTGCCCACGGCTTCTCAACACAGCCTTTACACCACCATACGCCATATCACGCAACAACACTTTTCCGTACCATGCTGTATGCTCTACTTTCTTTAGTACAACATTGAGGCTTCAGGGGTTTTTACAGAAATATACTGGCATCGAAAATATTTTCAACTTTGCGGCGACGTTCATGGGCTGTACCTCGACAGGGTGTTGCGATATTCTAATACGCTGTTTGGCAAAACTAGAACTTGTCATAGAAATGGTCCTGCCCGGCCCCTTTGTTTACCCAACGCGGAACACATTTTGAAGCAGGTGGCTGACACGGAGACTGTAAGGAGGAGGAGGACACCTTTAGTCGGTTCAGGAAAGCGGATGAGCAATTTGGGATTTGGGCATGCCTATCACGGGATCTGTCCACAACACAGACTGCTGAAGAGGTGTCCAGCTCCAGCCTTGTGGCCTGATGCCAAGCATCGAATAGGTGGAAGCATCACCTCAGCTACTGCCGGTGGGAAGAAACTTCCCACCATCACGCAGCCCAGTTCTGATTATGCAGAAATGAAATGCAGTTCCCAAGTCCCCAGAGTCTTACACACCAGTCGCCTGCAAACGTATTGGTGAAAAATCTAGGGTGAATGTCATATCGGTGACGGTTACGGTAGCCAGGCAGCCCCAGGGCACGTGAAGCTGGAAAACATGCTGCTCACCTGCAACGTTAGGCAGTTTTTGATGATGTACATGTGACCTCGGGCTCAACCCCCCCCAGTGACTTCTGGGAAACAATCCTCCACCACCACCATCAGCAACGCAAGCGTCTTCATCCGACGGAAGGACCAAGTCGTCCAACCCAAAATCCAGTCCTCAGACTGGTGCACAAACTGGTTTGTCACATCGCAGCTTCCTATGGACTACGCGTTTCTTTTTCAGTCCCAGAATATTTCAGCATATACAGATGTGTGAGAAGTACAGGAAAGCAAAAAGAGGAATATTCCAGAGAAGAGGGGTCACAAACAGGCCATCAAGTTCGGCCACAGCAGTGTTTATCCATTCATCGTGAATAATTAGAGAAAGAAAACGGAACAAAAAAAGAAGTTTTGGTTCATTTGTCTCGCAGAAACTGGGTGTCGTGACGTCAGAAGCTACATGTCAACCGCAGGGCTGCGAGCCGAGATGGATCCAGCCACCCCGAGCAAAATGTAACTTGTCTGCATTAGGGGTGGGGGTGGGACTATAAATAATCGCATTGGTTTGCCGCTTCTCGGGATGCGAATGATTCAGGCAACACGTAATCCCGTCACGTATACTAATCAGATTTATAACAGGCGCGAGAAATGCATCTAATGTACATGTAAATAGATCCAGTGGCAAATGTACCGTGACAATTCAGAATCCATTTCATTGTAAATACGTTAATAAACATTTTAAAGGTGTGTGGATGTGGGTGCATGGAGAAATTATTAATTTACTAATAGTTTTATAAATACATTTCCTGCAACACTCGGACAAGGTGCGTTCAGGTGATAAAAAACAAGAACAAGAAACTTTTGCGCGGTAAAACCCTTCTGGACCGCGCACACTTAGCTCAAGTTTAGGTTACATGGGCAAAGAGGAGAATGCGGGTTTCCGTTGATGCTTCCGCCCCGTTTTCCCCCCTCGTGCTCATACGTTTGTGTTCCAAGCATCGAACTGAGCCACGCGTGTTTGTACGCAGTGCGGTTGTGTAATTCTCCAGCCTCGATTATCGAGGAACCCAGGTTGCGCAGAATACCTCTGCGACAACGTCATGACAATCGCCAGCCTACAGCAGCAGCACAGCAGGACAGGATGATCTCAGAGACAATGAGCAATTCTGTTTTGAAAAGGAGTCTTTGGCTTCCGATCATAAGAGCAGGATTCTTGGGAAAATCTGACCGGAGGGGTGTAGCTGCCACATACGGCGAAAAGCTATTTGTGCACAACATGTGTGGATATTTACTGGAGGAAGGGTGAGGAGGTGGGTCTGCACGCTCAGTACCTGTCTTCCCATTGCAGGGCCTCTCTTCCCGGGACCCAGCCAGCAGCCTTCCAGCATCCACAGGCGCTTTGGTCTTTAGGCAAAATTTTAGGTGGGCGAGGGATCCGAATAAATTCTCCTCCGGAGTTTTGCTTGGCGGAAAGCCTGAAACCAATTCAAGTACATTTCCAGTTGAATGTGCCGCCTCATGTGCGCAGCTCCTATTGCCCCAATTACGCGAAGTGAAAAAACCTTCTCGGAGCGGAATTGGAAATACGAGCCATTAACAGTGAATTTGTGCAGCGGTTATGCGGAAAACGGCTAGAAAACCCGCACTCCCGTGTTACGGCACGGCCCTTTCGGCATGGCGTCCGGCGCGTGACGGCATTGGTAATGGTGGCTGATGGAATACAATTGTCAGGGACCCGTGGGTAACTGAGGTGCGCTGGAAGGAGGGATTCCTAAAGCGTCCGCGTTCGTAAAAAGCCCATTTAAACGTTTTCAGACGTGCCACGGCTTTTGTCAAAACCTGACTTTACCACAAACTCATTTAAAACATTTCATTACTATCTTCACTATGATGAAAGCGGGCAGTTTTTTTTTTGAATTCATCGCAGAAACATCTTCAGTTTCCATTGCTTTCATCTGAAAAGCTTTCCGGTGATGGCATAACCCACACCGAATCCAGCTTTTTCAGCGCGCTAACAACCGCGGAGGTTCGGCAAAGGAACCGGGAGCCAAGCCGAGCGTCCCGAGCTCCACGGACGCCGGATACTAGCAGATGCGTGCGAAGAGGCCGCAAGTTCTGAGGAGAGCCCGCGCGAACGCCATGTTTCCCACTCGCTGCTACCAAACGGTTTTAGTAAAGATAACCGACCTAAAACACGGCACATTTACTAGTTCTACTTCAGAACTGACGTGCAACCCCCCCAAAGGGCCATTTGTCGAATTTAAAAAAGAGCAGTTTACCCAGAACGGGTCTTGCCACGGAAACCCACACTCGGGGTCAAAGACGTCGTCCTTGGGGTCATGCAATGCCTCAGGAGCACAGGTTTACTTCCAGGCTGCGACTGCGACTCAAAATGCCTGGCATTTTGAAAAAGTATTAACACCACCGCAGTATTATCGTTGTCGTTGTCGCTTTTGCTGACGACGATGACGTTCGTAAGAAGCGAGGCTAGGCTAAGCCGAGGCGCACGGCTTCCCGCTGTGGGGAACTTGGGAAGAGGCAGGAACGGTGCCCGGCCGCCCCGGTTTCCGTGAAACGAAACAGAAACCGACGTCGAAGCCGATGCGGCTAAGCTGTGTTTGAAAGAGCGACTTTACGTTATCGTTCGCTTGAGTGGCGAGAAATAGCAAGCAGGTAAACATTCGTTTGAGTTCGACAGAATTCTTTCTTGGAACTCACAAGGAAAGCCGTCGCGTTTGAAGATTTTCTCGGTTTTCCGTTGCCGTCGCTGCGCTGCACGATAACTCGGGTTGCTTTGTTTTAACGGCGTTTCCTTCCTCTGCAGGGTTCAGCAGGACACAATGGCCACCTTTTTCTCGTTCTGGGACATTGACGCCAAACACGAGTGGGTTGTCACGATGTATGATTCTGCACGTTTTTCAAGTGCTGTGTCGCTTGAGGCAATGCCGCTTACCGCTTTGCTTGCGTTCCTCCAGGGCAGTCTACTACAGGCAGCGCCTTGACTTTGTGAGCCTCATGTCTGTGAAGGAGAAGCTGAAGAACAACAAGGTGTTGGATCCAGTCCTGTGCGCCAACCTGAACCACGCGGTGGTCACCCTCAGCCAGGTGCACCCCTCTCGCCTGGACCAGGCTACCCTGCTTGTTTTTGGGGACAGCCTGATGGTGAAAATTTGTACGCAGCTGGACAAAGTCACCGCGATGCACTTTTTGGTGGCCACGGTGGACGGGCGTCCCCAGTTCCACCAAGAAGTTATCTGTGATGAGATCTCCTTGGGTGACATTAAGCAGTCTCACTTCCTAGGACACAGATGCCAAGACCAGAAAAAGTCATGTCTGGAGCAAGCCAGGGAAGCACTGAGCCAGGGCACAGAAGTCAAGCAGCTACGAATTGTGTGTAACAAGTTGTTTCTCACATACACGGCTGAAAATGAGGGAAATACCGTTGATCCAGATGCTGACATCATCACCATTAAAACGCAATGCAACCTCGTTCCTTCTCTCAGGGGTTTTGGGGGGCTTTTGCAAGCTAAATGCTGGTTAGAGCAAGAAAAGCCAGAGAATCGGGGCCTCCTTGCATGCATTCACTACCTGTTGAAGAATATTGCCAGTGAAACTACTTGCATTGAGTCCAATTTTGTTCTCCAGAACGAAGGTGAGATGGTCACTATTTTGTGCAACTGGGGTTCAAACAAAGTTTATGCTTTGTGCTGCAGCTCAGAAGGTGTGACTATGTTACCTCCAAGCTATGAATTCAACTGTACTTCTGTCCATTCAAATGATTTTCCTATCTAACTTTGAATGCATAAAAATTATGTTTTTAAAGTTACGGAAAATTAAGCCACACCAGATCAAAGCCTCGAGTTTGTCATCTTTTCAAGCTCCCGATATGAGTTCTTCAGCCTTGGGCAAGAAGGACAACAGCCTGGATGTAAAACATTACAATTTCTGAAAAATACAGTTTGTAGCTGGTGTATCTGAGTGTTTGACATCTACTGTTTTCTGTGACTCGACAGTTACGGGCTAGTGCTCTATTTTTTGTTTTTTGCATTGTCTTCGGACATTTTTTAATCTTTCCTTTGTACACTGTGGTCCAAGAGATACTGTACTGCATTCGCACTTGTACATCTGAGTTAAGTACAGAATAAAGTGAGCCTTTAACCTTGAATACTGGGTACTTTAAAGGACAGCGTCGTCTGATTTTACGTCCGCCGAGCGTGCGCCGACATCTTCGACACGCTTCGAGGTTTGGTGCGGAGAGATTCTGGGTCCCAAGTCTGAACGGCGAAAGGCAGAAGGATACGCCCTGCCCCTCCTCCCACCGTCTCCTCCCGCATGGGCCACTGAATCGGCCTGTTGTAGGGCTGCGTCTTCCGCCTCCTGCCCCTGGGAGAGTGCGTCGTCTACGTGGCCTCTACCTATCCCTGCAATAAATCACACCCTGCATTCGCCCACCAGCCCCAGGCCCTGGCCTGCTGTCCTACTTACCAAGGTCTCGTCCTGCCCTGCAGCAGAGAGGACAATGGCAGCTGCTGTCCCCCGAGAGACACACCTACCGCCTTGCAAAGCCCCACAACTCTCACACTCCCACACACACTTCTGGTTTCATGACTGCAGTTTGGCTTACCGTTTTGACACAGAGCAAATCATATGGATTGACTGTAAAAGTTTGCATATCCGCTGTTTTTATCTCAGTTTGTCCTTTGTTGTAAAAGTTATTCAGCTACAAAGCGGACACTAATTTTTAGGTTGTGTTCTTCATCATTGGGGAGTCTATCATAATCCGGCATAGACAGGACAGGGACTTAGACCTAGTGTGAATGGACATCAGCATCTGAGATTTTACCTGAAAGACTCAAAATCTAACAAGGATTAAACAAGATTCAAGTGGCCAGAGTGGCTGTACTGTATAATAGCGCATGACATCACGATTGAGGGCCGACAGCCATCTATCTCGAGCTGAGAGATGGCCGTCACAAATGCCCATTCTTAGCCGCACATCCATGCTGGGACCTCAGGAGAGAGTTGAGAGCTGCGGTTCATCGCCCTGGTGCCGAGGCCGCCGTGTGTGAGAGCACGACCTCAACGCGGTTGTCACCAGGCACCACAGCCAGTTTTGTGCTCCAAGCTCCAGGTTTTCATATTGACTCTCTCCATCCTGCACAGCAGAACCGCAGGTCTGGAAAATCCATTGAGCAGATCCCAGGGTGGCTTCTGCTGCAGTAAAAGCCATCCTTTCAGAAAGCAACCAAAGCCAGAGACACGCCTCCTGTGCGTTAGATTCGACACTCAGCCTTCCACCTCGGGCCCCTCAGACAGAGGAATGGGACGTTACCTGATGACCACAAGCTGGAGGCAGTCTGTGACCTGAAAATTCAAGCTTCTTTACTGTACAGTGTTGCACCCCTAAGAACGGTAGCTACTTCCTGTAAGTACATGCTGTCATAAATGAGTAAACTGTATCTGAGCCAATGAAAATATAATTCCCCTGGTGGTTTCTCACCCAGGGAAGCCTGCAGATACACCCGTGCTTTGCACACCACGCGTCTGTCCAGCCCTGAGTGATATCATAGCACAGCTGGTAAAAACGCCGAGGGGCCCTGCCGTGGCAGTGATTTATGAAGTGCCTTGAAACTGTATCATTTATGTGGAGCCGTAATAAAAAATAAAAGCTATCCTGGGGGACCTGGCGCAAGCAGAGCTCTGAGGCCTGTCAGAGACGGAGTGTCTCCGCTCGAGCAAAGTGTCCCAAGGCACTGGGGGGCTTCAGCGGAAGCAGTTGACCCCCTGGTTACTCTCCCTCTCCTTGACAAGTGTCACCTTGCCCTTGGAAACAGGGCCCCCTGCTGTAATGGAGGATTTATTACAGCGTTCTGCTCACGTCACTGTGCTCCCGAGGAGACTCCCAACACCCCCATCTGTTCGGACTGCTGGCGTCCTCGAGACAACCCCTCGCTCACCCATCGTGGTGGGAATGAATCGGAGCAGAGGAAAAGAAGGGTGCCACCAGGAGTATGGGGTTCAGGAAGCCTCACAATCACTCCTGCGTTTTTTTTTTTTTTCTGTGAAAAGGGACGCACGTCAGCCGAGTCCTCCCTTGGAGATGGCATGCAGTGCTGGGGCGGCCAGTTCATCCAAAGACCTAAACGTCCACCGTGCAGCTCCGGGACAAACTCAAGGCAGAAACAAAACTCACATACTCGTGTCCTTACCTACTTACTTAAGCTAACCGCTTTGTTCTACGGAAGATATGGCTGTTGGTGTTAAAATAATAGAACAAGGCGATGAGCAGCTGTCACCTTCGTCGGAATATAAAAGGCCTTGCGTGAGGAGCCGCGCAGAGCCGTTTCCCCAGAGTGAGGTGTGCTCTCCGTAATTACGGCTCCTTAGTTACACGGCGGCACCTCGCCTCCTCCGTATTATTTAAGACTTGCGGGAAACTTGAAAGCTCGCAGTAAAGAGGCCGATGGCTTCGTGTCTCGGCTCTCGCCGTCTGGGTCCGTGTGCACGTGCGTGCGTGCGTGTGTGCGCTTGCTCCTACAGGGAATATTCAGCCATTAAGAAAAGCCACCTTTCAGCATGTGGGTGCGGTTTTGGGGAGCATGTGTTGTTTTGCCTGGCTTCGGCTAACGGACATTTCACTCTCTCTCTCTCTCTCTCTCTCTCTCTTTCTCTCCGTCTCTTTCCTTTCTGGTCCCATGCAAAGCCTCTTTCTTCTGGGCAATCGCTCCACTTTTCTCCTTGGGATGGCCGTGCTCCTTAACAATGGACGCAGTGTTTTCAGGGAAAGCCGCAGAAACACCCACCGAGAGTGTGTGTGTGTGTGCATCCGAGGGAGGCCGAGCAACTGAAGGGTGCATTCTTCCTGAGGCCGCCCAGAGGAAGCGCAGAGGTTTCGGGCAAGACGTGCCTCTGTTTGGCTTGGAGAGCGCCGTGTTATTTCTGAGTAACCTGCGGCGAGCTGGCGCATTTCGCCCAACCAACCTGGAAGCCAGCAGCTGGCTGCCACACAGCTTGTTTCGGCTCTTGTTCGGGGGAAAAAAGTGACTTTCCTTTTTTTTGCAGAGGGCGGGGGCGGAAAAATAAATAGGAGGATTTGAAAAACCCTACAGTGTAATCAGAACGTCATGCTTATACCTGCTCTGACACATGCAGCTCTTTCTGAGAGTGGCTTTTTGGGAATATATTCAACCCAAAATACACAATTGGACTGTGCTGGCCCCTGTTCAGACACCCAGGCCTCTAATGTAAGGTACAGCACACCTGGAAGCTCACACACCAACTCCGTGGAAGACTGTTGAATGTGGACGAGGAGGACAGCTGAAGAGAACAGCGCCTCCCATTCTGGACGGGATGACCCGAAACCGTTTTTGTCACGTTTCTGTCTTTGTTTCAAAAGTCCAAGAGACACCGACTGAATGTGGTCAGGAAACCCATGGGGCTCTCAACGACCAAACATGAAACTCAAGCCGTTGTCTAGGAAAATGTGGCACTGATGTACCAGCAGTCACCAAATGTGCCATCAATGAGCAAAGAATACACCATCCAGGAGGTGCAATTCTCTGCTCTGTCATCCAGGAGTTACACAGGTAAAACATTTGGGTTTGATGCCTTAGATCCTGAACAAAGTCCCAGTCAGTGTATCCCAGGGTGCCCTTTCTCCATCCCAAAGGCACTTGCTGCTGGCAACTTCCTGAGGGTCACAAACCAAGCCAAAGGTAAGCTTTTCATCCCAAATGGAGACCTTTGCCACCTGAGGCCTTGCCTGGGTGGAGAAGGTTCTTCAGATCCGATGGCCTTGGGAAGCACCCTGTAGAGGGCGCCTTCCTCCACCTGCCCAAATGCACATGGGAACACCTGACTCCAATGTGTGGTCCAGCATCTCATTTTACAGGGCAGTTGGCACCAGAGGATTCCTTCTGACAGGCCCCCCAAACCATAATGAAAACCAGCACAGAAGGGGATCACAAAAAAAAAAAGGGGGTGGGGGGTTGGGGTCGAAGCAGACAAGCTGCCAAGGGGGCGTGTGATGGGCACCGCCGGCACACAACGGCCTCTGTTCTCGGGCGCCGTCTCTGGCAGGATCCCTGCACGATCGGGCTTCTGCTGTTGCGCTCGGCGGCCCCTGGGGCCCCTAAGGCCCCCCTCTCCCAGCCCACTGTGGGAAAGGATTGTTCCGCATGGATCCCATTATTCCCCACCGTAATGCGAGACGGGGTGTTCGGTGTCACCAGCTACGCTTCCAAATTGCGTTTTGGCCGAGCACGGCGGTGGAAAATCCTGGTGTGGCCGCTGCTCTTAACGTCCTCTAACTGCCTACAGGCCCTCGGCCGCCGGGCCAACAATCCTCCCGTGGCTGCCGCTTCCCATCAGCCCACCGGCTGGGGCAGGGAGACCTGCGCGGGACAGGCCTGGAAATACACATTAATAATAGTAGGAGCATTCTGCACGGAGGCGCCAGGAAGCTGGGTCACATCAGGGCACACGGTGTCTCTCTCTCTCTCCCCCACACACACACACACACACACACACACGCACGCAGGCACGCACACACGCACATTCTTTGTGTGGAGCTCTCATTGCCCCCCCCCCCCTTTAATGTAGTCCATAACTCCCAGAGAAACTCGAAAACACATGCAAGTTGATGAGAAGTTTTGGACTTTTTTTTAAAGTAACCTTTTAAAAAAACCTCTCGCTTTGTAGTGAAGCCCCTCAGTGCAAACTTTTTGGGTTTTTACTGTGTTTGCAGGGACACACATACACACACACCGTGTGGATCTGTCCTTAGAGGACCTGCCATGAAGCAGCGAGGTAAACACAGGCACGATGGCCAGAGTGTTTTCCTTGGCTGTCATCCCACACCCCCCAACCCCCACTCCACCCCTCCATCCCTGCCAAACTGTGTTTAAACACCCAGGGGGAAGGAAAGAAAGAAGGGAAAGTTTTTAAAAAGAAAAAGAAAACTGTCTCAGGTGACTAACGCTTTTAACACTTCGGACCCTGTGGGGCAGGATCGTGGTCTCCTGAGGGGGGTGCTGAAAACCTGCCCTTAAGGCCGGTGTGCGCACACACACATGCACACGCAACCCTCTGTGAGGAAAACAAATGGGAGGCCGCGACGGACAGCAAAGGAGCGCTCCCCTTCGGCCCTCAGAGCGCGGCCGAGCGCGGCGGTTGTGGTTCTCTGCCGAGAGGCCGAGCTCCGGATGGACCGAGGGTCACGCATGGGATCCTGCAGTGCGTGCACATCCCTCCAAAAGCCCCTCCACACACCCTGTGAGACCCCTTTTACCCGTGTGCGAGAAATGTGAAACACATTGCGGCCGACTGCCCGCCGCCGTTCCCGCCACACATCTGTCAGTGTGCAGGCGTGGGGAGGCGGGGGAGAGAGCCAGCGCCAACATCTGCTTTCTGTATCAGCCGGACTGGGCCGTCGGTTTGTCGACATTTAACTCCGTCGCTGCCTTTTGTGTCCGGCGTCTCTTAGACCCCCAGCTGCTGCCACTCGGAACCCCCATCCCTCGCTCCTCTGTGTTCGCAGCATCATCAATCCTCCAGCACCCCCCCTCCCCACACACACACATAAAACCTGTGACGAAAGACAAACTTAGTGCTGCAAAAAAGGTGCAATGGCGCCTCCCGGTGGCTCAGTGGAAACATTAGCCATGAATTGATCAGAACTTGCAGCTCACAGCCATTTGACTGATGTGTTGGCTGCTGCCTACCATGTACTCCTTCCCAGAATGACACGAGGCCTGGTTTAAGGAGAAAGTCATGCTAGGAGCTGAAAAAGTACTGAAGAAAAGTGCTTCTGGAATCTGGTCTTGCGGAGGACGTGTGTGTGTGCGTATACTAGCGTGTTACTGCGCTCCTGCTCGGAGACACCTGGCCAGCGGCCCAGTGGTGCCGCAAACAGGGGACTGAATTAGCGAATCAGAACTTGTGTGCGAATACCGAAGAAGGTATGAGTGGTAGGAAGGGGGATGGGAGGCCAGGAGTCATCTGGCAGACCGTGGGGGGTTGTGTGATGCTCCGCTCCAACATACCTCTGGCAGCACAAACTGGAAATCCCCTTCGTTACATCTTGCAACCATTGTTGGCACAGGACTCGGTGGCCTGGGGCGCAGGTGCCAGACGCTTAGTCACGCCCCGTTGCTCGGCCCCTCACTCTCGCACCCCAACCCGCTGAATTGTACTGCAGGCTTTGTGGCTGCTCATCTGCTATGTAGGCAGCTTACCGCACTGAAAGGATTGGAAGTCGTTGCACAAGGCTGGCAGGATGGCAGAGTGGGGTTCAGCTGCAGCATTCTGCAGAAGCTTCTGGAAGAGTAGTGCGGTTTGGGAATGCTGCAGGGAGCCTGACCGTCTGCACCACCTGCAAACTGTGAACAGGCACAACCTGATCCAACCAGGCATCTCATTCCAGCAAAAGTGAAAAACTGTACTCATGTGATGCGAGGAAGGTGCCATGGTCCCTGCTCTGTGGGTCTGAAGAGCGATTGCAGACACTGGACTACTGCATTTTACCATGGTGCCTTACTGTGAAACGTTTGACTTGAACTGAACACAAACTCCCTATTAAAAAATATGAGGCTCAGCTGTCCCATGAGACAGCAGTCAAGGAATAGAAGAGATCCAACCTGTTTCAAAAATGATGCAGAAAACCTGACCGGGAGATGAAAATCCAGTTTGCAGGGCATCACCATAAAAGTATTTAACAAGACAGACAATAAGGAGATGCTTTGTGTCATAGAGCTGCAAGCTGAAAAACTGGGAGACTCCATCATTATTTTCTCCAGTCCAACATCTGGGGGAAACATGCAGAAGCTGCACAGCGATTCACAAAAAAGACACTTGAATACCTACACATTTTTTGTTTTGATTTTTATTTGTCTGGAAAAAAAATAATAAAAATCAAGGATAACACATACAGCTGAGATATGGTGTCAGCTCTGTGACAGTGACAGCAACCTTACTGTTCAAAAACCATCCGATAGCAAAATGGTAAAGTGATCAAACTCCTGTGAGCAGCAGAGTCAAACAGCAGAAACTCCACAGCAGCTTCATGATTTCGAAGTCCGACTGGAAATAAAGCGTGCGTTCTTGCTTCTCGCCAATTCATTCAGACACAAAACTTTCTCAGTTAATCAGTGTAAACATTAGCTGCAACCAGAGTAAAACAATTACTTTTGGAGTAACTTTGATTTTTGCCTACGCAAACCAAACAGGAAAAAAAAAAAAAATCACATAAAACCATCAAAAGTTAACCCACAAGAATTGTCCTCACAGCCCATCTCCAAGACAGCATTTTACAAAATAACATTCAGTACCGTTATATTCCAGTGGGTGGCAGTAGAGGCAGGAAATTAAGGAGAAAACTCGCGATCGCACTCCGACGATCTGATCTTTTCAAGTACAAACTAAACCACCAACACTTAATGATTACACCTGCATGATTTGGCCACTTCAAGCAACACTTTTTCAGCTACCAAAACGCTCATCTTCTATAAACACTCCCATTTTTAGTTTTTTTTTTTTTTTTTGGTTTAGTCCACCCTAGTGACACATTTTGGTGTTTGTGGGGCCAGGCGGTCTCTTTAGACAACCAACTATGCCCGCAGCACTAAAAAGTCCACCATGAAGGGGTTACTTGGGGACACATCATTAATAATTCACACGATCCTGGGACTTTGCTCCATTCCGCTCGGCTGCACCGGGCCAACTGACCCTCAAGAAGAAAGGCATTAGCGCCTCACGAGGGTCTGTAATGGTCCGAGATCAGAGCTGTCTCCAAACTCAAGCCTCCGTTCCCATACGGTCACAGAAAGACCGTGATCTTTGGTGAATAGAAGCGCAGAATGCAGCATGAGCCTCCTGATCGATGCGTCGGCAAATAAACGGGGAACTGCGGCCAAAATGTTTGCAGTGGCCACAGCTTCAGTTTTTTTGTCTGGAAATATGAAAATGAGGTCTCAAATGTGCAGCGGCACCCACTGCTCGAACTGAAATGATCTGCTTACGGGATGACCCCAGCGTGCTGCTGCGTGGAATCAAACATCTGAGAATTACGCTTTTATGCTCCACTTTGTGAGAAAATTAACCGCAGTTCAACCATGAAGATGTTTGCTAATCCTGCAGGTCCTCCAGAAAAAAGTGCTTTTCTTTTGCGGGACACAATCGGCTCCTTCAAGAACAAGAGGGAAAATTTGACCATTTATGATTAAAGCTCAGATTAAAAGTATCAGGAGGGGGTGGGGGCGTAATCCCCTCCGAAATGAACCCAAACGTGGGACCGGGGACCAAAGCCACCCAAGGCGTAAACCTGAACAGAAGCGAGATGCAGCGGTGGGGCCAGCGGGGGGTGAGAGCCACGTGGATGCGCCCTTCACCTAGGCCATCTTCTTCACCACGTGGATGAAGTAGCAGGGTGCTGGGTCCTGTCCAGGCGTGTAACTCTGGAAGTCTCCATACACACTCTGCTCACACTTTCCCTGGAAGGCGTCACGCAACAACTCTTGGAAGTGTTCCAGGCGGTGAGGGTAGTAGGAGAGGCGGAACTTGCTGTAAATACACACACACACACACACACACACAGACACCTGGTGTCACAGGCCAGACAGCATGTTCTGTGTTCTAAACCCATACAGGACATTACTGCTCAAAGCAGTGCCCAGCTGCACTGCGGCTGTACAGACAGCAAATGAGGCCAACAGACTGAACCCGGGGGCCTTCTAGGTTCGCAGTGGGGTTTCCCTGGCTCTCCAGCCTTTTTAACTGTCCCTGACAGCCCAAAATAAAGGCCAACATTTGCCATATTCCAACTTTTCTGGGGGCCATTTTCCTTGCATCTCATTCAACTCGTCATTCCAAGGAACACGAACGTTACACCGCTTTCATTTAGTGGTTCTGGCGGTTCCATCCTACGGTAAAGAAACATGCGCCAGATCGAGCAGGGGTGAAAAAAGCAACGTTTATTGAAGAATGAACTGTAAAACAGGCTAATTTGTGAAGTGCGCCAGTGTTCGGTGAATACGACCTCAGTGGGCATTTTGCTAAAAAGTTAATAAAGCTTCCAAATTAGCTGCTGGTTTACAGGCTCAGCTAAGTAATAAACCCGCGTTGTGTAAAACTAATAAAGCTGTGCTGCATTTTAAACTCATAAAGACAAAAGGCCGCCTGCAACAGAGAGGACTGCGACACACAGAGCGTGTACAACGGACGCTCAGGTTTTTACCCTGAACTGGAACACTAAAAGTTACCCTGCTGTGCGAGTGGGTAAATCAGTGTAAGTAGCTCAGTGCACAAACCGCACACTGCAAGTCACATTTGAAGAGTCAGCTGAATGAAAAGATGTTTAATAATAACTTTTATACAGTGATGTTTCAGTCCCATCCCAGCTGTATGTTGAGTGACCCCCACGCCCCATCGCCCCCACCATACCTTAACTCAGGCGGACTCTGCTGGCCTGCAAGTTGGGGCACCTGCACAGTATAGTCCAGGGTGACCATGTGGGGTTTGCTGTTGACCCACAGCACTGATGTGCTGATATCTTGGGTGAGGTCACTCTGAAGACACACACACACACAAAGATGTCACACCTGTTTGCTCTCATTCCACTGGTGAACAGGTGTCTACAGGGAAAGTTGAGCTTGTTTGCTGCATCACTCCCACATTTCTGACTCGTGACCTCATCTGAACTCAGCAACTTGGCCTGAGAAGACACTGCGCTGCACCCAAATACCTGCCTGCCCTTTAACACAGAGTCACCAGACAGCACTCACGGGGTCCGGCTCAAAGCACACTCGCTTATTTTTCTCACAGCAGCCGATTGTGATGCCTGGCAGGAATAACCTGGCTCTGCTTTGCACTTCAGCCACACAGTGAAACATCAGGCATGAGTAAGATGCTGATAAAAACATAACTTTAAGGGTTTTTTTTTTTTTAACCACACAAAGACCACTGTTTACCAAGCTTTTCACTCTGTTTAGCTCCCAGCGTGGCGTAATGATCTCCCCGTGTCCCTCAGAGCTGCCGAGTCCCTCCTAACAGCCACATAAATGGGTTCACCACCGTCTGTTGTGATTATCTGTGTCTCTGCTGTCAGATTGTTCCTCCTTTAGGCAGCTGCTTGAGGGACGTGAACCAGTAACATGGTGTCAGACACACAAGCGGTGCATCATTACCGATGCAGAACTGTGGCTGACGGACGTCAATAAGACCAAACCAGGGTGTCGACACCCCGACTCACACGGATGTGTCACAAAATGATGCTAATGTTGCCAAATTATTTACCTTACTGTACAGAACACTGCTGTCACAGTGGGTTTTACTGCACCCGTTTTTGGACCATTGAACCCACTTGACATTTTTTGACCAATGGTCAAACCCCACATGCCTCGCTGCTCTGAAATACTACATCTTTCAAATAAAGATGATATTTAATGGTGCATATCTAATGCGCTGCATGCCTCACAAACCCTGTGCTCGGGGGCAGAGCCACACCTGGTAGTAGATGTTCTTCCCCTGAGGCGCCCTGCCAGTGTCCAGGATGTAGTCGTAGTTTCTGTGGTCGATGATGAGGGTTCCCCCAGGCTTCACCATGCTGGCGATGTTGTGAAGGGCAAGCTTCTGGTCACTCTGGTCCCCTGCAGGAGAGAGCCGCCATCAATCGATCGATCAATCAATGAGTCAATCGACCCACTCACCAGCGAATGAAACACAGCCAAGCGTCTTTCACCCAGCAGCCCCAGAACTCCCTTGGCGCTGCTTCTACAGAACAAGTCCTCAATCCTAATTGTTTAGTGCATTTTAATCTGCTGGTTAAGGTTAGGCTTTAGTGGGTGCAGAAAATCCTGTTTCGTGGTTGAGTTTGCATTGACATGCAGGGGGCGCTGTTGTGTAAACGTCTGTGAGCCACGTCCTGGTTTAAATTGAGTCAAAGAGTCAAAGTCAAAAGAGTTTATTTGTCACATACATGGTACTGAGTGTACCATGTAGTGAAATGTGTCCAGATGCAGGGTAGGAGACTGTGCATAAAAATTTACAATAAGCAAAACAAACAAACAACTAAACACCAAGAAGAAAAGAAACAAACAGCAGATAGATAGATAGATAGATAAATAAAATGGTAAATAAAGCTTAAGGTGCACTGGAAGGACAGTGACAGTGAGGGGAGCGGTCAGAGAATATTGTAGACCCTGTTTGCGAGGATTGTGATGGCATGTCCGTGTTCAGAAGTCTTATGGCCTGTGGGTAGAAGCTCCTCCTGAGCCTCTCCGTTCTGGCCATAATGCTTCTGAATTGTTTGCCTGATTTCAGCAGGTCGAACAGATGGTTGCTGGGATGAGAGAGGTCACCGATGATCCTAGTCACTCTGGTCCTGCATCTCCTGGTGTAGATGTCCTGTAGGGATGGCAGATCAGATCTGGTGCAGCGTTCCGCTGCCCGGATCACTCTCTGCAGTGCCTTGATTTCGCGAGCACAGCTATTCCCAAAGTTCACATTCAGGACACAGACTTAAAAGTGGGAGAGCGAGAGCACAGAGCCCAACTACAACCCCCAGCAGAGACCCCACCGTCTACCCTCCTCTCACCTTTGAAGTCCGGCAGGTGAGCGAACGAGTTTCCCAGGCAGATGACGGCGTCGAACCCCGACCCTGGCTTCTGCATGTCCTCCGGCAACGTGAGCCAGTTGGCCTCCTCGATCACTGGAGAGGGAGCACCGCCGTGAGCGTTCTTGTGGCCACTTTGTTCACAACTCCAAAGTCACTTTAACCACTCAGACACAACAAATGCAAACAACACAGAGGTTTCTTGGTTTAGCCACTACCCCGGCATCTGAAGGCAGCTGCGAGCGAAAAAATACTTCATAAGAATTTATAGGCTTTTTAATTTAATACCCATTTTTAAATGACTCAAAACAAACACGTGCAGTTGCCATAAGGTGCCAATCACGACATTCTGAAAGAAAAATACAATTTAGAATAAGCAAGTCAACATGTTTTTGCAACCATTCCCGTAATTGTATTTTGTAATTGTCAAAATAAATGGCCTTGATGTCAAGCAATTCTTTATTTAACTTTAACCATACAAAAAGTCTCACATTTACTGACCAGCTTGATGTCACTGATATTAGGCCACATCACTGTATAACTATTAATAGTACAGTACTACTTTAAGGATCACTCTGTACTGTACTGTGGTATTTTTGGACAGTCGCTTGACCTTCTCCAGCATAAAGACCCCCCCCGGAAGGTGTCTCTCACCCCACTTGTCAAAGGCAGGCTCCTTCCTCCTGTCCCAGCGTGCCTTCAGGGCGTATTTCAGCATCTTGTCGCTGGCATCCACACTCACCATGTCAAAGCCCTCTTCCAGCAGCATGATGGAGTCCACGCTACACACACACACACACACGTTGCAGTATGAACAATCATCAACACAACAGCTCCTCCACACCAGATGACATTGATGTGCTACGCACTTTCTGTAAAAGTCAGTAAGTTTGCTTGATGAAAGTGTTGTGCTTTTAATGTTAACGTACGGTACGTGTAGATTCTGCATCTGGTCAATTGGGTCCTGTGGTCATGTGGATGTATAGTTGATATTGTTGGGTTTATTATGGGTTGTAAAAATGAACCGTGGGCAAGTCTGGTGTTTCGGGATCGACGATCGATAATTTAACAGATGTCTCTGAGAACAGTGAATTCTGCACGAGATCAGTCGGCCTACCATTTGGCTTGTTTTCCTGTAGACACGGCTACTTGACGGTTTGTAATATTTTAGCAGTTTAAAAAAAGGATTGAATCTGAAAAAAATTACCTGCCTTACAAATAATGCAACTAAGAAACGTTCAACACGTGGGCAGTTCACAGAAGTGTGCAAACTCGAATTTGGGGCAGTGGGTTTTTGCTGGGTTGGCATTTTCAGTTGCCTGTACAGCTGTTGCGGTCGCAGGCTGACCTCTAAAATTAGACCGCTCTCGGTTATTCAATCCTCTGCTGCCACACGAGATGAACTTTCTGCGGGAATGTCAGGGTAGGAGAGCAGACGGTTTGCGGCCTCCGCGTCCAGCGCCATTCGTGTGAGGCCAGGAGCCAGGAGCCCAGGAGGGGCCGCTAAATGCCGTCACTGCCAGGGGCCACCCCGTGCCCCGCTGACCAGCTCCACAAACACGTTCGCCGCACGCATGCCAGGCTCTGGAATCTTAGAGCAGCCCTCAGCCACCTGTCCTGCGGCCCGGACCCCCGCAGAGCCTCGCAAAACCAACATCCCGGGTCGAAGGTGGAACCAGCAGATTAAACATCTGCAGTAGGTAAACTGGAACTCACCTTGAACTTTCAGCGTTTTGGTCTCGAACCTGATTCACACACCTGTAGCTCTGAGCTCAACGCTGCGCTTTATCTCGTAGCCCTGACTTACTTGTTCGACCGGCACTGCGTTTACAAAAAGCACGCAAACACCCTCTGTCCCACGACACTACACGTGCGGTGTCACCCGAATGAACAACACGATGACAAGAGCTGCCGAACGGAGGACTTTTGCGCTGCTTCTACTTTCTGCGTCGAGGTGCTGCTGCCGCCACCGCGCTTCACACCCCTACCCGGTCCCGCAGGCCACGTCCAGCACCCGGCGGCAGCCGCGCTCCCTCAGCAGCGACACCACCCAGCTACGGTACTCCTCGGTGCGGCTGCGGGTGTCCCCGATGTACAGCTGCCACACCTTGGCCGCCTTGCCGTCCGCGTACTGGTCTGGCAGCCCCACGGCGGCCACGCCGAGCGAGCGCGTCCGGTACACGCTGTCCACCATGCCTGCAAGCGAGGGCGACCGAAGCCAAGCGAAACGAAGCGAACGGACCAAAGGTGTCGGCGGGTCTCGCGCTGCCGCTTCCGGCTCCGAACTGCGTCGCTGTTTGCGCCACGCGCGTGCTTTTCTCAACACGGGGGCCGTTCCCGTAAGCGAAAAATCCAGCCAATCGCACGGTGCGGCACGGCCGACGCCTTCCTTTCTATTGGCTCAAGGCAGGCGTGACGCGAGACGTCTCCACGGGGGTAGGGGACGTGGCGCGGCGCCGCCTTCAAAATAAAAGCCCTGCCCAGTATTTCATCAGAAAGCGGACCGGACTGGCGCTTACGCAACCGAGCGCCGCACCGAGCCGTCAGGATCCATAGGAGCTTGCGAAGATGTTTGTTCTGGTTGAGTTTTGCTTCTGAACCTCCTTCTTTTGTCCTCCTCCCTGGGGGGGGGGCACAGATGGGTGTAGCTTGTCACTTTGTTCCCAGTTAAACCCCAGGCAGCAAACAGGTCAGGCCAGGTCGGTACCGAGCGCCACCCAGCAGCTCCAGGAGCTTAAATGTCTGGGGTCCTGATCCGTCCCTGGAATGGAGCCTGAATCCACCTCGATCCAGGCTGGGGGTGGGGGGTGATGACTGAACTCCAGTCGGCCGTGTGGAGAGTGGCACCATCACTCTCATCGCATGTGGTCTCTGCCGGGAGCCTCGGCCCTGTTTTCAGAAAGGCTGGTTTAACCTGCAGCCACTTTTCCAAACTTACGGTGAACGCGCAACATGGCAGCCTTTTCAAACAGTGGACGACCTGTATTCACGTTTGTAAAATAATTCAAGGCTTAGGGTCACGCACAGCCACCTAGTCACTGAGTCACTGCTGCTAAGGAGAAAGTGCCTGGTCAGCATGACTCGACAACCCTGGAACCCGTGGACGGGGGTGTGTCTGTTGTCACGGAGACTCCACCACGCCCCCCAGAGATGGCAACACGGCCTCTTTGTCAAGGGCGTCGATCTCAGCAACGCAGCAAAGTTACCTGCAAACATATCAGTCGTGTGTTTTGGCCACAAAACTACAGTTTGTGCTTTCGAGTGAAGCTGCTTGTGATCGGAGCCCTAAACACGGACATCCCCGAAATATCTGAGGGCCACGAGTTTGGCCCAGGCAGGTGAGCGCACACCCACAATGCGGAAACTGCACAGCACAGCGGGCACACAGTTATTAACATGGAATTAATCTGATCTTTGTCTCGATCATCATCTTGGAGATCCCGTTTAATCGGGTCCGCTTGAGAATGTCGGCCGCTTCTTGGAAGTGCGTGCGAGATTGTGCTCCCGTTGTGTCCATTTGCCACTCGCATTTGCCCACGTGTCATGGTTTTTTAGGGGGGAACCACAGCACCGGACAGCGGCAAATAACAGAGCTGTGAACCATATTTGTGCATCCCTCTCCAGGGTTATAAGTGTGGTATCTTTCTGGAAGCCCACGGAGGGAAAACAGCAGGGCCACCGTGCCTCTGCTCTTATTTCCAAATATGAATTACTAGACAAAAACATTTGTACCTTCATTATCAAGAACCTGCGGTTCTGCAGGGTCACAGTGGCCTGGAGTCTCTCCCGAAAACACGGTGCATTAGGCAGGGTTTACCCAGGACAGGAATGCAGTCCGGCATAGGCAAGCACAGACATAGAAATAATTCATATTTAATTGTTTTATTTGGAACAAAGCTGTGACAGGTAGGAAAGACGCAGGTGTGCAGATGAAAAATCTGCCTATTTACCTCTTGATTACCACAAAAATGTGGTACAGGCCTCTCTGTTCATCAGTTGCTCAGTGGAAGCCCATGAAGTCCAGGAGCACCGTGCTGTGAGAAGAACCTGTTCCTCGTACCACAATGACTTCATAGTGTCCACATCATCCTTGTCATCCAGTCACCTGGACACCTGAACCTCCAGGATGTCCCTCCTGCCAGCTGCACAGCAGGAACTCCAGTCAGATGGTTCTGCCAAGGCCATCGACCATCAGGAGCCTAAACATAGACCTCAGATCGTGGGAACACAAGGGCCAGCAACTGGGAGAGAGGACAGAGCCTCCAGCTGCCCATGCTTTACCACAGTGAACATTCACCTGGAGACACAACACAACACACACACACACTGAGTTTTGCTACAGAGCCTAGAATTCTGGTCCTGGGAATCTGGCCCCTAGTGCAAGAGTATCAGAAAGCAACAGAAGCAGCAGTTGATATACGTATATTGCCCGGTCAAAAAAAAAGTGACACACTCTAATATTTGGTTGGCGCACCTTTAGCTTCCATTGCGGCACGGATTCGCCGTGGCATCGTTTCGATAAGCTTATGCAATGTCACAACATTTATTTCCAGCCATTTTTCGCCAAGATCTTGTATTGATGGGAGAGTCCGAGCACTGCGTAAAGTCTTCTCCGGCACAAGATCCCAAAGATTCTCAGCGGGGTTAAGGTCTGGACTCTGTGGTGGCCACTCCATGTGTGAAAATGATGTCTCTTTCATGCTCCCTGAAGCAATCTTTCGCAATTTGAGCCCCGTGAATCCTGCCATTGTCATCTTGGAATATGAAGGGAAAATCCACTGATGGAAAGACCTGGTAAAACATTCAGTGTATTCAGGTAGTCAGCTGAGCTCATTTTTTGGCCACATAACGTTGCTGAACCTTGACCCGACCAACTAAAGCAACCCCACACCATAGCACTAACTTAAATCCAGGTGGTGACTTTTTTTTTGGCCAGGCAGTGTATAAGAACATTTATCCCACACAGATAAAACTGCCCAGCTATTCCTCATCTCAATTATTATCCGTCTCCATTTATCAGAATGCTTCGGACAAACCACCTTTCGATGCGATTTACCCATTTTTACTGTCGCAGTTCAGGGTAAGTACCCGGGTCAGGGTTGCTGTAGAGGGAGGGGGGATTCGAACTGATGACGTTCAGACTGCATGCAACAGCCCCGTTACTACGCCACCTGCTGGACCGCATTTTGATGGCTAAATAAACCATTAAGGCTTTGGCAAATCTCTAACTTAACTGTAATGCAGAGACTGAATCTGTAGGTGTGTTTTCAGAGCTGGAAGTTATTTTATGTTGTACTTGTTTTAAGCACCACTTGTTTTCAGTTGCTCCCTCTTTGCGAGTAGAAATGGGATCTGCTTGTCAGTCTTGTTCGCGTAGGAAGAGAACAGAAAAAAGTCAAATCGAGCTCGAGAGTTCGCAGTTGCTGTTCGTCGCGGTCCGCCAGGAGATGGCGCTGTTCTCCAGCCAAAGTTTTGCGTGCGTGTGTATTTTGGTCCCGTTCGCCACCTTTAACAGTTGTTCCGATTCCCAGGAGCCAACAGGCAACTCCTCACGTACAAATTCAGGTGATGCGGGACCACGAGTTTGACCATCTGGGCCAGGTCTCCACACCCAAGTTGAGGTAGTGGGCGCAGGTGTGCAGTCCTAAATACAAATTCCAGCAGCATTGATGTGCTCAGCGGTAACAGGTAGATGACAGAGGGGGTGTGTGGACTGCTGATGCTCGAAGCAGTGTGAAGAAACACCTGGGCCCCTGGATGTTAGATCGGGTTCTCCAGGCGACCATGAGCTCCGCTGCAAAGCCAACAGGTGCTTCTAAGTTAGCAAACATTTACGGGCTGCAGCGACACACCCTTTGGGGGAGGGGGGCTGGCCATCGTGCTCAAGGTCACAGAGTCAACACTGCACCCAGCAGCAGACAAGAGGGTGACATTCCCCAAAAGGGACAGTCCACAGACATCGCTGTGTTTCTGGAAGTAGGGCTGTCACTATGGGTAGGACTGTGTGCGTAATGTTTTAATGAATTATCTGCTTTTATTGAACTCATTCTTTGAGTTTAATGTTCAACTGATCAACACTGCGCGGAAGGGGGGGGTGGAGTGGCTTGTTCAAGCGATTGCGGCCCATCGTGTTGTCCCCGAGGATAGCGATGGAAACGTACTCACAAGCGAGGAGAGTGTGTTGAGCAGATGGAAAGAGTACGTTGAGGGGCTGATGAATGAAGAGAACGAGAGAGAGAGAAGGTTGGATGATGTAGGGATTAGGAATAGGGGAGTGAAATGGATTAGCAAGGAGGAATAGGGCAAAGAGAGAGGTAGCAAAGGCTAAAGAATAGCGGATAAAGGGTAAGATTTATTGCATGTCCTTTAATCGGACCAATCGGCCAATTACAATGGACCGTGGCTCACCTGTAGATCATTGTTAAGGTAATATTTGCCGTGTCAGTCCAGGCTTGGTACTTTGTTCAAGGGCCCCACAGCAGGAAAGGGGATTGAACCCAGGTTCTTTGGCCACAGCACTACCTGCACAGCTGAGACAGAAGGAGACCCCTCATGAGGCTGACCCCTGGCACCACAGAGGCCCCGTGCACCTTCAGAAGGGCTGAGTAGCGGTTCCAGAAGCTGGAAGCCGCTCATCCGTGTTGTATCCCATTTCACTGACAGTCCGAAACGGGCGCAAGGCATGCTGGTATATTATGCAATTCCACTTGCCACTCAGAGATTTTTCATGAAAACGGTTCCTGTCCAGTTACCGCAACGAAGCAGCACTGAAACTGGGATTTTGGAACTGACGCAATGGAAAATCACTTATTGCTGCTATTGTTTCTCCTTTCGCTTCCTCAAAAGTGCACTTCTGCCAGCTGAACGCTCTTTCCTGTGAAAATCCTCCAGCCGTGAGCAACAGACCCTGGTGAATGGGGGTCCAGTAAGCCCTCCCGCTCCACACGTGAAATGCAGTAAATTTACCCATAATGGACAGTTCAATGCGGTACAATCTTGTTCTGTGCCTGCTGCAGCCAACATTCACTGATGTCCACCCACAGGGGATGAGCACTGACACACTTGAACACATCCCACCCCCCCAAATAAATATGAATAAAATAAGCAGCAATTCTTCCATTTGTACATTTGATTCTGTATGGTTCCCCCCCACACACATAGGGGCATTTTTTTCCCCACACATAGGGGCAATTTTCCATGTTTCTTGTGCACCTCCACTACCCATAATCGCCCGCTGCCGTTCCTGCCCCCTGTGGACCAGACTCTCTCACTAAAACAGAGTTCATGGTCAGCATTCATAGCTGCATTTCACCCCCCCGTGCACTAAGTTCCACTGCAAGTGGCCTTGCGCTGCTGCAATGGCGTTTGCTGGAAATCTGGGCCTCCTTTTTAGAGAACTTCTCAGCAAATGTCAGTAACATTTCCACTATCTACCATTTATTCATGTACCCTACAATGAACCAAGTTCCCAACCAGGGTGTAGTTTTGCAGGCCGGCACCTACCGGTTCCAGAGTGTTCTCCAGTCCACGTGACCCTGAGCAAGATAAGGCGATTTATGGTACTGGATGGATGGACGGTTTGCTGATATGGACCAGCATGACAATAAGCGGAGCACCGGCTCTGCAGGGACTGGGCTCACCGTTGGACTGCAGAAGGGGTTCTTATCTCGATGGACAACTTCAGCAGCGAAGCGGCTGGTCAGTCATTCCTCGGCTCCATTGGACCCCCGCAGATGAGCTGCAGCAGACGTGCAAAATCCTGGTCCCGTCCAGCTGCGCTTAATTCATCATGAGCTCTGCGGGTCAAATTCCTGCTGCGTGTCTGCCTTTGTTCTTCTGCCTCGATACTGACGCTCGCTGACACTTCTGGCTGGAGGAGCCAGGCGGCATGATGGCCGTAAGGAGCCTTTGTGTGGCTCAGTTGCCAGGTCTGGAGCACAGGCTTTCCCACCAACCAGGCGCTCCTCTTTCCTTCCACCTGAGCAGGAGCAGACAATCTCCTTGGCGGAGCTCGCATACCAGGCGAGCGGTGCTGGATCATCTCACGTCCATTCAGGAGGACAGGAATGCATGGGGCGTGTAAACAAAGGTCCGGTGCCTGAGGCTCCTCCGCTGGCCTGCAGAGCCAGGTCGCGAGGGCCCAGACATTTCAGTGGGGTTCAGAAGATGGAGAAATATCCACAATGTCCCAGGTTCATCTCCAGGTTGTTGTCAGCATTACACTAACTTCTACATTTATGCATTTAGGAGATGTTTTTTTCTCTGTATGGATGTACATCTCAGAGGACACACCCACCCACCCACCCACCCACACACACTGGGCAATTTTCACTGACCAATTAAGGTGAAATTCATGTCTTTGTGGGGACACCCAAACATGCCATACAGGTTAAACCGGATTCAAACCCATGGAGCAGCAATCTTAGGGCACCAGTGCTACCTGCTGTGCCACCAATGATAACCAAAATGCAAAATGAAGCAACTATGATGGTCCACAGTAGTTTGGCCTGAATATCAGCGTATGCAGTGTTTGCATCACACTTGCCAGGTACAGCCGGCTACACGTGGGGTCTCCAGGTGACAAGAGTGTGCTGAATACATGGGGTGTGAGAGGTGAGATGTCCCTTTCTGGGAAGAAACCCTGATGCTGGGACAGCTGCCATGGCCCTGTGATTTTCCAGCTGAACAGCTGATGAGGCTTTTAAAATGTCAACTAAACGGGCAGCACCGAAAGCGTGAAGGATTTCTATCCAGGCTGCTGCTGAGGCGTGACAGGAGGACAGAGAGAAGGCCAGAAGAGATGGGTGAACCAGAGGTCAGCTAACAGGAACGAAGGTATTAGATCCCCGTTTACCTGCTTTACTGCGTTTACCACCTTAAGCAACAGCAGCGGCAATTCACTGGCCCAATCAGCTAGCGTCCTCCTTCCCCTGCAGGACCTCACATCTGCTGACCCGATGCTTTTCTACCAAGCAGTTTACACCGATTTACCCATCCATAGCACAGGCTGTTTTTACAGTTCTTGATTCAGGGAAAGCATCTTGGTCACAGCCACTACAGCAGGAGGTGTGATGTGACTCCGAGGCCCCTGAGTGCAGGGCTGCATTTCTAACCACTACACCCCCCTGCTGGCAGGTCTCTTTCCAGGAAGAAAGATTCTCTGGCACAAGGATGAGGAGGAATGCTGGTGCTGTTGATAGTCCCCTTTCTCTCTGGGCCTTTTCCACACTGGCAACCGGCCTCCCCCCCCCCCACACACACACACACACACACACACACACAGAAAAGTGTGCGAAGCAGGGAGTGAGGCATCAGAACATCCTCCTTGCAAGCAGTTCCCTTGAGTTTCTAGTGGATGCAGCGGCCTGTGTTAGGCTCTGCCCTCTCGATAAAATCCGTGTCCCACAAAATCAAAGCAGTACAGACTTCTACAAAATACTGCTCATTTACTCATCCAAAATCACACAACTGTGCAAGCGGACCCTAATTTGTACTGCGTACCATGTTTCTACCCTTGCAGTTTGGGGAAAATTCCCAAAAACAAGGTAAACCGGCAGCTCCCCTGGCCACTGCAGGTAAATACAAAAACCAGCGGGGTTGTTGCTTTAAAACAAAAATTAGAGAAGTCCTCTTCCAAAATCTACTTTGGTCAAAAAGAATCAGGTCAACAATAAGATAGAGAATCTCTGCGAGGTTAGCATGTAAAATACCATGATTTAGCATAGTATACGTTTCATTTTAATAAAGAGAGATCAACTTTCCCCGTAACTCCGGCACAATTTAAACAAACGTTTAGAAAGCAGTTAAATCAGGACAAATCTCAACAATAAAGTCGTGCTGGTGAGAAATGAAAGGGAATAAACGGTGTTGCTTTTGGGTTTAGAGTAAAATTGACTGAAGCGACAAAGGAAACCCACACAGGAAGCGAGGTGATGTTTGCCGCAACTGCAGCTCTACTTGAGGAAAAAGAAAATGGAGGAAATCTTGAGTCAGAGAAACAAAGGACTTTTTTTGTCAAACGCTCTCAGGTAAAGACAAAAAGTAAAATAAAACGTTCAGCCTCTGCAGAAACTCGTGAACCAGTCCCACCTGGAGATGTAAAACAACTTTTTGGGCGACATGGAGTTTGTAGCTCCGAGCAGAATAGGGGGGGGGGGGGGAAAAAAAAAAAAAAAAAAAGTCAAGGGGACATAAAAATGAGGAACCCAGCAACGGAGGAGAAGAATTCACCACTTGCACAGGACCTCTGCCACCTCTCAGCACCTGAGCTGCTTGGCCATAGGTCTCCTCCCACAGTCCAAACACATATGTTTCAGGTTAATTGGTCACTAAATTGCCTAAAGTAAGTGACTGCTGTGCAACTGTTCTGCAATGTAGTGGCATCCCTTCTAGAACATTCCCCTGCTAGCCTAGTGTTATAGGTTTCAGACACCAGCACCTATACAAGGGGTCACACAACATTAGTGCTATTGTTACCTTAATAAATGCATCCTTTTCCACCACCGGGTACTCACACCTCCCAGAAGCCTTTCATACACTGATCAGCCGCAACATTAAAACCAGCTGCCCCCCCTTCGTGCTGCCGAAACAGCTCCGACCCGTCCAGGCGTGGACTCCACAAGACCTCTGAAAGTGTCCTGTGGTCTCTGGCACCAAGATGTTAGCAGCAGATCCTTTAAGTTGCAAGGTGGGGCCTCCATGGATCAGACTTGTTTTTCCCAGCACATCCCACAGATCCTTGGTCGAATTGAAATCTGGGGAATTTGCAGGCCAAGACCACACCTTGAGCTTTTTGTCAGGTTTTTCAAGCCATTCCTAAACAAAAGGGCCACTGCCATTAGGGAATACCATTGTCATGTGGTCGGCAACAATGTTCCGGTAGGTGGTACCTAGGTGGAAACATCCACATGAATGCCAGGACCCAAGGTTTCCCAGCAGAACGTTGCCCACAGAATCACACTGCCTTCTTCCCATGGTGCATCCTGCTGCCATCTCTTCCCCAGGTAAACGACGCACCCGGCCATCCCACAGGCTCTAAAAGAAAAGGCGATTCCTCGGACCAGGCCACCTTCTTCCATTGCTCCATGGTCCAGTTTGGATGCTCGCGTGCCCATTGTAGGCGCTTTCCACAGGTGAACAGGGGTCAACACGGGCACTCTGACCAGTCGGTCTGCAGCAGCCCAGCCCCACACACAGCAAAGCTGCAACGCATTGTGTTTTCTGATACCTTTCTGTCATGACCAGCATTAAGGTTTTCAGCTATTTGCGCTACAGAAGCTCTGATGTGGGATCGGACCGGGCGGACATCAGTGAGCCTCGGGCACCCATGACCCTGTCGCCGGTTCACCGGTCATCCTTCTTTTGACCACTTTGGGTAGGTATTAACCACTGCACAGTGGGAGCACCCTACAAGACCCACAACACCAGCCATTTTGGAAATGCTTTGACCCAGTCATGCAGCCATCAGACTTTGGCCCATGTCAAAGTGACTCAGACCCTTACGCTTGCCCATTTCCCCTGCTTCCAACACACGAACTTGAAGAACTGACTGTTCGCTGCTGCCTAAAATACCCCCCCACCCCTTGACAGGTGTCAATGTAGCAAGACAATCAATCTCATTCACCTCACCTGTCAGTGGTTTTAATGTTGTGGTTGACCGTGGTACATTCACTTAACTCCCTTTTCTTACATGGATAAATATGCTACGGACTAATGGTAGTCACGTCAGAGTCCGACTTCCTCATTTCGCAGGGGGGGAAAAAGTCAAACTCTTCAAATACTTTTAATTTGAAATAGCATTTTACAACATTCATTTTTATGTACAGTACAGTTTAGACAGAAAAGCAGCACAAATAAAATTAATGTGGAGGAGCCAAGGTGGGATGAGGCAACAAAATCGCATCCCACTGCTACGGGGGCGCAGACTTTCACAGCTCGCTGCCGCAAGGCCTGATGGGCGACGGCATCGAGGCCGCGCCGGACAACCGTCAATAGGCTGAGATCTTCTGAGCAAGAGTCAGAAGAACATCACAGATAACCGTTAGCATTTCCTCTTAAATGGTAGCTGCCCGCCCCCGCAAACAAACCTATTACCACCATTTATAATATTTCAGCTGCTGTTCCAACTGCATAACCAAGTTATGCAGGAGACCCCGATGGCTGGTTTGGAGCCAGCAGCCGCCCTCAGCACCAAAGTCACGGAGGGCCAATTTCCATCCAACTGTTTAGATGTAATCAGGTATCTTGTTCAGGTGGAACTTTTTGGTAAGAAACTTGCTGAGCACAAACATTTCCCCCCAGACAGGCATTTCTGCAGCTCTCGTTCTGCCTGTCAAACAGTCTGCTTTTTGCCCCTAAATATTTACAGCAAAACATTTATTTACTTAATCGAGTGCAACCGACTCTGCCTCAGTTTACAAGCGGCGGCACAAACCGGACCGACCGGTGCGCGGCAGCGCGCCGATGCCAAACTCGGCCCATTGTCGCCTTTCGTTGCCTCACGGGCAGGGATGCCGGGTGTCTTGCGAGGAGGGTTTCCAGGAGGGGTGCGCGCGGCCTTCCACAGACGAGGACACGGAGCAAAGACGACCAGAAGGAGACGGGGGGCCGGATGTTGTGCAGCGCTGCTCTACGGCCAGAGGCACAAACATCTGGCAGAAGCACAAGCATCCGTTCTAACGCTGACAAGCAAACGCAGATAAGACAGGGGAGGAGGCGAGAGGAAATCGTTGTTTTCGTTTGATCGAGAGGTCACACCAGGCACTTCACACTCACACACACGCACGCACACACACGTTTGGCGTCGTTTCATTTTCTGAACGTTGTTTTTGGGTCGGTTACGCAGCGGCACTAAATGAAACGCGGTCCACGCGTGCACAAAGAGCCAGGATGAAGAGCAGTGGAAGAAGAGCTTGCAACATCTCCATCTTTTCCAGCTCCTTCGTGTTTAATCTACAAGTGCACATTTCTGAAGGAAGCTGCGTGATCCAAACAAGTGCGTCATTGGGAAGTTCCAAACTTCACTCACATCTGCAAAAGACATTTTGATATGTTTTCAAGTTTACAGAGGTGATGACTGTTCACCATGGTACCCGGAGCCACGGTCTCCCTTCTTCCCAACACGGGACAGCAAAACACATGGCAAAAGCTTCCTTTACCAGTTAAGACTCTGCCATCTTAAGATGCTTTCAGGAGGGAGGAAAAGGAGTGAGCAGCAGTCACAGGACAGCAGTACAAACATCCTACCAAGTCTAATTTGAGGCAGGAAGCAAAGGCAGGAAGGGCCGCATACAACTGCCAGGCATGTGGCTCTCTGACGCAAGATGGAGTGTGAGAAAAACCTGGCAGAGACCTTGGGGGAGCATCGGGCAGGATGCTTGCAGTAACCCGTATCTGCGCAAGTCACCTAATACACCGAGCTTTTGTGTGTCAACATCGTGTCATTGTTCACAAGAGCGCAGTGCATCTCTCCATATGTGATCCAAAACGCGACCATCTCCCTCTGGGAGGTGCTCTGCTGCCACACGGACCCCCGAGGCAGTGGCTGAAAAAGAACGATGCTTCCTGGCCTTTTGCCCTTTCATGACATCGAGTTGGAGAACCGGGTAGCCTTCTCTCCGAGTTACACAAGCACTGGGGGGAGGAGCTATTGTCTCAATACTATTTTAAAATATTTTGCTTTTTTCCCCCCGCAACAGTTAAAAAAATAGCACCAATATGGTGAAAGCCATTTCTTGGAACTGTCCACACGCATGGGGCACCAGGAGTCCTCAACAAGCAGGAAGAGTCTTCTGGAATCCTCCGTCTTGGTTTCAAAGGCACTCTTGGCTTCAGTCATGGAAGACAATGCACAGTGCCTCCATGCATAACTAATAAATATTACAGTATATAGTGCATACATTACTGTATATACACACAGTAATACAACAATCTGCACAAAACAGACCCAATGTGTCTGGAAAGACACGTCAACAGAAGCTGGTATGACATCCTGCTGTCAGAACAATGCTCATGGCAGAAGAAGTCATTGGGATGTGAAGAGAATGGAAGAGCACCAACAACACATCATGTCCCAACAAACGGTCCTTTGGGAGACAACATGTTTTATTGCTTCGACCAGACTGGTATGGCCTTGTCACGTGTGGCATGGTCCTTCACAACGTGCAAGTCCGGTGCTGTTCAAGGGATGACGACACGTAGCAGAAACAAATGCCTGAGCAGAAAGTAAAAAGTAGAAAGTCTTGGTTCAGTTCTCCTTCTAGCTGCGGAACCAGCAAATGTGCAACTTTATACAACTTTCGGAATTTAGACTAAAGTGACAAACAACCATTGTTTTAGGCATGGCTCAGTTGTGCTTGTCCAATTTCTACAACCGTGGAAAGGAGGCGATGGGACTGCCGACGTCAGGGCAGTCAGGAAGCCAGGATCAGGAGTCTGTGCTCTCCTCCCTGGAGTACTCCTCTACCAGCTGCTCATAGGAGTGGCAGTGGTCCAGCTCGTCCATGGTGAACACCGAGCCATCAGACTCAGAGCTCGGATCGTCCTTGGAATCGGTCTCAGACTCCATGTTTTCATCAGAGGTGGAGAACTTGGCCAGGGGGTCCGCATTGAGAAGGTTCTCCTCATCGATGAAGGTGATGTTGGCGTTCTGGAAGATCAGGGCCTGGCACTCCTCTCCACCAACCTCTTCTTGAGGCTCCTTGTCCAGTTGGTTCTCAAACATGGCCTTCTGTGCGTCTGGTTGCCTGTCCCCTAACACACTTGGTAGGAGCTTTCCGTTCTCAACGCCGATCAGACAGTTCCTGGACTTGGAGAAGGCCACAGAAATACGGTCACTGAAGCTGTATCGGCGCTTCTGCCAGGGTGAGCTTTCAAAGTGGAGGATTTTGTTATCGGTGTCGGCGTCGTTGCAGCTCTTGGAGCGGTTCAGCTGCTTGTCCGGCTGGCCAGCCACCTCCTTCTTGGTGCCAATTTGCTTGATGAGGTCACTGTAGCCCTCCTTCTTCTCGGACAGGAAGCTGAAGATGTTGACGTCATTGGATGAGGAGGTCAGGCGCAAGGCCTTGTGGGTCTCTTTGTACTGCCTGAGTTGGTCCAAAGAGAGTTTTCGCCGCCTCCTCCTCTTCTTCAGTGCTTTGTGGGCCTCAATCACCATGCGCACCTTCCAGTTAAAGAAGAGGGAGAGCCAGGCAAGGCCCAGGTAAATCCAGACTTCTACAAAGTAGCGGTACAGCGTTGGGTATTCGACGTTGGGGTCAACACCTGTGGTCAACAATGAAAGAATTAAATATTAGAAAGATTAAGTATGGTGTTTTTTCTCTGGTTTTTTTGTTCAGTAAATGGGACGCCTGCTACTCCACAACATTGACCGGTTGAGACCGACATTCCTATCGCAGCTTGCGAACAGCATGGAATGTTGCTCTACGCTCAGTAACGCACAAAGATGAGATTTTATCAAGAGCGTTGGGTTCGCCAAGCAAGCTGTACAACAGTACAGCCGCTCAATAGCACGAAGAGAGATGTCCTTTACTAGTCACGCTCCTCCAACTTAGTCCTCCGCCCAGTTATTCTGCCGTATCAAAGTCAAACAACAATTTCCAGTGAGCTCTGCTTAATAAGTTTTAACATCTTTATCAACAGTGCCCTTAATCGCAAACTTCAGCAAAAATTTTTTCCTCTCGATAGGAAAAGCAAGCACATTTCCCACAAGAAGATGAGAACAACACTGCACCAGTTTAACAATGGCCAACCGAGAAGGAGCGTGGGCACCACACATTTACATTTTATCAAGAGTTCTTATCCACAGCAATGCGTCTGACTACTGTGGCAAACATGGCTAAAACCACATTAGCGATGCTGACATTCATCGACGCGGCGCTTTAGCAATTTGCAAAGGTGCGTTAATAATAAAGCTCGGTGTGGCTATATACACAGTAATATGCCAACGCAGACATTTTCCACTTCTACTCAACTGTTAAACACTATCAAGAGATCTGCCAAAGGAGCGCTAAGGTTAACAAAGTCAAGGCTGGGAAGGTCTAACATAAGTGTTTCGGTGAATGTGTTCTCTTCTACTAAATTGAAGCCCAGCCAGCGCAAAAAACTACACTTCCTGCATCTGTTGCGGCAGATCTTGCTCAATCCTCTCCTCCACACAGACCACACACTCTCATGATCTGGTGGCATGGGGCAGCAAGCAGGTTCAAGGTACCTGTGACCAGGTCGCCAAAGCCGATGGTGGTCAAAGTGACAAAGGAGAAGTAGAGGCCCTCGATGTAGGACCATCCTTCTTGGGACATGAACACAAACGGAGGGATCAGCAGGTGAACCAGCAGTCCCCACAGGATGAAAATGATGGTGCAGGCAAACTGGGCTTTTCTCTGGAAACCACAGCAGACATAGAACAACAAGCTCGGTGACATCACTGTTAATGAAATGTGTTGTTTTCAAGCAGTAAATCTCATTTCATTTCAGAATTTCTTTTTTTTTTTTTGTTGGTTGTGTGAGTGAGAGAGTGCGATTAAAGCTAAAAGAAAGCACACATGGATACACAACTCTCCAGTACACAACCTCTCGGCATTCTTTGACAAAATGTCACGGAGAACCAAACAACTTCCGCGAGTTCTCTAATCGGCCTCTCCTTTGTTTGTTGTTTGCGTTCGGTCAAACGTTTGTCCGATTTTATCTTGTTTACATAAACAAACGTTGCTCTTTTTCCGCATCGGTGAAGAGCCTCACTGTGGACAAGCCCCTCTTGGTTAGGTACTGGCCCAGGTGTTTGGCTCGGCCCCCAAAGAACTTTCCCAACTCGCTGATCCACGTCAGGCAGAGTGGAACTCCAAACAGGCCGTAGAAGATGCAGAAGACTCGCCCGGAGGCCGTCTTTGGAGCGATGTTCCCGTAGCCTGTTGTGGACACAAAGAAGAGCGGGTAAGGGTGTTGCAAACAGAACGACGCTGTTCGCCAGCGGCCTGCAGTGCTATGAAAAAGTATCTGACTCCTTTCTGGCTGCCTCTATTTTATCAGCTTTTCTTTTCTATTAAACTTGACCCGATGTTGCCGGTTCTACCTGTGCTGTACATTAGTGGAACCATAGAAGGGAGGGGCTGTCCCGCACCAGTATCGTTTTTTGTCACTTTCTTTGCGTACAGATAATGAAATGTAAAAGTGTGCACACGTAAAAGCCCTTCCACCCTCAGTAACTGGTTGCGACACCTTTAGCTGCAACAACCACAACCAAACGCTTGCAGCAGCTGCTGGTCAGGCTCCCACATTGCCGGGGAGGAATTCTGTCCAGCTCCCTACATGGAGAGTTGCATAAGCTACTCGCTTGTTTAACACAAGTAATGTTCCGGATGACCCTTTCGTTGTTATTCATTCACATTGCAGTTTATTCATTGTGTTTACGCAACATCATCCCCTCCCTTGGAGTTAAAAACGCTGACTTATGGACCTGGAAGTCCAAATCACCGCACTCTGCTTTTCACCTAGGTCTTCGCATTCCATAACTTGTATGCAGAGCAGCTGTCCATTTCAGCAGCTTGTGTTTTTACTTTTTTAGGTTAAGCACATTTGTCAGTAGGCAACAGCACAGTTCTTCCTTAGACTTGAACTGGCCACCCCAAGACTACCTGCTGCCACGGCCATAAATGTAAACTAGAATTCATCATATGGCTCCCTCGGTTCTCAGTTATCCTACAGGCTTCTTCTGTGACCAGAACCTCGCAGCACAGAAACACATCCGCGAACAGAAAGCCTCACGGGCACCTGGCCTGTGGACAAACACACCAACGGAAACATAAACGCAAAGATGCAATGGAGCTCCAACTGGGCTGCTCTACATCACTGTTCCCACCTGGTTCCATCTTGTACTGCACTCAGATGGTACAGACTGTGAGGGACAGATGGTTAACCCACCCTTTACCTGCAAGGATAACAACCCATTACTGAGTTGAGCTAAACCAAAGATGATGCTGTGTTAACGTAGTTTAAACAACTGATGTTAGGTGAATAAACACACCAATGCCAGAATCATTACAGTCTGGAAGACAAAAAAAAAAAAAAGAGGAAAAAACACATATCCCCTGTTAAGGACCCCATCCCATCCCACACCCACCTATAGTGGTTATAACGGTGGCTGCGAAAATGACGGCGTTGGGCCAGTTCCAGTTGTTGAAGGTCTTGTTGCCGGTGATGGTGACGCCTTGTCCTGCTGCATCGGACACCACCTGGGAAAAGCAGCAGACATGAGCCAGACCACACCTGGATGCACACTGAGTGCTGGGTGACCACACTGTCAAGGGTTCATTTCCAGAACCGGTGTCCTGGAAAGAAAATCTTTCATTAGGCCCAGCTGCTGGCTGCCAAAAATCGATACACAGTCCAACAGCAGCACCTGAAGCAGATAAGTCAAACTGACACAGGCCGCACGCACAGCTTTTTTCACGGAGGCTCAGCTTCAGGCAGGAAGCGAAAACTGTGGTTGTGTCTGGAGAGATGACTTTCAGACCACGCACTTCCTGCTAAACAGAGATGTTATTCAACTGCAGAAAGTCTCAGGAGATGCTCAATAACAGCAACGATGTCACTGGAAGCCCACAGTGGATCATCCACCTCCATCTCACCAGTAGGGCACAGCCACCAGGAGTCACACCTGGGGAGCAGAGGAAGACCCCCGCTGGAAGGCAGGCACGTGCAGGACCAAACCAGCTGCCCCGCTGCTCAGCAAGGAGTTGCTGAAGGGGAAGCTGGACTACATCTGCTCGGGTACCAGAGTGCAGCCCAGACTTCCTTTCAGATAAGCACATCTGCTGCTACAGAATTCAGTACCACGACAGAAACTGACGGCTTCCTTAATAGCTCCCAACACTAACACTCTCATGGGGAAAAATGTGGTTTCCACAAAGAATTTATCAATATTACATCACATTAAAAGGCATCAGCCAGGTCAAGCACTTTATGATTATTTCACACGGAAAACCAATGGGAAATTCTAGGTAATTTGACATACAGAGGTCCCTTTCAAACACTGCTTTCGTCATAAAATGTCAATAAAGGCAAGGCCTGAAGAAAAATTAGGAATGTGGATTAATCATCAACCATCCTGGAAAACTTATTCGAGCACAAAGCCACCTCCTCTGGAATGATTTGCTCTTCGGTTCAATTCCTGGTGTCTCTAAGCACCTGAACACGAAAAACGGCGGCGGGGGAAAGTAGACCAGCTGGACACAGAGCCAGGTATGTGCTTCAACGCGCTTTCAGGCGGGAAGCCTCTCCTGGAGGGGTCGTGGGGTCTGCCAGTGCAAGACAAGCATCCATAATGGACTGAGCTACAGAGAAAGCAGTACAGCTAATAACCGAAGAGTTCCGGGATCATCTCCCTAAAGGAAGGAGCTGAGGTTCTGCTTGGTTACATCCAGAGCATCACATTTGGCTTACGTTTACTTTTAAAGGTACTTTGTGGACACGAGTGGAGGGTCACCTGACATCGGCACGTGAGCTGTCGAACCCAAAGTGTCGCCCCCCCTTCAGGACTGTCATTTTTCAGCCATAAATATCAACAGCTCCTCACCAGAACAGGTCACTTTTGTGTCCAATTGTGAACTTGTGGAACAGCAACACAGAGGAACCTATACAATGAAAACCACGAGAAATAAAGCTGTGACCGCAGCCTGTACAACCTTCGTGCCACCTTCCCCCATAAAGCCCAAGCTGCTGTATCTGTAATTGGGCTGCAGAGATGAAAAACACCAACTGGTCCGTTGAGAACAAGTGCTTGTGGTTTTACTGATGAGAAGATGTGTGAACTCTGAAGGAGAGCATTCAGAAGACCTGGAAGGAGGCTATGGGCGTCCAAGGGGTGACACCATGGGGGTTGCTTCCACTTTATCATTCTTCGGTTTGCGTTTCGTCCATTTGACCGTTTCTGCTCTTAGAGCCTTGAGGATCCAGTGACACACAGAGCAGCAGGAGCCCTCTGCATGGTCAAGGGGGCGAACGCACCATCTACCTTGGGGTCACTCACAGGAGGTTGCGGAGCCTCGCTCGGCTGAAAAGTGGCAGAGTGCGGTTAAACACTGTGGCACAGAGAGATAAGCAGAACCTGCTGAGCTTTTTACAACACAGAGGAATGTCAAAGAGCGATCACGGGAGAACTGAAGGGTCAGAACACATCAAACCGGTGACCATCTCGCCGACTCTCCAGCTGTGGATAGCACGAGCTGCCACTTTTGAAGGTGTGACTACGAGCTCAAGACAAACCTTCAGATTGGGTGTGTATGACTGAAACCTGAGCCGCTGTAACACCGCGCAACTGCGGTGCTTCGATAACCAAGTTACAGGAGCTCATATACTGCAATCTGGGCAGCACTAAAATTTTTTTTTTTTTTTTATCGTTTCAAAATCAAAACCAACTTAAGGCTGCCTGGCTGAACTCTGGCTCAGTTGGACAGAACTGCTGGCAAAATTCAGCACTGTCATTTTGTCAAACTGATTTGTTTCATAATTGATTTGGTATCGTAACCCTAGAGGTGAATGTTTCTGAAAACCACACCTGTCATATTCTTCTCCTTCACAATCCGGTCATACCAACTGCCACGACAACTCCATGGTGTGGATGGAGGAGCAACATTTCTTTTCGGCCTTGTTCTCAGGCAGTTCACGAACACCTTAACCGTCGCCCAGGTTCAACTCGCATCTCGGCAGCTGAGCAACGCTGCCTTTCATAGCTGAGGGCCTTTAGAAAAACATCCCACATGTAAATGTCATGATCCAACACAACACCTGTTCCCTGGGTGAGCAGGAGCTCCATCCTTCTGCCATCAGCCCTCCTCCTCTTATGGTTTGGCCTTGTCCAAACACATCTCTGCATGTAGTTGTCAGTAAAGACAAAGCACAGGTATGCTGGAGTGTCGGCGAGTCCTCACTGCCCCCACACTGCGGCAGCCCCACCTCTGGCCACGGGAATCTGCAGGGTCCAGATCTACGCGAACCATATGACACAGCTGTCGGGGGCTGATAACACACAAACGCTTAAAAACCCACAAAGACAACAACCACAGCAGCAATTTGCTCAGTTTAACCTCCTCCCCAAACACTCAGGGATGTGGGTACTTTTCCAGGGCGGTGGCTGCAGCCACCTTGGCCCAAGCTAGTCGACTAAAAGTAGCTACAGCATCGTCGGCCAACAGAGTCCAAGAAAACCATTAACCGGTCAAATAACCAGTCAACCAGTCGGATCATAATTCAGCGCGAAATTGACCATTTTGGGCGTCGGAAAGTTTCCACAGGCCGAGTGCGACAACCCTTGGGGCGGGACGGCCAAGGTGGAGGTGGGGGGCAGTATAAATAGGTGCAAACTTCAGCTTTGTAGCCAAAACACATCGTGGGCTGCACAACTGACCTGACGGCACTTTTAGTTTTCTGCTGTTAATTTCCTATGCGAATCCCGTGTTCCTCGCACTGCTCCAGTAGCCGTTCCAATGGTCTGTTTGCGGTTACAAATGAAAAGATACATTTGCATGTTTTTCCCCACTCACTGTAAATGGCGCTGTTTCTTTAAAGTGAGGAGGATAAAACTGCAGTTATTTAATGGTACCTTCATAAAGCTGCCGACTGAAGCCCAGACTGTTTACAGTAGATCCTAATACAGCCGTAATCGTCCCTCCTGCATCTGATAAATTCTCACCGCGAGCCTTTCGCCACACGCTGTACGGCCTCTGTCTGAGCTTGCAAGTTTCACGCCGATCGCGAAGCTGCTCCAAATGCCCGAGCGAAGGCCCAAAAGCTGACCCACTGCAGCTCCTCACCACTATTCTGACATCACCGTAGCGACGGAGCAACATCCGTCTTTGATCGAGGCGTCAACGTGGGGCCAAACGGAGGCTTCGGCTGCAGCGCGGAGCCAAGTTGAGGATTTGGAGCCCAACTTCATTAGACCGCAGCTCCGTCTTTCCACAACAGTTCCCCAGCAGAGGCCAACAAAAAGGCGACTCTCAGCCAAGCTGGCATGAGCAGATCCACTACTTGAAGGGGAAACCATAAATCCGGCTCGGCCCGCAGGCCAAGCTTCCTACCAGACGTTCACCCATCTGCTTTCTCCAAGGGCCAAGATGGGTTTTGCGCTCGGTTACCCTGCATTACTTTAACGGGGTAAAAAAAAAACTGAATCGAGCAGAGCGGCGACTGCTGGTGACCAGGTCACGGCCCCAACGCGGCAGGACCGTTTCAAGCCTACACCACATCCTATGATCTTCTACCACATTTACTACGCCATTGCCATTGTTGGAGAAGCTTCACAGGGAATGTGCTGTGCCGAAATTATAGTTCATAAAATGTTCTCCTGAAAGCAGAGCAGAACCTGTTGTTCCTTTGCCTTGAGACACAAGGTTAATGACACCTACAGTCTCAGGAATTACAGACTGATGGGCACGTAATTGGGCTCAAGGTCTAGATAACAGAACAGTAAAGAAAAATATTTATTGGTTTTTCTCATGACAAGGACTGTAAAAGACACAGAGATCACCTCAGATCGCCGTGAGCAGAAGCGACTTGAGAGCTGCTTGGTCAATCAATAACAACGGCCATCCCTACAGGTTGGACAGCAGTGCAGATTTCCTTCAGCACACAAACCGCACCATTGTTGTTTCGATTTGTGCAGGATCAACCTACCCAGATTAAGTGCCCTCCAGCATTTACAGTGGCGATAAAACCTTGCTTACATCATAAGAGAACGGGAGCTGACCCGTGCCCAGAAGCTGCCACACGGTACAATTTTACAGATGTCTTCTCTGAATAGTTCACATTTTTGAATACAAATTCATCAACGATGACAACAAGCACCAGAGTGCCATTCTTGAAGAAACAAATACCGGTGCAAAGTTCTGTGGTGAAAACGTCCCTCTGCATTCCTCTGCCTGTCACACCCAGCCAACGTTCTGAGCTTAAACATCAACTGCTGCTGCCACTATTCTTCACCCATTGTTGGTCGGCGAATGTGGACCCGGTGTCCCGCTGCTGTCATTTGCTGCATGACCAGTTCACGCCAATGGCTGCAATGGTTTCCTAAGCCGGACCGCCGGGACCTGTGAAAGGCAAACCGATCGAAAGGGAAACAAGTTGCTGATAAGCATCTGCTGGAACAGGCGTTGGCTTAGACGTGCCCACCTAGTGCAATGCCCCACCAACCCGATTCGTCTCCATGGAAAGCTCGATACCGGCGTCCAGACCGACACCCGAGGGCATCGTGGGGAAGCGCCGAGTCAGCAGGGCTCTCCAGAGATTTATCTCGAGCAGACGTGGACCTCTCAGCAACTCTTCGAGCACTGAACTTTGCGCCCGCAGCCAACCTTTGGACCCAGCGAGTGGAGCAGGTGCCCGTGTTCCCTTAATGGTCATCTTTCCACCACTTTCTTCAAGCACCAAACCTCTGTGGGCCCTCCACAGAAATACAGCCGAGACCACAACACCGAGGCCGTCTGGACACGCCTGCAGACTCAGACCTCGACAGGGTCATCTGCAGGAAACCGTACACTGGTTGGTTCTGTGCAGTGAGACAAGCCACACATGCACCATGACTGCTGTGGATTCCTGAAAAAGACCTGCATGTGATGATGGAAACATGAGCCCATCTGCCTGCCCGGATGCCGGCATCTTTATCAGGCCATTGACCCTCAATGCCACATGCCTTAAGATGAGGACATGACCCATCCACTGGCAAAGACGTTCTCCTTTCTGCCTTCCGAAACAAGCTGAGTACACAGCTTAAGAACATCACTCCTCCTCTTTCAGTTTTGCTGCTGCAAAAGAAACCAAAAGTGAGACACTTTCAGCCCGATGCGGCAGAAGAGACGCGGCTCTGAACCAGATCACAAAGGCACCAGGCAAACATGACATATTTTAAGCTGAGAAAAAAAGAGGATCAGCAGGGAAAAAATTATGAGATGAATATTAAAACTCCTGAGGAGGGAGATTTGTTCCATAATGAAGTGGCCCACTTCATAAATCATAAACCGCAAGATGTTCTTCAGAATTATGGAGGAGAAAAAGAAAAAAAAATGACAATAATTTTAGGACGTGCTTGGGCAGCTGAGGCCACTCAGGGACCCCCCAGGTCCCCATATTCATAATTTTAAGCCCTTGCAGAGTCCTGGGCGCCTTGTATAATACACTCTTTGTACGAAAGCGGGTTCACAAGCAAAAACCCCACCACCACCCCCCAGTCTTGACAGCTGCCACATCCAAACACAGCAACTGGCGCTTGGAGACCCAAGTTCCACTGAACACAGGGAACTGGTGGGAGACGCATGGACCATTTTGCTGGAAGGAGAGGAGCCATAAACCATTCTGTGGCATCTAACACCACTGGCTCATGTGGCATGGGGGATATGTCCCAGCACGTTTTTGGGACAAAGACATTTGGAAAAAGATGGGGGTAGGAGCGTGTCTGCTGCCCAGTTGCACCCCCCCTTTGGCTGCTTACTGCTCACCAGCTCATTCTCACTAGAACGTCCCGACCCGTTCCAGAGGACATACAGCAGAAGAGACACCAAATCTGCCGAGAAGTGGCATTTTCCACTCGATAAACACCCAGGTCTTTATCGAGCCGCTTTCCAGGCCAGACTTGCGTATGCAAATACTGTAACGGCCACCTGCTTTTCGGAGGATCTCTTCCTTACGGAGACGTTAGAGAATCCACAGGTGAACAACAGACAGAGCCAAGCCATGTTCATACCTTTAAAGGCTCACATTCACATATTAAGGAATTACCAAATTACCATATAAAGGAAGCAGAGCTGCTTGGTGGCGACCGGCAATGTGGCAGCAGCACGGGGACGGCGTCATTTACACGTCAGCGTGCCCCATTTTCACCATCGAACATCCAGCGCGCACACCACTGCGCCCAGCAGCCGGACCAGCTGAAAAGGAGCTTCTGGTGGACCACGCCTCCCCCAGGCTGTCGGTCCCCCCTCCTGTTACCTATCGTCCATCAACTGTGTCCAGCTTCACCGCGCGTCCTTCTTGGGATGCTTCCAAACCGAGGACAACCGAGCAGAAGTCACCTGTGGCACGCTGACTTCTTAAATGTGTGCATCAACATGTTTTAACATTCATAATCTTCTACAGGATTCCTTGGAAAAGAAAAATAAGCACAGGATTTGATCACTGGGCTGAGACGTGGCCAACGGCTGGGGAGAGCAACTCAAAACACCCGCAAACCAACCCGCCAATAAATTAGATCTTCAGATCTGCGCAACGACCCAGCAAGTCGGTGCAAAGTAAGCGAGAAAGTATGAAGGCGGCTGAGATGAGCCGAAGCTGCAAGGAGAATTCAAACAAGTTTCAGCAACAAAGTCCAAATGTAAATACTGGAAGTATGTCGTGAGGATTCTGCTGGGCTTCCTCCTTGGGAAGGTGTGAGGAGACCCTGCGAGCTGCTCACAGCCACACCCAGAACATCTCCACACGGGACGAGTAAAATTAATCCGTTGACACTCGGGTTTCGATAAATGCGCCAGTTCTCTGGCAAGAAGAGCAGAGACAGAAAAGCCAGCAAGAAAAATGTGTCTAACCCATCATCACCACCATCAGTTCAAGGTTTGGGATGGTTCTTGTTGCACGGGACCCTGGACAGTCTTTCCTGGGGAGCATGGTAAAACGTGGTGAAACAAGGTAAACCTCCATACCTGGAGAATCCGCTCCAGGTCATCCTTGGTGAGGCAGGGGTGCTCCCGCAGGATCTGCTCCTTCTGCGAGCTGTACTCCTTCACCGCCTCCTTCCAGTTGGGCTCCTCCAGAAGCTGGAAGATCGCCGCCCCGATCGACAGGTAGAAGATAATGGCCGAGGTCAGCAGGGGGCCCTTCTCGGCCATGGCGCGGCGCTCGCGTCGGTTCGGGTCGGGTCGGGTCGGGTCCCTTAGGCGGAGCGCATGTCGCTTGGCGGGGTCCCGTCTCCTCGCGCCGCCCGGGCCCTTGGTGGGGGCATGAACCCTGCCGCTGCGTTGGGGGGGGGGGGGGGCGAGCAGATGCGGGTCAATCCGGAGCGGACGCGGTCCCGTCCCGCAAGCGCTCGCGGCGGGTTGCACGATAAGTTTTGCGAAACTTTGGCGCGGTGAGAAGTTTCTGCGTCTCGCGGGCGGGCGGGGGGCGGGGCCAAGTGCAAAGGCGCCGCCCCCTCGCCGCGGGAGTGCGCAGAGCGGAGGCGCGCACACGCGCACAGGTGTCGCACACCTTTCGGTGGGGGGGGGGGAGCTTGCAAACCGTAGAAGCGGGTCGCGGAGCATCGCTCCTGCTAGTCTAACCTGGTTCCGTGTATGTTTGTTCCTCAGCGCTCTGTTGTATCAACCAAAATAAAAAAAATACCTTTGAGCGGTCGGGCCCATATTAAGTAATAAAACACATTTCAAACAGATTTATCGATTATGTCAGTGTGTGTGACGCCACTCTTTCCGAGGGAGAAGCTTCCCTGCTAGTGTGTGACGTCACAGCACGGCTTCTGTTCCGTTGCGTCCTTCCTCGCTGAGCGTGAGCTGTTTTGCTTGTGTGTTTGCAATAAAACAAATTCCCGAGCCTGGAGAACCACTCGTTCTGGTGAACCGAGACCATCGCGTGTCATCAAAGCGACTTACAACGTTTATTTACACTGTTTTACCCATCAATGCAGTAGTTCTACTTTTACTGTATCACCAGGCTACATTACTTTGACTGACTGTTCTGAGACTCCAGGATTCAGCAGCTGTGAGGGACACTCGTGACACTGCAAATGGGGAGCACAAGGCCACGCTCTCCGGGCTGGTGAGAAGGGACCAGGTCCCGTAGGTACCGTTGGAGCAGGGAACCACACAGGTTCTTTCCTGTACTGAAGTTCACCGACGTTCTCGTTCATGGAGGAGCTCTGGGGATGAAGTATGTTACTCGCCCGCTGTTGTTTTTAACCGAAAACCAGGAATATCCGCTGACCCCGCCTGTCCTATCCTGACTCGAACATGGAGAAGATCTGTTGTCTGCTCTTGCCCACCCCCACCGGTGAGTCCACACCCGAGTTCACCGTCACACCTGTGGAACAGCTTTGGATGCTGTGCCGAATGCTGTCTGCGGAGGAGCTGCAGTAATGTGGGGGCTGGAGGTGCAGGCAGCATCGTCATCTGCAGCGGTGACTCACTAGCGCCTGCATGTGGACAGGGAGCCTCGCTGGGGCCACCGGGGCTCCACCTCCTCCACGACGCTGGACTCTGTATCTAGAGCTGGGCCTTTCTGCCCCTCTTGGTCCAGTTGTGGTGCACATTGTGGAAAGGGAAGCTGAGCGCATGCTCTCTCACACACACACACACACACACACACACACACACACACACACACACACACTGGGCTTCAGGCACAAACACACACAGAGGAAACTCAGGGACAAACAGATAAACCAGAACAGACAAACACCAGCAGGATAAGTGTGTTTTGACGCAAGTCAGAGACTCCAGCTGCCCCTCTGGCTGTGAAGGTGTGTGTGCGTGTGCACGTGCTGCCTTCTCACACTATGTTGGGCTGTGTGCAATGAATTCAGTATCTGATACCACGGTAAAATGGGCCACAAGCTCCACGTTTTGTCTGGTGTCCTTCACTACAAGTTCTGGGTGTTTCTGTTGGCCCAGCAAACAGTGTGCGGTGCAACTAACACCTCCTCTCACAGTATTTATCCTAAACTGTGTTTTTCCTTCAAGATGAAAAGAAAAAGAAGTTTTAACATAAAGACATCGGCAAAACAGCCAAGAGGATCCAGACTCGGCTTTATAACCGCCGCCCTGTAGATGCGGGAAAACAGTTGACACACAGGAAAGCTTGGAAACATCAGTACCACAAAGCAGTGCAAATGTTTGGGAACACGGACAACATCAGCAGCACAAAAATCGTCCCATTTCCAGCCTAACATGCAGAGTTCACACCACCCTGAAAACAAGACCCTAACAAACAGGCAGTCATTACTTCCTTTTACTATGAGCAGAATAAACTCCCCAAAAAACAACACATTCATAAAGCAAAGCAGAAACATGCCAAGCAGCAACACAACAAGGTCAAACATGAGAAAAAAACATCTTAAATCAAAAATAATTATAATAAAAGTCTGTGGTGTTCTCACACGCACACACAGTCACACAGTGCACATTTGCGCGTACGTTCGCCCGCTCGCACACAACTGCATTCATTGCTGTGTCGCGATGCTGCGGAACTGGAAAATTTCTCCGTTTATTCCTTTGGGTATTTTGTCACTGGGGAAATTCAGGTGGAGCGGCTTCTTACTGGGGCAGCTAACAGAGGACGTTCGTCTCGCACCGGCGAAGGAGCTGGCGTGACGGCGGCCCCTCGGCCTCCCTCGCAGGGAAGCGTCTCTCGGGCCCTTAAGCGCCTCGGCAGCTCTTAATAGGTGTTTATAAGCGAAGATGGACGACGTGCATCGCGGCTCCTTCTTCCGTCCGCAAGTTTATCGTAATTACACACAACATTTGTCCCGAAGAAGCGTGAGAAGCCCCGTCCTGGTCGCCGGCAGTAGCAGTCCTGCTTCTTGCCTCGAGGCTCGTGCCAGTGCCGACCGCTAAAGCAATTCCTTGGAGGGAGGCGGGGGGGCGCGCCAGCCATTTCTTCGCACCCGAGCGCACACGCACGGGGCAGCGGGACGCAAACTACTTCCTTGGACACAGACGGTTTTTCCCTGCGCACGTCCGTGATGTAAAGGCGGTAAATCACAATTATTGGAATTGATGGAAAATATAAATGTCCATTCCTCTCGACGAGGACTCAAAAAATGCCGTCGCTCTACAGGTACAGCAGTTTGGTGATAAAATAACTCCTTTGACCGGGTTCATCAGCTGCTTTTTTATATTTATATAAACCGTTTATTTAAACCACATTTATCAGGCCCTAACCACTGCGCCCCCTGCTGTCTCCCTTGCCTGGGACCGTGCGACACATCAGGGGGTCTAAACCACATGGCGTCACATTCCCGTGTTTACGTAACCCCCGTCTTCCTCCTCCCTTCGCACCGCCGGTGACTCACAACCCGGTCGGCTTGCGGTCGGGATCAAACCCGCGTCGTCGTCACACAACGGTTCTGCGCAACACGCCATGCTAATTTACCGCATGTGTGCAGCCGCGCGCTGCTCCGTGTCAGGCCAGCATCTTCACAAGTCACCTGGGAGTGTTTTGTCTCAGCAGTACCTTCCTGCGTGCGGTTTCGTTCGGCTTTCCCTCCGCTATGTGACACTTGGCGCTATTTACGATGCAGCGGTCTTTTGGACATGAATTTTCCCTCAGCGCTAATGCTAACCCGCAACACCCTCGGATTCAGGGTCCTAATTCAAAACAGCCGAGTTTGCTGGGGCAGTGACACGAGAGCGGACGTCCCATAAGGCCAATCTGCCGGGCACCGGGGTCACGCAGCAAAGTGCCCTCCGCGGTGGGGATGGAAATTTGACGTCACTCCCCAGGTTCAAAAACCCTTCTCTCCTTTTCCGCATGCGAGCGAGCACCCACCCCCACCACGCCAAGGACGCTGGCATCCTCCTGGGATTTAAACCCATCACGGAGGCCCTTTGAAGAACGGAAGACCGGGCCTGCTCCTCAACTCACGGGGAGGGGCTGCCGACCTCTGGGTCACACATGGAGGGGGGGTGGCACTCAGGGCTCCGAAAGGCGCTATCGGGTGGCAGCACCGGGGCAGACGGCTCTGTGTGCTGCCAGCGAGACCCAGAACGGCACACGCAGCTTCCCGGGCCGATGGCCACCGCCGCCCTCGTGGGAACACAGGCAGGAAACCTGTTCAGAGCTGCCGGGTGCCGGGCGTCAGACCCGCCTTACGTCAGTACCTTAACTGCTGCAAATCTCGGTGTGCTTTATCACCCGGGGCGGCCGCCGCACTGTGTTTGCAGAAGGTCACACAGCTATAAGTGTTATGTTTTAGCGGCGCTCTTAAACTTCCCAATGTGACATTAAGGGAAAATAAATAAACAGAACCCCCCCCCCCCCCAGACCCCGTGCAAATCCTCTCTCTCACACACATGCACGCACATGCTACTCCGGCGTTGTGGTTCAAACACGTTGTGGACTGAACAGCCGTAACTCACGTGTGACACAAAGCTATCCTGTCACTTATGAGAAAGCGCTGGAATTCTCTTCCTTTTCACTGAACAAATGCAGCACTTCGGGGTTTTTTCTCATCTTTCTGCGAATGTTATAAATCCGGCTACTGAAACACTTGAAGATTAAACTGAGTTCTGAAATTACAAGCAACTAAAGTATAACTAAGCTGGGGGGGGGGGGGGTGATGGGAATAAAAACCAGTAGAAAAGTGGTTCTGATCCCCCCTACAGGTCCTGGACAACTGACCCACAACCGTTTTCAACAAGACCCCCTTGTTGCTGCACAGACTCCAACAAAAGGCCTTTTGTGTGTGGTAGGGGGCTGTAAATGGACAGTCCTGGAGCTTGTGATACCGTAGTAAATGAGGGGCCACACTGGCTGTGTCGTGGAAGCAAAATGAAAGCTGGTGTGTGAGGCCTCCACTGCGATGCTTTTTGCAGCTGTTTTTTGGTGTTATGTTTGCTTCTAAAAGACTCAGCCCATACCTACATCAGCACTGCCCCAATGCTTTGTCTCTCAGTTTTCCACTGCACAGTTGTGGTTTGAACCTCAAGAAGAAAGTTTCCTGGAGAAACCTGCCAACACATCTGTCTGACGTGGATACATCCCTGCTTGTTTTTACCCCCCAGGCCAAACATGACCGTTCTGCCAAATCCTGCATTTCACCATGACACACTTTGGAAGAATAATAAAAATTATTACTTAGCAATAATGACACAGGGGCAGAAGCACACAGACCTCTTGGAGACGCGGCAGGTCTGGTGTCGCTGCGGCTCCACCCGGACAGTCGGTGCTGCACCACAGACGCACAAGATCGCTTACACCTCCACACAGTTTCTCGGCTGATGTTCATCTCCAGAGCCACCTGCATTTCCTCTACCTTTATGTTATATTGTCTTCACACTGTTGGTGGTTCTGCTGAAGTTCTGCTCAAGATGATGACATCAGAAGCTCTGCTAGACCTAGTTGCTCTGAAGTTAATTCTTCCCCTGTTCCGAGTTTGTTGCCATTTCGTTCCATGGATATTTCATGTTCAAAGGTGAGGTGCTCAGGAGTCCTCAGGAGCCAGGAGAGCATGATGGCAAAGGCATCGCTTCAGAGGTCCTGTGACCCACTGAGTGCTCAGTGGACTTCGGGGGTTAAATGAATCCGTTGCTCGATAGTGGAAATTGGACCTTGTAATAGAAGTGACGCAAAGAGAACAGCCAAATGGGTTTGTGTGTGTGTGTGTCACTTGTCATCGTTTTTTTTTAATGTAACCACGCACAGTCTCCTGTCGAATCAAAGCACATTTCACTACATGGTATACTCAGTAACCATGTAAGTGACAAATAAACTCTTTTGACTCTTTGACTCATCTGTTAGTCACAGTACAGAATCCTACTGAGCTTTAATGTGTTTCGTCCAGTTTTAAAGCCATTCTAACGAAATCGGAATACTTCACTGTGATTGGTTCAGCCAAGCAGTGGCAGCATCAAGTAGAAAGGCTCTCCTCACACAGACTGTCACGAGCCCATCCCTCCCGTGCCTTTACCTGCCAGAATTTCAGCGCACGTCTCAGGGATGCCCTCAAGCAGAAGTGCTGGGGCCTCTGTTTGTGTGCAGAGGAATGTGGATATGGCAAGTTGGGTCAGCTTAGCAGAAGAACAATTTCTGGCTGTCAGACAGATCGTTGTTTGACAACCACATAAAGATCATGAGCGCAGGAACTTGAGAGCCATCAAGGCCAATGGGTGTCTGTGTAGAAGCTCCTTCTGCTTCTGCTGTTGGTTGCTGGTTTAGACACACCAAAGAGGATCCAGGTCCCTTGCAGATAGGCCTGCAGAGCTGCATCACACCTCAGTAAGAGAAGCCCTCCAGTGTTGACCTAAGATGCCTTCTTTCCCCTTTGAGGTGATGTGTGCAGGAAATTCCACACTGTTTCAGTGTGACACGGATTAACGGCTGTGGGGGACAGAGGGACACCCAGCTCCATTTCTGAGGGCTTCGCTTCTCTGCTTCAACAGAGGCTCTGTCACAGAAGGGCATGATCCTTTCATCAGCTCCGGTGAATAACAAATGCGTCAAAGCACCCAGGTGAAAACCAGTAGAGGATGCCATGAGAGGCTTGGCAGAAGGAAGCTCTCGAAACCTGGAATAGCCAAGGAAGGGGAGCCTGTGGCCGGAGGACCCGCGGAACAGATGGCGTCTCGCTGAGGTGATCTTAGGCCTTCTGAAGGTACTTTCCTAACTCTGCAAGTCCCAGCACTGAGCACAAGGGCTCAAAATCATTGCCTCTTTTTACAGTGAGAAAGGAGTGCAAACCCTACAAATGGCGGGATGAGCCAAAGCCAAAGCGGAAAGGGGTTTATGCCCCGTTTAGCAAACATGTTGGTGACAGTTGGCTGAACTGTCACTAGCAGCCTAAAGTGGCAGGAAGTGGAGGATCCGATGCTTCGTGTCATCCAAGATGGGGGTAAGAGTACCTATCACACTGCAATGTTTCCCCCGGGCTGCAGGAGTTTGGCAGAAATGGAAGAGCCAGCAAACTGAGTCAAATTCTGACTGCATCTCTGCCCAAACAGCCACATAAAAGAGTCCGCCACCATCTGCTGTGATTATCTGCGCGTTTGCTGTCACTCTGTCACTCCTATAGGCAGCTGCATGAGGGACGTGAACCAGCAACATGGTGACGTCAGACACGCGGGCTGCGTCCATGCCTAAAGCTCTTCTTCTGTCATCCACGACCTTCTGTTCCCTCTCAGCTGTGCACCACTTTGGAGGGGCGCGACCGATAGCGGCACGGATGCATGGGTAATAAAAGAGGGCCTGGTTGCACACGGCTCCAGGTGGCGAGCCGCTCAGCTGCTGCTCCTTCCCTCGACGGCGACCGACAGAACAGCCGATGCGTCTCGGTGTAAATGCACGAACGCCTCTACAAACGAGAAATATTTGGCAGCTCGCTCCTATGCAGAACGCGTTGTTTCGGACTCGGACGGTTGCTGCGGCGGGCTGATGGACAGCCACGTTCACAGGCAGATTCCACCACGGCTCCCTTGATGTGGCTGTGCTGTGTCTGGGGACCTCAGAGCGACAGGCCAGGCGGTGGCATCGACCGCATCTCTCACCCAGAGCCACATCAAGGGGGCCGCTCACACCAACGGAGCACCCAGGCGCTAAAGGCCTCCTCCTCTGTTGTTGTGCAACCCTTTCATTTTAAGGTAGTTTTATGCAAATTACTCCAGTGACAAGGAAGAGGCGTCTGTCAACATATTTTGAAAGATTAGTACAGAGGTGACAGCAGCAGCAGCAGCAATAAGGGAGGAATGTGTTACATGTTCACACCTGACCCACAGTAGAACGAAACCGAAAGCAAAGCATCGACAAAGCCCTGTTTCACCTGGGACTTCACCTGTGTTAGAACAAACAGGTGCACGGAAGGGTGCAGGGAGTGGACGCGGAGCTGGATTAAGGGTCCTTCTTTGGTGGCAGAGGCAGGGCAACCTGTTTTGTTCCTGTGCTTAGAAAGAGAGCAGAAATTTCCCGGGCACACCTCTCCAGGTAACAAAGGCCCATTTCAATCCAGACAGCTTTAAATAAAAGCTATTATGCTGTAAAATTTACCTCACAATGCTGTAACACAATAAGGTGAGAGGAGACAAAGCAGCACAGGCCAAATAGGTTTTCTGGACACGTTCAGCACCACAGTGGTTGGGAGACAAATTTGGAAGAAGATGCGGTAAGAAAATAAAAGAGCCACCGAGGAGTGTACGAGCGCCTCTGATGTGGCCAGAAAGATGGAAATGGCAGCCAGATTAAACATAAACGTAACCGTAGCCGAGGACGCGTTCAGAAACCAGTCGCTTTCGGCCAGATTACCAGTGTAAATTTCAAATGCACAGTAAGTCGCCCCTCATCGGCCTCTGAGCCGAGCAGTGAAACGGGATCCAGCTTGGAAGCTGAAAAAACACAGTAAAAACACAGTATCGCATCAAATTCCACAGACGTGCGAGCGTACGTGGTCAGAAAAATAAAACTTTAACACTTCAGTTGCAGAAACTAAAATCTTGGGTTAGAGGCACACAGAAGAGTTCAAGATTTACATTTCCGAGGCGCTTTTTTCCGTAACGCACGCGACGGTGGCAGCCGTGACAAAGAGCTCGCCGAGGCTGTAAAACGCAGCAGCTCATCTGCGAGCGCTTTCACTCCAGAAATGACTGAGTGTAACTGTTATTGAACGTATGAAAAGCAAACAGGGCCTGTTTTTCGCTCATTTGGAATATTTCACGCGTTCAGAAGTAGAAGAGCGGAGCAAACGTCGCATCGCATCCAGGAAACGAGAACAACAGCATCAAGTGACTGCAAGCCTGGATTCTGGGGGCGGTAACCGTGGCGACCAGCAGAGAGAGTCCCCTGCATTCCCTGGATGGCAGAAGAGCGGCCATGTGCCACTGTTGTTTCGCTGCCATTGTTCAGCCTGCAGTTTGATACGGGTGCAAAATGGGCCACGCTGCACCTCAGGTGAGACGGCAGTTTTACACCTTCAAACTGGGGTCTCTTCGTGCCAATGTTAATGACTGTCAGTAAAAGGCTAACAGCATAGACAGCCTTCAGTTTATTATTCGTTTTCACGTAGCTGTGACAGAAGTGCTTACCGTAAGACTTTTCGTTTCACATTAATGTTGCGAGATATTAAAACCCATTTAAAATAGGACAAACTTTTATTTGGGGCTGACTGTTGACTGATCCATCCTGTTAACGCGAGCACCATTCGCAGGATCCTGACCTGTAAACACTGTGGAGGTGAGTTGAATTAGGGTGGCCCCACAGTCCTATACTGCCACCCATCAGCCTTCGGGTAAACACGGGTGACATTTGGTCTGATGTAGTCACGATCTTTACAATGAACGCAAAAGAAAAGTAACCTAAAGGCGCACACCTCACGTTCATAAGTGCACAACACAAGCAGCCAGTGAAGTCGAACCCACAGAAAGATGTCGCCTGCCTTCTGCACAGGTTTCTGTGTTGCCATGGTTGCCAGCAGACAGAAATAAGGCAGAGAAAACAAAAATCATGTGACGGGACTGTACGCAGGTGAAGTTATTGTTCCTTTGATCCGGCCTCACACACCTGGGCCATTATTCCTCAGTTGAGTTAGTGAATTCCAGCAGAATTTCACCAACATTTTTATTGGCAACTGCACATATTAATGTACCGATAAGGTGCCACATGGCTGATAAAGGTGCGTGTGGGAGTGACCTGCACACCTGGCAGGTGGAGGGTGTCTGCAGGGGGTCTGCAGGCTCTCAGGGGAAACCCTCCTCACTCTCAAAATCCTTGGGGCAACGCTGGCAAAACCTGAAACCTGGCGGGGGAACGAGGAGGACGCTGCCTGGCGTTCACCTGTCTGTGGGACGACGGGGTGGGGTGGAGCGGGGGCGCTCCTGAGCACTGCCTCGGCAACAGATACAGAACAGTGCTAATCCCTGGTATGCGAACGGCAGTCAGGCCTTCATAGTTGTGAAAACCCGAAGTACGAGATTTCAGGAGTCCACACGAGGGGGTGCGCATGCTTGGACAGGAGGGCCATTTATCAGCGTGTCAGCTCCCAGCAACTCGTATCACAAGTTCTTGAGCACGGAAACACTGTGGAGGAAGAAAGTCCCCGAATTCAGGGCTTCGCGTGGCTGGAAAGCCCCAGTTACGCAGGAGCGCCACCCAGCGGCCGGGCAGTCACGACGTCCTCGACCTACTAAGGTACATTTATTTAGCCCACGCTGAGCGCTAAGCTCTTTGCTCCGATTTACCGATTCATAAAACATCCTCATTTTTACTGCGTTACCTGAGGGTCAGCAAATGGGCCCAAGGGGACCGCAGCAGGAGGTGGGATTCAAACCCGGGTCCTTCAATAGCGTTGTGGCAGCTGTAACCACTGTGGGTCCAGCTGATGTGTTTACAGCGGTTGTGAAGTCTGTGCCCACGCAGTCCGTGAAACAGGAAGGGGAAGCCGACGGCGCCGTCACTCGGGAGTGGAAAGTTGGCTGCCTCGTGTCACTTCCAAAGTGAGTCTAGCGTGGCTGCCGTTCTCTCTTTCTCTCTCACACACACAGGGCCGCTCACACTGCTTACTGTCATTCGGTGTTTTTATTTTTGCACAGGAACAACATTTCAGGCGGCTTCACAGAGCAGCACAAAATGACCACCGCTGTGCCGTAAAGGTACTGAACCGTGCGACCGGCTGAATCTAAAGGCAAGCGCTAAAGCTGAGTGTCTGTCAGCCTGCACAGACATTAATGAAACTTGTAAATAAATAGGCAAAATGCCAGGTCAGCTCCTAAATCCACTCCACGTCAGTGTTTTTACAGGATCCACTAAGCTGGTGCAGTTTCTCAGGCAGTTACAGTGAGAAGATGTTATTTCTCTTTCAATTTCTGTGCAACAGCTGACAAGAGGAGATTAATATAATTCTTCTCAAAGTTGCACGACATAAGATAAAATGTTTTATGCCCAAAACGTTTATGGTAAATAGCAGAAATGTAGCAAAAATACAGCATCCACTGATGGGATGGGCTTCGGACTGCTGCCACCCCGACAGGACAAAGCAGTCACTGGCGATGGATGGATGGATATTAGGTTTTGTCTCGTTAAAATTACTGTAAAGGCTTGAAGTTCCACTGCAACACCTACATTATACCGCCCTCTAGTGGAAATGCGCTGTACTGTCTAAAATAATATTTACTCCTCTAGAACAATGTTTAACTTTAGTATTTGTTTTTAGTATCAACACATCATAAAGACTTTGCAGTGTAGCCTGTAGTTACATTTGATCCAGTAGTTCATTCAGCGAATGAAATATTTACAAATATATAGCATATTGTAGTTTTATACTGTGTATGTATATGCATTTATAAATATACTGTATATAACTGAAAGCCTCTCACGTGAATAATTCTGTGTTCATTCCTATCAGCTGTAACCCAGATTATGAAGCACATAAAATATTTTCAATACAAAAAAAAAAAAAATAATAACTCTTTCCCTTTGGGAAATTATAGAAGAGAATCAGAAACTAGTAACTAAGAAGGCTTAATGAGGATCCAGACTCTTAAATGCAGTTATATTTGTTAAAGGGCTTGTGTGACGGGGAGCGCGACCACCTTGTGGAGAGAAAAGCTGAGCTGAGATGAACACCCTCACTTGCTAGGATCCTTTTCCATAACATCTGAGGCTTCTTCAGTGACACTAAAATCAGAAAAATTGAGATATTTAGGGACATTGCAGGTTGATAGATAGATAGATAGATAGATAGATAGATAGATAGATTCCTGCAGGGAAATTCGCAGTCTATAAAAATAAAATAGATCAAATTGATCATTACTGTGGAAATCTGTGTGGGATTTGTTTTTTAAGCATCCAAAATCACACTTACCACTGATTCACAACTACCAAATGTTTAATTTAACTCAAAATCATTGCATCTTATATGAAAAAGTGTAGCTCAAAAGTTTGCCAGTGCCTTGCCTTTAGAAACTCTTACTTGAAATTAAAAAAGGACAAATTTTCACATTTTGGCACTTGGCTCCCCCCAGAAAACTCAAACACCTTCAGAAGAACTTCTGTCAATAGGGTTCACTGTATAGCCTGAAGAGTTGTGCTAAACTTTTATTCCACACATTTGCTCACAATGAACCACGCACTGATTTAATCGCATCTTTAAACCATTTCCCCAGATTCTGGGCTCCGCATGTAACTGCTACGAGACTGAGCGGGGGGGCTTCGCACTGTGGAAGGGGCTTGTGAACAAGCCGCCTGATTTTGAAACGGTGTCTGCAGCTGAGTTGCTTGGTGGCCCCGTGCGGAGATTGCGCCGAACGCTGCTCCTCGGTGTTGTGTCTAACAGTGCGGTTTACGGAGGAAGGGACCACACTCACAGGTCGGGAGCAATGTCTTCGGCGATCGTGTGTTCAGTTGACTGCTCTCCGGCCTCTTCGCCGGCTCCGTTGCCCGAGTTGCTGCTGCTGTCTGGCTCCCGGCCTTTGTCCTGCTTGAAATAAGCGTTGATGCCCTCCAGGATGTCGATGCTGTGGTTGATGAGGAGCGCTAGCCAGGCCAAGCCGAAGAAGATCCACGCGGCTGTGAGGCAGCTGTACCACTGAGGGTAAATTTGGTCCGGATTGCTGTCTGAGGGGTGCAAGAGAAATCAAGGGGCATCACATCAAATGAAGAAGCACGAGGAGGACAGGAAGCAGCTCTACAACAAGCTGAGAATGTAAAGCTTCTGAATGTCTGCGAGGTTCAAGGTGGGAAAACTATTAGAGGTCCAAGTGCATAGCTGTGCAGTTAGAAAAGCAGAAGCCATCAAACTCAGCCCACCCAGTGCTTACTGCGTGTATTAGTGTCAGAATAAACACAGGCAAGGAGACAAACAAGACTTCAGGTCTTAAGATGGCTGATGTCTGGAATGTGTCTGAGGGACTTCATTGTTTAGTGTGAATAGTTGGTCTCCACCTGCCACGTAGTCTCCGAAGCCAATGGTGCTGAGTGTGATGAAGCAGTAGTAGATGGACTGAGCGTAACTCCAGCCTTCTTCCAAGGTGAACACCACCATGGGAACGACGAAAAACAAGATGATCCCAAACACGCAGGAAATCGAGTGGATCGCCACCTTGATGCACCGCTGTGGAACAAAGTCAAGAGCGTTTGGGGTCACCATCCCGAAACCAGTGTTTCAGACCCACTGCCTGTTTGACGCACCTAGAGGCAAATGTTAAGTTCCAACCCCCCGGGGAAATCGTACTTTGTATCTAGTCTTAGTCTTCATGAATTCGCAGAAGCTCCTCTCGATGAGGAGCATGTACTTGCCGACCCTGTTCAGCACCACCACGTTGAGCGGAATTCCAAAAAGGGCAAAGAACACGCAGAAGATCTGACCGCTCGTGGAGCTGGGGCTTATGTTGCCATAGCCTAAGGCAAGGAAACACATAACAGGGATGGGGGCGCGTATTCAAACACACAGATTAAAAATCAAACAGAAACATGAATCACCCGGAAGCCTCAGCAACCAACGTTTTACAAAGCGATTCTGCCACATTTGTCCTTTATCGGGACACAAGTGAGGCAGCGAATGACGACCGGTGTGCCAAGGAGAGCCGACACATCTGAGACTGTGGGATTACTGGAAAATTTACTTTAAAGCTACAATGGTGGGGCGCCATCCTTCCTGCCGGTTCTCTCACCTATCGTTGTCACCACGGTAGCAGCAAATGTCGCTGAGCTGGTGAACTTCCAGAAGCCGTCCATGGTGTTGTTTGATTTCAGGCTAAGGCCTATCTTGCTGGCTTGCAGGATCACCTACATGCGGAAGAGCACGGAGAATGAAGAAACCGTGGAAGCAGCATAAAACATTAAAAAAAAACCCCATGCGCTAGTAAAGCGATGTGGCTAGCATTGCATTTCAAACCATTTAAACCCAACACAAGTGAATCTGCCGGTTTCTCGGAAATATTCTGCCAGGGGCCAAACCGTGCCCCTGACGCTGCACTCGGCCATTGACACTCACCGCGGACAGGTTGTCGAAGGCCTCCTGGTTTATGCAGGAGAGTTGGTCCAGCAGCCTTGTCCTCATCCCCTTGATGGTCGCAATGTTGTCCTGCATCTGCTGCCCCTCGAGCTTCCAGAAGATGAGCCCGCCGATTAAGATGTACGACACGTACACGACCCCCAGGAGCAGGATGGAGGGTAGCCGCATGAAGCTGAACCTCTCCTGGAATTTGCGCAGGATCAAGGAGAACATGGCAGCGCAGGCAGGAGGTCAGGCTGTGTGCTGGATGAAGAGGAGCTTGAGGAGAGCTGGGTGCTGATTTAGCTCCTCCTCTGCAGGCAAATCACATCTCTTGTGTGGCTTTTTTGCTCTTTCTACCTCCTTCAGCCACCATGCAAATCAACTGTAAGTCCATGCGGGTTGAGTCTCCTCGGGGCAGCCCGTGACTGCCGGGTTTTTAGGGTTTTGATACATGTGGAGATGAAAAGCTGTGGGCAGCCTGAGGGGCAGCAGGTGTGTTGTGGTCAGAACTGTTGCCTGGCACTTGAAGGGTCCAGGTTTGAGTCTCAGTCACGGTTGACAATGTAAGAGCAGAGACTGGAAGAGAGGAGAACTGGACCGGACTGCACCGAACAATTGTGTAGCAGCTGCCCTTGACAGCGGGGTGGTGTTGCCGAGTGACTTTCGCATTTATTTATTTGGCTATTCCTCAGCTGAGGTTTGGACTGTAAGTTTTGTCTGAGTCTGTTGAGTCCATTTGGCTTTTTGGTTGTTACACTGAGTTTAGATCATGGCAAAACCTCCACCTTGGTCACCGTTGCACCACGGATGCCCCGGGGTGCTACGCTCTCCTTCTAGGCGCTGATACAGTAAAAGTCACCCTGCTGTATAAATGGGTACAGTATTATAAGTAGCTTAAACCTATTAGTTGCCTTGGAGGAAAGTGTGAGGTAAATAAATGCAAATGTGGACAAACTGAGACTCATTGCTTCACATTTTCCAGTTTCATTACCCACAAACCCCTCTTTAGCTCCTCAATGTGTGATGCCCATCAGGAGTAGATGGTAACCCTGGGTGGTTCGATAAGCGTGTGGTGAAGCTCACAGCAAAAACAGCCCAATGTGCTCGACGTTCAAAAGCACAGCATCAATGAGCAACTCTGTGGAAGCTCTTCTGGCCTGCAGTAGAGGCTTGGCAGCTCAGGTGATTCTGCACCAATTCCTGCTCTCCTTCCCTAACTCGCTGCCAGTTGTTGCCATGGAGTTGATTTTCAGAATTTCCACGACAAACTTTTCGGTTGTTCACAAGGAGCGGCTTGACAAAGACGAGAAACAAAACAAATTTATTACACACCAAATACAACAGCGGCGATTCGTGTTTGGGGACGATACGCTGTGCGCCAACAACTCGGATGCGGCGCAGCGTGCGGGTGGCGTGAAGGGCTCCATTTTCCATGGGTCAGTTGTCTGACTGCGGACACAGCGGTACGGTCCGGTGCGGTGCGCCATATTGGTCAACAACGCGATGTGGCCGAGATGAGGATGCAAACACGTTGTGGCCATGGGAAACTCAACATGCAAATGGCAGAACACACAGGCAACACGTCATGGCGGCACATACATAAAGCTGGCGACTGCACAACAAACACATTTTGCTATATTCAGCGGCTTGTTTGGCTATTTCACAGCACATCGAGGTGGTTGAGTTCATTTGCACAGTTTATTTCATTGTGAGGCTGTTGCTCAGAACCGGGTCTTGTGCCGGGCATGTGCAGCTCGTGGCATCGGTCAGAGTCTCAGTGGGCCGAGTTCTGAGGAGACCAAAAAACAACAGTCCAGAGCTCTGGTCCATTTGGGACGATTCCGCCAACAGCTTCGCCCATGCAGTGTCTATGCCCCGGCCTCAGACTCCGTGCTGCATGTGCTCGGACCCCTCTTCGGGCTTGCTGGCCGGACCCTCCTGGTCTCTGGGCCCCGGAGCAGCGGATTTCAGTTTGAAGGTGCGCTCTAGCACCCTGGCAACCATGTTCAAGAGCAGAGCCAGCCAGGCCAGGCCGAAGATGATCCAGACACCCGCCAGGCTACGGTACACGCAGATGTAATGCTTCTGCGGGTCTGTTCCTAGGAGAAGAAGAGACAGGAGATGTGGCCACTGGCTGAGCATCGTGATCCAAGTGAGAAACGTGGAAAAGAGACTCCCGGGCGGTTCAGTGTCCTCTCCCCCCTGCCAGCTTGCCTTTGATGTTTCACCACGCTGGCATGTCTGCTACCTGAGCAAGAGGTGAACTTGACCTCAGGTCTTATAACACCTTTGTCAGGAATGCGAGAAAGGGAAACCTTTCTGCTTGGACGTCCTCGCTTGTCCTTAGTGCGGTGATGTCACCAAGGCCTCAACACGTTTTCACCGATACTAACTAATATTATTAAGGAAAGGAAATGCCTGCTTAATAATATAAAAGTTATTCATCTCCATTGCGAGTTTTGGTTTGTTGCTCGAAATGGGAGATACGCTGTGAGCCCAGAGACTATTGAAATGGATGCCAAGTGCATCTCCAGCTTGAGACCTCACCTTGCGAGCTGATTTCCAGGAACAAATTACACGAGTAAGCAGGGGGATGCCTGTATCCAACTCTACCAAACTTGTGTGACTGTGTATCCTTCTGCAGAACGAAGCTGCTACTGCGCTCGGTTTTACAGTTGCTATTTTTCCCCACACCGGAAACTATGAGCAAAAACCTGATAATTATTTGCATACATTTGCAATATTTTTACAACAAAGAAACCCCAAGCATTTCCCATTAACAGTGTAGCAGAACACATAAATTGCAGACAGAGTATGAAAACTCCAGCTGCGTGGAGGAAGAAGGGGGCTGAAGTAAAACACCGCCCCTGGACCTCACCCACAACGTAGTCGCCGAAACCAATGGTGCTGAGTGTGATGAAGGCGTAGTAGAAGCTTTCGCCGTACGTCCAGCCTTCCACGTAGCTGAAGAGGACTGGAGGCAGGACAAGAAAGAGCACGGTGCCCAGCACAAGGAAGGAAGCCACCAAGAAGACCTCCCTGGTTTGCTGGAGGATCATGGGAAAGCATGCGGCAGACATAACCAAAGACAAATGTTAGTTAAGATGCTTCTGGTCTCCATCCATCCACTATAAATAACCGTCTACAGAAAGGTGGTTGAAGGGTTTATCTTGGAAGTACAGGGTGTAAGACAGGGCCCACCAGGACGGATCACCAGTCCATCAGAAGCCGATGATGCACTCATTCAGTCACACGCCCAACAGTAATCTAGAATGACCAGTTCATCAAAAAAATATGTCTTTGGACTGCAGGAGGAAACCCATGCAAAGCACAGCAAACATGGAAACTCCACACAAACTCAGATGAATTTGAACCCACAGCCCAGAACAGGGAGACACCTGTACTACCTGTTGCTCCACCGTGCTGACCCCACCCAATGTTAATGGTCGACTGTATTTGTCTGCAGCAAATGAGTCGTTTCATCCAGTCAGTTTTCAGCGAGGACAAGTGGAGCTGCAGGGTCATCGTGCCAAGGTAGGAAGGAGAAAGTAGGAAAGAGGAAGAACTCATTGCCTGCAGGGGGTGGGTCGGTGAGGAAGGTCGCAGGGGCAGAGCATACCTTCTGGGACCCCGCAGAGAGCATGCCCCGCTCGAGCCGCCCCAAGTACACACTCAGACACTTGCTCAGCTGGTTGAGGAAGGCGAGGTTCAGTGGGATCCCACACAGAGCGTAGAACACGCAGAACACCTGGCCGGACACTGTGCTGGGGGACAGGTTCCCATATCCTGGAGGCCAGTGGGGTGAGGGGTCAACTCAGAGACTGCATATGCAACACACCCACACACTCAATACAGACCGCAATGCAGCCCTGCAGACAAACTTCAACTCATGAAAGACCTCCACGGGACGGCACAGACTCACCTATGGTGGTGACAACCGTCCCAGCGAAAAAGAAGGAGCTGCTGAAGTCCCAGTTACTGGGGCTCGTGGAGTTGCCTGAGGGATTGACACCTCTCTCCCAGGCCTGCAGGATCACCTGTCCATGGGGGAGGAAAAGAAAGGCACTTCTTCATGGTTGCGGTTAACTCGGGGGCTCAGACAGGAAACCCTTAATGGTTGTATGTCTCAGATAAAGAAGAGGCAGCAGATCATCCACATTTTTAAAGCGAGGCAGAGCAGCGAGTTCATTTGAAGGAAGGCACACACTTCCTCCGTCTTGGACTGCAAACTACACACTGTCAGCAACTAAGTATTTCATGATTTAGAAGGAAGAGGAAAAAGGAGGAACAAAGTGTATTAGCAGGACATGAAGCGAGAATCAAAGTCCTCTGAAAACACGAGTGTTATATCATTATATCAATACGACTATCGATCTGTTGTATTTAATTAAGCGGCAGAGACTTCCTCCAAATTCGACAGCATAGCAACTGTTTACCGTAGCCCCCTGGCAGGAGCATTATTGCCGCCGGTGTGTTTACTTAATAGGGAGGTGCAAAGAAAGTGCTATTTTAGACCAGTTGTGTGTGGAAAAAAGGACTGGTAGAGCCTAATAAATTCTGTTAAAAACATCTTTGTACATTGTCAGGTAACGGGGACAGGCAAAACAGAATTTGCAATGTTTCTTCTGCATGATGAACCCTAAAGGGAGTGGAGGTTAGGCCATGGACAGCGTAGCCACAGAAAGGAGTGTGAAAACATGGTGAATCCCAGCTTCTACCTTGACAAACATCTCCAGAGCCTGACCGTCCAGGCAGCTGTAGTTCATCAGGAAGCGCAGTTTCTCCAGCTGGAAGTTCTGCCGGTTCTGGCTCTCCGCCTCGCGCTCCAGCATCTGGAAGACGGTGGCCCCCACCAGGAGGTACATGAAGTGGCCGAGGACGAGCGGCCCTGTCCAGCTGACCCTCATGCTGCTCACCTGGAGTCGAGCCATGGTTGTGCTGGGCTCTCTATGGGGCTGGGATGCCCTCAGGGAGGCGACGGAATGAGCCACCTCAGCAAGTAGTTGAGGGAAAAGTCCACCTGCAAAGATCAGACTTACGCCGTCTTGATGCTTATACCCCGTGATGTCTTACGCGTTACCGAAAATCAACTGCTATGATAAATTTTAGTCCCGGGAGGTCCGAAGAATTCGTAATTTCCTTTCCTTTGGGGAAACCAAGAGTGCTTCTCAATTTTTCGAGCATCAGCCTCGAGTCAAAGACTGGAACGAAGATGGCAGAAGGTCCGACTCCTGGCAGCCACTCTCCTCGGCAGCTGGGGGTGTCCAGAGAGAGAGAGGCCGGGGAATCGGCCCCCAGCTTGGACACAGCTTACCCTGATTGGTCTGCGGCCACCAGGCGGCTAGTTGACGTTGGACGACTCTACAGTTCCTCTGACAACGGCATCCGACACCACCCCCCACCACCACCACCCCGGCTCGATGAGGAGAAAGCCTGCACTCGGTGTCAGCAGAACATTAGTTAATGTTTCACTAGGGAGCTATTGGCAGCCAACATGCCCAGATTTCGGTGACAGCACGCTGGAGCACCATGGTGATGTCCCTTTTGAGCAGCAACATTTCAGCAGCATTGCTGTGGAGCTTGGTCACCCACAGAAACACGGTACTCGCTCCGCAGCCGAATGCTCCGTTAGGCGTGGCACATGGAGGACCAGGCCGAACCGCGCCGACCAATCCAACGTCGAAATGCACCAAGGTGCACGATCCCAGGGGCAGGAAGTGCAATGCAGCCAGCGAGTCGCATGGTTTGTCCACCATTACATGTTGGCCACTACCCAGCATCCCTTGATTTACAGGTGTAGCACAGAGAGGAATGCCAGACACAGACTGTGATCCAGCTGTTTAGCCTTTCGTTTTCATTGTCTGACCTCAAATACACTGGAATATAACATCTCAGCCAGACCGATGGGGTTATTTAGCATGTAACTGCAGCTGGCCAAACATCTGGCCTCTGTTGTGCTGATGTAGAACATTTGTCTTTTAAGTAGTTCTTGGGTTGGGGCTCAAAAATTTTTCTGTGGAACCACGTTCCTTAAGTGCTCAGCTATATAGCCTTTCTGCGTATAAAATAAAAAAAAAAAATAATAATAATACAAGTAGCTTCTGGAAAAGAGGATGTGGACTCAACATCAACTGTTGCACTGAAACTGAAGGACGAGTTTGAATCCCCACCTCCTACTGCGGTTCCGTCGATCAGGTACTTAAACCCAATCGGTACGGTAAAAATGACCCCGATGGACAAATAAGTAAATCATTTTCATGGTCTCAGTACAAAGCTGACCCTTTCGGTTGTTGTGGAAGTACAGATGTCGCTCGAGAAGTGATGCGACGTTGGGTCCCGGCTTCGACTTCTTGTAGATACCAAGGACCTGGCGGTACACTAACTACCCAGCTGCAGAAATCCACACCTCCCTGGGAGGACAAACAGTGGTCATTTTGAGCATGGCTGCCCATCTTCCAGGTAAACGCAAGAGGATTCTGCTCCCGATGCAAATCCTTCTTCAGGGTCACCTTAAACTGCAGTAACCAAATTGAGAAGGAGCAATGCAAACTGAGCTTTGCCTTTGGTGAGCGAGCAGAGGTACCCGCAGCCCAACAAGGGGAAACCAACACAAAGTGAACAGCCCAACAACGCCAGTTATCATTCCTCAAACTTCACAAGCACGACACTCCGAACCCACAGCCAGCCTCCTATATTTGATCCTCGCTGCACTTCAGTCCTTGTCATTTATGGAAGGTGGTGGGGTTTACGATCTGTAACTTCCTACAAGGTTGTCATGACCCCCAGAAGCTGCTTTTCCATGGACAGTCCCGACGGCCCACGTTGTGGCGTTTGCTAACAGCTGTTCTCTAGGGTTAGTTCAGCCAGATTTGCTAATGGACTCACTCACCAAGGTTATGTGCACACAACTTGTTTGCATTAGATAAAAAATATATGTATTTCACAAGTAAAGTTTTCACACAATAAACCACCTTTTAAAAGGAAGAACAATGACTCATTCAAAGCGAAAAATGTATTTCCTTTGTTTCAGTGTCTCTTGGCCTTTGTCAGTGATCCACAGTGTCAGAGGCTACACACTTGGCAGTGTACCTAGCAATGAAAAGGTCCTGGTTCAAGTCCCAATTTCCATTCTAGTAGCGTTGTTGTACCTTTAAGTCACTTCAGACTCCATTATGTTAATACTAATAAATAATACTACTAATGCTAATACTACTAATGCTAATACTACTAATGCTAATAATGCTAATAATGCTAATAATGCTAATAATAATAATAATAATAATAATAATAATAATAATAATAATAATAATAATAATAGTTTTTTTGTGAAGACTGGCAGATTTGGACCTCCAGCCACCAGGGGGCAGTGCCAAAGGAAACATTGGAGTACTTTGCCCTGTTTCAGGTTACATTGCGGGTTTGCAGCACTGCACTTGAGCAGTGGTTGAGGGTATCCACCTTCCTGTGTTTCCAAGCTCAGTCGTACTTCCATCTTCAGAGAGCAGGCATTGGGCTTTGTTGGCAGCAAGGCATTCTGGGAGTGCTACAAAGGCATTGGTTCTGAAGCTTTCATTTCTGCATTTGTCCTGAAACACAGAAACAGGCATGGCTGTGAGCATGAGTGGCCTGAAAACATAGAAAGTACCCAGGAGAGACCACAGTAGTTTGTGTTTGCTCACCCAGAGCCATAAACGCGTGCAACCGTGAGGCTTCCCATGCGGCCTGGTTGAGCAGCAGCTAGCGATGGGCGGCTAATTTGCAGCTTTCTCACTTCCACCCCCCTTTTAGCAAAAAGCTCAGCCTTGCATGGCTCACCGGTCGATAACTGTCAGCTCTTGTGCACCGAGAGAGGGGCAGGTGCTACCATCCATTAATAACACCATCTGTCCTTGCTGTAGGTGCACGCATACACACACACCCTGGCATAAGAATCTGAGCAATATGGCGATAAGGCAGATTGCTCATAGTGTCAACAGCTCCCAAAGTGCTTCCTTGTTGTAACTTGCTGTTGGCACCATTGCTGGAAAACTCCATAACACAGACTGAGTAATGAGGACAGAGCAACACAGCACCCCCAGCTCACCATGGCATTTACTTCCTGCAACACAGCCAAAAAAGGCTGAAATTGAGGCTTAACCTGTCTCTATTCTCCTCCCTCACTTCTTATGAATTTCGCAAACAAGTGCTCCATTTGTTTAACCCAAACGTGCGTCATGTGAGTCAGAATGTGGCCTGCAGGGAAGACCGGCATCTCCAAACACAATCCTAGGTTGTGACAGGACCAGAATAAAGAGCGCGGGGGTGCAGGACTGTGCCGGAGCGATCGGGACCCCTGTCACCCGACGGAGCCGCAGCACAGGGATGCCAGGTCGCTCTGAGGCAGCATGCCTGCCTGCCTGCCTGCCTGCCTGCCTGCCTTTGAGCACATGCAGTGGAGAAAAAGCTGACTGAACTGAAATGCAGAGAATGAGAGGAGCACAGAGGTGGGGAGCTGTGCAGAGGAGGTCACAGCCCCTGAGTTGAGGACTGACAGATGGGGCTCTGAGGCACCACTAGGAGACGCTCTTGAGCCAACATTTATGCTGTCGTGTGCCCAGCTGCCTCTCGAAAGACCATCTGTGTTTATTTTGAGGATGCTTTTGTGTGAAACAGTAAATATATATGAAGCACAGCCTGCACCAGGAATATATAATACACTCAGCATTTTGAGTGTTTAGTGCCTAATAACAGCTACTAATAACACACGCAGAAGATGTTTACAAAAGTAGAGCTTTAACAACAACCAAATGTACTGTTTAGTGCAAGTGACTGCAGTGAGAGAACAATTGTGTGTGTGTGTGTGTGTGTGTGTGTGTGTGTGTGTGTGTGTGTGTGTGTGTATGTGTGAGAGAGAGAGAGAGAGAGATCCTACCGGTGCGGCTGAGAAGGCTGTGTCGAGCCCTGATGAAGGCCAGGATGTCTGCGTCCGTCTGCTGGTCTCCTGTCAGAGGGATGGAGGAGGACGAGGAGGAAGAGGAGACAGAGAGGTCCCTGGACACACACAGACCCAGGAGGGCAGGAGCAGAACAACACTGTCAGACCCGTGCAGTGACACACACTGTCCTAGAAAAACACACTGCTTTGACATGAGGGGAATATTCAAATTCTACACACAATGAGGCAGATCTGAACCCTCATCCAACACGCAGCTCAGGAGCTGTGAGGAAGCAGCAGCTTCACAAACACTCGGTCTGAATTGGGTTTTATATCGGGAAACAAGCTGCTTCTTGCCTCTACAAACACACACTACTCCGCAAATTCATGTGGCATGGGAAATGGGGGTGGGGGGTGTTTGAAGATCACATACAAGGAAGAGTCTCCTGAGAAGAACTTTAAAGATTCACAGAGCTTCTACAGAACTGACAAGGAGCTCGAGCTCACGTCTCGGTGTTACAGCTTTTTCATACAGGTCTGCGCTATTTTAAACATTTTAAAGCCGTTTCCCTTTGAACTGCAGTTGTATTCAGACCTCTGTGCTCAATCTCCTGCTACTGTGAGCAAACCCTCAAGTGAAGAATTACTTTTAAAAATGATAGTGAAATAGTGCTGTATTATTGGCATTTTCTGCATGTATCTTACTGGAGTGTACACACACACACACACACACACACACACACACACACACACACACACACACACACACACACACACAGAGTAGATGGGGAGAGGTGGGTAAGGGCAGGGTGCTTTTATTTCCCTTGAAGCTGGTGGCCCTCCTTACCTCAGTGTGGTCGGCTGGGTGGGGCCTCGGTCATCTAGGCCATCCTTGATGGGAACAGAGTGGCTGGGTATGATGCTTCTGGGTGATCAGTTGTGATGAAGAACATGGGGAAGACACAGGTACCAGAACTGTCACCCTATCAAATCTCTATTATCTTCAGGGAGTGCGAAGCGTAGACTCACCTGGGGTTCCAACTTGAGGTGGTCCTATCCATTTCTGTCCTTTCTGGTGGTCCACTGACAGCACTACTGAAACCCAAAACACAGTAGAGAATAATGCTACTTTCAGCAGGAGAGGGGAACCTTAGAGTTATGGTTAGATGAACAAAACACGCGCACACACGTATGCACCCACCGGAGTTCCTTCTCTCCAAGTTCTCTCTTCACTCACACTCCTGACTGCAACACTAACACTCTGCAGCCTATAGAGGGTACTGCTGCTCTGCAGCTTTTTCTCCACTGCATCTTTTGCAGGTAACCTGTAGCAGAGGGTTCATTCTAGTTGTGTTGGGCTATAATCTAACACAGACCCCAGTCCTGTTGTCATCATGTCCACTGCTGAAGAGGGGTAGGTGGCCCCTTCGTGTGGGAGATGAGCAAGATCCTCTCATTTTCCAAAAGAGAACAACAAACCCCGGTCTTCATGGTTTCCCCTCTAGACCCCCTGTCTGCCACCCATGCCTGTTCTGTCCTAACCCTCCACAACACCCAGCGAGAGCCGCAGTGTAGCAGGCACGGCAGCTAGGTTGGACTGCAGCATTTGGATCGCCGGATGCGAACTTCCTGAGAAGTGAAATGAGCCAAGTGCTCTCTGGCCCGCTGTCATTTGGACACCCCCATTGGAACAGCAGAACTGCACCGTTAGCAGCTGGATGGAAGAGCAACCTTGGGCCACTTGGACTGCTTCATAAACAAAAAACACCATCAGCCTCCATCAACCTGGAGGTTTGCAGAGGTGCCGCAGTGTCTGCATACACAGGGCTCACCTGGCGGGGCACGGTGCTGCCAGTTGCTGGCTTCTTCCCAGCGCACTCTGACCTGAGGCTCCGCCCTCTAACCTTGGCTCCTGGCAAAAGGGGAAGGTGGATCTGAGATGTGAGACCAAAGAAGACCTGCTCTAGGACTGGGTGAAGCACCTCTTGTCTCCTGGGGACACCTGCGGTTGTAGGTAACCTGCCAGAGCCCCTGCATCCCCACATTGACTGCAGCAGGGCCTCCAAAGAGACCCGAACAGTAATTGAGGGTCTTCCTATTCTGGAAGCACTCTTACCTGATCTGAAGTAAATCAGAGAGCAGAACAGGGCAGCAGGTGGCGTAGCGGTTGAAGTGGTGACAGCTGCTGCCCGGTACTCAAAGGCCCCCACGTTCAAATCCCAGCTGTTGTTCTAGTACCCTTGCACAAGGTACTTACCCTGAATTGTTCTGGTAAAAATGACTGAAATGTATGAATGAGCAGACAAGTGTTGTTCTGGAGAAAAAACATCACATAAATGAATAAAACAAGAGCATCCTGTTGTGAAATGCGCAGCGATGGAGGAAATACAACACCGTTGTGTAACGCCAGTGAAATCTGTGCAGTAGCTGATCGAAGCAAAGCTGCTCAGACTCTCAAGAACCTGAAGAACATGGATGGAGAAAATGGTGTGAACACTGACAGTCCCGCAGGGGTCTGCGGTCACCATGATCTCGCATTCCTGCCAACAGACGCATGACGTCTCTCTTGTACCAAAATGGCATCCAGGCCCACATGTGCTTTCCTGGTAAATTCCAGAATTTGACCATTGCCCTCTGCTCTCCTTTTCAACAAATGATGCACTTTAAAACTGAATAACCCAGGAAAACATAACCAATCAAACCAATAACCCTCTAGTTTTCAGCTTAAAGATGCACCTTCAGCCCAGCACCCCATGGTTCAGAGAGGGACGGTGTGGAGGAGGACCACAACCCATCGCAGGTGGATCGGCATACTGACCACACTAAAACGTAGGCGACATAGATGGGAGTCTCAGGCCTTGGATTAGCGGCCTCCTGCGGCCCATCTGCCTTTGATGGCCTCCTACAAAATCTGTTTCCTCCATTTACTGGCTTTATTATGCCAGAAAGGCTGCACTTCCAGGCCCTAAAACTAAATCGCACCGATTGCAGCAGCTCTGGACCGAGTTCCAGGCGAGCGATCAGACATCCTTCTCACCGAGCTGGGTCAATCCGCACGTTGCCACGCCGATACTGCATCACAAAGGTTGGATAACGATCTGTACGTGACTTCGGAATTCAGAGAAGTCGAGCCAGTGACCCAGAGCAGATGTGGGCCAGGAGCCAAGACCGGGGTTGGGGAGTCGCTGTGTGTACTGACAGGGGAACGTGCAATGTGGTCCTGTTCTCCTATAAGACAAAGGGCACTTGCAGAGTGGGCCGGACGGTTTCCATCAATCTGCTTTGCAGCGGTCAGCCGGAGGAGGAAGACTCGTAAACTAGAATAGCAATAAATCACCAGGCACACCTCCGCGTGTGTTTGAACAGCTTGTGGACCCATTGCGCAGAGTCTGCAGAGGTTGTTGAACCAAAACTTACAGCAGGCCTTGTGGAGCACCTAGTAAAAGAGTGTTTTTCTACAATTAAGTAATTTAGGAGGAATGGTAGTGAGACCAGCTATGTTTTATGGGTTGGAGACGGTGGCACTGAGCAAAAGACAGGAGGCAGAGCTGGAGGTGGCAGAGTTAAAAATGTTAAGATTTGCATTGGGTGTGACGAGGATGGACAGGATTAGGAATGAGTATATTAGAGGGTCAGCCCAGGTTAGACGGTTTGGAGACAAAGTCAGAGAGGCGAGATTGCGTTGGTTTGGACATGTGCAGAGGAGAGATTCTGGATGTATCGGGAGAAGGATGCTAGGGATGGAGCTGCCGGGCAAGAGGAAGAGAGGAAGGCCCAAGAGGAGATTTATGGATATGGTGAAGGAGGACATGCAGGTAGTGGGTGTGATGGAGAAAGATGCAGAGGACAGGAAGAAGTGGAAACAAATGTTCCGCTGTGGCAACCCCTAACGGGAGCAGCCGAAAGATGATGAAGAAGAAGAAGTAATTTAGGATGAGTTCTCGGGATTTTGGTCAAACCAACAAAACAGACTTACACATTTCTTACACCCCTCTTTCTGAAACATCATCACTCTTCTCCCTTCCGGTTTTTCTGCATTTGAAGTCTTCAGGGTTTTACTTGTTTTTGGAATTCGTAAAAGTCTGACTTGGTGACACCCCTTGGACACTTTTGATTTAAATGCAGCTAATAGAAGGAATATAAAGGAATCTGTAAAAGGATGCTCTGGACACGTGCACCATCACGCAAGTGAAGCGGGAAGAAACCAACACGGCTTTCGAAGCCATGGTGAAGTGAGGCAGTAAAAAGGAAGGAGCTGACTGTGTATGAGCCACACAAGCTGATTTGTTACTGCATGTTGTAGGTTTACATCCCAGACATGATGGGATATTTGAGCCCCATGTGGGCAACAGGTAGCATTTATGCCGGTTCGAATCGCACCTCCTGCTACTGGGCCCTCAAATATGTTACCTACCCTGAACCGATGCAGTAAAAAAATACTGCTGTATAATCGGGTAAATCAGTGTCAGCAGCTTGATAATAAATGCAAATGTGTGGTGAGGGTACCTTCAGACGGGTTTCTTCTCGGTGCCACCATTCATTGAAGTCCCTCTGCAGCTTGACCTTGGCCTTCTCCAGCAGCAGCTGCAGGTGCTCGATCTCTGTCCTCAGCCCCTTCAGGCGCCCAAAGGTGTTCTTGTAGCTGAGAGAAACAAGGAAGTCGGTGTGACTTCACTCAATGGACACAGGAGTGCAGACACACCACAGTTGACACACAAACCTTTTCTTCTCCTCTTCGATCTGCCCACAAAGTCTCTCCTCCACTGGGTCTGGCTCCTCCAGTGTGACAGGACCCCCAGCCACACCTGAAGGGAGAGGAGCGGCAAAGTTTCAATCATAAGCCTGTTTGTGTGCAGGTGTGCATGTGGATTCTGGCCTGCACACAGGGCTGGGATACTCCACATCGCCCACATTTGACTGACACAGAGAACCTCCCACTGGTGCAGTAAAGGTGTGCTCAGGAGAGTCAGTCAGACTTTCTCCTTGGAGTCCCTCCACAGGGCCTGACTGGGAAACACACATGCCCAGCAGTGAAACCGCACTGGAACTGGAGAGAGAACGGCCCCTTTTCTCTAATGAAAATGTCACAGTGACGAAGCTGCTCCCGCAAGCGCCATGATGTGCAGCCGTCTCGAGTTCAAGGACTGTTCACTCGCACCACATTATTCAGTTTTAAATTAAAATAGTAGACAATTATAACCGTAAAAATGTCGAGAACTGTTGCTGATGTCACACATGCGCAGAACTTCGCCCACAGCAGCGAGCCCAGCACTCCTGTAACCCGATCAGTTTGCGGACGCTCCCGGCGCAGCTCGAATCCCTGTTGAGGTCACCAAAAGAATCCCACCATTGCACATTGTCAGTTGGCGGACACCACTGGGTCTCCTCTCATGTCTCCTATGAAGAATGTTAAGCAGGGTGCGAACAGGCTATGAATAAACGAATGGTTTTCTGAACCGCGAGCCTGAGCCGTCACACACCACGCCAACAGCTGCGTCTTAGAGCTTGGGACTTGGGAGCTGCACCGTGAACACCTACATCACAAGGAAAACTTCTCACTGGTGATGATCTTGCTGATGTACAGCATCAGGGACGGTGGTCCGTGGCGAGATGTAATTCGCCATGCAACAGGCCCATGGTCAACATGGGCTGCACCACCTCCTCAGTCCTTGCCCTCGTGTTGTTTCCTCAATAAAAATATTATGGTTGCCGTGAAGTGTCACAGCCCCCAGTGCCTGTGGTTATGCTCCCAGCGTGCTCAGAGGCCCACGGATGCCGGGTTCCAGAGGGAGCGTGCACGGAGGGGCCAGCTGCCAAACTGCTCTCAGTCTCTCGGTGTCTCCTCTACAGCAAGCTGCTGGGATACGGGGATGGGGGGCTGAGGAGAGACGGGTTAGTAACACGGAACGTGTGCTCGCGCTCTCTGCCGACTGTCCGTTCACCATGACAACGTGGTGGCTCATGCCAGTTGCGGCACGGTGCCGCTCCCCTACAGTACATCGAAAGGGACAGATGGGCAAGGAGTGCGACATGGACCCAGCAGGTCCCATGTCAACTGCGTCACAGCTCTGAGTCAGTCGATGCGAGTCGACTGTACGGGGGCCACGTGAACGCTTGTTTTTCCACTTCCTGTAATTCAAAGGGTCTGTGAAGAAATTAAATGCAGATGTTGTGAAATAATGTCTGTGGGAGAAGGAGTTGGAACGTCAACTCAACTGTCTCCACTCCGCTTGCTTCTCCCTTTTCAAGTCCCATCATTTGCTCACATGTTGATGGTACCTTAAACCACACTTGAGACAAAACACTAACACTAAAGACACAGAATCATAAATGGTTTTGTGCCAGCCAGCGCAGTTGCTGGAAACTGGAATCCTGGCGAGCGCTTCCCAGTTGTACTTCACAGAAATGGCCTGTATTGCCTGCTGCTGTTTCAGGATCACATGTGTAACTGTACAGCACATCATGAACCACCTCAACCAACTACCCACTACTTTCCACTAACCACCTGTAGTAGTCACTAACTTCCAGGTCTACCCACCGGTATGCACTCAACCCCACTTACCATAGGCTGCTCTTTGCATCCTCCTCTGCTCGAGTTGCTTCTTCAGCTCATCTGAAAGCAGAGAAAACAAGTAAAGGAGGGAGAGACTGAGAATAAAGATCACAGTAAGATACTACATCACTGTAGCTGCCGCTAGCAACGATCATTTCACACTATGTGGACGATAACATGGTACCTCCAGGAGGACCGCAAGTTTCTAACAGCCTTCGCTCTTGTTTGATTGTCGCTTCCTGATACATTTGCTGTGGCTTTAATCCAATTTCACCCACGTACCCGGAAACATAAGAATGGAACAAACATTCACTGTCATAGAGGGAAGAAAACAGGAAGACAGCAAAAGGTTTATTAGGAAGTAGATATATGGTGGCTCTAATTCATCTTCCATTAAAAATGACTTATGTCTTAATTTAAAGCAACAGCTGACAATAATAAAAGGATAATTCGCCATCTGTTGGAACTGACAACTCGTGTGCTAATGAGACTTTGCACCTCTCCACTTTCCTCCAGAGAGCAGCAGAGCAAGGAGGGCGATCCTCCTGCCTGAGGGGTCACACATAAACACGGCCGACGATTAGAGCGGAGAAAAAGGAGCACAAATGGAGTTTTCTCAAGGATCGCGGGGCAGCTGCCTGGGGAATCGTCCTGCTCCACAGATGAAACACTTCTGACAGTCCTGCTCATCCTCCTGAGGAAGGAAATCACGACTTGGTCCCACATATCCGCTTCAGGTGGGGCGGCAGGAGAGCAGGGGGGTCAGTGCTGTGCCGATGACAGTGGGACAGGGTAGCATATGGACGAGTCATTTGTCCCAGTCTCTTTTTTCAGTTTTTCAGGCAGGAAGATGATGGGAAGAATTAGGGGAAAGCGCCTTGTTAACCGAGAAGATGGCTTTGGAGGCGGTGGGCCTTAGGTGAATAGAAAGGACCTTGGGAAAACAGACAACGAAGTAGCAGATGGAGAATAAGAGAAAGAGGATGACAGGATGACCTACAGATGCTGAACGATTAATATATCTCCCCTTGCTCAAAGAGGGCAAGAGGTCAACAAAACATCATGGGAAATCAATTGTTAAAGAGGGTGGGTGGTGAAGGGGTGGGGGGTAGGGATTTGAGCACACACTCCGCACCGTGAGGACTTTCACTTAGGGGTTCAACGAGAGAACCCCGGTGTGCCATAACACATCTCCATGTCTGTAAGTCACGATCCAGTCTTCCTGTCTCTCTCCTGGCCGCGAGGGCGATACGGATTTCGAGCTGCTCTTCCGACCCAATTCTGTCAGAGGCGGCGTCAACATCCTTGGTGAACTAGCAACCCCTCAATCGAGCCATTAGTGTGAAAAACAAACCCTGACTTGGCAGGCAATGGCCACAGTAACACTCGTGGGGGCGACACAACTGGTATGCCACCAGGTGACTTGCTCGGTGACATCTCTGTTGTTGAACAGTGGACGTGAACAGATGTCATGTCACATGGCTCTGCCCAAGTGCAGTCACTGATATCGCATGGCGAGTATGGATATGGCCCCACGTGGGGTGACATAATCTCCAAAAACGGTTTTGTTTTAGGAGGTAATGCGTGTAGGTGAAGGTTACTGGGGTCATTATAAAATAAATAAATAAATAAATAAATAAATAAATAAATAAAAATGGTACAAGATCTGTCTTTAAAAATGCTCATGGAAACAAAAACACTGGCATCCGAGCATAAACCACTCGCGCGCACACACGCATGCAAAGAGACTGGTAGAGCCTGGCCATCATTTCGAAGGCCAGGGCTGGTCGGCTACGATGGATGTGTCCCAAACTAATATGAAGAATCAGTGTGTGGCAATGTGGCATCTATAGTAAAACATAGTAATTGAAAATCTTCAAAGTCTTTCCACATTGTGGCTATAACTTGGTTCCCCGAAGCACCTCTGTATCTTCATTTTTGCTTTGTTTTCAGGAACACATTTCTACGTCTACGTACTCAAGCTTAAGCAGTTTCGCTGCTGTACATTTCCTGTCCAAACAGAGCGGTCCCACTGAGGGTCATGGATATCAGCCCACAGGGGAGAAACGTAAAACCAGAGCGTGAAGCAATCGGCTCCCCCAGCCCCCGAGGATACAGTCTGCTCCTGATCCCACCGGCGATAAGGCCCAGCGAGGGGTCACAGTCCCACCCCGTATCATCAGCGACTCATACCAGCATCAGCTGGTGCCAGAGACAGACAAGCATGGCCTGAACTGTGCTCATTGCTCAGAAAGTTCGGAGATTCTGCTGTGACGGCAACAGAAATAATGCCACCTATCAAATTAACAGAAAAAGCATGTGCTAATTTTTAGCATTCTGTGACGGAACAAATTGACACATCAGACATCTCTAGCGTTGGGCCCACTTGTGACTTCAACTTCTTATGGTGAAAAGTCTTTCTTCTGAACCATCTGTGGCAGTGCTTCTTTTGGCTGCATGTGAGCAGATGTGCGCAGGTGGGAACAGGTGCGCACGCAGCTCCTGCTCAAATGACCGAGACGGTCTGAAAATGAGGGCCGAAGTGAGAACATAAGTGCACGCAGATGTGACTCTGGCAGTGCATCTGGCATCTCTAGACTCCTAAGAGATAAGGGCAGTAATTTAGCTTGTCAGTTTAGACCCCGTTTCTCACCTCCATTGAAAACACAGTTTTGGATCGGTCTACAGTTGGATGGTCTCCATCCACTCAAACAGCGTGCATGTGAGCTCTAAACCTAAAGCCATGTTTTCTCAGGCTACCAGCTGTTTGTCCTTCTGGGTCGGGCTGTCGATGCCTCATTATGCTTTGGCTTTCTGTGTAAACACTGAAGTGGCCAATAACCATTCACTGCAATAAATCTCTCTTTAAGCATTAATGAGACATAAGGTTCTCCACTCTGAGGTTCTTCAAGAGATGTTCAAAAGCTCTAAATGCCTTTTTGTTCCACCAATAACAGCGCCCCATGTTATTTGGTTGTGCCTTTGGGTAGGGTCACCTTAAGGTTGCGAGCAAAAGCTAAAGAACCCAGAAAGGACAACTAGAGCTGGACCAGGCTGCCATTTGAACAAGTAAGATGTTAAGGGAGAGAAGTAAAAACCATGATCAGGCATCAGTGTGTTGAGAAGCACAGTGGTGTCAGGGAATGCGAAAAAAAACAGACTTCTGTTAGCTTTAGTTTATCCAGAACCCAGAACCAGTACAAGCTACCTGTTTATTTGCAGCACCTAAAGGCCTGGTGGGCTCGCTGCAATCATGACCACATTTCTGGCTTCTCCTAGTCGTGGTGGAGAAGAAATGCAGTTGGATGGAGGGAAAGTGCTCTTTGAGAAGCATGCAGTTGGAGTGGAAGTGTGCTTTGTTCCAGAGCGCCAGGGTTTATCGGTGGGTCACTCCGCTTATATAACGCACATCTGTTTGTGTGTGTTCTCACCTTTTCACCCTTGTTGGACCCAAAGACTCTCACTGTCTGTAAATGAACATTTCCTACATGGAAGCCTCTGCTAATCCCTGAGGTCTGACTGACCACAGGGATCCATGCTAGGACACTGTTTGTGTTTCTGTTCCCTTTTCTGCGAGTGTCTTTACTGGCAAGGGCAAAACATCACAAACCCAAGCAGGGATCAGAAAATCAACTGAAATCTGTCCTCAAGTAGGCTGAGTGACCCCACTTCCCCCAGACCTCAGGGTGTAAGTCCACACACTTCTCTCCCAAAGCAATACGGTGAGGTTATCACGTTACGGTGCTGGAAAGGTACCTGCTGCATATTTGGCCTGTTTATTTGGAGTCGGTTCTGGAACTAATACTCAGCTGTGAGACTAAAGCGACATTTCAATTTACAGCACAAATCTGAAACGCAGCAGTCCAAACTGAACATCCCATGCAGCCAGTGAACAGTAAACAAAGGGGAAGCCAAAGAGCAATATGTATACATCGAAACCGCTTTGGACTGTTTCTCACATATTCCTGTCATGAACTCTCTCACACTCTCTCTCTGTGTGTGTGTGTGTGTGTGTGTGTGTGTGTGGACCTGCAGAAACCTCACTTTTAAATCATCTCAGGGTGTGAGTTTTGCACGCGGCATGACTCTTGCCCTGAAAAGACAAAAACAACAGCAACGCTCTGGCTAATTTTACACTGGCTGCCTCCCTCCAGCTCCTGTGAAATTCTTAAGTCTCTGAGAATTGCTTCCTCTGAAAAATGAAACGAGTGAAAAAAAAGGAATGGGCCAAATGAGAACCAGATTCATCAGTGCCGTGAATTAATAATTTTATACACATGGGCGGGAAAGCTAGGCCAAACCAGCAAACATGAGCTTCTATGCAAAATGCTTCAAGGATACTCAAGTGGAGGAGAATCGAAGACAGAGAACCTTCCAGAACCTGATCTGCACCAATAAACTAGTTTCTTCTCAAGGAGAGGCCTAGAAAACAATGTGCAGTGCATGACGGAATGCAGCTTGAGCTTCACATCACCACCTGCATTCACTGGGACGGTCCTTGCTTACATTTCTGCTTTCACAACATCTGCTTCGTACTCCCTGTCAACCCGATAAACGGCCGCGGGTGTGATGCAGGCCAGCAATAACCATGGTATTGGACTAAATGACTGTGCATCTCCATCTGTTGGTGAAATGCACTTTTATTTTCTCTGAGCTGTATGCTGCTTTGTGTCTGTTAGCTGAATGAATGCCATGTGAATGTACATTTCTCTGTGCACTGGGGGGGCATCATAATGGACAAAGATAAAATTAAATAAAAAATCCAAAGATCAGTGGATTAAAGGAAAAGAAGGTCTGGTTTCCAACAGTTCCTCCTTAAAGGTTTTATACCTGTGTGGAGATTACCTGACTTGGATTTACAGTGAGGAGCTTTAGATGTTTTAGAAAAAGCACCTACTGCAAGGGCAGCATGAAGCGCTTTCCTGACCAAAATCTAAGCTGCAAATGACATGGCCTTCAGGGATCTGGCCTTGAACCAACGCTCCATCTTGGCCACTAGACATCTGCAGCATTACGAGGAAATTCAATTCTAAAACAGCTCTGCTTGCCTCTCCCCTGAAATCTTGGCAGCTACTTACCTATGCTAATTCGTATAGTCAAGTGTTTGAGCATCTTTGTGAAGTCATTCCATGTGGACCTGGAAAGCAGCCCCTTCTCAGCAAATGAATAACAATAACAGTCATGCTAATGACCCCTAAAAAGTTACATTTAGGCCCTGAGAATGGTTTCTAGGACTGGGAATTGTGGCCAGGGGATTCAAAGGGTATAAACTGGTTGCTTCTTATAAACGCTCAGTCCTGTTAACTACTAACTGCTTGCGACTAGCTGCTAACATCTAATATTGGGTTTGAACGGAGGGCCCCATGCGTCTCTCATCCATCAAGTGTTTACAGCCAACATATCAGCGCCTGCAGGAGCAAAGGGACAACAGAAAGCAGTCCGCCTCTGCACCTTGTTAAAGTGCCCATGGAGTGTTGGCTCGAGCCCCTCTTCTTCCTTACAGCAACGCTGGTGGCGGCCACCCAAATGAGCTCCCGCTCCAGGCTAAGCGGTAGCAACTCAAGGCTGTGGAAAGACAGCGAAGAGGTTAACAGATGTTACATGGGACACAGAGCCATAAATCCCACCACATCTGGAAAGAAGATCAGACCCAGTCATCACGATAGCCTCGCGTCCCTAATTCTGCAGAGCCTATACATCACAGGCCCTCTGACAAATATACCTGTCCCACCACTTTTGAAAGAGATTTGGAACGTGTGCTGTCCAACGGGATTGAATTCCGAGCCCCTGTGACCGCCAAGAACAACACTGCCGCCAGGGATTGTAGGAGCGCTGAGAGGGGCGCACAGTTGGGAGCTGGGATGCTGTCTATTTGCACTCACCCCACATCTTCCCTTTCTAGAAACCAAACTGAGAAACCTAAGCAGGGTTTCAGCACCACAGCCATCTTCACAAATGTGCTGAGATCTCTGCAGGAAACCAAAGTGAAGTCAGGTTACGTCAGCTAACATAAGCGATGGTGTTTGGCTGAGAAACACTGCCTTGTGCCGCATGGCTGCTCCCAGGGATGTTTCTGTCCACGGTGGCCTGCTTTACTGTGTGCTCGAACATATTCCAGCACGCACAGGAAGTGCATCCCGCACCATTACCCTGAAGTTCCATGCTTCCAGCCCCTGCTGGTGTTTCTCATTATCTCTGGTGGTCACCGTCCATTTGTCATGTGGACAGCTCACTGCGATGCCAAGGAGGGAAAAGTACAGCGTTTTTCACAATGCCCTGCTAGTGGCTGTGGCCGTCAGATACCAAGATGATGTACCAGTGTGACCAATCCCACATTTTCGTTTGCTTTGATCGGAAAAAGTCAATTTTTCTCTACATTTCAACGTGTAGTACGAGCCAATGTTTATGTAAGAGCGCAAGGGGAGCACCAACACATAGATGGGGTGAGGAACACGACAGGAAGTTTTGGCCATGGCCCTGAATGCCAATGCAAGACAATAGAAGCCATGATGCTGCGGGGTGCTCAGTACGGGCTGGCACTCACGTAACCAACAGACATGACTTCTTCCACTGGAGTTGTGGCCAGGCGTAGACAAGAGGCAGAGCTGTTTTTGGCCCATAGGGACTAATCCCAGACACTTGCAGGAGGACATCGCGCAAACTTACCAGATGTTTTGTGACATCATAGGTAATTTACTCTTAATGTAATGCTAATCCTAACAGATTTCTGGAAAAGAAGCAGAAACTCTCCTTTTCCTCTTATTCTCTGACTCCCATCTCTTTGGGCTACGGAGGCCTGTTGTATTAACTTAGGTGGCCCAGAGAAAGTAAAGCTTAAGCTGCGTGAAAGGACTTTATCACACCTCTGCCAAATGTCCTCGGTTCTGTCAGGACAGAGTGGCTTGCTGCGGCAGCTGGGGTTTCGCGCTGGGAGGTTGAACAGTAACCTATGTGAAACCATGTGGTGGGCTGTCAAGCCAGGGAGAGGCATTTCCCGCCTCAAGCGGACAGCCACGTCACGTTGAACTGTACCGGAGAAGCGTCTCGTGGTAAAATCATAGTAAGTGGAGGAGGTCTTGAGCAGCAATCTAATATCTGAATCTGATGTTTGGCAGGGAGGTTTTCAGCAGCAAAGCACAGTAAAGCATCTTGGGCTTTTGGACAGGTTAATGACCATGCTAAGACATAAGCTAACGTGGCGTGAAAAAAAAAAACAATAATGAAAGAACCGTTCACACTTCCTATGTCAGTTACTTGGTTCAGAGCAGGGTCATAATGTCTCGGAGCCCATCCCCAAAGCAGAGAACACTAGTCCATTGCAGGAAACCACACGCTTGTTCGCTCACGCACACGCTAAGGGCAACTTAAAGTCACCCATCCACCTGAAATACTCGCTGGGGCTTTGGGAGGAAACTGGAGCACCCGGAGGAACGCATGTCAATAGAGGAAGAACATGCAAACTCCACACAGACTGAGCCAGACTCAAAGCCACAGTCAGCATGCTGCCCACAATTAAATATATAACAAAAATTCTGTGGGTTCACAACATTATTGAGGCCTCAGAAATATTTTTCTAGCCATCTATTCAGATATAACATTTTGAGTTGCTTTGGAGAAACGCATCAGTTAAATGAACACGGAGCAGGCAGGCAGTCAGATAGAGAAATGCTCACCCACTTTACAAAGGTAACGTGTCCCCAAGAAACCCGTCATGAGGTGAATTTCCATAACTCAAACACATACCAGTAGTTTCAGCAGAAAAGATATTTCTGATACCCCAGACTTGCGGGCTGTGTGATTCAACATTGGTTCAATGCTCAGTCAGTGTGTTTGGGATCTGCATGTTCGTCCCATGTTTGTTTGGGTTTCCTCCCAAATCGGCAACTCTAAATGTCCTGGAGGCATAGATGGGTGAACCATCATAGGAAATATAGTGCACTCTAATTCACCCTGGGTGAAGGCACTACATAATAATCACTGCAAGAGAAAAGCATCTGTTAGATGAATGAATGTAAATGTGTTATGCCGCTCAGCTGCGGGGAGGCCTACAAAGTCCAAATTCGGTCCTTGTAAATGGGAAAAAACGCCTCGTAAGTCAAATTAGGTGTAATAAAAGAAACTCCTTGTGAAGTCGAATTGTCGTCTTGGGGAATGACCGCAATCAGTGAGCAAATCTGCAAATTCTGCTCCAAGCGCTCGACTGAAATTATAAGTCATCTGAAGGATCATAGACATACTGGAGGACTGGTGGCCAGGGCAGGCACTGACTAATGACACAAACCGAATTAATAAACGGGGTGCCGAGCGACATGGTAGTAAGCAGCGCCAGCGGAAGAGAGGAAGGGCAGAACCACGGGAAAAATTACAGAGCAGAGCTTGTCAGAGCACAGGGTGCTGGGAACGTCACCGCTAATTCTGTTTACAGAAGCTGCGTGATTTACTGGGGAAATGGTAGCGTGCAAATCGGACAAACGTCGGCGATCACGGGCAACGGCGAGTGGCTTCACGTTGTCCTGCCCTGTTGTCACCACGCTGAAGGCTAAGTGAAGAGCAGGGCATCAGGCAGCGTAGTGCTTAAGAGGCTGCACTGGAAGGAATGACCTCCTGCTGCAGCACCCTTGAGCAAGACACCACACACATAGATTAACACAGCAAAAATGAATCATTTGTATAAAAGATTAAACAAATAGTTGAATGGCTTCTGGGAAAAGCAGTAGCTAAACAAGTGACTGAAAACTGCCCGTCATTGTGTTTGTAAAACCTTCATTTACAGGGATACCAACACCTAAGACACTCCAGGATGTTTCAAACGCAGAAGGATTTGGTGACACCATCAGAAGCTAATTCTGCGCTACCAGAGAACCTGCAGCATGGTTATCTGTGTGCCGTCCTCAGAGTAACAAAGACGTAGCCACCATGAGAACAACGCAGACTGATGTTTACCTTCTATCACAACCAGACTGTGAACTGCTGCTCCCAGTGGAACCCCCTTACCAGCTCTCACTCTGGGAACCCCAGGTGTTGCTGTGGAGCAACGCACTCTGCTCTGCGAGAACCTACCTGTCTGACTGTCTGAGACACTGCAGAGTGAGCTCTGAAACGTGCTGACAGAGTACCCATAAAACGGTAGGATCTGGGGCCAGTAAAGCCTGAATATGAGGCCAGATGGACCAGGGCAGAAAACAGAACCCGATTTCTAACTCCAGGCCTGGTCCCGGAAGAGCTTTGGAATGCGCTGAGCGATAGCAGATCCAGCTAGGGGTGCAGCGGCAGGGCTCTGGGATTTGAAGAATGTCAGTAAAGATGACAGGTGCGACAGGAGGCCTGTTCTCCATTAGGATGGGATGATGGTGGCAGTGATGAAAGGCAGGTTGAGAGCATCGCAATCTTGGAGCGAAGAATAAAAGAAAGAGCTGCGTATCTGTTTATTCAGAGTGCGGGACGCTTCCAAAAGTGTCACACACTCAGCATAAACACAGGTGGCACACAAAAGCCGAGCAGCAGAACACAACAGCTCTGGAATATGACCGATACGACCTCCAAAGGATGACAGCTTTGTCAAGATGATCGGCAGCTTGTGTGAATGAACACCTAGGAGTGTTCAGCTGTAGGCTATGGGTGCCAACTCTCACAAATTGTAAATACTGAAGGCGGAAATCCAAAGGAGAAGAAACTGCAGCTGTACCTTTTTCAGAGAAGTTCTCAAGCACACTGCCTTTACAACACATTCACGGAAGTCAGGTAAAGCAGAGAATGCAAGTCTCTCTGGGAAAGTATTTCCCCTGAGTGAAGAGAATGAGCTGTAATTCACGAGTCCCATTCTTCAGCACCATGTGTCTGCTCTGTGGATTAGTAAATGGTTGTAAGAAGTGGTGGAATGTGTCTGATCATTGAATGTTACCTTGGATAAAGGTGTCAGCTAAATGTTATTTAATGTCACTTTGTCCTATTGTACATGTCTTTGGGACAAGCATCTGCAAAAGGAATAAATATACAGTAAATGCAATTGTACGTCAGTGGTGTGATGGTGTTTCGCAGAGGGTGGTTGTCTAGACTGAAGATGGTCTCAGATGCTCTGAGCAGTTCATGGTCTGGGAGTGTTCTCAGTAAGGAGGGAGGGGGTACTCACTGACTCCGCTCCTGGCCCTGTTGACCTGCTCGCCCAGCATCTTGGCTTCAGCAAACCTGCAATGTGCAGTGGAGAAACTTTAGTGAAACCATAACCTGCAGTAATGAAGGGAGCTAGGGGCAGTACAAGAAAGAGAGCAAAGATCTTGGAGGCTACTGTGCAAGAAATCAGTAAGACTGGTGAACTCTGATGGGACTGTGCTTATGCAGGGTCCATTCACAAGATCTTATTCATTATATAATTAAGTTTACACTTATTTAGACCACTTGTAAGTCTCCTAATACAGAACTCATTCATAAAAATTCAAACCGCAGGCTGAAAGTCATCTCACAAAAACAGCTAACCTAGTAGGAATCATACTGTTTACATTTAAACCCATTCTGTACTTCTATTTTGAACTAATGAACCTCAGGCACTGCTGTATTACACTGCTTTGCCTCTTCCCACTTCTCCCTGCCTTGGGGCTGCAAACCTCTGTTTGAGGAGTGTTTTGTTATCCTCTATGGTCACGGTATCTTCATGGTCCCTCCGGAAGATGTCGAACGCCTCCTGCCGACCCATGGAAAGCAAAGGACCTGCAGATGGGAGACACAGGCACGCGATGGGTCTGGCGCTGCCTTTCAACCTTCAAACAAAACAAACAGCAGTCTGGTGTGCAGATGACAACATGAATGATGCCACCGGTTTCCAAACCTACAAGCTCCAACCAATCTGTGACACTCAGAGAAAAATATAGAAGTCCAGTGTAAACATTTAAAACAGCTTATCTTTGTGGCAGTAGCAAACCCAATTTAAAATGTGGCTCACCATGGAGTAACAACGTGAGTTTGAAAGCACAAGTTCTCTTTATGCCACAGACTTCCACAGGTAGCAAATCTCAACATGAACACCGCAAGCCATAAACAAGAGGAGCTGTTGTTTTGGCCAGCGATCAGAAGCACGTGCTAATTTCAGTGGTTAGTAGAGCCATCATTACAGAAAGCCAGAGTGGAAGACGCCACACTGGGGGCCCTGCCATAAACAACATGTAGGGTTACGGAGATGCTGAAGTACCACCCCAGTCCAGCCAACCTCCATCTGTTACCGATGGGGCACCACAGCACACATTATAACCTGTTCGTCCGAACTTCATAGCTCAACATGCAACCAAGACCGATGCATTGAGTCTGTGCGACTTAACCTGTGCGGTTACAAGTGATACTTCGGAGAGTGGTTACCCATCCAACCTTCCCGTGTGCTGTACAACTGCAGGCCCTTCGGCGATACTTAGTGGGGATGATGATCCCAAAAGGAAAGCTGTTTATCAGCTTCCGCCATTCCTCCCACGCTTCCCTGGGACTCAAATCTCAAGCCTAAGGAGCATGTGAGTGAAAATTTGGACCATGGACATAATTTATCATTAAAATAAATTAAACGCACATAAAACGTTGCGATCCAAAAGGAAATGTATCTGTTATATCTTGAATTATTAGTGCTAAGCAAGCATTCATCCCATTAACTCGATGGGCAGCCAATTAATAAAGAGAAATGGAGTGCAAAAGAAGGGAAGTGCGAAACAGAGCTAAACACTGGAGCAATGGTTGTCTTGGGATCGCTGTAGGCAGACAGACGGCGACTTTGTCATTTGTTTTCAATTCAAACATGATGAGGAAAGTGGAAAAAAGGAACTCCAGAAAAACAACAGGAAAAGACCAGCTTTGATCTCGGAGCAGTAAACACCCTGTGGCAAGCTGGCACAGCCGGGAGAAACGTTCCTGTGTTATTCGGCAGTGGGGGGCACCATGGAAGACAAGGCTCTGAAACAGTGGGGAAGGATCTCACTAGGGCAGGACTTTGGTAGGGTGGCAGATACTGTCACAATCACACTGCCACGTTGGGAACCCACTGGCTGTGCCCACGCAGGCACCCACTGTGCCCGGGAGCCAGTGGACACACGTGATGCCACAGTCATGTGCACACCATCTGGCCACCCACCAATACATCCCCCTTTGCCACACAGTGGGAAATGCCAGTGCGCTCATCTGTCCATCTCAGCAAACCTCTGAAAGTCCATATGTTCTTGGTCTCTGTTCCTGGGGATCAGTGCTTGTTAAATTATTTAATAGGACCACAGACACCCTGTCGCCTCTTTGAGTGCCGAGCAGCCAAAGTCCAAACAGATTCAGTCACGATTACTTTGAAGAAAACAGTCAGCTGAGGTTTGTTCCATGGAAATCACTGTTTTGTAGACAAATGCTTTCTCCACTGGTTGTAGGAGGCATTTTTCAGCCAAAATGGAGCTCTCTGCCTTGAGTCACTACTGTACCGAGGTGTCTGTGTCACATCTACGAGGTGGGTCAGTTCTTTCATGGGTGCGATTATATTTTTTTCCAGTCACTTGTGGGCTTTTCTTGCCAGAGAGGGACACCACCAACTGAACACAAATACCATGAGCAACCATTGTTGTTTTACTAAAGCAAAACCTTACAGACATGTATCTGGAGTGATGACACCTGGCCTCTGTTTAATTGTAGCCTCCAGTGGTGTTGAGCTCTGCAGTGAGTCAATGCTGGAGAGTCCCTGACTCACCGACAACTGCCATACGGATTCTGAGAGAATGTCATTTTATCTGAGTATGGCTGGGGGGCTTGTGGCACTACAACAACAACAAGAGGCTGAAATGGCATAAAAGTCTCCTCTGTAAAACAGATATGAAGAGCAGTATGCAGCATTTCAGAAGGTGGAACTCTGCAAAGAAGGGAATAAAATTGCCTTTTTGTCATGACACCCATGTGGATTTGAGAAATTCCTGTGTCTCCCCTACTGGTTGGACTCTTTTGACTTGTTGTTTGACTGCTTACAGCCTACAAGATGGTCAAAGGTTCAGCACCTCAACATCTACAGGACCCGATCACTCCCTAAACCACAGCAAAAACAGTGTATTCCCTCATCTTGGTGGTTCCACTCACATGGGGTCCAATACCAGAAACCCACCAGTTGTCAGTCTGGCTCTAGATGAGCATCCTCTGTCCCTTTGAGAACACAAGAACTTTGAGGAATCTTGAAATTCATCTCTCTCACGTCATTTCCTTCCTGATCTTCTGATGGCTGCATAAATGAGTCCCAACACCATGATTATTTCTGCTCTGATAATCCTGTATCTGTATGTAAAGCTACTGTTGATGTAATTTTTTTTTTTTTTTTAATCTTTAGGTGAATAGAAAAATGTGTGCAGAATGCATAAATGTAAATCTAAGTCTGTCCAACCTCCTATTACCCAGCCCTTAAACTTCCCTTATAAACCTGGAGAAATAGATGGAAACTGTTTATCCTCCTGCTACTGCAGCCTAACATTTCTGCTTTGAACAAACTACAAAACGGATGTTGTAACCCTCCTGATGTACGAGTCCATGTAGCCTTTTCCTTCATTGTAACACCGCCTGACAGTGTAATGTTATTACATCTGCAGGCCAGCACAGATAGACAGATAGTGATACCTAAACAAGGTATTTAGCTGATCGTCATCCACCCGCGGGGGGAAACGCTCTATGACCGTAACGCTGTTTTGTCTAAACACGTGATGCAAAAGAGGTGTTTGAGGAGAACTTACAAAAAAGCCAGCTTTGTCATGCTAGAGGTTTCTCCGTCTCTATCACTGGCCATTTGTTTACCGTGTGTTAAAGCAACCCACCGAACACTTTCTTGGAGCAAACAAATTAAAAGGAAACATACGTCAGACCGTGTCCTGGTTCTTGTAAGGGTTGAACATATAACAGACACCGATCTTTGATGAGCCCCACTGGAAGTGAACCACGGCAATGGTTTCTGTAACAAATAATTCTAATTAAAGCATACACTGACATGTGTGCTGTCTGCACAGTTACTACATAACCGAGCAGAATGAATGCCATGGAAACGAAAATGACCCACTGTTATCATTAGACAAGGAGTACAGACATTTATTGTATGTTAACTGCAACCAGAGATAAAAATAAAGGAAATTAGGCTCTAAAAATAACACAATTTACTGTCGCACAATAATCACTGGACTTTCACAAAAAAATTGGTATGGAGTCCAAGGAGCAAAAGCTAAAATCTGACAGAGGGACCATTTAACTAAACTGGCTGACAGAACAGTGGTTGTTTTATGTTGTGTTTCACAGCTCTTCTGCTATGTACCTCCTCACCTGGACCACCAGCTCCTACCAACAGCCTTATAAAGGCATGTTTCTGGACACGAGACGCTGAGGTGGAGGTCAGCAAAACCTCACTCTACTCACTGTCCGATCTACAGCTTTGACACCCTCAGCCCGCGAACCTGGAGATAAAAAGCAGACCGGAAAACCTTAGGAGAACTCCAGTGTTTTGTTCCCATTCCTTTGTTTCAGGGTGCTGCGTAGCATCGCTGCGTCGTCACAAGGCTGGACTGTTTAGTCTGGGCCTGACAGCTAGCTGTGCTCACCATGTCTGAGTTGTGAGAGGTTCACCTCTAAAACACAGAGCACTGGGGCGCAAAAACACAGCATACAACAGACGGCTTCGGTGGTGGTAAAGCTTTGAAAACACCCCCACCTGCACAGCAACTGTTAAAAGATTCTCGAGGCTTCCAATCTAATGGGCAGTTAAATTGTGCAACCCTGAACGAGCATAAATCAAATTTTCTCTCTCGAATTGTATTTATTGTAAGTGTGCTGCAGATGCAATGCATAGCGCCATGATCCAGACCCTCATGGAGATGAAATTACAGGGGATGTAAAGAGCAATGAGTAAAAAAGAGGGAGAATAATGGGACCAGTACAGGATGGCAACAGCCTGGTAAAAGGGAGTTTTATAGTGTGGCACACAGGTAATGACGGCTACTGGCCACACAGCTTCTGAAATGGACACATAGGCCCACAAGACTGGAAACAAAAAAGTGATGGAACCAGCCAACAAGTCTGGTTGAATGAGTCAGCAAAGACTAGGACTTGAGCAAAAGAAGTTCTGAAGGGTCTCTAATTTATTTATTTATCTGATACTTTTCTCCAAAGCAACTTGGAAAGTGAGGCTTGGAAAGTACTCTAGGCTACTTACAGTGATTTACACTTTAGACCAATTTTTACTGTTTCAGTGCTGGGATAGAAGCTTGATTAAGTTTCACAACAACAGGAAGGGGATTCAAACCCAGGACCTTCAAACTGTCAGGTGACACATAAAACCGCTATACCACACTGCCCCGGATCTACTAGCTTAACTGCAGTACATATTTGTATGCCTTCCGTACTGCATTATCCATCCGGGCTCAGATGTCTGGACCGAACCCTCTAAGCCTGAAGACAGACCACCTTAAGCAGTTTAGATCTTATGTCTTTTAACACTGAGAAAAACTCATAAATCATCTTTTTTCTAAATATTTGTGGGAAACATGCAGTTCCGAGTGTAAATAAATCCTTTACTCCCACTTTATACTCTACAGCATCACTCCATTACAATGCTAGTAAATGCTGCTTGTCTTTTTGGAACAGAAAAAAGATGGTATTTTGACCGAAAGAGGTGCATCAGAAAAATGAGCAATTCTATCATGTGAGATTAATTGTGAGGAGTTTTGAAATCTTCTTCTCATTTTTTGGAAAATTCTGATTGGAACCAAAATATTTCAGGAAACAGCTCTTGCAAAAATCAACCACAATGGATTCCTGACTGCAGACTGTCACACATGTTTCTTCATCCGTGTTCGAGATGGAATATTCCCGAAATACGTGTCGGGGGGGGGCATGACATAACGGCTTGTTGTGAACATGCAGCTCGTGTCGCACTCACTTCACTTTCCACTTGCTGGGGCCAGAATGTGCACAGAACTTTTACGCTTCCTGCAAAGGGAGACCTAGAGTATTTCCGAGAAGATCCGCTAAGAGGGCGACACTGTTGCTCAAAAGCATTCTTTAGGAAACAGAACAGAACAATGAGTCATCAGAACTTCATTATGGCAGATCTGCAGGAAACAACAAAATTAACTAAACCAGAACCAACTTTTCTTCCCATTTGACATCCATGGCTTCATTTTGTTCGAGTTCTGATACTCAAATGTAGACATTTGTGGTCAAGTGGAATGCCGTGACCGGTTCTGTACATGAAACCTGCTACAAAATACTACTACTCAGCACTTCTACTGCAAATTCAATCAGCAAACATCAACCAAACCAATGGAGGGAGTAACACAGCACTACCTGAAAACTAGGGTTCTGCAGCTGGGGTTCCAAAGCTTTCTAATCTTTTTCTGTTGCCATTATTTCAACTTGCAAGAATTTGGTTTCTGTCAAGCCCACACATGCAGCATCATGCCACATTACTACCCCTTCACAACACCAGGCTTTACTTATGGCTTTTCTATCATGTCTATCATGTCCCAACTCCCCTCATGGTCTCCTCAACTGCACAGTGATCCACTGCGGACACTTTCGGATGATCCGGCTGCCAGTGCTTGGCGCTTGGCCTGCTAAGTACATTATCTCTCACTGTCATTCCATCCAGAGCATTACGCCCTACCATCACCGTGTACCGCTGTGAATCCCACCCTTGCCTCCTACTGTGCCCTAACCACAAGGACAAGAGGAGTGGGAGAAAGATACAGGCATAAAATAGCAATAAATTAAACCTCTGGCTTCGTTTCCTGGTGATCATGGTTGATTCTTGGGGCTACAACTCAGGAGATGCTAACAGCACGAGAGTATTTGGTCCAAAGGAGTTATCCACGCTTTGCCTTTCACAGTTTCCTTTCTCTGGGGGAAAAAAAAAAAGATATAGCAGAAGGCTGGCTGTATGTCCAAGTCAGAGAGCATAAGGAGAGGAAGAGACCAAAGTTTCAACTGCTGCTGGCAAAGATCACCCTTGTTATCCTCACTGCAGCTGAAGCCCGGATGGACAGAAGTCATTAAAGAGCAACTGCTGACCCTGCATTCTGTGGACCCCTAACCCACTCAGTCAGATTAGCCTTAAGGGCATATAAACAAACTACAGCACGCAGTGGGGGGGGGGGGGTCAAAACACAAAACATAATTCCTGTGCATCAGGGGCACTTTGTGAAAATTTTAATTTGGCACACGTTTGAACCTATGTGTAGCAAAAGAGAACAGTAAAGGCCGCTGTCAGTGTTCCCTTTGCATTCTCCGACAGAAAAACTGCATTTACTGCACAGCTGCACTTACAGGCCAGCTTCCGATTACGATGCTCCAGTACCCCGCGTTCTCAAATCTGCAGGTCCACAATAGCAGAGCTCGGCGACATCCGTGAAACCAGCAGGGTGTTGCAAAACTCAAAATGTCTGGGATTGCAGATGAATCTGAGGAGCAGGAGGACATCAGAGGAGTCTGGTGCAGATCAATTCTAGAGCAAGGGAGCGATCAGTGTCCTCCTTCAACACATGTGGTGGAGACACCCCCCCCCCAACCACCTCCACTAGGCCTAGCAACCCAATTAGACATCCCTATCTAATTCCCGAAGGCTCCAAAGGATGGCATCTGTACCACTACCGCCCTCTTCAGCATTAAGCAGTTAACAATAATGGCTGGGTGGATGGATGGAAACAGAAAAGGAAGAAAGAAAAAAATGTCAAGTACTGTATTTATGTCAGATGTCCATTTCATCTCCTCTTCAGAAATCAAAAGGAATCTGAAACATTCTGGTGCTTGTTTTGTTGTGAATGTTGCTGGTGAGTGTTCTCAATTAGGGCTTTCATAAAGCTGTAAAAACCACATACCACGTGCCGTCTAGCTAGCACACGAGGGCTTTCGTAAGTCTGTGGTTATACAGCAAGCATAGCGGGCTAAACACACTTACACCAAGTCACGCAATTATTTTTATGGGATTAATGAACCAATCTATGTGACCGGTCAGTTTTACAAGATGTTTTTATGTTCAAGGCTGCAGCAAAAAGCAACTTGGTCATTTTCCTAACGTAATTCAGAAAAATACATGGCAAAGTAGAAAATACAAAAAAAGATGCAATGTTTTTAAATGAAATGAAGAAAAAAAACCACAAAACAACTCAAGCTTAGCTCTGCAGGCATGAAGAAAAGCTGCTGTACCGCAGAGACCCTTCTGTGACCATGAAAAGCGTCCCATCAGAATATCTAGCAGGAAGACGAGGAATTTGTGCATTAGAGAGAAGGATATCAGAAAGACTTCAAAACTACTGAATGAGCACCTTGATATGCAGGTGGCAGGGTGCATAGACAGGTACAGGGGATGCAGGAAAAATATTGGTATCCAGCTCTAAGAGAAAACTGAAGAAAAACTATGTACAGCTTGGAGATGGGAGAAAAAAAATGGACTGGCGAACTGAGCTAATGTCAACAGAGGACATGGGTTCTTCCATTAGCAGTAGTAAATCTATGCTATTGAAGCACAGGCAGACAGGCTGACGCTAGAAAATATCTGTTCACACAAATGTCTCTTACAGGCTCAAAGTCATGGCCTTTTTTCAATGAAATACATTTGGTGAAAAACATCAGCACACTAATATCGTAATCGCCACAGCAGTTATTCCGCCATCAGGTAAAGAGTTTTCCATTTGCTGACAGCGGGCCACACCATCTAAATATCCATCACTCAACATTGGAGGAAGCGTTTCTGAAAATGTCATTTAAGGGGGAATTCTTGCCTACAAGCAGCCTTGCCAAAAACAGCCTGTAGGTTTTAAAAACCCCCCTCTCTCCTGTATACCGTTGCTTGATTCTGCTGTGTCCGCAACATTTAATGTCCTTTTATGTTTGTCAGGATACGTCTATGTGCAATGTGCTCTCTGCCTCAAAAATCGCGGCAACAAGTCTCAGTTGCTCATTCTTACCCATATATTGCTGATAAAAGCAAAGCATCACCAAACAATCAATAAAATCAGTATTGCTGGAAAAGAATGAATAAACGGTCATTTACAGTTGGATTTGATTTTTGCTGCGCGTGAGGAATAAACAGTATTGATGGTAAATGTGGCTTAGGCTCCATAGTCCTTGCAGTTGTGCAGTCTGAGAATACCTGGGCAACCTGGCAACACCTGCATGGGTCAAACCAGACAGAAGGATTAAAGCAAAGTGACCCACGAGTGCCCTACTTCTCTGGGAGATTCTGGACACTAGCGGAGAAGACATGCTGGCGTATTATCTGCTGAAATTTGTGAACCAGATGCCTCATAAAAACAACCAGTTTCTTGCAAGTGTACTCAGACTTTTGACTGGTACTGTGCCATATCACACAAGGAGGCTTGACTGTGGCCACCTACAACAACATATACATGATACCTCCTGGTATCAGTCACAAGAGTTCGGATGTCTTGGTCCAAGGAGACCCGGTAGAACCCGCTTGCTTTGTGTGGGGTCAGGTCCAATCTGTACTTTTACCAGTCACGCCCAACCAGGCTCGATCCCATGCTATGCAGCTGCAACCCGATGTATGATGCCGGCCTGTTGCTTCACTAAGCTAAGCCAAGTTGCTTCTTGGTTGCTCATCGTAGACCACGCACATTGATAATTGTTTTAAACCACCTAACCTTTTTGGCAGGGGAAAGAAAAGGACCTTCTGGGAGTTGGGTCAGGTTCTGCTGAATTATTGCCAGGATTAGGCCTCGTACAGGCACACATTTCCTACTTGCTTAGAAGCCACTAGAACTGATTCTGTTCACAAAAATGAGACTATAAAACACTAAAAAGTGGCAACAACATCAGCCAAAGAGGCTGACCCCATAGCTGCTACTGTTGCTAAAGACAGCTCCTCCCTGTGGATCCCATCTCAGCAACATTTAGGTCTGTTTAAGTTCAGAGGAATGCTGTTCGGAAGCCTGTGGTGCGGCCGCGACACGTGCATCATTTATCAGCGTCCTACAGCACAAGCGATGCGATGGAGGAGCCTCCTCGGGCCGTCGGATGATGATTGATTCTCTCCTAATGAGGGTTGGCTGCCATTCAAACATGTGTTTGTTTTTTAATAGCCTCTTCTTTTCGGAAACCCTGCTAGCAATTACGCTCGCTGGCCCAATTACCTACCCGGGCATCATTACCCAAAAATGTCTAATGGGGTCCAATGACAGAGCTGTGGTTGTTCGGACAGCAGTGCTGACTCAGTTTATGAGTTACTGGCTGAGGCCTCTTGCCAGGGCTGTGATCACTGTTATTATCAGAGCTCAGGTTTATCATCATATTTACCATCAACAAAGTTCTTACAAACCAGATTGTGATGAGGAGCACCAAACAAACATCAGTCTGTCCTCGAGGCACAAACTCGGCTCTCAGCTGCATTTGCACTGCTGCTTTTCTTACAGTTCTGACAAAACAATCCAGTCCAAAACAAGCAACGCTGGTGCTCCTGTGACCTCACTCTCCCCCGGACTGAGACCGAAATCCCTCAAACCCGTTACATTCTTCAGCCGCACAAAACTGAGGCAGATTGAAAAAGTCCGACTGAAGGCTCCCGCTTCGCGGACGTCTGTAGAATTAAGCTCAGCCCAGAACGGAGGGCAGTCTGGATTCCGTGAAATGTAAACCCCCCAGGAGAACCATCTGCAGGTTAGAGACGTTGGGGGGGGGGGGGGGGGCACATTTCTGCCTAATTAACATGCACGGGTAACAGTAGACCAAGTCCAGCAAAGTCCACCATTTATTGCATGTCTGAAGGTTTATGCTGAAAGGAATGTGTTTATCTGTGCCTTTAAGTGTCTAATCCAGAACTAAAAACTATCTTCTGGGTTTGGTGGTTTTTACTGTTTGCCTTCACATGGAAATGTTGTGGTTTTGCGCCTGGGTCGAGATGAATGAAATTCAGATGCATTCTGTTCGCAGGATCTCGTATCTGGTTTTGCTGATCACACACACAACCGCTGCAAGGTCAACTCTTATAAATCCATAAGCTGTCCGATTCAAATCCTCAGCTCGGAATTGTCATTTGCCCTTTGACGCCATTTCCCGGTTTGTGTGCAAGCGGGTGGCATGCTGCCCGCGACCCGGCTAATGCCGTGGTCTGAAAGCAATGTGGAAGTGGGATTACCGAGCGGGTATCGCATGGCCGTGTTTCCACTGCGCAGTAAATCCCGAAGAAGAGGGATTTTGCCGTGCACGTGAAGCCTTTCCAAAGACAACCCCAGCAGACAAACTAAATCAGCACCGAGGCAGTGGAGCAACCCTGCATTCCTGTTCTGAAAGATTACTTTGTTGTGCTATATATTGCGGCCCTGATTTATCCCCTTCTCATTTCCTCTACTGCTTAACACAGGGTAAAATACTCCTCAGTGAAATTGGGAACCTTTTATTTGGTTTAATGGTCCATTATAGTCATAAAAGCGCCCGTTTTCATAAACCAGGAGTGTCAGGATAAGTTTTTGGTGCGACTGGCAGATTTACAGAACTCCAAGGCAGGACCAATAGCTGAGAAACCTGCCAACTCCCTGGCTGGTGGAACTGATGTCAGCGCTGGCAATTCCTCTCTCATCTGCATTGCTGATTCCACAGAAGGGAAGAGCATGCAGAGACGTGTTTGGGGTGTGCAAGGTGCCAGCACCACTTAATTCAGCCACCCCGCACAAAACCCAGCATCCTCTGCGGTCGGGTCTGAACTACAAAAGCGATCGCCAGGGTACCGGCGGCCGGCTTGACGGCGGACGGCTCCATTTTCTTTGGTGGCCAACAGTAGGTATATGGATGCGACAACTGTGCAATCTAAGAAGCTTGGGATGTCTGCTGTCCAAATAAACAGGAATAAAAGAATAGTTTCCCAGAATTCCACTGTCATCAATCACAATGACAGGGTTTCTCATACGAGTGATTTTGTTGACATGTACATCATGTATGTGACATGCTGCTAATGATCCAATTATTTAGTCATTCAAACAGCGTCAGTCGAACGCCACAGACGTTCAACAATGACTTTTAAATGTGTCTTAAAATCAGGTTGAGACTGAAACACCAAGATGATTTACAGAGGTGTCAAGGGCATTCTTTAATGAATGGCTGCGTAGCAAACGTTGTGTTGAACCAGTGAATAGGGAACTGTCATCTTTGGCTCCAGGGTTTGTGTTCATTGGATGAAAGTTGCCTACAGCGACTCCAAGCCTTGCAATCCTATGCCGAGAGGCCCAGATATCATAAAATACTGACACCATAAATTCCTCCCTTCTGCGGGTTCTGGGGTTCTTCCCAGCTTTGACACTCCAGCCACATTTATTCTGCCACACGTGGAGACCCCCCACAAAACGACTGCACGCCATCCATACGCAAGAGGTGAGAGGACATTTGAGGGTGTTCACCACTCTCTGATGTACACAGACAGGGGTCTGCTCCACAGAGACTGACCCTCTTTACTCAACTTGGACAATACGTAACACAAGACACGGAATGACCAAAGACACGGAATCTTCTGACACAATGGCTACACATAGGTCACTGCCAAATGCTAGCCACATTATATATGGTTCACGTTTGTGGATTTTCCACTTCCAAATTGCCTTTTGCTGGGCAGCCACAGCTGAAATGGTTCATGCAGCTTCTAAGAGAATTCAACAATGGCAAAGAAAACCAAGAACTGGCAACTGATATTACTGCCTATACAACCCTCAGTACAACCGGTTTCAACAGACACATAAATCACGCAGACTTTTCAAGGCACACGATGGTCACATCATGGACGAGGGACCTCATGCAGGCGTCTGCTGGTGTGCTCACAGCGAGTGTTGTACCTTGTCTCCTGTGCACAGCATGCTGACTGCTGCTCTCTGCTTCCCCACTAGACTCTTCAGCCAGCGATGCCGTGAAAGCCTGTGTTGAACCCTTGAACGGCAAGCGGCCATTCGAGAGCTGGGCCAGCTGTGTGAAAGATTCCTGGACTTTCTTCTTCTCCTTCTTCAGCATGCTGACCAGTATGCCTGAGGAGGCTGAGGTTAAGGACATGGGACAGAAAACACCAGCATGTCTGAGGGAGTCAGCGCAGGGTCAAACTTAAATACCAGTCAAAATGCACATATTACAATGTGATTCTCATTCTGCCAAAAATAGAGTTTCCACAGAAATAAGCATTTCAACACTTTCCTTAACTTCTCTCTCCAGATCAGTCCTGCCAATAGATTCCCTATAGCACATGGTTCAAATATTTCACTTCCTTTGCTGGAAAGGACAGGAAGCAGGACTGTTGGCTTTTGTGGATATGAGGCAAAACTATACAAAAGGAGATGCAGGTTGCAGAGTTTTGGGAGGATGCTCAAAAAATGCATGAATATAACTTTACCAATGGAAGCCTGAAATGTATTCTGTGACTATAAAACACAATCTGAATCTTTGGCAAAGGAAGAGCAGCCTAGAACATCATCTCTTTGTCACGTAAAAAATAAAAAAACAAAAATGTGATGCAAACACTGAAATATATGATCCATCGCACCTCAAATTGATCCAAAAACAATGTGGAACATCACCGCATCCAACCTGCCACAAAAAACAGAGCAGGACAGCAGGAGTGGAAGTCTGTTGGTCTCGTTGACAGGAACAAAAGCAAACAGCTATGGACTTGGCGAGGTTCTGCTCCAGTGAAGAAAGTACCTGTTCAGCTATATTTTATTCCAAAACGTGGGGGAAAGTTTTGAGGAACATCCTTGCAATATGCAATGTCCTTGATTTTAAGGCTGCTCTCCGGAGAAAAATAAAGCAGTAGTTACGCAAACCTCTGTGCCAGGAGGTGTTATTTTAACATCAAACAAAGGAAGAAATGCGAAGACGCGGACACACAGATGCGTGTTGAGAGGACTGGGAAAAGAGCCCAATCCAAAAGCTCCGGTGAAGAATGTATAGGAAAACATCGACCGTGGGCACAGAACGGGGGAGCAGATGAGAGTCGGTTAGTTCAGCGCTCGGAACGGAAACAGACCGCAAACAGTATGAAGAGATGGGGCGTGCGCACAAAGGCAGTGCACACAGCTCACACCACAGCCGCATCAAATCCGTTACGGAGGCTTTGGCAACCCCATGTGAGGGCCCGTGCCAACTCGCACGCCAGGCCAGAGGTGGGTGGCATGTCTCAGCCCATTCAACTGCGCAGCCGTTCCACCCACCATGGTTCAATAAACATAATCCCGGCAAGGGTTGCCAGAGCCAGGACGTTGGAGTGGGTGCTCCTCTTCCACAACACTCTCATGCTTGGCTCCAAAAGTGACCACCGTGAAGACTTTATTGCTGGTTACAACCTCAGAGCTGGGTTCTCGGTTCCCACCTGTTTTACCTGACACGACCAAGTCTCTAGTACACAGTGGACTCAAATTCCCAGTGAAAAGACTGACTTTATAGCCGTTTCACTGTCAATCAGAGCCAAGAGGAGAGTGCAGCTAAAAGCCAAGCGCTGACTTCTACTGGCTGCTCACCTGCATACACTATAAAGTGTGGAAAATGTATGGGTTTTAACATATGTGGGATGTGGTCCATTTTTCCAGTGCATAAATAGAAGGTCTTGGCCCTGTCTGGGCAGTAACATCTATAAAGTGGTAAAATAAAGGCCAGACTAATAACTTTGACAGGGCCGCCAGTTGTGTATGTTTCACCATCTGCACAGGTAACTGGAAGCTCTCGAGCTACACTAGACTGAAAGATGAAGGTCTTCATGAACCGCGGTCCTCAGCTTTGCTCTGGCTCTCTTGAATCTTCACTGCATTCACAAAAAATGCACTGGAATGGGTCCCAGACAGGGAATTCTGCTCCAAAGTCAAGGTTCTGTTGTGTGTTATTGCTCTTTATTTATTTAGCTGACACCTTAGGCCAAGGTAATTTACACTGTCAATATATAACAAGTGCTTACAGTCACAAGATAACAATCTGAATATAAGCATACAGGATGAAATACCGCAGTTAACACAGAATCAACCGAGAATTAAAGCAACGCAGTAACTGACAAAGGAAATGTATAAACAAGGCAAGAATAGCAGCTTAAAGTCATTAGAAAAGACCGAGAATTAAGAACACAGCGAGGTACTGCAGGAAGATCATGGGTAAGAGGACATGCTCAGACGGCTCCAAGGCAGCACATGAAGGAAGGAATCAATCTTCAAAAGCTAATGGAAGGTCAGGAGTCTGGCAGCACATCTTAAGTTGTGTGGAAGCTCATTAGAAAGTTTAGGAGCGAAAAGAGAAAATGATCAATCCTCCAATGCTTATGAGAGGAGGAGCACAAAGAAGGCAGGTAGAGGCAAAGCAGAGGGTACGGCAAGAACAGTAAACAGCGACAAGAGACTGGAAGTACTGAGGAGTCCAATCATTTGGGGACCTATACATTAGTATAACAGTGCCAGCTGTG